>CAXKWD010000003.1:14986605-16227493 GCA_964059195.1 Ectobius pallidus
TAGAATAGTCAGCAGATACGAGGGAGTTATTCAAATTGCCAGTCCATTAATCTTGCTACACGTCACATTAGCAGCGAGGGTATTTCTCTTAATATTTATTACAGAAACCCTCCAAATCAATACCAACCTCTTTCAACAACAAGACTTTATTGATGACACAGGATATTAGAATCCTCGATCGTTAGGATAAGAATTTTGTTTAAAATGACGGTAATATAACTCTTCAGACTGTAAAGTAATAAAATCATCCTCGTGATATAATATAGTTTAGGCGAAGTAGCAAAAACTGCTCATTATTTTAAAAAATTGGGTGCGTGGAACGCCACGCGACAGAAGTGAAACTTGGATTTTTAAATTTTTTGGATTTTTTCAATTTTGGATTATTGGATTTTTCAATTTTGAATTGTTAGACTTCTTAAATTTTGGATTTTTAAAAATAATTTAAATTTTGGATCTTTGAATTTTTTATTTTCTGGATTTTTTAACTGGAATTGGAATTTTTAATTTTGGATTTTTAGAGTTTTAAATTTTGAATTTTGAATTTTTTAAATTTGTGATTTTTTATTTTTTTAATTTTGGATTTTTTTATTTTTTAAATTTTGGTCATGACGATTTTGTTCGTAACGCTCTCGATTTACTCCTAGCGCCCAAAAAGTTTCACTTCAAAAAAATTGAAGTGGTCAATTCATTGACATATAGCTTTAGGTGAAATTCATAGGTGAAAAATAGGTGAATTCCATTATTTTGTTCCTCAGCAGTGAACTGCTCCACAATCTTACAATCTGACATGCTCTTTATTGACTAATATACAATTGTATAATATTTTCAAAATTAAACTGTTATGGTTACGGGTAATTATCGTTACAAAATGGCAGCCACGTTTCGTGCACTAAAATGACGTTTCCGTGATAATTTCCACAAATGGCAATATTTTTGAGTGATTCTTTTTCTATATATTTGTAAACATCATATAAACATCATCATATACAATAATAACACAATAAGTATTTTAAAAAATATATTTTTTTAAATTTTAATTTTCACTAAAATATACATATTTAGAAAAATAAACTATTAATGTTAAATGAATGATTGTAGATAGTCCTGTTCATATGATATTAACAAATACACAGAAAAATAATCACTCAGAAATCAAATTAAAGACATTCTTAAGAAGCTTACACTTGCAGTTTATTCACAGTTTTTGCTCCAGTAAGATACCAAAAGTAAAGTATTCTAAAAGTTGATTAATTGAAAAACGTTCTTGTTGTGATTGTGGCGGAGTTGGAAATGACAGGGGTAGTTCTAAAATTAATCTAAAAGTATTCCTAAAGTTTTGTACTTCATAGCCATGGAAAATTAAGTAAAAATAAAATAAATGAAAAAATCGTCTGAAAATAGTAAAAAACTAAAAATCAACTATTTTAATATAACTTATTTAAAAACTACAACCTAAAAATCCGAGCCCTATATATAATCAATGAAATTAGCCGTTTTATCTTACCAGGAAATCAGGTTCCTAGAACACAGAAGGGAAGCTCTGAGGAACTATTTCGTGGGTGAGATTTCAAAGCAAACTACTTGTAGGTAATTGATAGAGACATGCCTTGCTTTGTGTATGCACATATTGTTACTGTCAAGTAACACAAAGGAATTTACTGCGATGATATCCTGTGAATCACCACAGAACAATCAAACGGAATAATGCATTAAACTTATTCGTAGTGTGACGAAGTAGGGCGTCCGTTTACGTCATTAACTTATAAGTTTAGTTACGTACAAGTGATTATGGAGTTAGTGGGTAATATTTCGCCTTATACCCTCAAAATGATATCGATAAACTAAGATCAGCAGTAGCCTCAGATATTTATTGTTAATATAGTATAACCATTTTTTTATATTTATTATTATTATTATTATCTTTATTAAACAACATGCTCCATTGCAATGCAGCAATACTACATGCATTCCTTTTATCTTAACTACTCAAAAATATCTACATATGTACACTTATAAATATTATCCTGAATTATGTATTTGGTTTGTTTGTAGAGCTTCAAAATTTATTTTGTTCACAAATTGTACGAATTGCTTTAGATTTTTTTGTATCAGTTCACTTTTCTCAACGGGCCAACACTTAAAAGTTTCCAAGATGTGCTTTCTGAATTGAGCTCTTTCCGAGTTCAGTAGTTCACACTCCCACAGTAAGTGGTCCACTGATTGCGAATTTCTGGTACACACGCAAGTTGAATCTTCCTTAATTTTAAAACGGTGAAAATATTCGCCAAACCTACCATGCCCTGTCAACATAACTGTGATATTGTTGTTTAACCTCAGGGATTTGTTTATTTGTTTAGTCTGTGTTTCACGATTTTGTTGTTCTTCCATTTACCGTTTTATGCCACTCGGTTTCCCATGCCTGAACACTTTCTTCACACAGTTCGCGTTTTATTGTGCTTATCGGTATTGAAGTGTACACTATTTCCAGTTCTAAGTCTGTTGTTGCTTGTTTGGCCAACGTATCCGCAAGTTCGTTTCCTGCAAACCCTGCATGCGCTTTAATCCATGTAAAATGAATTTCCCAACCACTGTGGGTTAGCGTCTCTACGTGCATTTTTATCTCTTCTATGAGGTTAATATGTTTGGCATTATTTTGCAGGAGATCCATGGTTATTTTACTCTCCGTGTGTACAGCTACTGATTTCTCAGTTGCGTTGTCTATGGTGCTTAGAACTTCAAGACCTTTTAGTATGGCTAGCTGTTCGGCCTGATTGTTTGAGCATCTTGAATCTAGCCTGTAACGTAATTGATGTGTTAATTCTGTGTTAATGTAAACTGCGACTCCGCTTCCCACTCCTGATTCCGTTTTGCTTCCGTCTGTATAGATTTGGACGCAGTAGTTTTTCAATTCTGAGTTGTGAATCATCTAAAATATTTGAAAACAATATTTTTAATTCCTAATGACAAAATTAAATTGCTAAAAGATACACATATATACATAATCAATTAAAAGATACCTATTTACATTGTCATAGAATCAAGTACTTTACAGATTCAGTAAAATGTCTATTTACATTCAAAACATACACTTTTTATCTTGTTGATGTGTGCTGCAATTACTAATAGTAGTATTTAATCGTACATGTGTGTAACCTGTTAAAAACAGAAGTTATTATTGAATATAAACTTATTTTAGATTGTAGTATTTATTTTAACTGCTAACTGCAGTAGTCACGTTGGTAAAATTTAGGTTGTTAATGTAGAAGTAGTATTGTTTTAGTAGTATGATTACAGTATATACAAATGTAGTATACACTTTACAGAAATTTATTTTTTTACTTCTTCTGTGCTCAGTCCATTTTATCCTCAGTGATTTAATTACCCTTACTACATCCGGTGTCGGCCGCGGTGGTCTAGAGGTAGCGTGCCCGCCTCTAGATCCGCGGTCGATGGATTTTTCAGGACGTAAAAATCCTGGGCACGGAGTCCTCCGGGAGGGACTTTAAGCTGGGGGTCCCGTGTCGTAGATTTACGGCACGTAAAAGAACTCAAAGCCTAAATTAGAGCCTCTGGACAAAATTTCTCGGCCCTTTCACGTCCAAGAAATACTTAGTTTCCAGAGGGGGGTTGCGAGGCGATGGGCTTACCACCTGTCCCTCTACCCTCTCTCGGAAAATAAGAATATCAAAATTAGTATAGGTAATGAAACCTCCATTGGAGGCCCCTTCGCCCCACCTGGGGATCATAGGGTACCAGATACTACATCCGGCGACGAGTACAGGTTATGAAGCTAGTCGTTATGCAGTTTTCTCCAGTCCCCATTTTCATCTCTCTTAGGCCCCAAAATTTTCCTAAGTACCCTCTATCAGTGAATCGATTATCATTTTAAAAAAGCATTATTTCTAGATTCAAGAACCCTCAAAACGTGCATTAATGCTCCAAACACGACATCACAGAATGCTCCTACTTAATAAATGGTACGGAGCTTGTATCAAGTAACTTAGATAGAAGTTAATGTTCACAACTGTCTCAGCTCTGACTCTCTTTCCAGACATCGCAGGCATGCCAACATATCGAGTTATTTGTACCACGGCGGTAGACAATGGAGGGTAAAGACAATTGGGTCCTATTATCGTTAGTACGAAGGAGATCCACAAGACGTCAAAATGAATAATAGAGGGCTGAGGAGGAAAGAATTCGCGACAACTGGCGCTCAATGGCTACCTAAAATAAACTCCATGGCAACGTGCTCGACTCTCAACTGTTTCGCCCGTCGTGGTTGTGTGTTAATTAGACTCTTTCTTTCTGATGTTCAATTGTTATATGCAATGCATCTCACTTCTCTAATTCTTTCAGCTTCAAGTTTAGTGCAAGTGGATTTAAGATGTAAACACCCTGATTAACACGTCTTATTAATAGACTTCGGACTTTTAGGTCGTTAAAAATGCTGTTTTAGGTATCTAAAATAGGATCTAAAAACGGATCGAGGAAAGAGTTTGAAAAACCGAGGCCGAGTTTTTTTTCAATTTCCGATCCGTTATGCGCTTACGGCACGAGTATTGCATGCTATTTTTTGCACGATGATTATTTATATCAATTTAATTATATTAATTGTGATATTACCTGAAAATATTATGTATATACATTCTTGAAGATAGATGTTTATTTCAGAAAGTGATTCGCATGTGTTTGTTGTTATGGGAACCGAATATTTGTCATGGGGGCCCTTGTCCATAAAGCCTTGTATTATGATGTGCCGTAAGTAAATTCTTACCGCACATAGCAACAAGGTTGCGTGTGGGAATGTCAACTTACGATCCACGGCAACAACATTCGTAAGTACCACTAACTAGTTAAGTCGTGCAAAAAAATCGTCAAATAGTCTCTTATAAAATCGTTAAGTTGCTAACTTTCTGAAATATCTCAATTGCAATGCAGAATATTATATTTATTGAAGTCACCATTAATCAATAATCATGATAAAATACAGATATAGGCCTATGGTACACAGAATTATATAGACCTATTACTAGGGCCTGTATTACTACCATAACAGTGAAAACCAAATCCCTGCGAGCAAAGGCTACGCACGCTAGCATTCAACCCTGTGTATCCCTCAGTGATTCAGAGAACTGCTCGTACGTTTTTTTTTTTTGTTTTTTGTTTGTTTGTTTGTTTGTTTTTGTTTTTTTTTTCTGGATGTGGGAATCGGGAGAAAAACTCTACATTTTATTGGGAATTCCAATGAACTTTTCTACTGAAGACGAAACATTCCTTACTATTTAACCACGTCACAAATGTGACATGTACTGCACATTTCGAGCTAAAAATTTAGTACGAACTGAAAATAAATGCTATAATTTATAACAAAAAATAACTTATTTTGAACTTTAGACGAAAAACAAGCAAAAAGGCAATATTAGGCTCTAACGTAAAAATAGGCTCTTTTAGGTCCTATAAAAGTATCAGTTTTAGGCATAGTCACTTATGAAACATGCATATACAAGTTTTCGTCCATATATCACTTAAGGATTAAAATAGGTTGTTACCTGAAATCCGAAGTTTACTTATTACATAGGCCTAATACCCTCGGGGTACTTACCGTATATTTCCGCAGATATAAGATTATAGTTGAATAATAAAAAAGGCCCCGAAAATTGGGGTTCGTTTTATAGGTAAGATAAAAATTAGATTGAAATTTATATAAATTAAAAACATTACAAAATGATATATTCCGATCTCAAATTTATATTATCTTGATGCATTAAGATGTTAGGTATCTTTTGGGGGCAAACGTAAGCCGCGAAATAACGCCAATTTCGTAAATAAAACCAAAAAGGTCATAGTCAGCGAAATAAAACCTATTTTTGGTATTTTTAAAATTGTTCATTATATACCGGTACGTGTATCACATGACTCAGTCACAATGCGTACATCGTTCTCTTCCATTGTGGCACGACTGTGCTCAGCGACGCCATTTTGAAAAAAAAGGAGATCGAGGAAGCTTTGTTCCGATAAGGGTAGCCAACAGTTAGTTAAAAACTGCAGTTATTCTGCTCTGACTTCTATTACCCACCCTAAGGATTATAATACTGTGACGGTTGGCAACATTTTTGCGATCAACCAGAAAACTGAGATGTCTATCCGTCTATCTGTCCGTGCGTCTGTACACGCGATAACTCGAATACGCTTTATCGGATTTTCATGAAACTTGGTGTACGCATTTATAACGTTCATGGGACGAAGCCTATTGATTTTGAGCCAATCGGTTGACTGTTACCGGAGTAATGCTTAATTTACTGCCTATTTTATGGTAATATATTAGAAAGAATTTATCAAATGCAAATCAGTTCTCGTGATAACAATGTTTTACAGTGTTCATATACGGCTTTGGAAGTTGCATTACCGTTTTCTTCGACAAATAACACTACCCACACATTCCTCCACATATGCTTATCAAACTAGACCTTTGTTCTTCCTTAAGCCCTGCTTAATGAATCGATCTGGAGCTTAACTCGGAAATCGATTAAAAATAACTTATCTTCTGCATATCATAATTGCAATTATCACTGATTAAACAAAAGCATTCTGGCACTTTGTTACCTTATACCTTATAATATTTTTATCACGAAAATGATAGAATTTACAATTTAATGAGAACATAATGAGTAGCCTATTTGTATTGTCAAAATCAATTAAATTTTAGTTTATTACAAGACGTATATAAAAATATCTTTACATTACGTTAGTTACATGTATTTTACATGTAAAATTACTCGCCCAACCAAGCTTAGTTCCTTTATTCACTCATTTCAAAATACCTGGATATTTTACTTCTGACTAAGACCCTTCTTACAGTAATGTACTACTCAGATTACTGGGATTCTTTAATCATACTAAAGTAGAACACACAACACACCATTAAAAATCTGGTTGATGGGAGAAAACATCACTAAGAGGAAGTAAGAAAAAAGCATTTCCACCAGCGATATAAGAAGTAGCGGAATCAATGTCAATAAATCTAGCTTTTCCTCTTTCCTCTCCACCACATTTCTAAACCGCCCACCACTACCAGCACTACATTTTTGTTTGCTAGTACAAAAAACTTCTTAGACATCTTAAAAAGTTTCTTCGTCGATACCTGGCTTCCAGTGGCGGAAACATGCGGGCGCCTGGAGAAAAAAATATGGCTCAGTGGTAAAATTAGAGTCTTATTTTATACTTTAGTAGTAGTAGTAGTAGTAGTAAATGATTTATTTTGCCTGGCAGAATTAAGGCCATAAGGCCTTCTCTTCCAATCAACCAGGTTAAATATATATACAGGGTGTTAATTAGGGATGGGTCCTCGATACTTTCGATACCTCGATACTCTCGATACTCACATGGTATCGGCATCGAACGATACTTCAGAAAACTCGCTCGATACTTTTTCGATACTTTTGTAATTCTGCAATTAAGTGATTATGCTAGTATTTTTTAACAAAAACTTGTAAGTGGACTGTTTAAAAAACTAATTTTAGTTTTAATGTAGAGTTTAAAAATAATTATAGGCTACTGATGATATTAAATTTTGTCTCATTAAATATGCAGACTTAACTAATTTAGTTGGTATTACACAGTTCTCTCAAATTTAAATTTTTAATGTACCTATTTATTGAAACTGGAAATGTTGAAGGTATCGAGTATCGAAGTAAGTTATCGAGTATCGAGGAAAAAAATAATGTATCGATATCGAGTATCGAGTATCGAGAAAATCTGGTATCGACCCATCCCTAGTGTTAATAAATAA
The DNA here is from genome assembly GCA_964059195.1 of Ectobius pallidus. Taxonomy (NCBI): domain Eukaryota; kingdom Metazoa; phylum Arthropoda; class Insecta; order Blattodea; family Ectobiidae; genus Ectobius; species Ectobius pallidus. Next base: position 14,994,395 of record CAXKWD010000003.1, read on the forward strand.
CACCGAAATATTCTACCTGTATATAGAGGGGACTTAGACAAGCAACTTTTATTAGGAGATTTTTGCTGTATGACGTAAAATGTGTATGCTACAGGTCATAAAAGTCATTATAATTTGGTGCTCATAAATAAAAAATTACGCGAAATAGGGTTAAAATGTTCATTAAATTGACTTCATGCATTCTTAGTGATCGATAAAAAAATTCATTCTTAGTCATTCATCAACAGCTGTATCATAATTTAGTGTTTACATAATCTGCAAAATTTACAGACTAATCACATGACTGGTCGCCACTGCATTAGTATTTTTTTTTATTCATAATACTGACTACAGTGTTAACAACGAAGTTCCATTGTTTTGCATTTTCTCTAATGTTAGAAGTCAGTGGCGGCCATGCCCTGGGAGATTTCATGCTGTAACAGGAAAAATTGAATCCATAGATCAAAAATCTCCTAATAAAAGTTGCTTGTCTATGTTCCCTCTATACACAGGTAAAATATTTCGATGTTATTCATGAACACCCTGTATAATGTAGATTTATATTAATAACAAAGTAATGCATAAGAGACTAATGACCAGGGCCCGGATTCTAATGACATGTCATCTTTTTATTGATGCGGCATAGACATTGCCAACTTGTGGATAAATCCTAATCATGGCCTCTAGATTAAAGAAATGTATTTTTATTCGGTCATTTTTTGTCATGTTATGCAATTTTATACTTTTAGGGCATTTATTTCGATTTTACGTCATTATTTTGTCATTTTCGTGGCATTTGCTTCCTTATTTAGTCATTTTCATGTATTTACTATGAGTGTATTAACTTTTTTTCGTCGCTAGCGGTGCTATCTTTGAAGTATTGTTTGTTTAATGCAAGAAGGAAAAATTCGGCGATGAAGTGTTGACATGTCTCAGTCGGAAGTGAGAATCAAAGAAACGCCAAAACGTTGTATTATATTACTAGTCTGCCACCTGCTTGGATTTGAGAGTGCAAACTACTGTTTACCTTCAATAAACAACAATATAATCCGGCAGACCACAAAAGGATGTGCCGAATTTTGACCAATGCCAGTATAAATTTCCGTGAGAAAAGAACATTCACAACATTATAGTTACTGGGTCTCAATGGCCTGTATAGGATTCACTTTACTTCACTTTTTACAATTAGGCCTATGTACAAACTACTCTATAACTTTGTGTGTACAATAATAATTTTTTACACCGGTCATTTTTTATAATTAAGTAATTTTCTTTAAAATTTAGGGTCATTTTATAGGTCATTTTTCAAACAATTTTAGGTCATCAGAATCCGGGCCCTGCTAATGATATATTAGGCTACTGAATAGGCTACGTAATGCCTTCCATAAGGCTTTCTTATTCTATATCAGAATTTGAATTAAGAAAGTTTTATTGCCATGCTTAGCAAAAAGAAAAGCTTGTGTACATATTAGATTTTTTTAAATATATCTGATTTAGTGCATTTTTGCACTTAACTTTTGTGTTAATGTAATTGGAAGAGACCTGCTGAAGTTGATTTGAAATGCGTATTGTTCCATACGGCATTTAGTTTCATCGGTTCTCCGTATTCATTTGTTTAATTGCTATTCCACTCATACACGTGAACGGCTTAGTAATCTGCTTCGATGTTCAGTTTTTACTGTATTTTACTGATGCATTCCAAATACGTGGGTTAGAAGTTGCAACACATCTATAAAATTAAAGTGAATTACAGGAAGTTCAAATCGTTTTTGTTGGATGTTGGTTGGATATCCAGCATACCTCAGAGCAAGTAGGAGCCTTCTATCAATACGAAAGAAATTCAGCTGGCTCTATCAACCTGTCTGAAATGAATTTTGCATCTGACAGAAAGCCAATGATTAAAATTAATCCAATACTTTAAAAATATTCTTGATCCACAATATTATGCAATAAGATAATGGACTGTTTCAAGATTCGTTAAACAATTTTACTCATTAAGATGAATGATCGAGAGTAACACAGTTGATCGAACCTCCGCCGGAAGGAAGTGAAGAACAAGTGACAAACTTTGATCCATCTTCCTCCTTTTCGTTATGGAATTATTGTGAATCAAGAATAACATTAAATTATTTTAATATAACTTTATTTTTTTTAATCAAGAAAATGGGCGTGTCTTTATCACTTTTATAGGAGGTGATAAAGCAAATTTCGATAAAGACTGAGTAAATCAGGTCAATAATTGGCTGATTTCAGACACATATATAATTGATCCTAATCGAAAGAAAACTGTATCTGTTATCCTATATTTCCTATGTTGGGGCGAAGGGGCCTCCAAGTGGAGGTTTCTGTTACCTATGTGAATTTTGTTACGCTTATTTTCCGAGAGAGGGCAGAGGGACAGGTGGTAAGCCCATCGCCTCGCAACCCCCTCCGGAAACTAAGGTATTACTGGGACGTGAAAGGGCAGAGAAATTTTGTCCACAGGCTCTAATTTAGGCTTGGAGTTCTTTTACGTGCCGTAAATCTACGACACGGCCATCCAGCTTAAAATCCCTCCCGGAGGACTCCGTGCCCAGGATTTTTACGTCTTGAGAAGTCTATCTACCGCGGCCGGGTTTGATCTCGCGACCTTCAATCTAGAGGCGAGCACGCTAATAATAATACTTTAATAATAATAACAATAATAATAATAATATTTATTTAACCATTAAGCATACAATGCAATAGGTTTCATCAGCTGGTCATTAAATAGAATCTATCTCCAAATATTCCTGTACAGGATAAAAGTTTAGTTCATTGATAAAATTTTTAACTCTGTAGCCTATTTAAAATTATTAAAATTGTCAATTCGTCTTAAGTATAAAGGTAATTTATTATAAAGTTTCACACCAAAAATATAAGTGGGAATCCAGAGATTTCTGCAAGTGGAATTTTGGAGGCACAAAATTATTTCTTCACCACCGCGGCCGCACAAATCGAAAGAAAGGTATAAATTACATTTTTAAAAAAAGTTAAAGTGATCCCCATGGAGGCCATGGAGGCCCAGAGGGTTCCAGGTGGTTGAGGCTCCAAGATTTTTGGACATTCGGCACATTAAGGTGGTAAGGTTGTCAGCCTTACGCACCGGCCGCCTTTACCCCCAGGATTGGTCCTGGCACTCATTTCTGTTAGAGGCTGACTCGACCCCAGTGCCACTACAATGATTAGGCCAATTGAAACATCTCATCGACCTCATCGGAAATCGAACCCGCGACCTTCCGGTTTGTAGCGCAGCGGCTCAACCACTACGCTACGGCATATCTCTTATATATATAAAAGGCTTTGTCTGACTGACCGACTGACTTGACTGACAGGAATCAACGTAGAGCCTAAACTATAACAGGTAGAGACTTGGAATTTTGACAGTAACTTCGTTTCATAATGTAGGTGCTCACTAAGAAAGGATTTTGAAAAATTCTGATCCTAAATGCCAAAAATAAAGTGTTTTTGAGAATACTTAATCCCTTTTTACACAGAATTATCGAATCCGAATCAAATTTGACATTAAAACATATTGTTGCCAGTGGGTTTCAGATGGGTTTGGAATTACATTAAATGGAAGTTTGACAAATACAGTTGGCTTTGACTATTTTTGTCATACCTTGGAAATTAAACTTTCGCGATCGCTTGAATGTTGTAAGCCCTAATATGGTCAAACATTGTTTTATTTGTACGAAACTCACTATACAGGGGTTTTCTGGACCAAGGAACTCGAATCTGAGGTCGCTTTTACCAGGTGACGCTATCTAATCGTGGTATGTAGTCCACGTGATTTAGGTGTTAATAAATATAATGATTTAACTATTATGCTCTTAATTTTTAATTTTTGAAATAATTATCGCGGGTGAAGCCGCGGGCACATGCTAGTCCCTTATAAATTAAATAGGCCTAGTCAAGAAAATTTCCAATACACTGTGTTTAGAGCAGAAGTTTGAAACGCCACTGGTATATCATGATGGAATTGAGTTAGTAAGTTTGGGTTATATCTTTGCCAGGCAGAGGAGCTGAGAACGTGGAAAAGCTTTTGATTTGTGGCTCAGGATTAGTGCAGCAAGAAAAATAACATGGCGGCACAACTGAACCCATCCATTCCGTCGGCATGGCAACGCATGAATTTAAATAAAAGTATCAGAATTCCTACACGCTTACACGCGAATTTAACAGGCAGTGGGACCTGTGTAAAGCTGTTAGTCATGTCAGTTCTACCTTTAGTGAGGTAGAAGTGGATCATATTTATGATATTTATATAACAGTAGGCCTACTAACTACAGTCCTCACGAAGTAGATAATGCTAAAATAAATGTAAAATCTATTTTTCGTTTTGTGATCAAGTCCACGGTTGAAGAGACAAATAAATAAAATAAAATAAATTCTGAAAATAATATGCAATAAATTGTAGAAGTAGTCAATGTAGAGCATGCCAGATTACAAGGCTACAGAAGAATTCATTGATGAGAAAAAAAATGAAACCACCTATTTTTCAGCATCGAAAGCTGTATGTACCCCTTAAAAAAAACTATTTTTCGGCTCTAAAAAAACCGAGCATAACCTAAAGCGTAACTCTATATAACTTTATGCCATTTGGGCGCACGGAAAGATGTAGTAGACGCTATATTTAAAGTAGTGTGCCCTTCAAACTCTCACTTTATGCAAAGTTTAATAGCTTTTTGTTTTCAATTTCAATTATCATGTTATTTAGATCAATTCAAACTCTATAGTCTATTCTCCCACAAATTTTAGGAAACTACTTTGAAACTTTTTCTCAATGTATGCCCCTACTTCATAATCAGTACAACAAATTCACAAATGTGTTTTCTTGTATATGCCTTAGTTTGGCCTATTTTTAAAAATGGAGATAGACTTAAATTTTTAATTTAAAAGTAATTTCCCATATAGAAGCTGAAATACGAAACTAAAATTTGAAACTGCAATTTATGTTGAGGTCTTAATTGCATCAAATTTTAAGTTTAGGCCTACAGGACAAATACTTTGGAAATTGGAGTTACTGCTCTGAAATTTTTCACAGTGTGTTTAACAATGAGTGCAACAAAATTAGTAATACGATTTTTGTACAGGCCTTAGTTATTTTCATTTTCATATGTAAAATATTTTTTAAAGCAGAAAGTATAAACATCTGTCATCCATTAAGTTGCTAATCAGAATGGCAACTGCGCATAGCCAGATCGCTCTTTCGCTGGCAATGAAAACAAACCCACTTCGTAATAAATACACATATTTTGACGTTACCATGTTTCGTGGAGTATGTTGTCCACGAATTAATTTTGTATTTAATTTCTTCAAAAACTACGAAGATTATAGGAAAACCGGAAAAAATGTATTCCTTAATATAGTAGAGCCACACCCTAATACATGAGAACCCAGCTGCCTTTACGAGAATGTCTGTCTTAACAACGACAGGCAAGTTGTCACGAAACGTCACGGAAGGTCGTGTGACAGACTGCAATTTGTGCTGAAAGAACGATGACAATTCTGATTTAACTGTAATAAAGTATTCATGAAAGCCCTAGCAAGAACAATCCAACTGTAGTTATAAACTCTTTATATCGTGAAATATGTAATAGGCCAGTTCATATTTTAAATTTAGATGAAGTGAAAACGACGTAATATAGTTGTTGTAACCCGCTCCGCTCTGCCCTCCCCTCCCCCCCCAAACCCCCAGTAAGTTTCACGGGAAAGACTTTTTTTTTTAACTGACACCGATCGGAGATAGAGTCTGTGTATTTAATCTGCCGTTTGACCTATTACGTTTAGCTATAATTAGAACCCTGATTTATATTCATAATCAAATACTAAAATATGCATGAATAATTAAAAAATATGCACCATAATATGCAAAAACTAATTAACAAAAAATCAAATAAACCATTTTTGGGGGCATAATCTTACTACGTCTGTCAGTGAAGAAGGTTTTATAAGACTTCTTTTTATGAACTAACACCGCATTCGAGATAAGACTCCATGTATTTAGACTGCCGTTTGGCCTATTACGTAAAGCTATAATTAGAGCCCGGATTTGTATGCATAATCAAATAATAAAATATGCATGCAGGTACGCATGAATAATTTTAAAAATATACACAATAATATGCAAAAACAAATTAATAAAAAATCAAATAAACCATTTTTGGGGGATAATTTTGCTACTTCTGTCAGTGAAGAAGGTTTTATACGACTTTTTTTAATGAACTAACACCGCATTCGAGATAGACTCCATGTATTTAGACTGCCGTTTGGCCTATTACGTTTAGCTATAATTAGAGCCCGGATTTATATGCATAATCAAATAATAAATTATGCATGCAAATATGCATGAATAATTTTAAAAATATTCACCATAATATGCAAAACAAATTAACAAAAAATCAAATAAACCATTTTTGAGGGATAGCCTATTCTTACTACATCTGTCAGAGAAGAAGGTTTTATACGACTTTTTTTTATGAACTAACACCGCATTCGAGATAGACTCCATGTATTTAGACTGCCGTTTCGCCTATTACGTTTAGCTATAATTAGAGCCCGGATTTGTATGCATAATCAAATAATAAAATATGTATGCAAATATTCGTGGATGATTTTAAAAATATGCACCGTAATATGCAAAAACAAATTAACAAAAAACCAAATAAGCCATTTTTGGGGGATAATCTTACTACGTCTGTCAGTGAAGAAGGTTTTATACAATGAAAATGCCCTTTCTACATCGCATGATGTCACATGTGCATGTGAAAAACACCACAACTCTTCTTGAGTGAATCCTGAAAACACTGTGGTACATAGTTTATGCGCAACGTAGACCCATCCGGGAATGTTTTGTTTGAGTTTTTTTTCTAAGAAACTCCGAGGCTGCACATTATTCAGTTTCAGCTTCAGGGGTTCTAGAGTACATATCCACCCACCCATCCATCTCTATAAAAGGCTTTGTCCTGACTGACTGACTGAATGACTGACTGACTGACTGACTGACAGGAATCAACGTAGACCCTAAACTATAACAGGTAGAGACTTAGAATTTTGACTGTACCTTCGTTTCATAATGTAGGTGCTCACTAAGAAAGGAATTTACAAAATTTTGATTTTAAATGCCAAAAATTAATTGTTTTTGAGAAAACTTAGGCTAATCCCTTTTTACACAGAATTATAAAACCCCAATCACAGAATATATTGTTGCCAAATGGTATCAGATGGGCTTGGAAAAAACAAATGAAATGCACTTTTGACAAATAAGAGAAGTTATCAAAATAATTCATGTTATAAATAAATATTACAGAATGAAATTCACTAAAATAATGGAATCACATAACTTTCTCTACCCTGGACATAGAGAAAACAAAACGAGGTATGGTAATGTGTATATTATTATATTATATCGCAGGTATTTGGAGAGAAAAGTATAAAAGTGATAATGCTTTCTGTTTAATTTCATCCCCAAAACGATTTTATGGTAACATAAGAGTGGGAAATTTCCCGCCTCGATATTACAATTTTATGTTACAGGAATTTCTGTTTCTTCTTATTTGAACCCCTACCAGGCTTGCTGTGCAAGCGATGGGATGCAAAATTCTACATCTTCTATGAGCCATAAAAAAACTATATCAAGCGTTTTCTGAGGGAATAGTTTGAGTGTAATAAGTCGTTCTTCCTATTTCAAATTATAAATGCCTATATAAGGACCTAGAATTTAAAATTTAAAATCCTTCATAAGTTAATTTCCAATTACAAAATACAAAACCCGGGCGACACCGGGTCTTTTAAGCTAGTTTATAAATAAATAAATACATAAATAAAAAATATATATAGATTGGTTGCACAGATTTTATTAAGTACCAGTAATTATTAACTATCTAAAGGGGAAAATATAATTTAATACCACATTTAAGAGTAAAACATGCACTTTTTTCATTTAAAACTTAAAATATGCATTTTCCTCTGGAATATAGCCTACATTTATGCAATAACAATTCCGGTCAAATTATCTGGAAAAGTTTTACTTACAAAATATATCATTTACGCATATTTTTAATATGTAAAAAGGAACATACCATTTGCATACATTCCGGGCTCTATCTATAATAAACCTAAAAAAGTGCAGAACGACTTAAGGAGTTTTAGGGGGTAAAAAATAAAAAAATCTGAGCTTCCTTAAATTTTCTCGTTGGCTACAGATATGACTTGAAAGAAATAACAAAAAATTGATGGAATGGCATACAAGGATATGTGATTTGATTGGAGAATTTAGTGCTGTACCTGCACGTTGGTATGGTAGCTCAATAGTAGAGCATCGGCAGGGAGAGCCGAAGATCCTGGTTCAAATCCCGCCTATGGCATTGAATTTTTCAGTCTGACTCAACCTTTCCAGAAATTTGGTGGTTTCATTTTGAATATTGTTGAGTATTTTGTTAGTTTTGGGATAATGCATCATATTTGGTTGATATTAAATTATTTGTGCCTATTTTTAATGCAACATTTTAACGGCATATTTCTGACAGATTTTACATATTGTCAATATATCTGTTATTCCAAACATTTACACCACATTGTCGACTGTAAAGTAATTGACAGAACTAAGATATGTGACAGGGATTTAGTATTGCCTTTGGCAATTGCAGTACGCAGACTTTATTTGTACAGTTTTTAAACAAATTCTGTTGGCGAGTTTTAGGATGTAATATTATCAAGATGATTTCTCGTTTAAAATTTTGGAAATTGCTACACTATGTCACACATAATATAACAACCGTCACCACATAAGAAAAAAAAAGTCAGTATTTAGGTAGGCTAACTCACTTGCCAGTTCACACGAAACGATATTAATATTCATTACGAGATGCAAGATCCTTGAATGAGGGTTCGTTTTAATAGTTTCATTTCGAATCTGTATGCCCAAATGGCAGCATAAGATTCGTTTAGTTACACTTACTACATAAAATAATATAACTAAAAATAAAACTAAAAATAAAATTACTTAATGCCAGGCAAAATAAAATATTATTATTATTATTATTATTATTATTATTATTATTATTATTATTATTACAGTAGAACCCCGATAATTCGAGCTAATTGGGGCTGAGGCTACCTCGAATTACAAAAAACTCGGATTATACGGAAATATCACTAAATCAATGAGTAAATCGCAAATAAATGTTTAATGAGCACAATAATGGTTTAAATAATAAATAAATAAACAATATAGTAGGTCTACATACCTGTGTTACGCCTGTATGTATATAGTCAAACATTTCTAATTTGCTAAATCGGCATCCTATAAGGATTAAGTCATTGTCTGACCCTTAATGGAGTGGAACGGGAAAGCGGCGCCACTAGAAAAACACTTTTAATTACCATTGTAGGGATTACTGTAACAATACAGTATTCTTTTCTGAAAGGATGATATGCACTGTACAATTGATTGACACGAGGTCCCGACAAAGAAAGATCGAAAACGGTTTCTGTCATTCTGTAATAGAAATGCATTAGCACTCTGAAGCCAAGGTATTTTTCTGTGTATTATGAACGAAACCCCTAAGTGGGACAGTTTTACCTGCATTTTTGTGCATGGAAAAATTGAAAGAAAGCTCAAAATGTAACACATTCGGAAGTGCGTAAAAATTTACATGCGGACCCCGTATAAAAACGGGATTTTACTCTAGTTTTATGGAAAATTTAATTTTCTTAAGACCAGCTCGAATTACACGGAACCTCGAAATACCGGGGCTCGAATTACCGAGGCTCTACTGTATTAATATTATTAATCGTGTAATTTATGTAAATACGATGTCAGTGTTAATAAATATATTATTTAATTACTGTCTATTAAATAAATTATTTAAATAAATATCTAGTAGTTGAGTAAATAATCGCAATCGATCTCACCCCTGCTAGCAGATAATACTTTGATAATGACTATTCCACTCATACGCCGCGTGTTTGATATTACCAATTATAATGTTTAGCAATTCCTCGAATATAGAAGAATCACGATCGTTTATCTTATAAAATGCTTGCTATCAATATAAGGATGGGATTTTATCCGATAAAATGGTCAGCTCGTTACGGGACACGTAAGCATCAATGTGCAGTGATTAATATGTCATACGCTGCCATTAAACAGCACGAAAGCAGATTATTTTATACAAAGCAGCTTGTTTGGAAAATGAAATAATATAAATGTACTTTGATTAAAAACACAATTTTGATTCGGTGCAAGCCGTGTGTTTCTATTCTGTTCTGCTATTAGCTTAGGCCTACCTGAATTAAGTGAACTATGTATTGTATGCACCATTGGTAGCACTGGTCACAAAATGGTAACTCGAATCGATTCATGGATGGTTGATTCACAGTAGGCCGCGATCTCGCAACTGTTAGTTTTGTTTTTATACAACAAAGCACGAAAGTAATTATTATTTGTATAATGCGATGGTTTTTTATTCATGGAATAGTCTTAATAAATCCAACTCGAGTTGACGAGTTTCATCAGTCGCGAATCTATCGATAAACTCGTAAACTCTCGTGGAATTACCTATGATAAAATCACCAGGAATCATCCGGTATGTCATCATTTGTTAAAATTCAAGATATGTACAAAATTATAATTTACAATAGGCCTATTTAGAAATTGTTAAATGTCCTGAAGAAAAGAATAGGCGACAATTAAATTGGCAAGACTTAATTTCTCACGCAATTTATAATCCCCTGACGGACTGCTAAGTAAACTGTTATAGCAATGACGTTGACGTCGTGGGATTACCTTTGATAAAGTAATACTAAATACTAAACCAACCAATAGTAGCCTATATTGCGATACAAGGGCCGTAAGCGGTGCATAAGGATCGAGGAAAGAGTTTGAAAAAACGAGGCGCTTGAGCCGAGTTTTTTCAATTTTCGAGATCCGTTATGCTCTTACGGCACGAATATTGCATGCTATTTTTTGCACGATGATTATTTATATCAATTTAATTATATTAATAGAGATAGGCTATTACCTGAAAATATTATGTATATAGGCCTACACTATTGAAGATAGATGTTTATTTCAGAAAGTGATTCGCATGTGTTTGTTGTTATGAGAACCGAACATTTGTCCTGTTAAAGTCGCCACAAACTGGGGGGCCTTGGTCCATAAAGGCTTGTATTATGATTTTACTTACGGCACAGTGTGCTTTTTGTAATTTTTACCGCACGGAAATTTGTTTTGTTTCCTTAGCAACAAGATTGCATGCGGGAATGTCAAGTTACGATCCACGGTAACAATATTCGTAAGCAGGCCTACCACTAATTAGTTACGTCGTGCAAAAAAAAAAAAAATAATAATAATAATAATAATAATAATAATAATAATAAAAGAAAGTAAAATCAAAGTAATTTCTCTTCATCCGCACGAATAATCGTAGGAGTAACATTTATAAAACTATGACATCTGCATAAATGTGTCAGGACCTTACTTAACTAACTATCATGGCTGCTTGGATCAATGCACGGGATGAAAAATCTTTTTCTTGGCCGACTGTGATAGACAGGTGGGAACCCGGTATAAATAGCTCTTGAGAATACGTCATGAGGCGGAACTGGTATATGTCTCTTTTCCATGAGCAAAAACTGCTCTCGAGCTATTTAATACAAGGTCAAGACATGTGTGCATCCGTTTTTATTATGCAACCCAAATGCATAAGTCCGTGGCAAAAGGCGCTAAAACCAATAGCAAATCTTAAGCTGGCCAAACGAAAATGTTAATTTCGCATTAATCAATTTTAGTCATTAGCCCCAAAAGCAAGCACGTGCTTAAGGTAGCCTATCAAGAGAAGGGAGGGCACCAGACAAATTTTTGAATAGCCAAATTTACCAATTAAATTATTTAGTGCCAGAATGGTACTTAGTTATATGAGATTTTTTTTTGGAGGGGGGGGGGAAATATCTATCCATCTGTTTTTCTATCCGTGTGTCTGTACGCGCGATAACTCAGATACGCTTTGTAGGATTTTCATTAAACTTGGTATACGCATTTATAACATCCATGGGAAGGAGCCTATTGACATTGGACAAAATCGGTTCACCGGTACCGTTTAAACATCTATAATAATAAAAGGAAGTGTTTGCCTGTCTGTCCGCGATGCCCAGCGAAATCCACTGCATGCAGAGATACGAAATTTTAAACAAAGATGGACTGAAGGGTGGGCGAAAGCACCTAGAAGCCGGATTTTTAATTTTAGCTTTCGTTTGCGAGTTATGAGTGAAAAACTGGCAGAAAACGTGATTTTAGCGCTATCGAAGCATCGGTTTTCAATAATAAATTTCAATTGTAAAATCAATTGCAGAGGGCTTTGCCTAATTCTGTCATGATTTGGAAATAAAGACTCGCTTCATTTTATAAGCGCCTCCTGGTCGATTCACTTGTTTATAACGCCAAGGCCCACAGACATCTGAAATTTTCAACATAGGCTAGTTGGAAGAGGCATAATGAATATAAATGGACAAACATTGATCAATTTGGACGGAACTCACTATGCAGGGGTTTTCTGAGCCAGAAAACTCGAATATGAGGTCTTTTTTTTTCCAGACGGCGCTTTCTAATCATGGAATTCACTTCAAAACCGGATTTTTAGCTGTTTCATTAATCATATTAATCGTTATGTTTAAGGTTATGATGTTTCCAAGTGTTATTAAATATAATGTTTTAATTATTTTGCTCTTAATTTTTAATCATCCAATTAATTATCGTGGGCGATGCCGCGAGTATCTGCTATTAACGATAAAAATAAGGCCGTGGTGATTGTTGAAATTTGTACATATTATCCTTACACCAAATTGCTCATTGATCCATAACCTAAATGGTCAAGTAATAATTATCTTTTCATCGCGTGACTTCTACTTCAAAGATGCAGTTTATTTCTATTTTAATGAAATGTGCGTTTCTCTTCGTAACCCTTAATCGTCTACAAAATAAATTGAGCCACAAGTTCATAACTCACCCTATAATACTGCCAAGTAAGATCTGAAGTCGGGTACTCACCTGTAACAAGAATAAAAAGAGATCAGTGAACCTTTCTGCAATAATAATAATAATAATAATAATAATAATAATAATAATAGTAATAATAATAATAATAATAATAATAGCAAAAGTAATAATAATAATAATAATAAAAAGAATCAGTTAAATGATATAACAAACTGCCAGAATGCTTTTGGTTAATCAGTGATAGGGCCTAATTGCAATTAGGCTATGATATGCAGAAGATAAGTTATTTTTGTAATCGATTTCCCAGATCGATTCATTAAGCAGGGATTACGGAAGAACAAAGATTTAGTTTGATAAGCGTATGTGAAGGAATATGTGGGTAGTGTTATTTGTCAAAGCTAACTGTATTGCAACTTCCAAAGCCGTATATGAACACTGTAAAACAATATGTTGCCATGAGAACCGATTTGCCTTTGATAAATTCTTTCTAATATATTGCCATATACCCAAAATAGGCACTAAATTGGGCATTACTCCTGTATCGGTCAATCGATTTGATCCAATATAAATAGGCTTCTTCCCATGGTTGTTGAACAGACAGACATTTTCCCGTCCGCCACAAATCTCAAATTACCATTCTGGCACTTAATAACGTCAGGCACACTGACAAAATAAAGTGCCAGATGGAGTTAATAGGTCATATTTCAGAAACTACGATTTCTTGAGAAAGTTTGATCAAACGTATGTGAAGGAATAACTAGTACATTAACAGAATGAATCCTCAACAAATTCGTCGCGTCAAAAAGATTCCTTTATATTTGTCAAAACATCTGAAGGCATTAAAACACGCAGACAAAATCTCTCATTTTTTTTGGAGGGTAAAAAATTTTAAAAATAAAACTTTTTGAATTTTTGCATAAGACATAGGCTAAAATCTATAAGTATGCCAAATTTCAAGCTTCTGGCTCATCTGGAAGAGGACAAACAATTACGTCAGTGAGTTAGCAACGCGGCTTTGTAGTATAGTCATGATTTGCTATTGTTAAATCGTTAATTGATCGTTACTCCGATACCAATCAACATATTTGGTCCAAAATCAATAGTGTTCATCTAATCTCTCTATGGGTATATATAAAAGGCTTTGTCCTGACTGACTGACTGACTGACTGACAGGAATCAACGTAGAGCCTAAACTATAACAGGTAGAGACTTGGCATTTTGACAGTACCTTCGTTTCATAATGTAGGTGCTCACTAAGAAAGGATTTTGAAAAATTCTGATTTTAAATGCCAAAAATCAAATGTTTTGAGAATACTTAATCCCTTCTTACACAGAATTATCGAATCCGAATCACATTTGACATTAAAACATATTGTTGCCAGCGGGTTTCAGATGGGTTTGGAATTAAATTAAATGGAAGTTTGACAATTACAGTTGGCTTTGTCTATTTTTGTCATACCTTGGAAATAAAACTTTCGCGATCGTTTGAATGTTGTAAGCTTTAATATGGTCAAACATTGTTTTATTTGGACGAAACTCACTATACAGGGGTTTTCTGGACCAAGGAACTCGAATCTGAGGTCGCTTTTACCAGGCGACGCTATCTAATCGTGGTATGTTGTCCACGTGATTTAGGCGTTAATAAATATAATGATTTAACTATTATGCTCTTAATTTTTAATTTTTTAAATAATTATCGCGGGCGAAGCCGCGGGCACATGCTAGTAGAAGTTATAAATGGGTATACCAAGTTTCATGAAAATCTGATAAAGGGTATTCGAGTTATCGCGTGTACAGACACATGGACGGACAGACAGACGGACAGACATTTTTCCCGTTTACCACACAAACTAAGAAAGTACCATTCTGGCACTTAATAATACTGAAACACAGGGGATGTGCCATAAAGAATCGCGTAGGCCTAATTGATAATACTGAAATACCACAGCAATAGACTCTGATTTGGATCCGAAATCTAACAGCCAGATAGGCCTACATTTTCTGTTATCTGTGTTGGCTCTAAATACTGGAGGGAAAACACAAATTGAAGCAATGAGTGCAAAACACACAGTGATTATATGACGAAGTCATCTTTTCATGGCCAAATTTCCCACGCAGGGATATTCCGTTAATAAAATTGTCAAAATGGTCGAGAAAGAATGCTTTCAAATCCTCTGCATTTGTTAGAACGTGGCGTCATTCAACATAGCTGTTGTTTTTCTCTACCTTTTTTTTATGATTTTTGGCAACGGCGACTCAATTGAATCTGGCATGTGATGCCATAAAAGAGAAGAAGATAATGGAAGGAGCCGGTAGAAAAAAGAAATTAATGATTATTGCGACCTAATTCATTAGTGTATACTCATTCCCAGACTGTATCTTTCTTATGGTTACGAAAGTTTCTCTTTTTCACAACTGAAGGATGGACTTGGTTTATTTTTTATGTCTGGGTGAACGTTTCTGCATCCACGTCTACCACCACAGAGACCAGACATCTCCAAGTTATTGCTCTCTTGGGCTTCCTCGTCTGCTCTTTGCATTTGAAAGTATTCAGCATGGAGAAACATACAAGTTCTAATATAAACTAAACTCCGTGGCGCTACATCCCTGGAGGGACTTGGCCTACCACCCGACCGCTGCGTCATCTACCACAGGTAGACAGCAGGATTGGGTCATCATTCCGACACCCACGGCCGTTAATCGTGGTTTTCATGACCGGAGCCGATACTTCTCTATCAAGTAGCTCCTCATTTTGAATCACGAGGCTGAGTGCACCCCTACCAGACCTCCCTACCTCAGAAAAATCCGAGGAGGTACCGGGAATCGAACCCGGGCCTACGGATCTGTAGTCAGCAATGCTAACCACAAGACCACGCCGGCGGTCTACAAGTACTAATATCCAGAAGTACAACAAAAAATCCCTTTAGGCAGGCCTACAGGCTGAGGTAGATTTCGAAGTTCTTTTGGTTGAATTTATTGTCGCTGCGCAGCACTCTTCTTCTTTAGCTTTGGCATGACAAACCCGCTATAATAACTGGAAAAAGAGGAAAGAGCACTTTTTCAAACATTCAAATCTCGTCTTATATGAGAGCTGTCGAGAAACTAGTTATTGATTTGTAGAGTACTCATCAAGAGCTTTTCAGCGATACCCCACAAAACGTGGTTTCAAAAATTTCGAATTTCCATCCCCCCACCCCCACTCGTACCCCCAAAAACCCCGAATAGTTGGTGTCATTGTGAACTCCATAGGGAGTACTCTTAAGTTATTGCTCTCTTGGGCTTCCGCGTCTGCTCTTTCATTTGCAAGTATTCAGCATGTAGAAACATTCAATTACTAATATCCAGAAGTATTCATGAAACCAGACAATGCGATTTCTGTTGAACGTTACATGATAATATTTTAGGGGGAAAAAATTATGTGGCACTAGCGTCCAAAGCTTCGTTTTCCGTGCCGATGCTCTACCAACTGATATAGCCAGGGTTCAATTCACAGGGGTAAATGGAATCTCTCTCCTATGATTGATTACTAGGGCAAGACATTTCATGATTTTACATCTTTTTATATGAATATAAAAGACTAGCTTAAAAAGACCCGGCGTCGCCCGGGTTTTTTATTTTGTAATTGGAAATTAACTTATGAAGGACTTTCGATTTTTAAATTATAGGTCTTTATATAGGTATTTATAATCTGAAATAGGAAGAACGACTTATTACACTAAAACTATTCCCTCAGAAAACGCTTGATATAGTTTTTTATGACTCATAGAGGATGTAGAATTCTTCATTGCATCGCATCGCTTGTACACAGCAAGCCTGGTAAGGGTTCAAATAAGAAGAAACAGAAATTCCTGTAGGCCTAATATAAAATTGTAATACCGAGGCGGAAAATTTTATTTCTCCCTCTCATGTTACCATAAAACTGTTTTGGGGATGAAATTAAACAGAAAGCAATATCACTTTCATACTTCTCTCTCCAAAAACCTGCGATATAATAATATACCATATTACCATACCTCGTATTGTTTTCTCTGTGTCCAGGGTAGAGAAAAGTTATGTGACTGCATTATTTTCATGGATTACATGCTTTAGTATTTATTTATAACATGAATTATAAATTGGTACCTTCTCTTATTTGTCAAACTTGCATTTTTTTTCCAAAGCCATCAGATACCATTAGCAACAATATGTTCTGTGATTTGGGTTTTATAATTCTGTGTAAAAAGGGATTAAGTATTCTAAAAAAAATTAATTTTTGGCATTTAAAATCAAAATTTTTTAAATTCCTTTCTTAGTGAGCACCTACATTATGAAACGAAGGTACTATCAAAATTCCAAGTATCTATCTGTTATAGTTTAAGCTCTACGTTGATTCCTGTCAGTCAGTCAGTCAGGACAAAGCCTTTTAGAGATAGCTCAAATATATATATGTGTGTGCGTGTGTGTATCATTAACTAATTTATTAATTAAGGGTAATTTGTTTTTGCATTTTTCGCTTTATTTTCCATTTTCAAGTGATAGGTAATTTTTTTGGCAATTTTTAGTTTATTTTCGGCATTTTTAGGTCATGTTTCACTGGAGGTAAAGAGGAGCTTTTCCATGTACAAACGTTTCATGTGACAAATGTGTTTCGATTGTCAGCTCTTTCGTATCGGGACATTTATCCGTGTAGGTAAGCTTCATATTGCTTCTTCCACGCTTTTTAAGTGCCAGAATGGTACTTCATGAGATTGTGTGAGGAATGGGAAAATGTCTGTCTGTCCGTCCGTGTGTCTGCACGCGCGGTAACTCAAATACGCTTTATCGGATATTCATGAAACTTGGTACACGCATTTATAACGTCCATGGGAAGACGTCTATTGATATTAGACCAAATCGGCTGACTGGTGGCGGAGTAATGCCCAGTTTAGTGACTGATTTATGGTAATATATTAGAAAGTATTTATCAAATGCAAATCAGTTCTCATGGCAACATATTGTTTTACAGTGTTCATATACGGCTTTGGACGCTGCAATACAGTTATCTTCTCCTCATGAAAATCGGTTGGATGGTGTATAGAACTATACAGTCTATATAGTCTGCAATGAATCCATCAAATTTTCTGTAAAAATTCCCCTTGTCATCTGAGTTCTCTGTTACACGCCGCGTTCGCATAGTGTCAGGATGAAAGGGTAAATTAAATTTATAGCTGTCTCTGAGAATATAAATTAGTGTTACAAGTCAAATAAATGATGCATCACTCTAGATTGTCCTGTGTCATAAAAATAGTATAATATGGCTTCTTGTAGGTGCTGCCAAAAGAACAAAAGATGCGGAATAATAAATGGACGGTTTGCATATAGCGGAAGGGTTGTTATAAAACATGCCAAACTCTGTTACGAGTGTTCACAGCAAAAAAGTCAGATTAACTACACTCCAGAGTGTGATAGTTACAAAACTACCCGCCAGGTTTCCTCACACGAGTCATCGGTTATTCTACATCCAACCAGCAAGAATAGTTACAACTAGATATGAAACTGAAAGAAAAAAATATTCAGTCAACTCTATTAGGCCTACATGCTAGTGTTTTTTATATTAAATTCAGCTGTGTTTACACTCCTTTTAGCTGCGAGGCCATATCAGGAGTTCGGGATCTGTATCTGTACAGTAGGGTAGGCCATGGAGCTATTTACTGTCTATTATTGGTGTATTTTTATGGAGTAAATTTCAACTGATATTAATTTAAATGGACATCATACAGGATGAAAGGGTGAGGATGATTCATGGTATGTAAATATCCAAATCGGCATTTGCCTTTACGACTGAAAAAAACCCCATGTCAAATTGGACGGCCACGGGATTTGAACCTGGGACCTCCCGAATGATCTCGTCTGAGTGAATTCCACGGTTAGAAAGCGCCGCCTAGAAAGAAAAAAAAACTCATTAGAGTTCTTTGGCTCAGAAAACCCTTGCATAGTGAGTTCCGTCCAAACGGAACAATGCTTGTCCATTTAAGCCTATATCCATTATCCCTCTTCCGCATAATGTTTAAATTTTCAGATGTCTATGGGCCTTGGCATTATAAAAAAATGAATTGACCAGAGTGAGGTTACCAAATTCAAGCGATCGCGATGTTTTTATTTCCAAGGGATGAGAAAAGTAGACAAAGCCACCTGCAATTTAAATGTATTATTGATAACTGATGCTTCGAAAGCGCAAAAAAAATTGAAGTTTTCTGCAAGTTCTGCCCATGTAATTCTGAATTTAAAATGAACATTACCTTCGTTGTTAAAATAAAATAAAGCAGCCGTGTATATTAAAATTCCAGTTCCTGTTAAAATCTTGTTATTTTTAAAAATCATTCTTAAATACTCCCTTGATGCCAAGTTAAAAATAAGTCCAATAAAACTCTGGAGTAGAAGGAATCACCACTTTTACGGGAGGTCATCCATAAAACACTAGAAGTTGGATCCAATAACCCACATTATCTGGTGATTTGGATACTGTATTTATTAGGTGGTTTCCATGGACATAGAAATTATTGATCCCTATACACTCTGCGAGAAGGATCCAGAAAGAGGATAGGGGATGTTTATACCCGTGGTGTAAATTGAGAACAAATTTTATATACGGGTATACGCCATAAAGTAGAATATTTCAGAACCCCCGAATTGATTAAAGGTTTAATGCTTTTAATGCGGTATGGAAAGAGGGTTGGGGGGAGGCGCTGATAGATAGAGGGAGGATGTGATAAAATAGAGGGTAACTGACTCCGTAACGCATAAACAAAGCCTCTTAGCCTGCTTTATGGCGCCAATAAAATGTATACCAAAGACACAACCAGCAGCTAAATGTAACGTAAAATTATTGATGGCTATGTTAATTGTTGTATGGCCATGTATGGATGTAACTTTCAATGCTCAACAGAGAGGAATAGGGGGCTGTGTATATCTGCGTTTGTAGTAATACTCCATTAAATAGATATCACGTTGTATACGAAGCCCGATAAATTGCTTTTGGCATTGTAGTCTGAAATGGAGATCTGTAGCACTAGAAGGCGTATCAGCACATGAGACTGAATGATCATTTATCAATTTAAACGATCGTACTTATTAATCATTAAAATAGAATCTAACAAGAATAAGTGTCGAACATATGTTGTCCTTTGTACACTGGGATCATTATTGACCCCATTGTTAATACACCACTTCCCATTTTAACAATTAGTATTATGCTATGTCTGACATTCTCTTCATGTAGGCCTAAATTGGTTATAAATAGGGCCCGGATTTTTAAGCTTTTATAAAAGATATTTTACAGCCTTTTATTTTCGTGGAATAGCCCTTTTCAGGCTTTAAACCAGAGATGGGCAAACCCCTATCCATTGACACGCAACCCGCAAACTTTTGTCAACTTACACATAGTTCGAAAAGAACGGATAGATGGAGACACAAGCAGACAATAGGCCTAAGTGCAGTGACGGTTGCTCATTCTTAGGGAAACACTAATTTCAATTTATAATGTACACTACAACAAACAAACAATACAAACAATTTTGTATGTGCAATTATACAATTGTTTCATTATACGAAGGCTTAGAATGTGCCATAACGCCTTTCAATCGGAACTGTTTCGCGATCCGTCACTGCTTGCAAAGAGATTATGACTCGTACATGGGAATAATCCACCACGTGCACCAAATGTCCGCAATGCCATCTTGTGTCTTATGCGGGAAGGTGAAGAACCACAAGTGGTTCGCGAACCAGTAAATGCCCATGTATGCTTTAAACAAACGATTTTAGCTTCTTAATAAAATATACATTGAACACTAATATTAACACCGAAAACTGTATTATAATTTTGACACACAGTTATTCTAGGATTTTTTAATTTTTACAAAATAAACAATTAACTAGTCCTTATATCGGCACAAAAAATAGCATAAACAATTGAGATATTTACCATTTTATGATACAATTAGGCCTACTCAATACACCACTCAATTCACGTCCGATCTACAATAATAAGTAGATTCGAGTGTCACGAATTTGTTCCTTAATACACTTCTCTGTCGTTGGTCGCAGCTTGTTATTTTAAAGTTAAATTTAATTGGATTAGTAGCAGATTTCAAAGTATTGCAGACGGTTCACGTTTCATTTCCCGCGACGGCGAGGCGGCACATTTTCGAGTTACAAAGAAAAGCGACAAAGCGACATATACAACGTTAATTTCAGTGCGTTGTATAATTTATTTTTATTATGTCTTTTCTTATCACATCACTTATTTTCCTTTGCATTAATTGGAAAATGTATTTAAAACCCGTGTTTTTCTGCAAAAATCCTCTTTAGCCCCTAATTTTCAGCAAACGCCCTCTTTAGCCCCCTTTAGGCCCTTCAGTCCGATTTAGCCCTTTATAGGTTCTATAAGATTCATATATTCGGAAGCAAGGGGCATGAAACGGAAAAATACGTTTAAATGTTCTAATTAGGAAGTTGGGGAAAAATAGGTTAAAACCTTCAAATCCGGGCCCTAGTTATAAAAATGAAAAAAATGTCGTTACCCCATCACATCCCCGAAGGATACACAACCCAAATAAAATCTGATTAATGCACTTCCATAACTTTCATGGCCATAACTTTCATGGCCATAACTTAATTGCATGGCCAATACATCTTTCTCACTTCGTAGTCTCATATAGAACTACTTGCTTAAAAGGCCCGGCGTCGCCCGGGTTATGTATTTTGTAATTCGAAATTAACTTATGAAGGACTTTCGATTGTCAAATTCTATATAGGTTCTTATATGGGTATTTGGAATTTGAAATGAAGAAGAACGACTTATCACACTCAAACTATTCCCTCAGAAGACGCTTGATATAGCTTTTTATGGCTCATAGAGGATGTAGAATTTTGCATCCCATCGCTTCTACACACCAAGCCTGGTAAGAGTTCAAATAAGAAGAAACAGAAATTCCGGTAACATAAAATTGTATTGTCTGTGCGTAATATTTATTTCTCACTCTCATGTTACCATACAACCGTTTCGGGGATGAAATTAAAAAGTAAAATCTCGGCAGCAGTAGACTATGAGAAAGAATATAGCCTATGGCGATTAAATGCTGGTGCATCCATGGTAAGCAATGTTTCTCTTGTCAACCAAGATGTGAAAAGTTGTTGGATTAGGCCTATATTTGTTGTTATATGACGAAGTAGGCTACCGTGTTTTGCGAGAAAAAAAAACTGGTAAAGTTTCTGATTATCATAAAGAAATATGTTGGCTTAAATTTGATATTTTATGACCAAATATATGCTTAAATCCACGTTAAAGTTGGTGTGACTGGTCAATGCCATCTGGATTTTGTTTATAGATCGCAATGGCGACCACCGGCGTGGTCTTGTAGTAAGCGTCGCTGACTACAAATCCGTCGGCCCGGGTTCGATCCCCGATACTTCATCAGATTTTCCGAAGTAAGAAGGTCTGGAACGGGGTGCACTCAGCCTCGTGATACAAATTGAGGAGCTACTTGATAGAGAAGTAGCGGCTCCGGTCATGGAAACCACCATTAACGGCTGTGGGTGTCGGCATGCTGACCACATGCCCCCCAATCCTGCCATCTACCTATGGTAGAAGACGCAGCGGTCGGGTGGTAGGCGTAGTCCCTTCAGGAGTGTAGCGCCATGGATTTTTAGTATATCGCAATGACGACTTTAGCGTCATACGCCGATAAAATTGCATTTAAAGTGCTTTTTTTTTGCAATTTTAGCGGTCTCGGTCGCTAAAATGCAATTTTTAGGTGTGTTACCAGTCCGAAAAGAAACTTTTTTAGAGTAACTTATTAATGAATTTCATTCCACTAGTGCTGAATTATATGAAAAGTAGAGTAGATATTCAGCCCCAAGCACTATAGTATAAGCTTATTAAAATCTATCAGAAAATCTGATAAATTAGAGCGTGTACTAAAAATAATTAGGTTATTTCTGTTATTATAGTTGGCATCCAGCATGGGCGCAGAAAGACTCTGTAAGGGAAGTTCTCCTTGAAGGCGAGGAGAGGTCGGTAGGCCATAAATTGCCACCCCACGGCCACCCCACAATATTAACGTAAGAATGAAAGTCGGGCGGGGTGGTTGGGACGTACTATTGTAAACATAATGCAATTTTAATTCAGCTGACGGCGGCACAGCTCTGAAATGAGGAATTGATCGCAAGCTCGGAAAATGCTCCCTCTATCAATCACGCCGCAGATATCTTGCTTCCTCAAGTCCTGAGATCACTGTAAACTCCATCATCAAACAAACATCTATTTTATTCAAACTTCTCCCACCCACAGTAGATGTCACTGCGTATCTATGAGACCAAAGCTCGTAATTAGGGTTTGGATATTTCTGACATAACTTACTTACTTACTTAATGGCAATAGACAATTCCTCAGCAAGCTAAAGGAATATTATCTATTCTATGGAACCCGAAGGTCCATTGCTGCGCTTACCTGAGCCCGCCGTTCAAATCTATTCTGTGCTAAACTCCATCCAACCATCACTCGCAAATCCTAAAACTAAACTAAACTCCGTGGCGCTACATCCCTGGAGGGACTTGGCCTACCACCCGACCGCTGCGTCATCTCCCGTAGGCAGACGGCAGGATTGAGGGGCATGTGGTCAACATGCCGACACCCACGGCCGTTATTGGTGGTTTTCATGACCGGAGCCGCTACTTCTCTATCAAGTAGCTCCTCAATTTGGAATCACGAGGCTGAGTGCACCCCTACCAGACCTCCCTACCTCAGAAAAATCCGAGGAGGTACCGGGAATCGAACCCGGGCCGACGGATCTGTAGTCAGCGACGCTAACCACAAGACCACGCCGGCGGACACTCGCAAATCCTACTTCCCTTAAATATATCCTAGTAGTGTCCTCCCACCTACGTCTAGGTCTTTCAAGTGGTCTTTTTCCTTCGGGTCTTTAAGTCAATACTTTTGAGATAAGTCTTTCCTCCCCAATGAGCGCAACATGTCCAGCCCATTTCATCCAACGTGATTTAATTACCCTCACTATATCCGGTGAAGAGTACAGGGCATGAAGCTCGTCGTTAGGCAGTTTTCTCCAGTCCCCATTTTTTCTCTCTTAGGACCAAACATTTTCCTAGGCACCCAGTTTTCAAACACTCTCAGATTATGTGTTTAACTTAACTTATGACCTAAAAAAGCGAAAAATATGACTGCAAATATGCCCTTAAAATGACTAAATATGACACAAAAATCCTAAATATGACATAAAATAATGTATTTTCTAAAAATAAATATTCCAAATTAATACGTTTAAAAACACTAAATCCTTACATCACATGAATTATATCAGATAGTCTAATCATTTTTTAACCATTATGGCGATTTACAGTTTTAATTGCAATGAACCGCTATTTTTAAAGAATTTGCTGCTCTTTGCTCGCTTCATCAGCTCCAAAGCTCGTAATATTTTGTAGATCTTGCGTGTCCCTATAAAATATGAAGAATTGCATTAATTTTAAAATTTAAGGTTAGGCCTACCTACTAATTTGGCATAACCATTTAAATTCGCTGCCCGTTTTAAAAAGACCTCACATTCGAGTATCTTCGCCCCAAAATACCTGCATAGTGAGTTTCGTCCAAATCATTCAATGTTTTCCCATTTAGGCGTAGTTTTAATATCCCTTTCTGACCATCTACGTAAAAAAAAGTCAGATCTCTGCGTGACGTAGTGTTATAAACGAAATAATCAAGCAGAGCGGGCTAACATAATCGATACGATCGACAAATTGGTGTGTTGAATTACAAAAAATCTATTTCAGAGATGCTATTTTTTCCCCGGTTGCCGTAGTAACCGAGGAAGGCCATCTTCAATTAATTAAAACATTGAGTACGGTCTTATTAACAGGTGGCGTTGGGTCTATACGGAAAACACCAGCTAAAATATTATATTAAATGCTTTGTATCATAGGCCTTTTCAATTTTTGTCAGTGTGAGGGATAACTAAAAACAAAAAACAAAAAACTAAACTCCGTGGCGCTACATCCCTGAAGGGACTTGGCCTAACACCCGACCGCTGGGGATTGGGGGCATGTGGTCAGCATGATGACACCCAAGACCTTTACTAATTTTTTCTGTGACCGGAGCCGTTACTTCTCTATCAAGTAGCTCCTCATTTTGATCACGAGGGTGAGTGCAGCCCGTTCCAGAACACCCTACCTGAGAAAAACCCGAGGAGGTACCGGGGATCGAACCTGGGCCTGCGGATCTGTAGCCAGAGACAAGACAACGAAGAGGGTCGAGGGCTAACTAACATCCAGAATATTTCTATTCTTAAATTTAAGCCTAATGCATTTCTCTTGTTAACATCAAATGTATAACTTAAGAATAAATTTATTTCCATAGTATCAAGGGCGCTTTCCTGCTAATGTATAAACTTCTGTTAACTTTTTATATGCCCACCCACTTGTGTGAATTTTTTACGATCAAAATGTTCTTCGTTGTCATGGGGACAACAACAAAAAATTGCCAAACCGACAAGTCACATTTCTCTACTGTCATAACGTGTGTTGTATTTAGAGCTTCGTGTCTCATAGTTAGAAGCTCTGCTAAGTAATAATAACGCCTACATCCTTTATCTCTTAAGAGGTGTGTTGCCAACTATAGCACAATAAATTTCTATTTTGCAGCTTTTGTTAGCCATTGTCAAGAGAAAAAAAAGGAGACAAGAGTAGTTTCTCGCCAAAACAAAAATAGGTGAAGTATTTGGGTCACTTTACACAAGGTTAGTAATTTATTTTGTTGGTATCACTGGTCACTGCTTTTCATTACGAACTGTCCAATTTGTAAAATCCCCATCATTACTTTTTTCTGCATTAAGATTTTCGGGGAGTATTCATTTGATACTCTGCGGAAACCTATTAGATGATATGGACCATAACAACTAGAAAATAGCCCGTGGCTAAAATGATGCTTAAATACGAAACTTACAGGTATAGAATCCTGAAGGCACTGACAATACATTTAGGCCTACAGAAGTCAGCGCTGGCTTCATCAATTTTTATTTAAAATATCTCATCATATACTATCGCTTTTTCCTTTAGAATATAATTCGTTCCTACCAGTACGTAGATTTCAGAAATTAATTATATCGTAAGTTTTATGCAGTTCCAAAGCTACCTGTGAACACTGATAATACGTATTGTATCTCAACTGTTTGCTGACAGATGAATATGATTTGATAAATTCAATGTAATTTTCATAAACTATACAATTTAACACGGGAAGGAGTGGTTTGTTTGGATTTTTATTGTCCCCGATACTTCCAGAGTTAAACTATCAATATATTACAGCTGCCTCGCGGTTTCGCTCGCCATTATTAATTGACTCCAGGATTTTTAAGAAATTTACACTGGCAGTTTATTAAAAATGTTTGTGGTTCAGAGCTATGATAATTGTAAGTAAAAATAAAATTAGTATATTTGTTCACTGTGCTCATTTCACTTAGGCCTTAAAATAATAAAGAAACGGTTTTCCTAATTTTGTACTCTTCCTGAAAGTTTAGATTGCGAGAGACGAACATCGCCGAGTATACCCGATGTCTCACGAAGTGAGGGAGTGAGCACGCTGTTTAGGGCCGTTGAATTGTAGCCTATACGAGTAGATTTTCATAATAATCAAATTGAGAACATATGACTGCCCTTAGGCTGTTCGCACATATAAAATTATCTGCATTAATCGGTCAAGCCGTGCAGGTATAGATTCTCACGCTATCGCTTTGAGGTAGGGATTTCATTGTGAAAAAAGCGCATTTATTTATTTACTAGCATGTGCCCGCGGCTTCGCCCGCGATAATTATTTCAAAAATTAAAAATCAAGAGCATAATAGTTATATCATTATATTTATTAACTCCTTAATCACGTGGACTACATACCACGATTAGATAGTATCGTCTGGTAAAAGCGTCCTCAGATTCGAGGTCCTTGGCCCAGAAAACCCCTGCACAGTGAGTTTCGTCCAAATCGAACAACGTTTGACCATATTTAGGCCTATGTTGATTATCCCACTTATAATAATAATAATAATAAGAAGAAGAAGAAGAATCCTCTTCGGGATTAGGTTGAAAATTTCATATGTATGCGTGCCTTGACATTAAAAACAAATGAATCGACCAGCGTGAGCTACAACATTCAAGCGATCGCGAAAGTTTCATTTCCAAGGTTTGACAAAAATAGCCAAAGCCAGCTGTAATTGATTTGACATTGAAATATATTACGCTTCGGAAACGCAAAAAATGCACGTTTTCTGCCCGTTTTCCACTCATTTTTGGCATTTAGAATCAGAATTTTTCAAAATCCTCTCTTAGTGAGCATCTACATTAGGAAACGAAGGCACTGTCAAAATTCCAAGTCTCTACCTGTTATAGTTTAGGCTGTACGTTGATTCCTGTCATTCAGTCAGTCAGTCATTCATTCAGTCAGTCAGGACAAAGCCTTTTATATATATAGAGATTTATTTATTCACTCTGACGTCATCGCTTAGTTACAGAAATGCATTAGAAAACAATAGTTCGCAGAATTCCACTTAGCACATTAGTAACCTAATATATAGTTCCTGTTTAATCTAAAGCATCCCAGAAAATGAACGACAACAGTTATATAAGTTAAGATGTAACACCTAACGTTCTAAGGGATTATGCATTTTAAGGATTTTGAGAAACTATCTTCTCCTAGAATGTTTACTTACAGTTTATTACGCTCATATACAGTGCGTTTCACGTAAGAGTGGGCCAATCGTGCAGGTTTCTGCATCTCGACGGCCATAGCTCTAATTCCCTTGCATTGTGTGAAATATCTACGCAAATAAAGCCGCTAACGGTGTAATGATTCAGGTTCTCACATTTACAGTTAAAGTCACAATGAAAATAACCATGTACCTTATCACATGAGATGCTGGAAATGTCCTCCTCTTGTACCCACACAACACTGGCACCTTCTTAGGAAAATTTTTTTTCAAGCATATAAATTCAGCTTCCAAGGTAGAGTTAATTTCTCTTCTGATATTGTCTTTAAATTCTTCTAACAGTATATGACTATTATTTATGGCGGAAATTGAAAAATAAAGTGTCAAGTTAAAACCCCCTTACATTAAAAGAACTTAAAACACAGAACTTAAAGAACACAGTTCTTTTATTGTATGGGGTTTGAACTTGACACTTTATTTTTCAAGTTTCCCCATACATGATAGTCACATAGGCTACTGGAAGCTGAACTTACATTTTTACATTGAAAACATTGATAGTTGGGTGCGTCTAATGGTTCGAAGTAAACTAAAAAATTAAAATTATAGTAAATATTGCAGGAGTACCATAAGTATAAATAAGGTGTTGTAAACGACAAAATAGTTACACATTTTGGTACAGACTGTACATCAGTGCACTAGTCACAATAGTAAAATGAGGGTAGTTGGAAGCCAGCTATACAATGCGAAAAGAAAGGAATGTTGAGTTCTTTAATACGAAAGGAGTTGTCTCCGCCGGCTGGTTTAAATGATGGCAATGACCTCTAAACAGCTTTGTCCCGTTACACTTACCGTATGCTGAATTGAGGGTTAGAGAGTGTAAAGGTATTTCCAGTCTTTCATGAGAAATCAGTTCAGTTGTTAAAATTTACGCGATTTCACCTGTACAGAAGAGATTTTCGTGCAACGCAGGTTTTAAGTTAGAAGTGATTTACACTGATTCCATTGTACAAGGTTATAATTTGTTTATTCAATGAAATATATTATTCCCTTTAAAATTTTTTGTTTAGAATATATTATTTTTATTTTCCTTTAAATAACTAACTAACTCCGTGGCGCTACATCCCTGGAGGGACTTGGCCTACCACCCGACCGCTGCGTCATCTCCCGTAGGCAGATGGCAGGATTGGGGGGCATGTGGTCAGCATGCCGACACCCACGGCCGTTAATGGTGGTTTTCTTGACCGGAGCCGCTACTTCTCTATCAAGTAGCTCCTCAATTTTGAATCACGAGGCTGAGTGCACCCCTACCAGACCTCCCTACCTCAGAAAAATCCGAGGAGGTACCGGGAATCGAACCCGGGCCGACGGCTCTGTAGTCAGCGACGCTAACCACAAGACCACGCCGGCGGACTTTTTCCTTTAAATTTCCATCCTAAAATCAAGGTGCGTCTTATGGTCCGGAGCGTTTTATAGTTTTATTCTTGCAATATGCAGTCAGAACTTGAGAAAAATGCTCCTGATTCGAAGTACGTAATAAATTTCATTCATACTGCGAGTTGTTTTATCTGCTTGATAAAATTTATAGACTTCCTGCTTGTAGTAGCCCCTTGAGACAGTTTAGACGCCACCGGGTCTCGATCTGGTGATCTTCGGAATGTCAAGCAGATGGTAAGAGCGATTCAGTTACATCAGAACGAATGAAGTCTGCAGAGATAGTTTTATTTATGTTCGTAACCGTAACTTTAAATATTATTTCTGGATAGTGATGCAATAAGGAGGGACTGCTTTTGAAAGCGTCACCGTATAGAATTATGACAGCTGAGATGGATCAGTGGAGAACTGTTCACTACAGAAAGCGATTCTAAGAAATCCTCCAGGATGAGAGAATATTATTACTAGGGGGCTGAGTTCTATGACCTAAAAAATAGGATACATGCATGCATTTATGACCTAAAAAAACATTAAAATATGACCAATAAAATTTAAAATACGAGTTTACCACCTACACATTATGTATATTTTTTTAAAGTTTCATTACAATTCATTTCATTAAAATATAATGTTAATTATTTAAAATACCTGTAAATTCTCAAAAAGTCATCAGTATAATGCAAAATTTACAAAATATGACATGAAACTTCAAAATTTCTTTAATATGCACACAAATATGCCGAAAATATGACCTAAATATGCATATTCATACTAAATATGCTACAATAGTT
This sequence comes from Ectobius pallidus, assembly GCA_964059195.1. Lineage (NCBI taxonomy): Eukaryota > Metazoa > Arthropoda > Insecta > Blattodea > Ectobiidae > Ectobius > Ectobius pallidus. Next base: position 15,024,337 of record CAXKWD010000003.1, read on the forward strand.
GAAAATTTCCTAAATATGCAGTTATAAGCACAATAAAGGCCGTTCCATTTTCACCATGATGCTTGGAATCGGGTTTAAATTAGTCGGAAACCTGAAATAATGCAAAGGGGAAAAATATGACATGTCATAGAAATCCGCCCCCTAATTATAAGTCTATATTTTTTTAAAAATCAAGAGAATAAATATTGCGAAATTTTATTTTCTAAATATAGTGAAACATCCATACAGGCCTAACGATATCTGTGGGTCCTAGTAGAATGCATTATTATATGAGGGTTATTGTTATATTGAACTGTTGTGATTTACAATTCATTAGAAAGAACTTTCAGGTGGTGTACATGTTACTTCTATGTGAGCATTCACGCCGAAGTAGCATAGCATGCGAATCGCACTACCTGGATGAAGGTTGCACATCGAGTTGCATGGTTCACAGTTTTGCATTAATACCGAAGTAGCATATATGCGATCTGCAGTGTAACGTACATTATATATTTTCACTTGAACCTTTGAGAAACCCATTTAAAATAATGTCATTTACCTAAAGAGGATATAGCCTAGTTTCAGCAATTTTAATCCAGGCTTTTTTTCCTACTAGTTTCGATTGCCATATCGTATAGCCTACGCATGTACAAATTGTAGCTATCTTTCCAGCAGTTTTCGTGACATCTTTGCCATAATCTACCGCTACACAAGCGAATATTTGTTGAATTTTCTTAACAATTAGAAAACAGCTGAAAAGGCAACTGGACGCATCCGTCATCCCGAGTAGCGTCGCAAGAAATAAGTCCAGATCTTTCTGAAGAAATTAATGTCGCAGTCTGCGATATTCATTATTGCCACGCTATTTCGGTATGAAGATTAGAACTTGTGTATTTGGGATTTAAAATGAGAAGCGCACAACCTGCATTCAACTATTGCGATTCGGTTGCTACGCTATTTCGGTGTGAATGCTCCCTTTTACACCTCAAATTGGTTCGCTTCTCTGATACACTCGGCGATCTAAACTATGAGCCTAATCATTGCTTTCACTGTTTTCTCCGCAGTCCGGCATGGGTTTGTATAAGAACTTATTCCTTTCTTTAAAGAGAAATACTGGAAGAGTTTTGGCTATCGGCACACTGGATAGGCCTACAATATGAATTTTAGAATTAAAGGCTAGTTTACACGATGACACTAGGTTTCGTAACCACTTTCATGAAAGTGATTTCGTGAAACTAATTACACACATTTTCTTTCCAATGCAACCGCACATTTCATGTTATTTCTGAAGTTCAAGTTGTTAAAAGACCATATAAACGTTTGAAACACGTATGAATACAGACATTCACAATTTCCTCTCTTCCCCATTTCATTTTACGAAATGCGAACAAGCTAAATAAGCGTATAATCTCAAAATTACGATTATAGTTTCGTGAAAAGTTGGAATCAGCCGAAACTGCGTAGTGTCGTAACTCATTGTCGCAAGTACATCTAGCGCTTGCGCATTCAAGTAAAAAACAGTTGCGAAACTCAGTTACGAAACCTAATTTCGTCGTGTAAACTAGCCTTAAGATAGGATACATTAATATAACAAGTATATTATAGGGATTTAATAGGCTCATAATATTTATCATCTTCATTCGCTGCCTATTTTTTCTTTTCACATCGCCTTCTTTTGGGCCTATATTATATCCCAAGTAAGTTTGATCCTGTTCAAAACAAAGGGAAGGAGAACTCACAGAGAGTTCGCGGAAAATTCGCATCATGTGACAAAGCGTGATTGGTTAATGTCATTAGCATGCGCCATTACCAGGGTGTGGCTTGCTAGTGGAGAAGTAGTGTTCGCAAGTTCATGCAACAATAATATCAACATTTACACGTGAAATAACAAACTCTCACTGGCATCGTCATCATTATAGTGTATCAATTAGCAAACAAAACAAAGGATTCATTGTTCACGACGACCCTGCGGGACACCCACGCATATCTTACTCTCTATCAGTACTTGTATTTCCCTCTCGTGTTTGTTTGTTGAAGGGACAGTGGAAGTGAGTTGTACTGAGAATAAAAAAAAAAACTACCATTATCACGGTGATGACATGCGTTCTCACGTGCGGTCTATGACAGCCACGCCTCTTTGTTTAGAACAGGATCATTCTTAATTGGGATAACTTCCTCTGTACTTTCCTAGGCAGCTCATGGCTTCATGGCTTGTCGATTTTTTTTCCCTGATTTAAAAAGGATGCACATACGATTTAAATGTATTCTTAAGCCTGCAAAACATTGCGTAATAGTAACTTACAAAATTATATAATTATTAGCAGGCTTCACTTAAATAATTTTACAGAAAAATAATGGAAACAATATTTATTAGCACTGACTTCGATTTTACATAAATTGAAGGAGTTATATAATTGAAGAGCTTTTAGCAAAAACAACCTTAGTCCAAAAATTTGAAAATTGAGTTTTCTGTGTCATTGGGTGCTACAACCTACTGGTCATTGTTTAAACTACATGATATGGTAAAATCTGCCATAGTCCCTCAAATATAGGATTACAAAGTTTACCAAGTTTAGCAAAAACAACCATTGTCCATTCAGTTTTTTGCAAATACCTAATGAATTTTTTTATAGAAGGTGGCTATCATGCAGAAATCTGTTTCTTAGAATCAGCTGTTTCATTGTTGTGCAAAGCATTGTCTCCTCTGATGATAACAGCAGTGGAATCGAGGATCCATAAACATCCTAACTCATACAATAGCTAACATTGATATTTTTCAGTAACATGAATAGTGTGACGTGTAATTAAGAATTTGAATAACATTTTTCTTGTTTATTATTTGATATTATATTTTTTCTTTGCATTCTTAAACATTTTTTAGATAGTGGATTAAAATTTGTTGGCAAAAACAGCCATAGTCCATGTGTCTTCAGCTTTCAGGTCTGGTTTCAGGGCACTGAAGTTACATATGAAGGAAAATTATTATATCAAAATATTTCTATATATGTTTACTTAATTATACAATGAATTTTAAATTCATGAAGTAATAATTGCCAAAGGGAGAACGTTTTTTGCTTCTACTGAAAAATTTTGTTTTTGGACTATGGTTGTTTTTGCTAAAAGCTCTTCAATTGTATTCTTAATTATATTGTTTTAAATAATCATAATAAATATAAATATAAATTAATCATGTGCTGCCATATGGGCATACAGATTCCAATGTAACGATTAAAATGAACCATAGATCCATAAAATAATGCATAAGCAATTAAACTTGATAATTAAAAAACTAAAAGTTCGGCTTTCACGACTAAAGTTCGCCGCCCGGAGGAAAAACGACCTCAGATTCGAGTTCTCTAGCACAAAAAACCCCCACATATTGAGTTTCGTCCAAATCATTAAACGTGCATTCATCTTCCCCTTCTGTCCACCTACTATACGTACAAAAATCAGATCTTTGCGAGTAGAAAACAAATGAATCAAGGTAGCAACCGAGCAAGGCCATCTTGAATTAATTTCACAATTGAAAACAGTTTTGTTAATAGGTGGCGTTGAACACAAGTTCATGTATTAAATTAGATATTGTTGTTCTGGAAGATTCAAAGGATTTTTTCCGACTATTCAACTCATACGCCCCCTGTTTGATATTGACCAATAACGTTTAGCAATTCCTCGGATATATACCAATCACAGCCGTTTATCTTACAATATTCTTGTAGGAATCGCGAGGATGGTATTTTATCGGGTAAACTCGTCTGCTCGTTGCTGGACACGAAAGCATCAGTGTGCAGTGATTAATACGTCACATGTTGCCATTAAGCAGCACGGAAACAGATTAGGCTATTTTATACAACTTAACTTGTTTGGAAATTGAAATAATAGAAATGTACATTGATTAAGAACACAATTTCGATTCTGTGTAAGCCAGTTCGTATGCGTTTATTTTGTTCTGCTTGTAGCTTAATTGAATGAAGTTAACTATGTCTTATATGCTCTGGTGGTAGCACTGATTACACCAAAACAGCTCGAATCGATTCATGGACGGTTGATTCATAGTATGCCGTGATCTCGCAGCTGTTAGTTTTGTTTTTGTAGAACAAAGCACGAAAGTTATTATTATTTGTATAATCTGGTGGATTTTTATTCATTGAATAGTCTTAATAAATCCAACTCGAGTTGACGAGTTGCATCAGATAAATTCGCTCTTGCTGCGCAGTCGCGAATCTATCGATAAACTCGTCAACTCTCGTGGGATTACCTATGATAAAAATAAAATGTTATTTTTGACCATCTCAGAGTATCTTGTTCCTTTATTTTGTATTCTTACTAGGATGTGCCCGCGGCTTCGCCCACGATAATTAATTGAAAAATTAGAAATTAATAGTAAGCTTATAATAATTATTAAAGCATTATATTTATTAACACTTGCACGCGAATCATTCTTAAACTAAACCATTAATAATTAATGAAACAGCTAAAATTCCGGCTTTAGAGTACATTCCACGATTAGAAATTGCCACCTGGGAAAACGATCTCATATTCGATTATGTAGTTCCAAAGATAACTGTGATCCACTGCCTTCTAAACTGTATAGGCTAATTCTCGTGCGTAATTCTCGAGACGGCGGTGGATAATGGCGTTTTTCAACTGTTTGTTGACAGATGAATGAGATGTGATTTTTTTTTTTATAAATTCAGTGTAATTTTAAGAAATTATATAATTTTTCAAGAGAAGGAGTGATTGATTTGGATTATTATTATCAGCGATATTTCAAGAGTTATATCATCAATATTTTACTGCTGGTGCCCCCGGCTTCGCCCGCCATTATTCATTGACTCCAGGATTTTTAAGAAAATTACACTGGTAGATTATTAAAAATGTTTGTGGTTCAGAGCTATGAAAATTGTAAGTAAAAATAAAATTAGAATATTTGTTCATTGTGTTCATTTCACTTAGGCCTTATATAATAAAGAAACGGTTTTCCTTCCTAATTTTGTAGTCGTCATGAAAGTTTAGACTGCGAGAGACGAACATCGCCGAGTATACCCGATGTCTCACGAAGCGGGCGAGCAAGCACGCTATTTAGGGCCGTTGAATTGTATAAGAGTAGATTGTTATGTTGGATAAAACAGGAAGCCAGACTGGAGTGATGGAGTCAAGCAGCCTGGAGGAAGGATCAGTCATCGTCACCTGAGACGACATCGTCACAAACAGACCGAATTAGCAACAAGCTGTCATGTCTCACAGGAACACCAACACTCACACCAAAAAAAAAATCCCTTCTTATATGGATCACAGGAAATGCCATCCGTACATATGCATTGGAGCTCATCTTTCGCATCTGGAAGCAGTTTGCGATTTGTGATTTTACTCTATGGTTTAACCGAATTTCGTCTGTTTGTCTGTAAAACTGTATGTTACGCAAATACGACACGTTGTTCATTTTTTCCCCTATTTGGCATGAATGTTCCTTTAAGTACCGTATATTTCCGCAGATAAGACGGTAGTTGAACCATAAAAAAGGCTCCCACAATCCTGGGTCGTCTTATAGGACAGATACAAAAATATTATATTATCTTGGCATATTAAAGTTATTAACAATAAAATTATTGAACAGGTAAAAAAATTTAATTTTCTAGGCTATCATCTATATCTCTTCTCTTCTATATATATATATATAAAAGGCTTTGTCCTGACTGACAGGAATCAACGTAGAGCCTAAACTATAATAGGTAGAGACTTGGAATTTTGACAGTACCTTCGTTTCACTAAGAAAGGATTTGGAAAAATTCTGATTTTAAATGCCAAAAATCAAATGTTTTTGAGAATACTTAATCCCTTCTTACACAGAATTATCGAATCCGAATCACATTTGACATTAAAACATACAGTATTGTTGCCAGCGGGTTTCAGATGGGTTTGGAATTAAATTAAATGGAAGTTTGACAATTACAGTTGGCTTTGTCTATTTTTGTTATACCTTGGAAATTAAACTTTCGCGATCGAATGAATGTTGTAAGCCCTAATATGGTCAAACATTGTTTTGTTTGGACGAAACTTACTATACAGAGGTTTTCTGGACCAAGGAACTCGAATCTGAGGTCGCTTTTACCAGGCGATGCTATCTAATCGTGGTATATAGTCCACGTGATTTAGGTGTTAATAAATACAATGATTTAACTATTATGCTCTTAATTTTTAATTTTTGAAATAATTATCGCGGGCGAAGCCGCGGGCACATGCTAGTATATATATATAAAAGGCTTTGTCCTGACTGACTGACTTAATGACAGAGAATCAACGAAGAGCCTAAACTATAATAGGTAGGGACCTGGTATTTTGACAGTAGGCTACTTTCGTTTCATAATGTAAGTGCGCACTAAGAAAGGACTTTGCAAAATTTTGATTTTAAATGCCAAAAATTAAATGTTTTTGAGAATCCCTTTTTACACAGAATTATCAAATCCAAATCACAGTTCACATGACAACAGTGTATTGTTGGCAGTCTTCACATAAGGATTTGGAAATGAATGAAACGGGACTTTGAAAATTAGAGGAGCTATTAAAATTTATAGCCTATTTGAATAAATTATGTATCTCAAAATGTTGTAGATTATGCAAAATGATCATTAAATTCAACCTTTTAATCGAAATGTTCGAATTAATCAATATGATCCTTACAGCTTACAGGTTTCGCGGGTTAAGCCTTAATGAGAAAACATTGATCAATTTGGATGAAAAGCACTATGCGGGGGTTTTTTGGGCTTCAGTCCATATATGTTTAAATTTTAAGATTTCTGTGTGCATTAGATTTCGCTGGGCATCGCGCACAGACAGACAGACAGACAGAAGAAAAACTCTTCCTCTTATTATTATAGAATCAAGATAAGTATGAAATAGTGTAAATGATTGTGGTGCATACAGTATAGAAATATTTGATCAATATACCTTCACAATGTGAGGCAACGTTATGTCCATTATTGATGGATTCACCCTTTCATAGGCTCCTGGTACATGAAAAATGTTTTAAGCAGGCCTGATGTCGTAAACAGCTTTGATGTTCGCGTGTTGAAAGAGTGGGAAATTATAATCAGGAGAAATGCAAGCAACGAAACAAAATCGAAAAGGAAAAAGATAGAAACTGAAGGCTCAAATAGGTAGAAAACGCAAACCCGATAACATAATTTACTTGCCCTACTGATGTGATAGGTGCCAATTTATATGGGCTCGTGGGGCTCAATACCCCTAATAATTGCAGTGCATTATAACTAAGTAATATATCGAGAGGTCCCGAATTATCTTGGTAATTTCATATGTAGCGAAATTCAGGAACTTTTTGTTGGCAACAGTTTCTTTGAAACAAATCACGAAATGAAAAAGTTGATTGCTAAAAAACTAAATCCTGATCTATTCGTAAATAAATTTATATCTCCCTTGAAGTTATAGAAAAGTCAAATAATACTGAAAAATCCTTCGCTGTGATAAGAAATTAAATACTTTTATGGGGGTTTTCAGGGCACACATCTGAGTCGCTGCATCACAAATGCAATGAATTGCACAGTTTCGAAGAAATTATAATTTTATTTTAATGAACAGCTAATATACACAAAACCGTATTTAGAGTTTCGCTCAAAATATTACTTACGAACTTCATTTCTCTCCATGCATTAAAAGTCCGATGAGACAAATCTGGATGACTTGGTGTTTTAATAGTTCTAAAATGTTTAGGCCTATATTGATGATGTACAGGGTGTAAACAAAAATCCGTATACAAACTTGGAGAGTTCTGACAGGTTCTCTGTTTCCCCGCTAGGGGCCCTTAAAGGGTTTGACAGTGGATGGTGTGACTGTATTCAACCTGCTGTGTGATGAATGTTTTACTGATTTTGTTGTACATCTTATTGGGCCGTATCTTCTGCCTAACCGACTCTGTGGAGGAAATTACCTTACTTTTCTTTGTGACGTAGGCCTACTACCGGAAATGTTGGAGAACGTCCCGCTACCACTCCGACAACGATTATGGTTCCAGCATGATGGGGCCCCAGCACACTTTTCCCTTGATGTCAGACAATACCTAAGCAATGTTTTCCCCAATCGTTGGATTGGGAGGAGTAGGCCAGTACAGTGGCCACCACGTTCTCCTGATCTCAGTCCTGTGGATTTCTTTTTGTGTGGGGAGATGAAGCGTTTGGTGTACGAAACACCAGTAGATACTCCAGAAGAGCTGGTTGCCCGTGTGGCTGAAGCTGCCAGCAATTATTCGTGAGACACCTGGTTGTTTTGAACGTGTGAGACAATCATTTGCACGCAGATGCCAGCTGTGCATTAATGTAAACGGACGACATTTTCAAGAAAATCTAAAACATTCAGGTTAAATACAGTCACACGATCCACTGTCAGACCCTTTAAGGACCCCTAGCGGGGAAACGGAGAACCTGTCAGATCTTTGTCACATAAAAAAAAGGGTTTCATTTAATCATCTCTACAAACCCTCCAAGTTTGTATACGGAATTTTTTTACACCCTATATATTACTTTGTATAGGTTTAATGACAGATATAATTATTATTATTGTTAATATTATTAAGATAAGCTAAAACTTAAAGTAATATTGTCCAGTAAGTATGACCACAATAGTTTGTTCCCTTAAGCCATGAGAGTGCTGCATTTGCCTGCAGCACTGCAGAGTAATCTGACAGACACAGTAATGTAGCTAATGAATTGTTTGTACTAATAATAGAGAGGAAGGTACTGCACGTGTGACTGCAGACCATTACGTAAAGATTCCATTATCTAGGTCGCTCATTGTAATGCTCTAAAATTAACCCGACAGATAGAAATGGGAATTCGCAGACTGAGAGATGAATTTTACTACTAATCCATGCGTAAAGGTTAAATAAACAAGTCCTTGCCAGATTTCACAAATCTTATTCCTAATGTCTAGCACATGTATTTATGAGCATTGTATAGTGAAGATTTACAGCACGAAGCTGTCTATACAATTAGCTAATATATTTGTCTACAAGCACTTAAGGGATTTAAATATAAATGAATATACGAGACGGTTGTCGCAGATAATTTTTTTTTTTCGGTATGAATGCCACATCTGCTTATGCAGATGACGTTTGCTTGTTGGGCGATGACTAGACCTGGGAATTTAGGCTCTAAAAATTAGTTTTAGGCACCTAAAATAGACTTTTAAAACAAGTAAATAGGGTTTTAAAAGAAAAAATAGGCACTTAAAATATGCTTTAAAAATATGTAAATAGATAGAGTAATAGACTTTAAAATATTATAATATACACTTAAACTGTAACATGGTCTTTTTTACTGCAAGAAACGTGGTATAACAGCAAAATTAGGCATCATGAACTATATTCACTTAAACAGATGTTCTTTCACTGGTGACTTGACATAGTAGTCCTTCCTCCTTAATCCACCCCCTCCCCTGTCGGTCAGCGTTCCTTTAGCGACAATTGTTTGGAATAATCAAATTTCTGTGAAAAACCCACCTCTGCTGTTCTGCTTTTTATTTAGGGATGTATATTATAAGATTGTAAAAATTACAGAAGTTGAATTTATTTTAAATGTACAAAATAGGCATTTCAGGCACTAAAATAGTAAATTAGGTTCTAAAGGTCCAAAAAGGCAATTTAGGGCACTATAAAACTATCTAATTGTAAGTGATTTATCATGAAAGTCCACATATTTAAAAATGTTCATGTTATTTCATAAGGAACAAAACAGGCATTCGCCTTAAAATCCCAGGTCTAGCGATGACATATACACAATCGAGAGAAATGCAGAAAGTATTTTCTATGCCTGCAGGAATGTTGGATTGGAAATTAATACAGAAAAAAACTAAGTAGGCCTATATGGTCATGAAACGTCAAAATAATGCGCTAAAAAATATTAGAATAGTCGGTAGCCTAAATCGAACAAGTGGAGAAATTCAAATATCTGGGAGCAATAATTACAGACAGAAATAATATTAAGGCAGAAGTTAAGTGTAGACTCAAATGTGGAAATGCCTGCTTTTATGCAGTTCAGAAACTCTTTTATCTTCTCGTCTTCTGTCGAGAAATCTAAATCTAAAAACTTATAAGACAATTATCCTACCGGTTGTATTATCTGGATGTGAGACATGGTCGCTTACTCTTCGGGAAGAACATAATTTGAGAGTGTTCGAAAACAGGGGGCTTGGAAAATATTTGGACCTAAGAGAGATGAAAATGGGGACTGGAGAAAACTACATAACGACGAGCTTCATAACCTGTACTGATGAGATTTATGCATTATTGAGCTCGGCTAGTCTTTATCTTTCGTAGACTAAAAGTGCCAATGACAGTTGCTATTAATAGACATAATACAGAAACCTTAGAGGCCAATTTCGGAAGTTGTCAGCAAAAAATGTTACTTGTATAAAGGCTTCGAAGTCAGTTATCTGAAAAGCAAATTTTATGACATTGGCCCTTTTAGAACCAAGTCACAGATAACTCTGTATAATATACAGGCTTTAAAACTTAGTGCCCGAACCCACAGAGGGAGTTGATTCCGGTTACCAACAACCTGAGTATAGGGGGTGGAGGGTGATTGCGTAGGCTGATAAGACAGTCATTGATAGAACTACCGAGAAGGGAATGCGCTCGTAGTATGGTGCCTCTCAAATTGGTCAACAGTGTACCTTGTCATTGTGCGTGTTTAATTTTATAATACGTGTTCGGCATGCCCAAAGTAAAATGTTCTAAAACGCAAACATATTATTGAAACATTTGGGAGGGACAAACAGGAGAAAGTATCGTTTTGCGTGCTTGTAATGTGAGTTTAGATAATGAGACGTTATTTTGTGGTCTTCCTATATCTGTATTCAAGGTTTGTTTACTATCACGTGAACTAGCATATGGTAGCTAGGGCATACGCCGAGCAAAGTCTGTACAGTTCGGTTGCTGTTAACATATTCGATCGGGCACTAAGTTTTAAAGCCTGTAATATATTACCATTACATAGCCATCCCATGAGCTTTATAAATGCGTATACCAAGTTTAATGAAAATCCGACAAAGCATATTAGAGTTATCGCACGTACAGACACACGGACAGAGAGAGACAGACTGATCAAAATTCATTTTTATAGCTTCAGGGATTAGGTTCGACGAAGATGAATCAGACAGTCAGTCAGGACATGCTCTTTCTTATATATAGGCCTAGCCTACATGAATTATCATTTGTACTCTTCACTGGATATAGTAAGAGTAAATAAATCGTGGATGAAATGGGCTGGACATGTTGCGCGTATGGGGGAGGAAAGACATGTCTTAAAAATATTAACTGGGAGACTCGAAGGGAAAATACCACTTCGAAGAACTAGACGTAGGTGGGAGGACATTATTATGATAGATTTAAGAAAAGTCGGATTTGCGAGGGATTTTAATTTTGGAAGTAGGTATACTTGCTCAAGTGTTACAGAAAAATTTCACTGGGGTCTGAAATTCAACCCGAAGGGTTATAGCACGAAAAAGGAAGGAAATGTCTTTTGAAAATCAGTTATAACTAGACTCCGGATTTTTAGGTCGCTAAAAATGTTGTTTTAGGTACCTAAAATAGGCTCTAAAAATTGGAAAATAGGTTCTAAAAATCGTAAAATAGTTTCTTATAAAATCGTTTAAGTTTCCAATTTTTTAAAATATCTCAATTGCAATGCAGAATATTATATTTATTGAAGTCACCATTAATCAATAATCATGATAAAACACAAGTATAGGGCTATGGTACACAGAATTACATAGACCTATTACTAGGGGCTGTATTACTACCATAACAGTGAAAACCTAATCCTAAACCTACGCATAAACTATCATACTAGCATATTCAACCCCTTGTATCCCTCAGTGATTCAGAGAACTACTTTTTTTTGTTACTGGATGTGGGAGTCGGGAGAAAAACACTACATTTTGTTGGGAATTCCAAGGAATTTTTCTACTGAAAACGAAACATTCCTTACTATTTAACCACGTCACAAATGTGCCATGTACTGCACATTCCGAGCTAAAAAAGTAGTATGAACTGAAAATAAATGCTAGAATTTATAACAATAAATAACTAATTTTGAACTTTAGAGAGAAAACAAGGAAAAAGGCAATATTAGGCTCTAACTTAAAAAAAGGCTGTTTTAGGTCCTATAAAAGTATCAGTTTTAGGCATAGTCACTTATGAAACATGTATATACAAGTTTTCGTCTGTATATCACTTAAGGATTAAAATAGGTTTTCACCTAAAATCCGAAGTCTAGTTATAACTGTGAAGTTTCACAGAATTCTTCTGAGAAGACAGCCAGTTGGGCGGATAAAGGATTTTAGTGACAGAACGTTCTGCATTATCAGAATTTTCTAAACAAGAGAATGTAGGAAGGGGGGGGCGAGACGTCATAAAAGCCAGCAAGTGGCAGAACATTGTTCTGTTCACACGAGAAACCGCTAATTTACTGACTGACGAGCATATAGACTCGCTCCCTCCCTTCCTTTCCTTCCTCTGCAATAGATGTCGTTCGCACACTCGAATCTCCCATTGTCACATTCGTCTCTGACACTAATGGGCCGTAAAATTTCACAAACTCAGACTTCCTTGTCGCTAATAACTTATGACAAAAGATCGGTCACAAACGAAGGTGAATGCATGTCTAATACATAAATCACTTTTCTTTGCTGTGGGGTGTTCTCTTCTGTTATTTTCAAGAATTTATGTTAGATATGGATGCCATATGTATGTTATAACTAGACTTCGGACTTTTAGGTCGCTAAAAATACTGTTTTAGGTGCCTAAAATAGGATCTAAAAATTGGAAAATAGGTTCTAAAAATGGTAAAATAGTCTCTTATAAAATCGTTAAGTTGCCAATTTTCTGAAATATATCAATTGCAATGCAGAATATTATATGTATTGAAGTCACCATTAATCAATAATCATGATAAAACACAGATATAGGCCTATGGTACACAGAATTATATAGACCTATTACTAGGGCCTGTATTACTACCGTAACAGTGAAAACCTAAGCACGCTAGCATATTCAACCCCTTATATCCCTCAGTGATTCAGAGAACTACTTTTTTTGTTGTTGTTTTTTGTTTTGTTTTTGTTTGTTTGTTACTGGATGTGGGAGTCTTTTCTTGGGAATTCCAAGGAATTTTTCTACTGAAGACGAAACATTCCTTACTATTTAACCACGTCACAAACGTGTCATATACTGCACATTCCGAGATAAAAATTTAGTACGAACTGAAAATAAATGCTAGATTTATAACAAAAAATAACTTATTTTGAACTTTAGAGGAAAAACAAGCAAAAAGGCAATATTAGGCTCTAACGTAAAAATAGGGTGTTTTAGGTCCTTTAAAAGTATCAGTTTTAGGCATAGTTACGTATGAAACATGCATATACAAGTTTTTGTCCATATATCACTTAAGGATTAAAATAGGTTTTTACCTAAAATCCGAAGTCTAGTTATAACTAGACCTGGGATTTTAAGGCAAATACCTATTTTGTTCCTTATGAAATAACATGAATTTTTTTTAAATATGTGGACGTTTCATGATAAATCACTTATATTTATAGAGTTTTATAGTGCCCTAAAATACCTATTTGGACCTTTAGAAGCCTATCTTACTATTTTAGTGCCTAAAGTGCCTATTTTATATATTTAAAATAAAATTCAATATAATGGACATTCTTCAATGAAAAGCAGAACAGCAGAGGTGGGTTTTTCATAGAAACTTGATTATTCCAAACAAGTGTCGCTAAAGGAATGCTGACTGACAGGGGAGGGGGAGAATTAAGGAGGAAGGACTTCTGCGTCAAGTCACCAGTGAAAGAACATCTGTTTAAGTGATTATAGTTCGTGATGCCTAACTTTGCAGTTAATTCTGTTAAGAATATTTACTTACGCTTAATCGTCAGGACACAACTAATGGTTTGACAACACATTTTAAAAATTTGTAAGTTTATGCAACATATAAGACAATATAATTTTAATGGTTTTATATTTTTAAATTGAATGCATTCAGCAATGTACTATTTAAGGTGTAAATGTGTACTATATGAATAGCATAATATATACTACCATATATTTTAGGACAATAGCTAAACATTTACAAGTCAGCTTCATCAGCTCCATAACATTATTGAAGAATATGTAACAGTATGTATGAAATTGTATACATGAGTGCTATATATGTAAGTATTCAAATAATATTACACTATTGTGGAATGAAGGGCTAAGTAAACATGGCACACATTGAACTTTGGTTAAATTTATTTTGTGGTCAGGTGGACAATTCTCTTTATAATAAATATTTACCACAAACGGAAAAAGAATGAAATTTATCAATACCTTAATGGATGTGTTTAAGATACTGCTACGCCCCATATAGGCTAATAAGCATATTATAGTATGGTCGTAAAAATAGATTTAAATGGCAAAGGGGCACTGAAAAAGAAAAGAAACAAAATTATCACCAGGGACAGGAAGAATATACCAACGGGAAAACTAGAATGAGATTGAAAGAACGTTTGAAGAATGACAGGTATATTAGCCAAACGATAAAAATTCATTCAATTTCCCATGTAAATTAAAAACCTGTGTCGGACTGCAAAGAAAACAGGCATTGAAAAGATGTTAAAAAATTCATTTTTCTGTAACTTTTTATTTTATTTTTATTATTTCAGCTGTGTTTATACTCCTTTTAGCTTCGATGTTGTCAGGCGTTCGGGATCTGTGTCTAAAATATAGTAGGCTATGGAACTATTGCTTGTCAATTGTTTCTACTGTCGGTTTATTTAATGGAGTAAATTTCAACTGATATTAATTTAAATGGATATGATACAGGATGAAATGGTGAGGATGATTCATGGTATGTAAAAATCCAATTCGGCTTTTGCCTTTACGACTGGGGGAAACCATGAAAAATCCCATGTCAAATTGGTCGGCCACGGGATTTGAACCTGGGACCTCCCGAATGCGAGTCTACCTCGGCCACCTCGCTCGGTTTTGTGTAACGTATGTTTTCTCTTATTATTTTTCCATTTTTAAGGTACCTTTCTCCGATGGTATTTTACTTCCTCTGCCCGTACCATAGGTACTATAGGTAGAGAAAGTATTGTTTTCGACCCCAAAATTCGAAGTTGAGTTTTTAGCATATATACACGTTTCAAGGCCCCCTGAATCCAAAAATACTATTTTTGGAAACATGTCTGTGTGTCTGTGTGGAAAATATCTGTGAACAAGCTAGCTCCAAAACGGAAAATCGTATGAAAACAAAATTTCGTATTTGGGTCAGGTACCTTCTGAAGATGTGAGGATAAGATTGGCGACTATTTTCTCTTATTTTTAAGGGGACTTTACATGAAGAAATTTTCGTTTTTCGCGATTTTCTCGAAAACGGCTCTAACGATTTTCTTTAAATTTTGCACATAGGTTGCTTATACTAAGAGCTAAAACTTTTAATTGAAACATTTTTTCGAGAAAATTCTCTGAGGGTAGTTACAAGCCACCCACTGTTCACCCACTGTTTGTAGAAAGTTTGTCTTACTCGATGAACAACTGAATTCACGCTCTTTCACGGCCTCTTATTTTATATAAGAATGTGAAGTGAGAAAGATGTATTGTTGGCCATGCATAGAGTAAAGATGTATCTGAGGGAAATATTCGATAAATTTCGGAAATTATATTTTACGGCAGAAAGTTCAATAAACGTCTGCAGTCATTTTTTTTTTTTTTTTTTTTTTTTTTTTAAGTTTGTTATATAGACTGCGCTTTTAGTCGCATCATTGAAAGAAGAGGTATTTATAGGATAATTAGCGTAAAATTGTGTCTTGCGATTCTGTACAAGGATATGTGAATACTGCTAACTTTTATTTGGGCAGAGGAAGTTATGTGACTTTCACATCAGATTTTCTTTTTATTTGTGTAAATTGGAGAACAAAGATGACTGTGTACAATTGAAGAGCGTTTTTTCAAAGCGCACAAATTTTGAGAAAATGAGATATACATTTATGTGAAAGGTAGGCTACGCTCGTTAATATAAGGCACTCTGAGGGATTTATATATATATATATTTATTTATTAGGGATGGGTCGATACCAGAATTTCTCGATACTCGATACCGATACATGATTTTTTCCTCGATACTCGATACCGTCAACATTTCCAGTTTCAATAAATAGGTAGGCCTACATTAAAAATTAATAGTTGAGAGAACTGTGTAATACCAACAAAATTAATTAAATGTGCATATCTAATGAGACAACGTTTAATATCATCAGTAGCCTATAATTATTTTTAAACTCTACATTAAAACTAAAATTAGTTTTTGAAACAGTCCACTTACAAATTTTTGTTCAAAAATCACAACTGGGGTTTGTACAGTCAGCTTGCTTGTTGGTTGTTATTGAAACGTTTGACAGGAAACGAAACAATTAAAAATCTCTTCTGTTTGGATTTTAAAAGTCGGAAAGTCCTTATTTATTACTAGACAAAAGTCACAGAGTGGTTTTCTCCATTTCAAGGAGAAATAGAAGTATTTACTACATTTAGTAGACCGTTAATCTAATAGGCTACTTAAAGCAGAAAGAGATACCGCATTTCCTTAAATTGCAGAATTACCAAAGTATCGAAAAAGTACCGATCGAGTTTTCTGAAGTAGGCCTATCGCTCGATGCCGATACCATGCAAGTATCGAGAGTATCGAGGTATCGAAAGTATCGAGGTATCGAAAGTATCGAGGTATCGAAAGTATCGAGGACCCATCCCTAATATATATATATATATATATAATTATTGGCGAGGAAAGGCTTCAAAAATTGCCACAATACATGACGATGGCAATAGTTATTCAAAAATAATAAATGCCTAATAACCAACTATGGTCCAAATGACAATAGTTATACCAAGGAAAGCAGTAAGGATTACTCCCTCTGACCTCTCTCTATTCTGTGACATTCTAGTTTCCATAAAATTCCAGCATCAGGCGAAACGTGAAGACTTCTAAAGATCTCTTTGTGAACACCAGGATAAAATCACCCGGTTTCCAATCAAGCTGTGAATTTGATATCTCCATGGGAACGATTTGACAATTGAATGCTGTGAAATTTGAAGACGATCGGAGGAGGCCGTGATTTATTCGCAATAAGTTCCATTCCAGTAAGGAGAGATGGAGGAGGAAGAGGAGGAGAAGAAGAAGAAGACTCCACGTGCTGTAATCAAAATGTCGTTAACAGTTTAAAGCGGCCTCAGCGGAACGAACGCTCACTCGAAATGATGGAACGCTTCACAACACTCCATTGATACTTTCTGAAATTACACTTTTTTCTCCTCTTCTTCTTCTTTCTATAACAAGAAAATTGTGGGAGGATCTAATGATGTCTCCACGCTTCCTTCAATACTTCAACCACACAATATCTAGCGGGAATTATTTTCTTCTCCTTTTTCCATCATTTTTCAACGAGAGAATTAAACCTGCAGGTCTGCCAACCGCTTACAAAAAAATCACGATCATTCAAAAAATCTGTTCTGCTTATCTAACAATAGAAATCATCCGACTGAAGACCCATTCTCAATGAAAACGAGGTTTTCATCAAAACAAACTCTTTACAATGATTGAAGTAATTAATAGATACCAACTACATATTCTTGAAATGAAACACACAACTTCTCTGCCCAAATACAAGTATAGGCTCTTAGTATAATATGACTAGCTTAAAAGGCCCGGCGTCGCCCGGGTTTTTTATTTTGTAATTGGAAATTAACTTATGAAGGACTTTCGATTTTTAAATTCTGGGTCCTTATATAGGTATTTATAAATTGAAATAGGAAGAACGACTTATCACACTCAAACTATTCCCTCAGAAAACGCTTCATATAGCTTTTTATGGCTCATAGAGGTTGTAGAATGTTGCTTCCCATCGCTTGTACAATACACAGCAAATAAGAAAAAACAGAAATTTCGGCAACATAAAATTGTCTTTGCGGAATATTTATTTCTCACTCTCATGTTACCATAAAACTGTTTTGGGGATGAAATTAAACAGAAATGCAATATCACTTTCATACTTCTCCCCCCAAAAAACCTGCGATATAATAACATACACATTAAAATTCCTCGTATTGTATTCTCTATGTCCAGGGTAGAGAAAGTTATGTGACTGCATTATTTTCGTGGATTTAATTCTTTAATAATTATTTATAACATGAATTATATTGATAGCTTCTCTAATTTCTCAAAGTCCCATTTCATTTATTTCCAAACCCATCTGAGACCACTGGCAACAATATGTTGTGATGTGAACTGTGATTTGGATTTGATAATTCTGTGTAAAAAGGGATTAAGTATACTCAAAAACATTTGATTTTTGGCATTTAAAATTTAAAAAAATAAAAATCCTTTCTTAGTGAGCACCTACATTATGAAACGAAGGTACTGTCAAAATTCCAAGTCTGTACCTGTTATAGTTTAGGCTCTACGTTGATTCTGTCAGTCAGTCAGTTAGTCAGGACAAAGCCTTTTATATATATATATATAGATATTATCCCGCGATCGTCCGCGCCCATGGTTGTCACACCATCACTCATGCGTTAGATTTGATCTAACATGCATTTTTCCTTTTATAGCTATTAAATGCAACTCAAACGCATGGGCTAAACTTACAATAAGTTTCTATTTAACCATTTAACATTTGTAAAATCAAATACTGTTCTATTTCCTTTTTCAAAACATAATAATAATAATAATAATAATAATAATTGTCAAAGCCGGCAAACGAACAAGACACAGACACTAAGAACATTGTTAACACACAGTACATGGAGGCTCAAGTCGAATAATAATAATAATAATAATAATAATAATAATAATAATAATCATCTCAGGTAAACTGATGTTACAAAGTGCCAAAATGTTTTTTTTTTTAAATAAGTGATAACTGCAATTATGATATGCAGAAAAAAGCTATAATTGTAATCGATTTCCGAGTCAAGCTCGATTCATTAGGCAGGGCATACGGAAGAACGAAGGTCTAGTTTGATAAGCATATGTGAAGGAATATGTGGGTAGTGTTATTTGTCAAAGCTAACTGTATTTCAACTTCCAAAGCCGTATATGTACACTCTAAAACAATTTGTTGTCATGAAAACTGATTTGCACTTGATTCTTACTACTATATTACCATAAAATAGGCACTAAATTGGGATTTACTCCAGTAGCCTACTCAAATACGCTTTATCGGATTTTCATTAAACGTGGTATACGCATTTATAACGTCGATGTGAATAAGCCTATTGATTTTGGACCAACTCGATTGATCGATACTGGAGTTATGCCCACTAATATTGTCTGAAAAAAATTAACAAGCTCTGTTTTCTTAATTTACTTTAATTTTATTAAATTTAGTTTAATTTACTGTAATATCGCTACAATGTTTAAAATACACAGATAAATCATATATAGGCCTAATGTGACATTTATGCAAAGGACTTTTTTCAACTAAAATTACCGAAAATATTTCACCCCTGTTTATCAAAGTTTATAGTCGAGTGGTTGCATTATTTCATTTGCCTGTACAACGTGTAAAACCTTTTTGCACCGGTCCATCGACTTGTTGGAGTTTGAAATGGCCACAAAGATGAGGTTGACAGTTGTTGTGGTTAACCATCTACCAGCTGGTCAGATCATGAGGTTCTGTGGTCTTGATTGAATGTGATATTGTACGTGACGTGAGTTATCTTCCATTGTGACAATGTTTTATCAGTTCTTAACACCTCGTTGCAGCCCTCACAGGAGGCGTGAAAGGAAAGAATATGACCCAGCGGGTGAAATTTAATGTCCTTTTTTTATGAGGAGTTATAAAATGGATGGAAATTGATTTTTCTAGGGGCGAACGGGTTCTGATGTAAAAAACGAAACTTCCTCTACCGAATTAAAAGATTTGGGTCATAGTATACTATATTATAATTCATAATATTTATTTTATATATTATAGGCCTATATTTTTAGTATTATATTAATCATATGATAGATGTGTTTATTGAGAAATCAAGTTCCCTTGGAATAACTTACACTATAATATTCAATATTGTCATTTAGCAATAGACATAAACACAAAGTAGACCTATAGTACAAGGTTTGAGATAAATTTATAAAAAATCGGGTGCGTGGAACGCCACGCGATAGAAGTGAAACTTGTTTTAATTTTTAATTTTTTTTTTTTAATTTTAGATGTTCGATTTTTTTAATTTTGGATTTTTAGATTTTTTAGATTTTTTAAATTTTGGATTTTTAATTTTGGATTATTTTATTTTTTAATGTTGTATTGTTTTAATGGTGAAGGGCTCAACACTCCACTAGCTCGAAGCAGTAATAGCCCCCCACTCAATGCCTAATAGCTTTCCCCCGCGCGCTCCCGTAATTTTTATTTTAATAATTTTTTAATTTTAGACTTTTTTATTTTTAATTTTAGTTTTTTTTTTTAATTTTAGATTTTTAATTTAGGAAGTTTTTGATTTTTTAAATTTTGAATAAGCCTAATCATTGAGTTCATTGTTTTCTGTGCAGTCCGTTCCGTCACAGCCCTACTAATTTCGTGACGATTTTGAGTGTAACAATTTAGTGACGATTTCGTCCGTAACGCAAGTTTGGGTTAGCTCTCTATTTACTCCTAGCGCGGCTAAAGAAGTTTCACTTCTAAAAAGGAGTCTGGAGTTATTCATTAATGTTATTTTCCATCAACCCCTTCTGAATAGTTTTTGAAGTGAAACTTCTTTAGGCGCGCTAGGAATATGCCGAAAGAGTGAATTTCTTATTTTATTTTTTATTGAGATGATTTCCTTCTTCCGTTCGATATAATTATATGTATTCCTCTATTTCACTCTCAACGTTGCCAAAGAAGTTTCATTTCTGTCGCGTTCCACGCACCCGATTTTTTTGAAAACATATTGATTCAATTGGGTTACAGTGTGTTGCCTTTCATTAGAGGGTATAAGGAGAAAACTATTCGGAATTTTAAAACTAAGTTTGCTTCAAAATAAAACCAATTTCGCGGATCTCCACTTATAGGGCACAGCTCTAATATTATCGACTCCTCCATTCTAGAATCACGGTATCAGTTCAGTGCCTGAGGACACCTAAGAATGTAAGGGTAGTTGAACTTGTTAAAATAGTGAAGTAGCTAACAGAGCTCTCCACTAATGATGAGTCCCTAGCTTAAAAAACATTTGCATTCCAGGAACATAAAGATTCAGTAAAGATGAAAGTATGCTCTCATATTTTTATACACTTTTAATGAAACTGGGGGAGAGAGAGAGGGTAGAAATGCAAATTGCCAGGAGGGTTCCCTCCCCATTCAAGTACAGAAGAACTGCCCCTACACACAACGTTGCCTCAACTTTAAGGGAACATTCATTTCATGCTCAGACGGTTTCTAAAATTAATATAAAAACACACACACACACAATGAATGCCACACTGTCAGTATATCTACTTGGTTTTTTATATTATGTAAATTCATCATGAGAACGCCAAATGGACAGTTGTTTACTGCCAGTGTTTTAAAGTCTAAATGAAATTCAAAACTCTTGTGTTATTAAATGCTATTTAGTCTTCAAGTCTGTAATTGCTCGGGAGTTTTATATATACCAACGTTGCCAACTCTGTGAGCTGAAACTATGCTAGGTGCAACTATACTTGATCCAAGATGTGTATTACGGATCAAAAGTAAACAACAGACTTGCCTTGATTAACTGCGTCCTGTCGTTTCATTGGTTAATCACACCAGCGCATACTTCAAAATAGTGCGACAAGCTCAGTCAGATGTTTACTTCCATCCGCACACATCGTAATAGTATATTGCGATACAAGTGCCTTAAGGCACGTTTACGGGTCGGGTTTTCAAGTTTTCGAGACCCGTAAATGCCTTTACGGCCCGTGTGTTGCATGCTATTTTTTGCACGATGATTATTTATATCAATTTAATTATATTAATTGTGATATTACCTGAAAATATTATGTAAATACATTCTTGAAAATAGATGTTTATTTCAGAAAGTGATTCGCATGTGTTTGTTGTTATGGGAACCGAATATTTGTCCTGGGGGCCGTGCCCATAAAGGCTTGTATTATGAAGTGTATCGTAATGAATTATGACGTAGCGCTTGGACCGTAAGTAATTTAACCTCATCGCAACCGTCCTTAGTAACAAGACTGTGTGGGAATGTCGACTTACGATCCATGTAAACAACGTTCGTAAGTACCACTTACTAGCTAAGGAGTGCAAAAAATAATATTATTTATAAGCTTATCTTATGTAATTGTGAAAACATAAGTTCTCTTAAGTGAGTCGCTTACTTTCATATTTGTATCACAGGCTTACATGTTTAAAACATATATCTATCAAATGAGATTTCATTTGTTTTTATAACGGCCTTAGGAAATTTGTTGATTCTGAAGAAAAAACAAGTCACATAAGTTACGTGCTCTTTGCAATATGGTCTCTTGTTCTATATCAGAATGTGAAGTGAGAAAAATGTATTGGCCATGCTTAAAGTAAAGAAAGGTAAGAGAGTACATTAAGAAGATTTTATTTGGATTGTGTATCCCTCGGGGATGCGGTGTGATGTGATAACGAATTTCTCTTCATTTTTACAACCAATTTACATGAAGAGAACGTCATATATAATAATTATATTATAACTTACTAAGAGGCTAACTTTTATTTGGGCAGAGGAAGTCATTTGAATTTCACATAATATTTTTTTTACATTAATAACTAATACATATTACTGATACATATTCGATATTTCCAATATTATCCCACGTAATATTTTGCATTCAGAAAGACTAAATAAAACCTAATGTAGACTAATCTAAAAACAAATGGCAGTGACATTCTCATTGGCCGATATCATGCCATTGTCAAGCCGGTGTTACAATATCCAACATTAATAGGGTATTCAATTACCGATATATTATGATATACTATAACTAGCTTAAAAGGCCCGGCGTCGTCCGGGTTTTGTATTTTGTAAATTCAAAATTAACTTATGAAGGGCTTTCGATTTTCAAATTCTAGGTCCTTATAGGCTATAGCCTTCGTATTAAAAATCTGAAATGAAGAAGAACGACTTATCACACTCAAACTATTTCCTCAGAAAACGCTTGATATAGCTTTTTATGGCTCATAGAGGATGTGGAACTTTGCATCCCATCGTTTCTACACACCAAGCCTAGTAGGCGTTCAAATAAGAAGAAACAGATAGGCCTAATTCGGTAACATAAAATTGTATTATCTTTGCGGGATATTTTATTTCTCACTATCATGTTACCATACAACCGTTTCGGGGATGAAATTAAAAAGTAATTCAATGCGATATAATAATATACATATTACCATACCTCGTAGGGTATTCTCTATGTCCAGGGTAGAGAAAGTTATGTGACTGCATCACATTGTGCATTATTTTAGTAGATTTCATCTTCAATATTTATTTACAGCAATTAATTATATTGATAGATTCTCTAATTTATCAAAGTGCCGTATCATTTATTTCCAAACCTACCTGAGATCACTGTCAACACTACACGGAATTTGATTTGGATTTTATAATTCTGTGTAAAAAGGTATTAAGTATTTTAAAAATATTTGATTTTTTCATTTAAATCAGAATTTTTCAAAACCATTTCTTAGTGAGTACTTACATTATGAAACGAAGGTACTGTCAAAATTCCAAGTCTCTAATTTGATTCTGTCAGTTATACGTTCATTCAGTCGATCAGGACAAAGCCTATTATAATTATATAGAGAGAGATTTATGTTTTTAAAAGTAGCCAAGAACGCGTATATTCGTGAAAGACATTTTTCATCCAAATAAATGCGGATAATTCTTACAACGTTGAATTTATACACTGCTAATAAGGCAGTCATCACATTAAAACATCAGTGAGCTCTAAGTTTGAAATCGATATGGAACATTTAAATAAAATAGCCGGTTTCCGTGCATGACAAATATAACATGTCAATAAAAATGCTCAAATTTTACATAAAACATAACTCTATTAATCTTACATATCTCCATTTACAAACCTTGAAGCGACGAATTGATACGGAAGTATCAGTAAAACGGCCAAGAATGCATGCTACATTAACATATGTTTCTGGGTATTGAATTGAGATTTTTCAGCATACGTTTAGCCCTACACGGCCTAAAATAAGATGTTGATAGAAATTTCCTGATATATTACCATAAAAATAGATATAAATTTATTTCCTTCAGTCATTGTCAAAATACAAGAAGAAACGCCTATTTTCGTTTCGCTGAATCAAAATGTAAGACGACCAAGGGGCAATTGCATGGTCAAAATTATGGTTTGAAATTGTATAACACGTTTATTGCTAAGCATCCAGAATATATAAATTACAATCTCAAACATTTTAAGAGGAAAATAAAAAACAAATTATATAATATTAATAGCACAACTTTAATTTTTTTTTGTTTTTCAATGTTTCAAACCAATTTATTTCTATATATATATATATATATATATATATATATATATATATATATATATATTTGTAATCTCTATATATAAGAGGCTTTGTCCTGACTGACTGAATGAATGATTGACTTATTGACAGAGAATCAACGTAGAGCCTAAACTATAATAGGCAGAGACTTGGAATTTTGACAGTACCTTCGTTTCATAAGAAAGGATTTTGAAAAATTTTGATTTTAAATGCCAAAAATCAAATGTTTTTGAGAATACTTAACCCCTTTTTACACAGAATTATCAAATCCAAATCACAGTTCACATGACTAGATATTGTTGTCAGTTTTCTCAGATGGGTATGGAAATAAACGAAACGAGAATTTGACAAATTCATAACTTTCTCTACCCTGGACATAGAGAAAACAATACGTGGTATGTATATTATTATATCGCAGGTTTTTGGGGAGAGAAGTATGAAAGTGATATTGCATTTCTGTTTAATTTCATCCCCAAAACGGTTTTATGGTAACATGAGAGTGAGAAATAAATATTCCGCAAAGACAATACAATTTTATGTTACCAGAATTTCTGTTTCTTCTTATTTGGACTCCTACCAGGTTTGCTGTGTACAAGCGATGGAATGCAGAATTCTACATCCTCTATGAGCCATAAAAAGCTATACCAAGCGTTTTCTGAGGGAATAGTTTGAGTGTGATAAGTCGTTCTTCATATTTCAAATTCTAAATACCTATATAAGGACCTAGAATTCAAAAATTGAAAGTCCTTCATAAGTTAATTTTCAATTACAAAATAGAAAACCCGGGCGACGCCGGGCCATGTAAGCTAGTATATTATATAGAGAGATTTATGTTTTTAAAAGTAGCCAACAACGCGAAAATTCGCAGAGCACAACAATCTTATAAATCTAAATTAAATAAAACTGAATTTATACACTGCTAATAAAGCAGTCATCACATGAAAACATCATTGAGCTCTTAGTTTAAAATCGATATGGAAAATTTAAATAGAATATCTGGTTTCCGTACATGAGAAATATAACATGTCAATAAAAATTCTACAATTTTACATAAAACATAAATCTAATCATCTTACATCTCTCCTTTTACAATCCTTGAAGCTACGAACTGATACGTAAATACCAATGCCAAGAATAGTCGGTAGGTTACTTTAACACGAGTCTTTTCAGCAGAAGTTTAGCCTACACGGCCTAAAATAAGATGTTAATAGAAATATCCTGAAATGAAAGAAGGGTTTCTTTAGATAAGTTGGTATAACCCCTGACCTTCAACAGAAAAGCTGAAGTATGGAAAAGAGAAGATACCTGAGATCAGATGTACGCTTGTTCAATCTCTGAAAGATTCCCCAAAGGGACGGAAACTGCCTTTCGCATATATAAAACATCGAATCGCACATGTCACCTGCTAGGTCTGTTTGTACAGAGTCTTATCCAACAGCATTTGTTCCTCACATATTAGTAGCCTATGTATAATTCACTGATGATGTTATTGCTGAATTTATGTTGGGTAACCCAACGAGAGTTGACGAGTTTATCGATAGATTCGTGACTCCGCAGCAGGAGTGAATTTATCTGATGCAACTCGTCAACTCGAGTTGGATTTATTAGGACTATTCCATGAATAAAAATCCACCAGATTATACAAATAATAATAACTTTCGTTCTTTGTTGTATAAAAACAAAACTAACAGCTGCGAGATCACGGCCTACTATGAATAAACCATCCATGAATCTATTCGAGTTACCATATTGCGAACAGTGCTACCAATGGTGCATATAAGACATAGTTAACTTAATTCAGGTAAGCTAACAGCAGAACAGAATAAAAGCACACGAACTGGCTTGCACCGAATCAAAATTGTTTTTAATCAATGTACATTTCTATTATTTCAATTTCCAAACAAGTTAAGTTGTATAAAATAGCCTAATCTGTTTCCGTGCTGCTTAATGGCAACATGTGACGTATTAATCACTGCACACTGATGCTTTCGTGTCCAGCAACGAGCAGACGAGTTTACCCGATAAAATGCCATCCTCGCGATTCCTACAAGAATATTGTAAGATAAACGGCTGTGATTGGTATATATCCGAGGAATTGCTAAACGTTATTGGTCAATATCAAACAGGGGGCGTATGAGTAGAATAGTCTGATCAAACTCGTTATCTCTGGTGGGATTTAGCCTGTTAAGAGTTTTCCATGCATAACATGTAACAGAATATATAAATATTTCCTTACTTACTCAACGGCAACAGACAATTCCTAAGTAAGCTAAAGGAACATTATTTACTTGATGTAACCCGGAAGTTCATTGCCACGCTTACCTGAGCCCGCCATTCAACCCTATTCTGTGCCAACTCCAACCATCCCACGAAAATCGCACTTCCCTTAAATCTATTCTAATATTAACCTCCCAGGTACGTCTAGGTCTTCCAAGTGGTATTTTCCCTTCGGGTCTTCCAGTCAATACTTTTGAGATATGTCTTTCCTCCCCCATTTCATCCTCCGTGATTTAATTACCATTATTATAACCGGTGAAGAGTACAGATTATGAAGCTCGTTGTTATGAAGTTTTCTCGAGTCCCCATTTTAATCTCTCTTAGGCCCAAATATTTTCCTAAGCCCCCTGTTTTCGAACACACTCAGATTATGTTCTTCCCGAAGAGTAAGCGATCATGTCTCACATCCATATAATACAACCGGCAGGATAATAAGCTGTCTTATGAATTTTTATTTTTAGATTTCTGAACAGAAGAGGACAAGATAAGTGTTTCTGATCTACATAAAGGCAGGCATTTCCTGATTTGAGTCTACACTTAACTTCGACCTTAAGGGATTATTTGTATCTGTAATTATTGCTCTCAGATATTTGAATTTATCCACTTGTTCGAACGATTTACCGGCTATTATCATATGCCTCTTATTTATTCTTATTTGGATTATTTGGTAACGTTTGAATGTATCCACCTCTGGGTAGTGGAAGATAAGGCCTTTAAGGCCTTAATTACACCAAATGGAAATATAAATATAGTATATTGCGATACAAGTGCCGTAAGCTATGCATATGGATCGAGGAAAGTTTGAAAAAACGAGGCGCTCGCGCCGAGTTTTTTCAATTTTCCGAGATCGGTTATGCGCTTACGGCACGAGTATTGCATGCTATTTTTTGCACGATGATTATTTATATCAGTTTATTAAAATTAATTGAGATATTACCTGAAAATATTATGTATATACATTATTGAAGATAGATGTTTATTTCAGAAATTGATTCGCATTTGTTGTTGTTTATGGGAACAGTATATTTGTCCTGGGGGGCCTTGTCCATAAAGGCTTGTATTATGAGGTGTGGCGTAAGTAAATTCTTTCCGCACGGAAACTCTTACCGCACATAGCAACTAGATTGCGTGTGGGAATGTCAACTTACGATGCACGGCAACAACATTCGTAAGTACCACTAATTAGTTAAGTCGTGCAAAAAATACATGAATACAAATAGTTTAGAAATTCACTCTCAACATTTAGGTCATCCCCTTTAGTGTCAAATCAATAGACCTATGCAAAATTGACAAGTCTCTGTGTAAATTATCTACTGACAAATGAACAGTAATCCTTCACCAATTACATAACATACATGAACTTCATTGGCTACTGGATGTATTTGCACACGATTATGCAGCCATACCTTTTGAACCTGCGCAAGACTTAGCAATTCCGATTAACCTAATTCCAACAGCAGGCTAATAATAGCCTTAATCTGCAAGTCGAATAAGCCGAATCGGATTATATACCCTATTCTGTTCAATATAATTCTAGGAATACGCCTACGAATACATTTAACTACCCATCCTATCTTCGATGAATTAGTATAGAGGGTGTTCAAACATATTGCCGCCATGGTAATCCTGCTAATTATATAGTGCCTAGTCGAGGAGACGCTTAAGTGAACAGAACGGGTTGCTTTTCATGCATTCAGTAAGCTAATTGGTTCGCCAAAGCTACAAACTGCAAAAGCTCTTTGATTAATTCCAGGTCTCAGTGGGCGTGTCGTTAAAAGCCAGGCTAGTTCCCAATATGAATAACTGACTTCTGTTATCACAGGCCTATTATGATAGAGCCTACATTTACGAAGGTGTGGTTCAATGCATAAGTGTCATAGAGCAGAGGGATTATCTAATATTTAATTTTCTTCTTTATTTATCTTAGTTTTGAATTAAAATAAATGGGTTGAGCCCTTTCGGTCCCATGCACGTAGGCTGCATAAATGGGCACATTGTGCCCCTCTTATCTTAGTTTTTCCCACTGCCTTCTAGACTGTATTACTCGTGTATACACTGCCTGTATACGGCTAATTTTGCGTACGCGGCGACATTACAGATGGCAGCACCTTTCACACCCAGCTGCAATGCCCTTTACATTACCGTATGCTGTGTTGCCCTCTGTAGTAAAAACTCGGAAACTGAAATATGCTGGAATTTCCTGCTATCTGGGTGTGAACTCTGTCGCTTCTACTGGAGAAATTAGGCAATTTAACAATACTCTGAACTCCATGTTAAAATTAAGCATAGGACAGGCAGTGTAATTCTCGAGACGGCGGTGATTTTACCTCTCCCTTTTAGGATTTAAGCGACCCAAGCCACCCTGGCCTTAAAGGACTGCGACCTGTCGGGAGAGGGATTATCTTTGGATCACATACATACTTTTTTTTGACCAGACAAGGACATGGAAGGCCATGGGCAACACGAACACAAAGGACGAGACACACCATTCACACGCTCACACACTCACTCCAAACGAGGCGAGGATGGGATGAAGATGATAATGACGGCCAGATGATATCTAGGGACCACAAGAGCCTAAAGTTACCCGACATTACCCGACTAGGAATAATTTCAACATAGGCCTACTCGTAGACGAAATATCGTGCAAAGGGTTCATAAAAGTAAAGTGTTCCCTGTTACAGGCCATGAAGGCCCAGAGGGTTTCAGGAGGTTGAGGCTTCCAGATTTTAGACAATCGACACATGAAGGTGGTAAGGTTTTCAGCATTACGCACCGGCCGCAAAGGATTCATAGGCGAGTTAAATTTCAGCTGGTGAATCATCAAACGAAACTTTAATAAGAGTTAAAATGACAACACCACACCCTAGTATACTAACCAAAGTGGAAATGCCATTCTTCATCATAGATTTTTAGTATGCCTACTATTCATATTCAGTACTGAAAATATTTACCACCTGGCACAGTAATTAAATAATAAACTTACCAAACTGAAATAGATGGTTACTAAGGTAACATGACGTAAAGGCCTACTCACCTGTAAGAGAAGAGAGAAATATATTAATATTTTCTACAGTAAACAATAGATATGTATAGTCTACATCAATGAATAGAGACAATTTATAGTAATTCTCATTAATTAATTGCAAGTCTATAATTGGGTGAACAACATAAATGTATTTTTAGTACACGCTCTCTAAAACAGCTGCTTATCGGACTGGTAACACGCCGAAAAGCTGCACTTTAAAGGACAAGTCCGCTAAAATTGCATAAAAGTGCATTCAAACTGCATTCAAAATGCAATTTTAGCGGCCTTGTCCTTTAAAGTCGTCATGGGAATCTATAAACAAAACCCAGACGGCATTGACCAGTCACACCAACTTTAACATGGATTTACGCATATAATTGGTCATAAAACAACAAATTTAAGCCAACACGTTTCTTTATGATAATCAGAAACTTTACCAGGCTTTTTCGCAAAACACGGTAGCCCACTTCATCACATGACAACAAATATAAGCCAACAACTTTTCACATTTTGGTTCACTTGAAAAACATTCCTTACCATGGACGAACAGCATTTAAATGCCGTAATAGGGTAAGGTTGCTATCGATGGGCCACTTAAGGAAAATCTGAAGTAAAGTGTTCTAAATTCAAAATATTTTAATTTTTTTTCGAGTGGATGTAAACATTACCTTTTATAATTCACTTCGTTAAAAGGAGAAGTAAGAAGTGCTGAGGTTTAAATAAATATTTAAAAAACAAAAATAAGTGTGATTGGCTCAATGAAGGAAACCGGTCTCCTTCATTGAGCCAGGCAGTTTCCATGAATGAGCCGCTGTGTAACACTTGCTTAACTTAATATATGTGTTAACATTTACTAAATAATAGTCGTAGAAGCTAGTGTGTTTGGATGTAAAGTCATTGTGAGCTATTTTAAACATTTTTCCAGTTTTCATTACCAGATGAAACCTAATATAGCTTATAACCATTGTGTACGGAAGATTGAAGCATTGAAAATACTATTACAAAAACTGTGCTTCTAAATATGCAATAAAAGCCATGGCTTACACTTTGTTTATACACATAATTTAACACAACAATAGGAACTTTTTGAAAAAGTATTCACTTTTATGTTCAGATTTTCATTCACAATTTTCGCAATAGAATAGGCCTACTTTGGTCCCTTTTTTAACACCAGCACCCACTCGGTACAAGATAAACATTGGATCATATATTTTTTTATCTCTTCGCGACAGATAGCACAAAACCACGATACCTCCTAGGAATGAGGTCTTGCAACACTCGTAGAAAATTATAGTTTGGCTTTCGCTGACTTTCCAGATGTTGGCTTTTGAAGGCTTCTTTTCTTGACTGCCTGGGTCCTTATTAAGTTTCAGCTTCCTCCAGTTTGTTTTTACATGGACTGCTCGTAATGACTATAGAGTTGGTTCTCGTCAACAATTTTCTCTAACGTGTCAAAAAAATGTTTTACAACTAATGCTAAGAACGTCATCGCATGGAGTTTCCTTCAATGGGCCGGCCCATTGAAGGAAACTCGGCGTGGCTCATCGAAGGCAACTAGCTTCTTGTTGCTTTTCTCGTCAATGCTTCTGTTTGTATAGAGTAAATTTTCATTGTTGATACAGTAAAAGAGATGGAATTCATCGTACTTTCAGACAATATCCGTCAATTTTGAACAATAATTAATGTTTCACTGGTATTACTGTTTCAATAACGGTAATATATTACAAGAAATTTCAGTAAATCTTACCTTGGCGTGCCCAAGCTTTGTATCTGCCTGGAACAACTAGAAACTAAGATGGCGGTTCTCTAGCAAGACGAACTTCATATTACTGTCAACAGAGCGAACCGCTTGCCTGTACATGCGGAGAATTCGTGGTGGCCCAATGAAAGAGCCGGCCCATTGATAGCAACCTTACCCTATATCCCTTCTCATAGCCTATTTCTGCCGTGAAGTTGCTGGTAGCAGCTCCAATTCAATGTTTCTGGCTTGGATTGAAATTTCCTCGGTATTATCATTTATATTTTCGCAAGCTTTTCATAAATACTAGTTGGTATGCAATATTGTTTACAAACAAGGGACTCGTATATTATGCATCTATACTACCACATTTGTTATTGGTACGTACGGTCATTGTTGTTTTATGATCTAGATGGCCATGACAATATAACTTAAAGAAATGACTGACTGCCTTTCATTATAATTAATTATACGGTATTTTTTGTTTTATTTCATATAATTTATAGAACTTTTACTAAAAAATATTGTATGCACCACGTACGCAAAAACTTTAGCGGACTCATCCAGTATTTCAGCCTCGGCTTTCGCCTCGGCCGCTATACTAGATTCGTCCGCTAAAGCGTTATTTTGCGTACTTGATACATAAATAGCTATTTTAGTGCACGCTCTCTAAAACAGTTGCTTGTCGGACCGGTAACACGCCGAAAAATTGCATTTTAGCAACCAAGGACGCTAAAATTAAAAATGCAGTTTTATCGGCCTAGTACTTTAAAGTCGTCATGGCAATCTATAAACAAAATCCAGGTGGCATTGGCCAGTCACACCAACTTAAACAAGGATTACAGCATATAATTAGTCATAAAAGAAAACATTTAAGCCAACATGTTTCTTTATGATAATCAGAAACTTTACCAGGGTTTTTCGCAAAACAGAGCAGCCTACAGCAACATAATATAACAACAAATATAAGACAACAACTTTTCGTTCACATGAGAAACATGAATGCACCAGCATTTAATTGCAATATATTCCCTATTCCTTCTGCCGTGAAGTTGCTGGCACCAGCTCCAATTCAATATTTCTGGCTTGGATTGAAATTTCCTCGGGATTATCATTAATATTTTCAGAAGCTTTTCATAAATACTAGTTCGCATGCATTATTGTTTACAAAAAGCGACTCATATCTATATTAATAAATAGAAGTGTCTGTCTTCCTTCTGTCTGTCTGTCTGTCTATCCGCGATGCCCAGCCAAATCAACTCAACGCGGAGATCTGAAATTTTAAACATAGGTGGACTGGAGGGTCGGAAAATGCACCTCGAAGCCGGAATTTTAATTTTCGCTTTTGTTCGTGAGTTATTAGTGAAAAACGGGCAAAAAACGTGCATTTTTTGCGTTTTCGAAGCATCAGTTTTCAGTTATACATTTCAATGTCAAATCAATTACAGTTGGCTTTGGCTATTTTTGTCATACCTTGCAAATAAAACTTTCGCGATCGCTTGAATGTTGTAGCTCATGCTGGTCGCTTCATTTGTTTATAATGTCAAGGCCCGCAGACGTATGAAATTTTCAACATAGACGGAAGAGGGATATTCAATATAGGCCTAAATATGGTCAAACGTTGTTCGATTTGGACGATACTCACTATACAGGGGTTTTCTGCGCCAAGGAACTCGAATCTGAGGTCGCTTTTACCAGGCGACGCTATCTAATCGTGGTATGTAGTCCACGCGATTTAGGTGTTAATAAATATAATGATTTAACTATTATGCTCTTAATTTTTAATTTTTGAAATAATTATCTCGGGCGAAGCCGCGGGCACATGCTAGTAATATATAAAGCATCTAGACCGCATTTCGTATTGGTAGGGTTCTTTGTTGTTCTACGATTCAGGTGGCTGTGGGAATATGACGTAAACAAATGGCTAACTACCTTTCAGGTTAATTAATAAAATTATACGGTATTTTTATTTCATTTCATACAATTTAGAGAGCTTTTACTAAAAAATATTGTATGCACCAACACTTTATCGGACTCATCCAGTATAGGCTACTAGATTCATCCTCTAATGTGTTAGTTTGCATACTTGATACATAAATAGCTATTAATGCAAACAACAAATAATTCGACCACAAATTGTGAATGTTTCAGCCCTTACCCCTTAATTATTCTGAATAAAGCAATATTTGTCTATTGGAGAACCTATTATTTACGGCATGGAGAACCTATTATTTACGGCATGGAGAACGACATGTCACGATTTTTCCCATAAAAATTTGCTTACTGGTAGGCCTACAATTAACGCTTTAAGTTTAGTCTAAATAACCGTACCTGATTGAAGAAATGAGAACTGCTGCTATAGATGATGTTCTTTCATAGGCAGTTGCCGCTATAAAATATCCATTCAATCTAAATCGAGCTATGTTATCAGCAGCCACTTTTTGCGTATAATCATGCGTCGTAATGCGTTGAATTTGCTGGCACATGCCTCATTATGAAGTCAAACGCTGTCAGTCATGCAGGAGGGAATGAATGGCGGAATGAACGGAGATATGAGAGGACAGTTTGATGGGTAAAATGAATATGTAATATAGAGACGTGATACATAGGGGTTTTCTATGCGCTAAAAAAACGATGTTTTTTAATCCTAAAAATTCTATATTTCTTTCGTGTCACAAACTCAGATGCGTAATCGGAGCACGGATTTAGTGGACCTAAAAATACTTTAAATGAATGGTGCAAAAATATGCTCAACAAACTTTCTCGCATATACGTGTTAAAGGCTAGCACAGAAAAAGTAAATTATAGAGACAATTAAATTTTATTTATTACATTTTCATAAAACTAACAAGTATCTACACCATTTCAACCTCAATTTCGGAAAAAGTAATTTCAATTTCGGAAAAAGTAAATTCAATTTCGGAAAAAGTAATTTCAATTTCGGAAAAAAGTAATTTCAATTTCGGAAAAAGTAACTTCAATTTCGGAAATACGAGGGCTATTTTTTAAACATCCGATGGGGCATAAAATGAAAACCACAGTGAAAATCAAAACTGTTTTATTTGGAACATTTAGGTAAACCTTCTAGCTACTTCTCTACCTAGTCGCACCCCGATTGAGACATTTGTTGAAGCGTGGTGCAACTTTCAAGTACCCTTTTCATAGAAGCTTGCCGCCAGCCTATTGAAGAGGGTACTTGAAAGTTGCACCACGCTTAAACAAATGTCTCAATCGGAGCGCGACTAGGTAGAGAAGTAGCTAGAAGGTGTACCTAAATGTTCCAAATAAAATAGTTTTAATTTTCTCTGTGGTTTTCATTTATGTCCCATAATGTTTAAAAGAAATAGCCCTCGTATTTCCGAAATTGAAGTTACTTTTTCCGAAATTGAAATTACTTTTTCCGAAATTGAATTTACTTTTTCCGAAATTGAAATTACTTTTTCTGAAATTGAAATTACTTTTTCCGAAATTGAGGTTGAAAAGGTGTAGAACCGAAATCATCAGGGTCGATCTTTATGTTCAATGCTTTTACCGTGAAATAATAGTAACTTAATAATAATCATAACAATAATGATAATAACTTGGGGTTTGCATGCTTTCCTCAATCTCAAAGGCCAAAATGCAGGATGCATTGAGATATAGCTGAACAATAGAAGCAAATGCTGCACTAATGAGTTATTACAAGAGTTTACTGGTAAATTTCGGTGGCCACGAAATTTGATTTGAACCAAGGACCTCTTCCCTATCACCCTATACAACCTCGCTCTAATGAGTACCAGGGCCCTATTTCATAAAAGTTACAATTTTACAGGTGACAGGTGACATATAATTGTTTTACAAGTTTACATTTTGACAATTCCGTTTTTCATAAAAGCTGACAACTTTACATAAATGTCATGACAATTTTGTAGAATTGTATGACAATTTTACATATTGTTGTTTCTCAAAACTTTTGAGTTTACAGGTAAAAGTCTGACAAATATGTCAAATTTTAGGATACCTACCATTTATGAAACATTACTTTTTGTTGACATATTTACAAATTTACAAAAAATGTAGAATTGTCATTACAGAAGTGACAGGCAATCTTTCATATGTAGGCCAAGTCAGTAGGTTATGTAAATGTGTGGCATAACTTGGCAAAGTGTTTTTTGTGATTTAAACTTTCTTGTTAATAAACTTGCTAAATTGTCTTGTTAATAATGAAAACTAGTAGTAGTGATATTGGTAGCAGTGAAAGTGATGAATAAATAGACATACGACCTCGCAGGGTTTTTAGGCAACGGATTAACCTAACTTTCAATTTCAGTGACTTTGCATTAAAAGAGAAATATAAATCACTTATTTTCGACAGTAATAATCGATTGCTTAGGTATCACATTCAATGCTGAGATCGATTATCGCACGCGTATATGAGAGCCCTCTACAATGTACTAAAGTAATCTTTAGGTGACACAAAATTGTCGTGTTTATGAAATGGGTTCCTTTAGTCTTGACAATTTACATTAATTTGCCTGTAATGTAAGGAAAAATTGTAACATTTATGAAAATTACAATTGTCATAACATATTGACAAATTTGTCAGATTTGACATAGGCTAATTGTCGTATATGTCACACCTGTAGAGTTTTATGAAATAGGGCCCAGGACTCATTACGACTGTGGTAAACTGACTCCATTTCACAACAATATCTAGATTACTAGCTTAAAAGACCCGGCGTCGCCCGGGTTTTGTATTTTGTAATTGGAAATTAGCTTATGAAGGATTTTCAATTTTAAATTCTAGGTCCTTATATAGGCATTTATAATTTGAAATAGGAAGAACGACTTATTACACTCAAACTATTCCCTCAGAAAACGCTTGATATAGTTTTTTATGGCTCATAGAGGATGTAGAATGTTGCATCCCATCGCTTGTACAGTGCACAGCAAGCCTGGTGGAGGTTTAAATAAGAAGAAACAGAAATTCCTGTAACATAAAATTGTAATATCGAGGCGGGAAATTTCCCACTCTTATGTTACCATAAAGCATTATCACTTTCATACTTTTCTCTCCAAAAACCTGCGATATAATATAATAATATACACATTACCATACCTCGTTTTGTTTTCTCTATGTCCAGGGTAGAGAAAGTTATGTGATTCCATTATTTTAGTGGATTTCATTCTGTAATATTTATTTATAACATGAATTATTTTGATAACTTCTCTTATTTGTCAAAAGTGCATTTCATCTGTTTATTCCAAGCCCACCTGATACAATTTGGCAACAATATATTCTGTGATTTGGAATTGATAATTCTATGTAAAAAGGGATTAAGTATTTTAAAAAACATTTAATTTTTGGCATTTAGAATCAGAATTTTTCAAAATCCTTTCTTAGTGAGCACCTACATTATGAAACGAAGGTACTGTCAAAATTCCAAGTCTCTACCTGTTATAGTTTAGGCTGTACGTTGATTCCTGTCATTCAGTCAATCAGTCAGTCAGTCATTCATTCAGTCAGTCAGGACAAAGCCTTTTATATATAGAGAGAAGAGATAGTATTCTTGTTACTATTGGCAACAAAAGAATATTCATATTTTAATAAAAATGTGTTCAGAAATTCGCATTTAAGTCATGTTATTTCGTTTTTATCTTGATACCTATTAATTTTCTAAAGAAATGTTTTTAACAAAACATGTTCTTTTTAATTTTCTCTACAACTTTACTGTAGTAGGTTTTCATGTATCGCCTACTGTAATGGAGATAATCTAGAAACATTGCAGCAGGGAATGAATGGCGGAATGAACGGAGATATGAGAGGACAGTTTGATGGGTAAAATGAATATGTAATATAGAGACGTGATACATAGGGGTTTTCTATGCGCTAAAAAACGCTAATTTTTAATCCTAGGAATCCCATAATTCTTCCGTACCACAGACTCAGATGCGTTATAATCAGTGCCTGGATTTTGATGACCTAAAAATACTTTAAAATGAGCTATAAAATGACTAGAAAAATACACCAAAAAATTTGTATGAAAATACTAGTTTAATCGTCAGATTTGTGTCTATTACAGCTATTTATGTATCAAGTACACAAAATAACGCTTTAGCGGACGATCTAGTACAGCGGCCGAGGCGTAAGCCGAGTCTGAAATACTGGATGAGTCCGATAAAGTTTTTGCGTACGTGGTGCATACAATATTTTTTAGTAAAAGCTCTCTAAATTTCAGAGAGCGACAAAAAACAAGCATCGGAACATGTGAACGAAAAATGGAGAGGAAGATAATTGGCATCACACTGAAAGACAGAGTCTCCAACAAGGCATTGCAGGAAATCACAGCTTCAAAGAGCATCGCACAACAAGCCCTCAGGACAAAGTGGAAGTGGGGAGGTCACATAGCAAGACAGCAGCAAGGCAGATGGGCGCAAGAAATCACTATGTGGGACCCTTACATAGGCATGAGAACACCAGGCAGGCCGAGGAGAAGGTGGGCAGACACCTTCCAACAAAAACTGGGTGTGAACTGGTCAACCATCGCTCGCAACAGAAAAGAGTGGCGGCAACAAGTGAACAACCTTATACCAAACTAAAAGAACAAACTTTAAGAACTGCAAAGTGACTGTACAAAGCACCGTCCGTGTGAAATAGCTCACCACGCGGACTTTACCTACCCGAGCTTCCCCTCTTGTAGGAGGCCCTAGCCCTTCATGGGACATAGAGGCTAAATTCATTCATTCATTCTCTAAATTATGTGAAATGGAACAAAAATACGTATAATTAATTATAATGAGAGGTATAAGCCATTTGTTACCATCTTATTCTCACAAGCCCCTGAATCGCCGAACAACAATGAACCGTACGTACCAATACGAAATGCGGTATATATGCATTATATTATGAATCACTTTTCGTAAACAATAATGCATACTTTCTAGTATATATGACAAGCTTGTGAAAATATGAATGATAATCCCGAGGAAATTTCAATCCAAGCCAGAAACATTGAATTGAAGCTGGTGCCAGCAACTTCACAGCACCAGTAGACTATGAGAAGAAACATATTATTGCAATTAAATGCTGGTGCATTCAGGGTAAGCAATGTTTCTCTTGTCAACCAAAATGTGAAACGTTGTTGGTTTATATTTGTTGTTATAAGATGGAGTAGACTACTCTGTTTTGCGAAAAACCCTGGTAAAATTTCTGATTATCATAAAGAAACACGTTGGCTTAAATTTGTTGTTTTATGACCAGGGCTAGGATTTATATGTAATTACATATTTCTTAATTTCACATATAGACTCATTTTTTTCACTCATCTCCATCTATTATGTTGTCCTCTATTCAAATTAAACAAATTTATTTTACATATTTTTCCATATTTCTGACATTAGTACATATTTATATGTAAAATAAATATTTGTCCATATTTAGTGATTTTAATGCAATATTCGTACATATTTCATTCTTAAGAGTAAAACTATATAAAAGTGATGTTTTCAGTGACAGAAAATATGGCAGCACAGGATAAGTTGACAGTTATGTACAGAAATGGATGTGTGATAAATGATTTGTGTTACATTGAATCAAATTTTTGTAATATAACAAAAATAATTCAGAAACTACAAAATAATAATCTCGCATTACCTGGAAATATTGACATTGTGAAAAACATGATTCATGAACTCATATGTATACGTGGACATTTAGCCGATCTTATCAAATGAAAAGTGGACAATGTGTTTTCAAGAAATCCAGGCTTTCAAGAAATGTGTAAAATCTTAAGTAGCTCGTCAAATGTAAAACTAGAATCAGTGAATTTTAAACACTCGCCAGTCACTTCGTGTGCAGTAGAACGAAGCTTCAGCCAATATAAATCAATTTTGAAAATTTAAAACAACATTTTGTGGCATACTGTTATGATAGCAGAAATAATCAATGAATGAATACAAATAAAGTAAGTGATCTGAAAAAAAATTGAATAATTTAATTTATGAATCCAGTATTTGTAATGCATTTTTATAGGTTCTAAAAGTAACAAAATTTAGTGTCTAGTGGTTAAATTTGTTTTGATGTCCATATTTTACAAAATATATTTTCATATGTTCGTATTTTGACATTTTTAGTACATATATATGTACATATTTTAACATTTTTAAGTACATATATGTGTACATATTTTGACATTTTTTAGTACATATAAATCCTAGCCCTGTTTATGACCAATTATAGCCTAGCTTTAATCCATATTAATGTTGGTGTGACTGGTCAATGCCATCTGGATTTTGATTATAGATTGCCATGACGACTTTAAAGTGCTAGACTGATAAAACTGAATGCAGTTTGATGCAATTTTAGCGGCCTTGGTTGCTAAAATGCAATTTTTCGGCGTGTTGTCAGTCCGACAAGCGGCTGTTTTAGAGAGCGAGTACTAAAAAATAATTTTTGACAAAATTAAATTGCCTTCAGAGGTTTGTTCCTAAGAAAAAAACGAAAGTAATCGAAGTATTGAAATCCATTCTTAGTCTATTCTTAAGGAAGGTTCCTTGTCAGATGAGCAGTGAAGTCTAGTCAAATTAAATAAGCTCTCTTTATCACGTCTGTGATCTGGACTGCTTTTTTTTTAGCTTCACTTCTTTAATCAATTGCAAATTAGGGATGGAACTTCGCAGAATGTATTCTCTCCCTGCATATAATTTAGAAAAGAAAAGTTTCTTTCTCCCGTCTTTCTTCAAAGCGTGGATGCTACAGACAACATTCCTAAAACTTCTTCTACTCAGCTAAACACAGAAAAAAAGTTTTAATTACTTTCAAAGAACTTAAAAAAACTACAAACTTAATGTTTTGTGTAGGCAGTAAAATGATGAATTTCTTCGACCAGCAGCGCAGTTTTTTTAAAATAAATTATATTACTGCAGATGGATTTAAAATAATTTAATAATTGTTTTCTGATTAAATTAAGGATTCATCTCTAACTAGGCCTGTGCTCTAATTATGAATTGGGTGAGAGTACTATCTGCTTAATATTGCAGTTTTCCTATCTGGGACTGAACACTAGATTAAATATACGTACTGTACTTATAATATTTTTTGCACTCCTTAGCTAGTAAGTGTTACTTACGTAAGTTATTTACATGGCTCGTAACTTGACATTACCACACGCAATCTTGTTGCTAAGGGCGACGGGCGGAAAGTGAATTGTTGCTAGGGGCGACGGGCGGAAAGTTACTTTACCGCCCGCAAATGCTTATTTGCGAGCAGAAATGACCAAGGCCTCCCCGCTTTATAAATATTCGGTTGCCATAAACAATAACAAATGCGAATCCCTTTCTGAAATAAGCACCATGCCTCAAAACTGTATTTACATAATATTTTCAGGTAATATCACAATTAATATAATTAAATTGATATAAGTAACCGTCGTGCAAAAAATAGCATGCAACACACGGACCGTAAAGGCATTTACGGGTCTCGAAAACTTAAAAACCCGAGGCGCAGCCGAGGGTTTTTAATCTGTTTCCTCGACCCGTAAACGTGCCTTTCCGCCCTTGTGTCGCAATATACTATTTGTTAAAGGACTTGATTAAAGAATGAAATTAGTAGGTTTTAGAACTTGATCTTGTATTTTTACCCATTTCAATCAGTTCATTTTTCTTACGCATAAAACATTCCAGCCATATTATGGTTCTGAGCGAAGCAGGATACCAACTGTCCTTCTTGCACTAAAGTAAGTAGTGGTACTGTATGTAGATTCTATTTTAGTGGCAGTTAGGTTAGGTTATGAACAGTGGTATTACTTTACCAGGGCATACCGAATTCACGTGTTGGTCAACCTGTTTACCCACAAAAGATGGTCCTCAGTTATATTTTTTAATAATGAATTACTTGTTTTAAGGTATGAGAATGGCAGGATGTATTCTTATATATGAATAATTTTGGACCTAATTATAATCCTTGCACCTAGGGACATATTTTTAACGTTGTTTCGTTTAGTAGGCCTAAATATTAAAACTGTAATGTTAAGGGGATACGGCTTAGACCCTATGAATTGTGTTTAAAAATCCACTCTACAGCCCGAATTTTGTTTTTTCCTACTTGATAATTATGGAATAGTCCAGTTATTCATTGCATGGCCAGGCGACTTCCTTTCGTTAGGAGGAAAAGTTTGCCGACAGCTCAACCCGTATTCTTTATTTTTACCGCACCAAT
The DNA here is from genome assembly GCA_964059195.1 of Ectobius pallidus. Classification (NCBI taxonomy): domain Eukaryota; kingdom Metazoa; phylum Arthropoda; class Insecta; order Blattodea; family Ectobiidae; genus Ectobius; species Ectobius pallidus. The sequence goes on from CAXKWD010000003.1 coordinate 15,066,115, forward strand.
CAGCTAGTTACCCCAGCCAATCAAAATCTAAGAATGTCCTGTGACGATTTTGACAGCTACTCGTCAACTCCGCGTGGAGTGAAATGCGCTGCTGCAAGATCAAGTTACAGTATACAATAACACGTGTGAATTGAATAAAGCGAAGGAAGAACTGAGGTCAGTGATAACAATGAGAGAATATTGCAACGTTGATTTTGTTTTGGAAAGCGGAAGCCGAGATCGATTTAGTCTGATCAATTAACATAAAGAAACACCGAAACCTTTGAAACCGACTGGCCAGGCAATGAATAACTGCACTATATGTGTCTGTGTTATAAAGTTAACCGATTAAAAATTCTTGTCGAATGACATGGCAACAAAACTAAGCCAAAATATTAATTTCAAATTGTCGCACGCCCCCCTAAGAAGAGCCTCACGTCCCCTGGTTGGGAACCCCTGCCTTAACGCTTACAAAATGCTAAATTTCGTGTCATTGATCTTGTTACCCATTTCACGCCACTGTATAGCATGACGGATATTTCCTAGAGCATATTGTCTACTTTTAATGAACGGGATATATGCATGCCGTCTCCCCCACTCGTTCGGAATGATGAACGCACTACACCTGTTTTTGAAATCACACGCACAGACCTGCTTTTTCTCTGCCACGTTTCATTATCACAGAATGACCCTACACGCGTGCATGGCGCCCTAACGTCAAATTCCATTCAAATAAGTGTCATTAGTATGCGAGTTAGAGCTACTAGAATAGGAGTGGCTCAGCTTATCCATGAAACAGAAACTGTTTACTATACAATATTATTACACAGAACTTAACTTACGACGGCTGATTGATACTGACCAATAACATTTAGCAATGTCTCGAATATTGACTAATCACGGTCGTTTATCTTACAGTCTAATATGCTCACTAGCATCGCAAGGATGAAATTTTATCTGATAAAACGTCAGCTCGTTACTGGAAACGTAGGTATCAACGTGCAGTGACTAATGCGTCATATGCTGCCAGTGAGCACAATAAAAACACATTATTTTATACAACCTAACTAGTTTGGAAATTCAAATAATATAAATGTACATTGATTAAGAACACAATTTCGATTCGGTGCAAGCCAGTTCATGTGCTTTTATTCTGTTCTGCTGTTAGCTTACCTGAATGAAGTTAACTATGTCTTATATGCACAATTGGTAGCACTGTATTATACCACGATTCGTGGATGGTTGATTCACAGTATGCCGTGATCTCACAACTGTTAGTTTTGTTTTTATACAACAAAGCACGAAAGTAATTATTATTTATATAATCCGTTATATTATATTTGTATTGCTGCCAGTGAACAGAAAGAAAATATTACCGGTATTTTATACAACATAACTTATTTCGAAACTGGAACTTTTCGTGTTGATTGTTTTGTCCCTTAAATGCGCGAGACTCATTTTCTCATGCAAATTATAAATCCGACTTGAACCACGAAGATAACAGTTAACATAGTGATTAGGTATATAGTTTTTACGTGTAGGCCTACTCCAAAGCGACATATAGCCTACATTGTTAATTTCAGTTTGTTGTATAAATTTATTTTTATTATGTCTTTGCTTAAAATGCAGAAATTCACATATTTATTTTCCTTTGCATTAATTCGAAAATCTATCTAAAATCGCGTTTTTCCTGCAAAAGTCCTCTTTAGGCCCTAGTTTTTCAGCAAAAGTCCTCCTTAGCCCCTTTTAGGGCTTTCAGTCTGATTTAGCCCTTTTTAGGTTCGCGGAAGCTAGGGACATGAAACGGAAAAATACGTTAAAATGTTCTAATTAGGAAGCTGTGGAAATTATAGGTTAAAACCTTCAAATCCGGGCCCTTAATCATCAGACACCCACCCCTAGCAATAGCGAATGCAGGCATTCATTACAAAGGGCTTACATAAACAACTACGTGCGTCAAAGATATCAATTTATCACAGTGAAGTCGATGGCGGAACTGTCGCCGTCGCCCCAGCGATAACAAAAGAAGTCCGCCGGAATTTAACGCCATCTATCAGCCATGTTATTAACTATACATCACAGAGGTTTTAGCCTCTAGCATAACACTGTCATTAAACACAGTAAATGAGTTACTGCCGACAACATGCATGCATAGAGGCAAGGCTTCATTTCTCCCCGACCTCAGCACGTAATACGAAAAAGAGGTGTAAATGCCGTATTATTCTTGCAAATAAGTTACTCCGAACAATTTATATTAAAAAAAAAATCCCTTTAGGCAGGCCTACAGGCTGAGGTAGATTTCAAAGTGCTTTTGGTTTAATTTATTATCGCTGCGCAGCACTCTTCTTTTTTAGCCTTGGCATGGCAAACCTTCAGTAAAGAGGACGAGCCTACAATCATTTGTTTTGACAACAAGAATAGGATATAATATTCTGGGAGGCCGTGCGCAAGATCAACAATGAATAAAATTAGCAAAGCCGCTAAACAAGACAAAATTATGATATTATAATAATTCTTTTAAGTGTTATTATTTTCAAACATTAAAATCTCGCGTCATATGAGAGCTATAAAGAAACTATTTATTTATTTGTAGAGTACTCATCAAGAGCTTTTCAACGATACCCCACAAGACGTGGTTTCAAAAGTTTCGAATTTTCATCCCCCACCCCACCCCCACCCTCACTCGAACCCCCGAATCGTTGGTGTCACTGTGAACTCCGTAGCGAGTAATCTAATTTATTCAAACAAAGTTTCCCTCTATACTTCATAGGGGCCGAGATATACATTTTTAAAAATTTCAACCCCCTCCCCCGACCACCCCCTTGGGCCAATTTTGCTCATTAACGAACTTGTCCGAACTATTGGGCCTAGAAATAACATATTAAAATTTGGTTCAAATATCTTCAAAATTACGGCCGCTATCGTGTAAAGATATAAATATATATATATATATAAATATCACAGAATTTTTTTTTTTGAGCGGGCGGTTGTTTCGTACTTAGGGGAGCATGAAACGTAAAGATATGAAAGAATTTTTCGAAAATCATGAAGTGGTATCCATTGCAATAGGTAGATTTTTCTTCGAAATCTACCTAAAAGCGTATTTGAGTTACCGCGTCTTTAAAATAGACACTAAATTGGGTTTTACTCCTGTATCGGTCTACCGATTTGGTCCAATATCAGTAGACGTCTTTCCATGTACATTATAAATGGGTATACAAAGTTTCAGGAAAATCCAATAAAGCATATTTGAGTTATCGCGACTTCTCATATATTAACATAAAAGGCAATAAATTGGGCATTATTCCGGTACTGGCGAACCGATTTGGTTGAACATCAACAGGCGTTTTTCCATGGATAGTATAAATGTGTATACGAAGTTTAATAAATATCCGATAAGGCGTATTTGAGCTATTCCGCCTTTAAAATATACACTAAATTGGGTTTTACTCCGGTACCGGTCAACAGATTAGGTTCAGATTCAACAGAGTACTTTTCATGGACGTCATAAATGCGTATACCAAGTTTAATGGAAATCCGATACAGCGTATTTGAATTATTGCGCCTATCTATTAGAAAGGCACCATAATCTATTAAAATAGGCACTAAATTGGGCATTACTCCGGTACCGGTGAACCGATTTGGATCAATATCAATAGGGTTCTTCCCATTGACATTATAAATGTGTTTTCCAAGTTTCATGAAAATCCGAAAAAGCGTATTTGAGTTAGAGCGCGTATAGACACACGGACGGACGGACGGACGGACAGACAGACAGACGGACAGACATTTTTCATCCCCCACACATTCTCATAAAGGACCATACTGGCACTTAATAAAATCAGGTAAACTGATGTAACAAAGTGCCAGAATGTTTTTGTTGAATCAATTATAATTGCAATTAGGCTACGATATGCAGAAAATAAGTTTTTTTTTTAATCAGATTAAAATCGAACAGCGTCAGCAGATTTGTGGTATCTTGACAATCGCGCACTCACATAAAAGAAAAAAGAAAAGAAAAAAATTCATGTACAATCGGCCGGCTCCGGGATTTGATCCAGGGACCTCCAGAATACGAGTCCATCTCAATCAGTTTGACTGTCTAGTTTGATAAGCATATATGAAGGAATAGTGTTATTTGTCAAATCTAAAATGTATTCCACCTTGAAATTCTTAAAATAGGCCTATGTCAATATTTCACAAAATGCCGTGGCAAGTAACTCCGCTAATTTTTTCACAGCAATATACCTTTTGTATATAACAGTATTCATGTAGTACTCAATTTCAACAAAAATAGATCAACGAAGTAAACTGCATTGCATCAAAGCACTCAATGATAAAAAAAATGCGGCGTTGTTGTATAGACATGATTTTAAAAAACCATGTGACCTTTAATTAGTTGTTACTCTGGTAGCGGTTAACCGATTGGGTTCAAAATAAATAGACTTCTTGCCATGGACGTTATAAATGATTATACCAAGTTTCATGAAAATCCGATAAAGCATATTTGAGTTACCGCGCCTTTTGTTATATAATACCATAAAAAGGCAGTAAATTGGGCATTTTTCCGGCACCGGCCAACCGATTTGGTCCAATATCAACAGACTTCTTCCCATGGACATTATAAATGTGTATACCAAGTTTCATGAAAATCCGATAAAGCGTATTTGAGTTATGGCGCTTTTAAGTAAAAACACTAAATTGGGTTTGACGCCGGTACCGGTGAACCGATTTGGTTCAATAACAATACGATCCTTCATATAGACATTATAAATGCGTATACCAAGTTTCATGAAAATCCGATTAAGCTTATTTGAGTTATGGCGAGTACAGACACACGGACGGACAGACAGACAGACATTTTTCGTCCCCCACACACAATCTCATAAAGTACCATACTGGCACTTAATAATATCAGGTAAACTGTTGTAACAGCGTGCCAGAATGCCTGGCAATTGATTTTAATTACATTTATATCGTCCGCTTTTCCATACACAGGGTGTTAATGAATAACACCGAAATATTTTACCTGTGTGTAGACGGGACATAGACAGTCAACTTTTATTAGGAGATTTTTACTCTATGACGTACAATATGTATGCTACAGGGCATTAAAATCATTACAATTTGGTGCTCATAAGTCAATAATTAAGCAAAATACGGTTAAAATTTTCATTTTCTTAGTGATCGATAAAAACCTGATTCTTAATCATTCATCAACAGCTATATCATAATTTAGAGTTATTAAAATCTGCTAAATTTACAGACTAATCACATGACTGGTCATCACTGCATTGGTTCATTTTCTCATAACTACAGTGTTAGCAATGAAGTTCCTTTGTTTTGCATTTTTTCAAATGTTAGAAGTCAGTGGCGGCCATGCCCTGGGAGATTTTATGCTGTAACAGGAAAAATTGAATCCTCAGAGCAAAAGTCTACTAATAAAAGTTGCTTGTCTGTTTACGTTCTGATATACAGGGTGTTAATGAATAGAGGGGAGTTTTTTTTAATGTCCCCTCTATTCATTAACACCCTGTATATCAGAACGTAAAGTGAGAAAGCCATAACTTATTGCTTATACTGAAAGTAAAAAAAAATACGTGAGTGTATCACAATAGAATAAATTTCAATAACCAAACAATAATCCCAGGAAACACTTGCGAGATGGAACACTGAAGTGCAGATAAGTTAGAGAACAGTTGAACATTTAACGCACGGTTTAAATTTACAATGCACCACAGAACGGCAACATCACAAGCCACAAAGCTATAAATTATAAAGTTGGCAGCAATGTTACTGTAAATGTGAGTACAATCGTTTAATACATTAGTTATTTATGGCTCTGGAAGAACCTTTTTAATTTCATTAGAATGGTGCCGTAACATGGACAATGTTTTAATTGAATTTAACGAATAAAATGTGAGTTTGGGTGGGAGAGGATGTTAGCGTAATTAAAATATGTTCCGGCACAGTGGACTGCAACAATAACATTAGGACGTTTTATCTGGACTTCGTGATTCGAAAATTGTGTCAACAACTTGTAGTGACGATTAGGAAGCCACGTAAGTCACTGGAATACATTACCAAGCTATCTCAGGAACTGTAAAACAGCTATTTCATAAAATATGGGAATTTTTCCCTCAAAGAGAGAATTCTTTCTAACATATTGCCATTAAAATAGTCACTAAAATGGGTATTACTCCGGTACCGGTCAACCGATTTGGTCCAATATCAATAGCCTTCTTCCCATAGACGTTATAAATTCGTATACCAAGTTTTATGAAATTCCGATAAAGCGTATTTGAGTTATCGCGCGTACAGACACACGGACAGACGGACGGAAAGACGGGCAGACAGACACACAATTTATAAAGTACCATACTGGCACTCAATAATTTATCAAATGCAAATCGGTTCTCATCACAACATAATGTTTTACAATGTTCAAATACGGCTTTCGAAGCTACAATACAGTTAGCTTTGACAAATAACACTACCCACATATTCCTTCACTAATGTTTATCAAACTAGACCTTTGTTCTTCCGTAATCCCTCTTAATGAATCGATCTGGAGCTTAACTCGGGGATAGATTACAAAAATAACTTATTTTCTGCATAACATAATTGCAATTATCACTGATTAAACAAAAGCATCTGGCACTTTGTTATGCCAGTTTACCTGATTTTTAATTTGATTTAAAAACTGTAAGATAATGTAAATATAGAATTGTCTTTGATACATACATACATACATACATATTTAATACAAGTAAAAACAAATGAAACCATAAATGCACCTATATGAGTATCGCTCGTGTTTAGGGGATATAGTAGATTAATCTCTCTATATATAAAAGGCTTTGTCCTGACTGACTGAATGAATGACTGACTGACTGAATGACTGACTGACTGAATGACAGGAATCAACGTACAGCCTAAACTATAACAGGTAGAGACTTGGAATTTTGACAGTACCTTCGTTTCATAATGTAGGTGCTCACTAAGAAAGGGTTTTGCAAAATGTTGATTTTAAATGCCAAAAATTAAACGTTTTTGAGAATAATTAATCCCTTTTTACATAGAATGATCAATTCCAAATCACAGAATATATTGTTGCCAAATGGTATCAGATGGGCTTGGAAAAAACAAATGAAATGCACTTTTGACAAATAAGAGAAGTTATCAAAATAATTCATGTTATAAATAAATATTACAGAATGAAATCCACTAAAATAATGGAATCACATAACTTTCTCTACCCTGGACATAGAGAAAACAAAACGAGGTATGGTAATGTGTATATTATTATATTATATCGCAGGTTTTTGGAGAGAAAAGTATGAAAGTGATAATGCTTTCTGTTTAATTTCATCCCCAAAACGGTTTTATGGTAACATAAGAGTGGGAAATTTCCCGCCTCGATATAACAATTTTATGTTACAGGAATTTCTGTTTCTTCTTATTTAAACCTCTACCAAGCTTGCTGTGCACTGTACAAGCGATGGGATGCAAAATCCTAGATCCTCTATGAGCCATAAAAAACTATATCAAGCGTTTTCTGAGGGAATAGTTTGAGTGTAATAAGTCGTTCTTCCTATTTCAAATTATAAATGCCTATATAAGGACCTAGAATTTAAAATTGAAAATCCTTCATAAGTTAATTTCCAATTACAAAATACAAAACCCGGGCGACGCCGGGTCTTTTAAGCTAGTGTAAATATAATTGCCACAGCACAGTATACTATACACGAAATTTATGAGTACATGTAAACAAAAATAATTATTAACCTTAAACCAGTGTTAAAAATAGCATTTACAACAAAAAATAAAAATAAATTGGACTGAAACAGTGTATGAGTACCAATATCTACTATGCCTCTGTCATCTAGTGTCAAATTCGTGCACCCGTACCAGGAGTGGAATGCCTGTGAGTATTAACTTTCGTTGAAAAACAATGTATAGCAAGCAAGATGGATTTTTTAAAATGTTTCTTAAGAATATTAGAATGTCAGATACATTGTTTTTCGGGGCAAGGGTTCAATTTCAAACCATAGTTTTGACTATGTAATTTCCCCTTGGTCGTCTTACATTTTGATTCAGCGAAACGAAAAATGGCGTTTCTTCTTGTATTTTGACAATGACTGCAAGAAATAAATTTAGATCTGTTTTTATGGTAATATAATAATAATTTTAACTTATAAAGCTGTTCGATTTTCATAACGTTGAATTCAACATATAATAGTTTTCATGGGTAATCAATAGGTTTATATAAACAAATTTTTATTATTCTCTTTTGAAGTAAAATTAATTTTGTACAAATGGTCTTTGAAACGCTACCCCAGCCAATAATTATGTATTGGATTAACGATTCAACTAGTGCTAGATATATTGACCGTAATGTAGAAATCGGAAGTAAATCTTGAAGAATAACAAATTGTTAAATAGTCTTGCGTATTTTATTTGTGATAAATGCTTGTAATATAAGCTCTACCTCCTTGTACACTCGGACAGGATAGCTGTAATTGTTATTGTTTTGTCTCAGTCATGTATTCAGTATACACTAGTTCCTCTCTTGACGAATGTTGAATACCGGGTCCTTTCCCAACGCATTACATTATCTTAGAGAGTTTAGGGATCCTGCAGGAGATGCATGCCTATGGACCTCGGGGTAATTACAAGGTATCTCTGCCTGGGAAATGCTAATGCCCCCCTCCCTCCATGGAGCGCAAGAAATTCGGGAGGTTGAGGAGTTGGTTACATCAAATAGCGATTCCAGGGCGTTTAAATTGCCTGTGCCGGGTTCAAACCATTTCCTCTTAACCTCGCACCAACATTAATCTCACCACCCGTAGTTGCTAGGGTAACTCCGTGTATATTTTCTTTTATTGCCTCACTATTCCATTTAAATAGATCCTCCAGGTACATTACGGTGTGATTATTGCCTGGATAGGCTAATTAAAAACCATGATTTAGTTTCAGTTTTTGGGAGAAGGTACCTTCTATCTCTGCCATGTTAAATTTACCAATTTCAATGTACCATTAATTTCTCAGTAAATAATTTTACATTTATACAGGGTGTTAATGAATAACACTAAAATATTTTACCTGTGTATAGAAGGGACATAGACAGGCAACTTTTATTAGGAGAATTTTGCTCTATGACGTAAAATGTGTATGCTACAGGGCATTAAAGTCATTGCAATTTGGTGCTCATAAGTCAATAATTAAGGGAAATAGGGTTAACATTTTCATTAAATTGACTTCATGCCTTCCTAGTGATCGATGAAAACCTGACTCTTAATCATTCGTCAACAGCTATATCATAATTTAGTGTTTCCATAATCTGCAAAATTTACAGACTAATCACATGACTGGTCGCCACTGCATTAGTCTTTTTTTTATTCTTAACTACTGACTACAGTGTTAACAGTGAAGTTCCTTTGTTTTGCATTTTTTCTAATGTTAGAAGTCAGTGGCGGCCATGCCCTGGGAGATTTTATGCTGTAACAGGAAAATTGAATCCGTAGAGGAAAAAATTCCTAATAAAAGTTGCTTGTCTATGTCCCCTCTATACACAGGTAAAATATTTCGGTGTTATTCATTAACACCCTGTATAAGCTTTCATGAACCACAGATTATTGTCTCTGTTGGACATTGCATGAGAATATTATAGGAGAAAAATTCCTCCGACACTGGGACTTGAACCCAGGACCTTTGGCTATTCGCACCAATGCTCTACCAACTGAGCTAAGCCGGAGTTCAATTCACAGCTCCAGATGGAACCTCTTCTATCTAGAATGTCAACTGTACAATAACAGTGGGAGCCCGGTCACAAAAATCACTAATTAGTGTGCCTCACAGTACTGCATATGACATAACTTGTCTGTCTTTGAGGCGGACCATTAGGGCAGTCAATCATAGGAGAGAGGTTCCATCTGGCGCTGTGAATTGAACTCCGGCTTAGCTCAGTTGGTAGAGCATTGGCGCGAATAGCCAAAGGTCCTGGGTTCAAGTCCCAGTGTCGGAGGAATTTTTCTCCTATAATATTCTCATTAAATTTATCAATTTGAATGTACCTTTTCTCAGTAAATAAACTTCCATTTATTCAGGGAGTTAATGATTAACACCGAAACAGATATATAAGCACTCATGATCCACAGATTATTATCTCTGTTGGACATTACATGAGAATATTATAGGAGAAAAATTCCTCCGTCACTGGGACTTGAACCCAGGACCTTTGGCTATTCGCGCCAATGCTCTACCAACTGAGCTAAGCCGGAGTTCAATTCACAGCGCCAGATGGAACCTCTCTCCTATGACTAATTGTCCTAATGGTCAACCTCACAGACAGACAAGTTATGTCATATGCAGTACTGTGAGGCACACTAAGTAGTGATTTTTGTGACCAGGCTACCACTGTTATTGTACCGTTAACATTCAAGATAGATATATAAACATTCATGAACCACAGATTATTGTCTCTGTTGGACATTACATGAGAATATTTTCGCCTATAGACCTTTTTTCTTCCGTAAGCCCTGCTTAATGAATCGATCTGGAGCTTAGGACTAATAAAAGATCGCATGCTTTTCAAATAGGAAGTCTTGACTGTACTACAATGACGCGTTTCTAATCATTGATGGCCTTGACTCCAATGCAGTCAGATGTTTATTTCGTTGATCAAGTTGAAATGAGTACTGTAAGAAAACTGGTATATACAGAAGATATATTGCTGTGAAATAATTAGGCCTACAGCATTAAGCGGAGTTCTTTGCCATGCATTTTGTGAAATATTCATATATTTTAAGAATTTCTTATATCAGTGTACACGGATGTGATTTAAGGTTAAACATCAAACTTTAGACCTTCCGTGAGACCTGCTTAATGAATCAATATGGAGCTTAACTTGGAAATCGATTTTAAATAACTTATTTTCTGCATATTATAATTGCAATTATCACTGATTAAACGAAAGCATTCTGGCCACTTTGTTACATCAGTTTACCTGATTTCATTTCACTCTCATTTTCTTTTGCCAGTCCATCACACATTTTTCGAGAGAATAGTAGTGTAAAACGTTGTTTGTTACACCCACAAGTCCGCTGTGGATATAGTCTATATTAATGGCAGCCAAAAACTTTATATAGAACGCTGGCAATAAAAGTTCCTGTTCTAATTGGATGAATATGATTTACATCCTTTGTAATGCCTTTCCCCTACTCTCTCCCATTTCAGAACTCACTGAATATTGATCTGAAAACTAATGACTACGTAAAACCGGTTAGAGTCGCAGCTTAATCCAGTTATATGTGTATATTTTAGTGACTGTTGCAGTTTACAGAAATAATAATACCATCCCTGATACTATATTTATATTTATTTATAACTCTTTATGCATCCCCATCCCACGTCCATTGCAATAATTCATATCATGTATATAAACCACACTGTTTCCATATAGCATGCATTATTTATTCACACTGCATTGAACTAATGCAAAAGGACCGTATGTATTTTATGCACACCAAACGCACGTTTATTACAATGTATTTTATAGGATTAAGTAAAATTATGATGTGGTTATAGTGCTCTAAATGCTGTTGAAGCATTTAAATTTAAATGCAATTTTAAAACTAATTAAAACACTTCGTGAATATGAAAAAATTCCTTTCGGCTCAGCCTAAATGCGCAGGTAGATTTAGAAGTTCATATGTTTGTACCTTTAAAAAAAAAAAGAAGTGCTGGTTAAGACGTCTCTTTTAAAGGGAGACATACAGCTTTCGGCGAAATTCATAGGAGAGAAATAGTTGAATTTCATTTTTTTTTTCCTCAGCAATGAATTGCTCTACAATCTTGCAATCTGAAATACTCTTTATTGACTACTTCTGCAATTGCATCTCATTTTCAAAATTAATCAAATTATTACAGTTATGGGTAATTAATTATCGTTACAAAATGGCAGCCATGTTTCGTGAACTAAAATGCTTTTACCATGCGACGCTATGTAATCGTGGTATGTAGTCCACTTGATTTAGGTGTTAATAAATATAAAGATTTAACTATTATGCTATTAAATTTTAATTTTTTAAATAATTATCGCGGGCGAAGCCGCGGGCACATGCTAAGGAATGATTTTAGCCTCAGTGATCCTTTATAAATTGCAATATACATATAAATATCAACTTTTTAAACTTGACATGTTGGTGTTAAATGTTATTCAGAGGAGACCCAGCTTAACGGAAGTGAGAACTATTAAGACGGGACATAGGCTACAGTTTTCGATTAAATTCACTGGTGAGAAATATGTGAATTTCATTATTTTTTCTCAGCAATCAATTGCTCTACAGTCTTGCAATTTGACATACTCTTTATTGAATACTTCTACTGTTGCATACTATTTTCAAAATTAATAAAACTGTTACAGTTACGAGTAATTATCGTTTCAAAGTGGCTGCCACGTTTCATGCACTGAACAGCCGTTTCCCTGATAACTTCCACAAATATACATATTTCTGAGTGATTATATTTCTGTGTGTTTGTTAATATCATGTGAACAACATAATCTAGGATCTTTGAAATAGCTTCAGTATAAGTATTTTTTTAAACTATGTATAATTGAACGGAAAATAAAATTTCAAAATATAAATATTTAAAAAAATACTTATAGTGAAGATATTTCAAAGATCCTAGATTATGTTGTTCATATGATATTAACAAATACACAGAAAAATAATCACTCAGAAATATTTATATTTATGGAAGTTATCAGAGAAACGGCTGTTCAGAGCATGAAAGGTGGCAGCCATTTTGAAACTATAATTACCCGTAACTGTAACAGTTTGATTAATTTTGAAAATAGTATGCAATTGTATAAATAGTCAATAAAGAGTATGTCGGATTGCAAGACTGTAGAGCAATTCATTGCTGAGGAAAAAAAATAATGAACTTCACATATTTCTCAGCAATGAATTTCATGGAAAGCTGTAAGTCCCCCCCTTAATGACGCAATATACATGAAAAGGATCTTTGTCGTTATCTGTGATGAAAGAATATTAAAATTAAATATTCAGAGTGTTAATGAATAACACCGAAATATTTTACCTGTGTGTAGAGGGAACATAGGTAAGCAACTTTTATTAGGAGATTTTTGCTCTATGGATTCAATTTTTCCTGTTACAGCATAAAATCTCCCAGAGCATGGCCGCCACTGACTTCTAACATTAGAAAAAAAATGCAAAACAAAGGAACTTCGTTTTTAACACTGTAGTCAGTAGTTATGAATAAAAAAGAGACTAATGCAGTGGGGACCAGTCATGTGATTAGTCTGTAAATTTTGCAGATTATGAAACCTCTAAATTATGTAATAGCTGTGGATGAATGATTAAGGATCAGGTTTTTATGGATAATTACGAAGGCAAGAAGTCAATTTAATGAAAATTGTAACCCTATTTCGCATAATTATTGACTTATGAGCACCAAATTAAAATGACTTTAATGCCCTTTAGTATACCCATTTTACGCCATAGAGCAAAAATCTCCTAATAAAAGTTGCTTGTCTATGTACCCTCTACATACAGGTAAAATAATTCGGTGTTATTCATTAACACTGTGTATATATATATATATATATTAGGGATGGGTCCTCGATACTTTCGATACCTCGATACTCTCGATACTTTCATGGTATCGGCATCGAACGATACTTCAGAAAACTAGCTCGATACTTTTTTGATACTTTTGTAACTCTGCAATTCTGCAATTAAGTGAGAATGCTAGTATTTTTTTAACAAAAACTTGTAAGTGAACTGTTTAAAAAATTAATTTTAGTTTTAATGTAGAGTTTAAAAATAATTATAGGCTACTGTTGATATTAAATTTTGTCTCATTAAATATGCAGACTTAATTAATTTAGTTGGTATTACACAGTTCTCTCAAATTTTAATTTTTAATGTACGTATTTATTGAAACTGGAAATGTTGATGGTATCGAGTATCGAAGTATCGAGTATCGAGGAAAAAATCATGTATCGGTATCGAGAAAATCTGGTATCGACCCATCCCTAATATATATATATATATATATATATATATATATATATCAGAAAGATTCAAATAAGGAAAATGACATGGAGCATATTTAAATAATTATTATTTTAAAGTTTTCAAATTTTTATCACATATAATTTTAAACCACTTATTTTTAGTATGTTTGCGATTGGTTGACATTCCACATATTCTTATAATCCTGACTGTAGCTTAATAGTCAACCTATTATATTTCCTAACGGAAGTGAAATCTATTAATGATGTAATCTACACGAAAAGGATCTTTGTCGTTATCTGTGAAGACAGAATATTATAATTAAATATATAGCCATACGCTTACTTCTATTTCCACTGGCAGTATAGAAACACCACGCGAAGAAAAATACGTAGCTATTAATTCTGCTCCCCCTACCGGATTACGTAAGAGCCAGCAAATTGCATGCCAGTTCTATGAATTTATGTTGTTTACATTATTGTCACGTCCCATGAAGGATAGTCCTAATCTACGTGATGTATAGTTAATGGAGATGCCCTCCCAATCGATATATCGATTCTTCGATATCGGTTAATATCCACTTCACGTACAACGACTCCGGGTTTTTAATATTACAAGTGAAGCTATGTGTTTTCCCCTCCTTTCCACCAAATCCGGTATTAAATGAAACTGAGCGGAAATATTAAAAATCACATAACTTTCTCTATCCTAAGCTTGGAGAATGCACCATTCTCATTTCAAATATAAAATCAGGTAAACTGATATAACAAAGTGCCAGAATGCTTTTGTTTAATCAGTGATAATTGCAATTTAGATATGCAGAAAATAAGTTACTTTTGTAGGCCTAATCAATTTCCGAGTTTAGCTCTAGATCGATTCATTAAGTAGGCCTTACGGCTAGAACAAAGGTTTAGTATGATAAGCATATGTGAACGAATATGTGGGCAGTGTTATTTGTCAAAGCTATATGTATTGCAACTTCCAAAGCCGTAGCCTATAAGAACACTGTAAAAGAAATAAGTTTTCATGAGAACGGATTTGCATTTGATAAATTCTTTCTAATATATTACCGTAAAATAGGTACTTATTGGGCATTACTCCGGTACCGGTCAACCGATTTGGTTCAAAATCAAGAGGCTTCTTCCCATGGACGTTATAAATGCGTATACCAAGTTTCATGAAAATCCGATAAAGCGTATTTGAGTCTCATAAAGTACCATTCTGGCACTTAATAATGATTTAATTATTTTTGTTAAATAAATGACTTAAAACAATTAGCGATTGAATTAATAAATGCGAGCACTTGCTAGTAAATATAAGATGCAACGGACCATACTCAAGGCTATACCGTACTATACATTAATCAATTCTCTAATGGCCGGGTTGACTGAGAGTTTAAGTGATTGAATATTATGCTTTAATGTCTCCTAAGCTTTAAGCAAGAATTCCCTTTAACATCCTTAAAAATTTAGAAATGTTACATGAACTTTCTTATATCCATTTCTGCTTTAAAAATTCAAGTGCATCTAGTTTGTCATTAAGAAGATCAAAGCTGTAATACATCAAAAGATGGGAACCTCAAACATGATGAAACACAGAGAGGACGCAGTGTTTGTGTGTGTGTGTGTGTGTGTGTGTGTGTATGTGTGTGTGTGTGTGTGTGTGTGTGTGCGCGTCCACAGCGGGAAACTGCGATGAAACTCCAAATAATGTAAATTTTCTGTACCGACAAGGAAATTCTCTAATTTCAGAAACTAAATATTTCTGGCATGAATCCACTTCTTCTCCAGTGAAGAAGAAAGATCGTTGTACTCCAGTAAGAAAACTGAAAGAAGAGCAGAAGAAGAATGGCGTAAATGTTTAAGAAATATAAATACGGAATAACTGAAAGAAAGATATAGACTCATATGAAATAGGTGAAACTAAACAAAACAAAAATCCGTTTAGGTAGGCCTACAGGCTGAGGTAGATTTCAAAGTGCTATCGGTTTAATTTATTGTGGCTGCGCAGCACTCTTCTTCTGTAAGCCTTGGCATGACAAACCCGCAATAATAAATGCAAAAAAGAGGAAAGAGCACTTTTTCAATCAATTCAAATCTCGCCTTATATGAGAGCTATCGAGAAACTGGTTATTGACTTGTAGAGTACTCATCAAGAGCTTTTCAACGATACCCCACAAGACGTGGTTTTAAAAAATTCGAATTTCTATCCCCCCACTCCCACTCATACCCCTAAAACCCCCAAATCATTGGTGTCACTGTGAACTCTATAGGGAGTATTCTAATTTATTCAAACAAAGTTTCCCTCTATATTTCATAGGGGCCGAGATATTAATTTTTAAAAATTTCGACCCCCTCCCCCGGGGGGCCAATTTTGATCGATTTTTCTTCGAAATCTACCGAAAAGTGGGAAGAAACAAACAAGTATATAATTGACTATTCTACTCATATGCCGCGTGTTTGATATTGGCCAATAATGTTTAGCAATTCCTCGGGTATAGACCAATCACGATGGTTTATCTTATAAAATATTTGCTATTAATATGAGGATGCGATTTTATCTGATAAAACGTCAGCTTGTTACGGGACACGTAAGGTATCAACGTGCCGTGATTAATGCGTCACATGCTGCCATTAATTTATACAACATAACTTGTTTGGAAATTGAAATAATTAGTAAGGGCAATATGTTTTGTTTGTTGTTTTTTTATTTTGAATTTTTCGTCATTTTCAAGAGATAGAGATGTCATTTTTTGTCAACTTTTAGGCCATTTTTGGCATTTTTAGGATGTATTTCAGTGGAGGTAGAAAGGAGCTTTTCATTGTACAAATCGTTACTTTCAGACAACAGATAATCGTTTTTATTTGAGAATCTCCGCCAAGTATTCATACTTCATTTTAATTCAGATTTATTGTAGACATTAAATATAGCAGTTTGTCTTGTAGCAATAAAGATTTTTCTTTCTCTTTTTAAATGGCACACATTTGCTAGAGGCAATGTGATGGGCATTCCAGTTCAGAAAGAATTTCTTTTTTCTCTAAGGGTGTCCAAGTAGTATAAAATATTCTTACTTCTAACAAAATAAGTGCGTTTTATATTGTAAATTTATATATAACGCACTGCCATCTATTAAATTGCTTTTAGCAATTCGTCATTTAACAAAAAACTAATTATAAGTAATGATGGTCAATTTATTAGTATTTTATTAATCTCATTTTTTCACTATTTTTAGGTCATAAATGCATTTATTCACTACTTTATGGTCATCAAATTTCTTTCCCTAAGATTTGAAAAATGAAATGTACCGTACTATCGAAAACTGATTCTTCGATAGCGCAAAAATTACAGGTTTTCTGACAGTTTTTCACTCATAACTCGCGAACGAAAGCAAAATTTAAAAATTCTGTTTCGAGATGCATTCGGCCACCCTTCAGTCCATCTAACGTTTAAAATTTCATATTTCTGCGTGCAGTAGATTTCGCTGCACAGACAAACAAACACTTCTTATTATTATATAAGGTAATAGAATATAACCAGAATCCGTGTATTAGTCACTCACACAAACTAAATAGGCCTATCTCTGCAATGGTAATTGTGGTATCCAGTGAGAGAGTGGGCTAAGCCAGAAATGTTCAAATTTGAGTTATTGTCATCTCTGTGTAGTACATATAGTCGTGTAACTGTAAACCTAATATTAAAGGTTTGTGTGGGTTCCTTCCTTATCTATTCTTGAAAGACAATTTTCATAAATTAAGGGAATGGCGTTTCTCCAGTGAGAGAATGGGCTAAGCCAACTCGGAATACGTGTTGCCGGTAACGTGCCGGACTAGCCAACGTGGTATAGTCCAGTCACCAGGTACTTTTACCTGGAAAATGGTCCGAAGTTAATAATTTTTTTAATATGTTGTATGTCGGTATTCTGTGATGTAAAATCCAAGTTTTACCATTCGAGAACCCTGTGCAAACTTCAGGACAGCAGAAAACCTCGAAATATTTTGGTTTTTGTAGTTTTTTTCCCTTATAACTCCTAAACAACGCGTTATAGCCCAAAACATTCCATTACAAAAATTGAAGAGCATTAAATTTCCTACCATTTGCATTGTTTAAACGTTTTTAAAATCAAATACGTACCGAGATATGGTGATTCAAAGTTTTGAAAGATTTTAAATATATTGAAAAACTGCGAAAAAACCTTAAGAAGTTGATAAAGGGTTGGCACTGTGGTCTGAAGTTAATTTTTGTAAACACTTTGAAATGTGTAAAATCTGATAAGAAGAAATAAAGATGAAATTTGATCTCATTAGAAAGCCAAACATAAATCTCAAAATATCTCGATTCCATTATTTCTGGCTTAGCTTACTCTCTCACTGGATGCCACAATTCACAATAAGCTTGTAATAGTTTGCTGTGATTGAGGTTTTAATATAAGCATGGGAATGATTGAACAGAGTAGGCCTACGGTGTTAACGACTTCTGCTAGAAGAACCGGCATTATTGTGTTGATTTTCCCCTTACAGTTATATTTGTCTAAATTACTAAATCTAATATTTATTTAAAACAGACATAAAGCAAAGTCATATTAAGCAGAATTTAATTAAATTCATGCCATACCACCCGTTTGCATGGACGGTTCCGGTATGTTTAATACGCTACAGTATAGTTCTGTTTACACTAATTAATTAATAACGAAATAGGTCATCCAAATGAGAACAAAAACAGGTGAACTGAATTACATGGGGCCTTGTAAAACGTCAATTTGTAACGAGCATTAGAATCAAAGCCCGCTCTAGTATTCCAGAGCCCTCTCGTACACTCGTATTATAAGCAAATACAGTGCTAAACTTACTTACTCAATGGCAATAGACAATTCTTAAGTAAGCTAAAGGAATATTATTTATTTTATGGAACCCGGAGGTTCATTGCCACGCTTACCTGAGCCCGCCATTCAACCCTACTCTGTGCTAACTACATCCAACCATCCCTCGCAAATCCTAAATCTATCCTAATATTGTCCTCCCACCTACGTCTAGGTCTTCCAAGTGGTTATTTCCCTTCGGGTCTTCCAGTCAATACTTTTGAGATATGTATTTCCTCCCCCATGTGTGCAACATGTCCAGCCCATTTCATCCTCCGTGATTTAATTACCCTTACTATATCCGGTGACGAGTACAGGTTATGAAGCTCGTCGTTATGCAGTTTTCTCGTCCCCATTTTCATCTCTCTTAGGTCCAAATATTTTCCTAAGCACCCTGTTTTCGAACACTCTCAGATTATATTTTTTCCCGATCAATAAGCGGCCATGTCTCACGTCCATATAATACAACCGGCTTATAAATTTTATTTTTAGATTTCTGGACAGAAGACGAGAAGAAAAGAGTTTCTGAACTGCATAAAAGCAGGCAATTCCAAATTTGAGTCTACATTTAACTTCTGCCATAATATTATTTGTGTCTGTAATTATTTCTCCCAGTTAGGCCTATTTGAATTTCTCCACTTGTTCGAACGATTTACCGGCTATTCTAATATTTTGTAGCGCATTAGCAAATACATAATAATATTAGTCCTCAGTTTCATAAGAATATTTTCTAATAATATTAGTTATGAGTTCATGGCTCTAAATTATTAGTAAATATTGCTAATGTTATTAGTAAACTGTTTCACAGACTGCAGAACTAATGAAATTTACTGACAATATTAAGGGTTTTTGGACCAATAAGTTATGCTCAAACCCATGTAATTCAGATTTCGTGATCTTAAAATTGTGGAAAATGATTCACTCTGTTGTAATTATCAATTTTGAAAAAGTTTCCGTACGTTATCAAAGGAATTTTTGTCATAACAAGTTTTTAGGATCTGAGGTTAGATTTTACTACATAAGCCTACTGCTGTCTTCTTAGCATGTCTTTAACATGAAAGCAGTAGACTTTAACATATGAATATTAATGGGTGTGAACTAGTGGTAAACTAATCTGATCTTAAACGCTCTGAGTGTTTTTGTCAGATTTTTATAACCTCAGGTAAGGAATTCCACAAATGAGCTGACGAAAACCTGATTCCTAATCATTCATCAACAGCTATAGGCCTATCATAATTTAGTATTTCCATAATCTGCAAAATTTACAGACTAATCACATGACAGACAACCACTGCATTAGTTTTTATTTTTTTTATTTATTCATAACTCCAGTGTTAACAACGAAGTTCTTTTGTTTTGCATTTTTTCAAATGTTAGAAGTCAGTGGCGGCCATGCCCTGGGAGATTTAATGATGTAACAGGAAATATTGAATCTATAGAGCAAAAATCTAATAAAAGTTTGTCTATAAACCCTCTAAACACAGGTAAGACATTTCGCTGTTATTCATTTACACCCTGTATAATAATAACAATAATAATAATAATAATAATAATAATAATAATAATAATAATAACAATAATAATAATAATAGCCTTTTATGTCCCATGAAGAGCAAAGGCCTCCTTCTAGGGTAGCTCTCTGTTCGCTAGCGCGATGAAGTATTCCACGATAATGCCGTAGGCCTATAGGCCTATAGTTACAGTAATTCCTTTATTTACAAAACCGAATGGCTAACTCAGAGGAATTACAATTTTTCTTAGAAATACTTTACAAACACATCTGATAGAGGTTATCTTCGAAATGACCGAAATTTTGTGTCTTATATAAAGAGTTAGACAAATATCATGAACATAAATCCATACAAATTCATGGCTATTTTTCTGTCCTCCTTGTTTATTTGGCAGGACAACCTATATTAGCAAGAAAATACGAGGGGTATTCCGAAAGTAAGTTTCGTCAGTTTGTCACACGGACACTTTATTGACCCAAAAGCAATACAGCATGGCAGCATGACCTATACACCGTGCACTATTTTTCGACATAGTCGCCAGCGACATTGAGACATTTGTCGTAGCGTGCGATCAGTTTGAAGAACCCACTGTGGTAAAACTCGGTGCCCTGCGATGCAAGGAATTGGCGCACAGCCTGCTCCACCTCAGCATCCTGACATTACTAAAGGTTCCATACAGACCATTTTGAGTGACAAATTGATGTTCCATAAGGTTTGTGCGAGATGGGTTCGTGGAGGCCGCACTTTGCGGGGACGGAAATCGGGAGATCAATTTCAAACAGCTCTACCTCGGACAATAAAAGGTTCAGCGGCTGCAGCAATGGCTCGTTTGAAAGAGGGGAGATAGCGGTACATGGCAGTGGCGCCAAATCTCTCGTGCCATCGTGAGCGGTACACTAATACCCGCGGGCACGCCAGTCTGCTGCGACTCGCTCTTCTACGGCGCAGTGCGCCTGCGTCATGCCTCCTCCGCTGACGCCACTTCCGTCGTGGAACCAGCCACGGGTGGGGATTCGTCTGGCGTTTGTTTGGTTCCCCTGGTGAACACGTCGCTCCTGCCATACATTGACGAAACTTACTTTCGGAATACCCCTCGTAGTATTGAGAAAAAATAAACTAAGAAGGGGGAAAAAAAAAACCGTCCAGACATAACCTCCAAATCAATCAGCTGACTAATGAACTAATAATATTAATGTTGAAAAATAGCTGAACACTGACTGTGTGTGTTGCAATAAATATTTCCTTGAAATTGTGTTTTGTTTCTGGGAAACTTACTTTACGATAATTGCTTTATTTACAAAAGTGAAATGGCTCACTTAAAGGAATTACATTTTTTTTATAAATACTTTACAAACACATCTGATAGAGGTTACCTTCGAAATGACCGAAATTTTGTGTCTTATATAAAGAGTTAGACAAATGTCATGAACATAAATCCATACAAATTCATGGCTCTTTTTCTGTCCTCCTTGTTTACTTGGCAGGACAACCTATATTAGCAAGAAAATATATCCGAGAGAGCAATCATACCGATAAGGAATTCTAAAACCGTATTATGAACACTAAAGTTGCATGCTGTACGATAGGGGGGAAGTTAGTACGATAAAGGTTGGGAACCGGCACTTAGGAAAGCACGTGTCGTCGTACATCGCATGTAATCTACACATTGCATGATTTTTATTTCTAGACTCCTTTGTAATATGAATGCTGCGTTCTTTATACATGATGGACAATGTCCAACTGACTTCCTCCTGACAGGTATCTAGGAGAGGCGAGGGGGTGAGTTGGTCACGCGAACACGTATTCACAAAAACTGTCTAAGGCACATGAATGAATTCAACAACTACAGTCCAGCTGTGACTGTCTTCATTCTGAATATTAAGGCGTATGTACTGTATACCTTTAGTTATGAAAATTTTATTTTTAAACATAACGACTCAATTTATATACATATATATATACATATATATATATATATATATATATATATATAAAGGCTTTGTCCTGACTGACTGACTAACTGACTGACTAACTGACTGACTGACAGAGAATCAACGTAGAGCCTAAACTGTAACAGGTAGAGACTTGGAATTTTGACAGTACCTCCGATTCATAATGTAGGTGCTCACTAAGAAGGGATTTTGCAGAATTTTTTATTTTAAATGCCAAAAATTAAATGCTTGTGACAATACTTAATCCGTTTTTACACAGAATTATCAATTCCAAATCACAGTTCATTTGACAACAGTATTGTTGGCAGTCTTCACAGGCTTTGGAAATAAATGAAACGTGTCTCTGACAAATTAGAAAAGGTATCAATATAATTCATGTAATAAATAAATATTAAAAACTGAAATCAACGAAAATAATGCAGTCACATAACTTTCTTTAGCCTGGAAATAGAGAAAACAATACGAGGTAAGGTAATATGTTCTGGGAAGAGAAGTATGAAAGGGTTAGCCTATTGCATTTCTGTTTAATTTCATCCCCAAAACGGTTTTATGGTAACATGAGAGTAAGAAATAAAAACTCTCTGCCACGATAATACAACTTTATGTTACCGGAATTTATGTTTCTTCTTATTTGAACCCCTACCAGGCTTTCTGTGTACTGTACAAGCGATGGGATGCAAAATTCTACATCCTCTATGAGCCATAAAAAGCTATATCAAGCGTTTTCTGAGGGAATAGTTTGAGTGTGATAAGTCGTTCTTCCTATTTCGAAATATAAATACCTATATTAGGACCCAGAATTTAGAAATCTAAAGTCCTTCATATGTTGATTTCCAATTACAAAATAAAAAAACCCGGGCAACGCCGGGCCTTTTAAGCTAGTAAGGTATAAGTACAACTTTAGGTATGAAAATTTTATTTTGTGGTAGGCCTACTTATATGAGAACTTCTAGCAGAGAGGGGAAAATAAAAATACTGAAATTTGATAGACGGCTAAGGGGCATGGTAAAATGAACCTCCGGGTTCCATAAAATAGATAATATCCCTTTAGCTTGCTTAGGAATTGTCTTTTCCAATTGAGTAAGTATTAGTATTAGTTTCAATATTTTTTAAGAGAATACTGTAACACGCAAAGTGCCACTAATAGGCTATTTTTAGGAAAAATAAATAAATCCGGACCAAAGAAATTGAGGTGGAGATGTGCCACTTGTGCAGTGATGACAGTGGTACAGTATACTGACCAGTACATGCAGAGAAGAAGACGAGAATAGCTGTGACTCCAGCTGGCTCTGAGCCATCTGGCATTCCCTCATTACTATAAGTAGTGTAACTCCAAGCAGGGACACGCCCCCTGCTAATGAATCTCTGTCACGTGTCAACAATACATTTCAATACATCTCTTCTAGAGGCCGTGACTATTGTTGAGTAAAATAATAGTATGCCTTGGAATAGTTACGACTTTTCGTACATGTGGGATTGAAATCATCTGCAATTCGATCCCAACTCAATACGTTTCCTATAAGATCTGGGTGTGTATTGATATACCGGTACTTAAAAAAATACTATTGGCTAACTTTGTTCTATGTGACAATTTATGTGGCTATCCTGTGTAAACAATCATTATTCGGTGATTTAAATAAGTGTTATATTAACATTTCTAGGTACCATAAACAAATTATGACCTAAAGAGTATATATTAATTATATATTAATTCAAATTTTACTACTTTTAACTGTGAGGCCATATCAGGAGTTCGGGATCTGTAGGGTAGGCCATGGAACTATTGATTGTCAATTGCTTCTATTGTCGGTGTATTTTTATGGAGTAAATTTCAACTGATATTAATTTAAATAATATAGGCCTACAGGATGAAATGGTGAAGATGATTCATGGTATATGTATATATCCAATTCGGCATTTGCCTTTACGACTGAGGAAACCATGAAAAAACTCATTTCAAACTGGCCGGCCACGGGATTTGAACCTGGGACCTCCCGAATGCGAGTCCAAAGACGTTACCATCTCGGCCACCTCGCTCGGAATTGTTGCGAATTGTTTCTAGGTGAAGATTTCTAATAAATAACCGTTATCTTTCTGATTCCCGTGGGTTTATTACATTATGTACGTTTCAGATTTTTCCCTCGAAGATTTCCTTTCTGATAACATGCAACAAAAACTTCGATTTATATAATTACTAGCGTGTGCCCGCGGCTTCGCACGCGATAATTATTTCAAAAATTAAAAATTAAGAGCATAATAGTTAAATCATTATATTTATTAACACCTAAATCACGTGGACTACATACCACGATTAGATAGTGTCGCCTGTTAAAAGCGACCTCAGATTAGAGTTCCCTGGCCCAGAAAACCCCTGCATAGTGAGTTTCGTCCAAGTCGAACAATGTTTGACCATATTTAGGCCTATATTGAATATCCCTCTTCCGTGTATGTTGCAAATTTCATACGTCTGCGGGCCTTGATATTCTAAACAAGTGAATCGTCAAGGATGGACTTACAAAATCAAGCGATTGCCCGCGATAATTATTTCAAAAATTAAAAATCAAGAGCATAAAAGTTAAATCATTATATTTATTAACACCTAAATCACGTGGACTACATACCACGATTAGATAGCGACGACTGGTAAAAGCAACCTCAGATTCGAGGTCCTTGGCCCAGAAAACCCCTGTATAGTGAGTTTCGTCCAAATCGAACAACGTTTGACCATATTGAGGCCTATATTGATTATCCCTTTTGATAATAATAATAATAATAATAATAATAATCCTCTTCGGTATAGGTTGAAAGTTTCATATGTCTGCGTGCCTTGACATTATAAACAAATGAATTGACCAGCGTGAGCTACAACATTCAAGCGATCGCGATAGTTTTATGTCCAAGGAATGATAAAAATAGCCAAAGCCTACTGTAATTGATTTGACATTGAATGGTATTACTGAAAACGATGCTTCGAAAACGCAAAAAATACACGTTTTTTGCCCGTTTTTCACTCATAACTCACGAACGAAAGGAAAAATTAAAAATGTAATATGCCAGAAACCTTCCCGGGAATGCACTCAACAACTTCCCAAAGTTTCATGGCGATCGGATGAATGGTGTAGTAATGCATAAAGGACACACACACACACACACACATACATTCATTTTTATATATATATAGATGTGTAAGATGGCATCGTTATATAGCTTCCGGTTTCTAAACATGTTTTACAGAATGCGTGATACGGCTGCTGATTGTTTTTTGTTTCTCGATTGGCAATACACAGCGAGACATAAAGAAGAGAGAAGCGTTTCCTTAAGTTCAGATATAATCTGTTGAACTACAGCAATCACAGATAACAATGAGCTAGAACGTAGAAAGTAGCCAATTACAACTATAGCCAGGGATTGTCCTAATAAGAGCACTAAGAAAAGTGCGGGTCGGGCGGAAAATAATAGGCCTACTTAATAAATAAACCTGGGATTTTAAAGCAAATGCCTGATCTGTTCCTTATGAAATAACATGACAACTTATTTGTTGGTGTTTCATGATAAAATCACTTACATTTATAGAGTTTTATAGTGCCCTAAAATGCCTATTTGGACCTTTAAAGCCTATTTTACTATTTTAGTGCCTAAAATACCTATTTTGTACATTTAAAATAAAATTAAACTTCTGTAATTTTTACAATCATGGACATCCCTGAATGAAGAGCAGAGGGTGGGTTTTTCACAGAAACTTGATTTTCCCAAACAATTTTTGGAAAAAAAAATGCTGGCTGGCACATTTTTAGATAATATTTTTAGTGCCTATTTTCTCTTTTAAAAGCCTATTTACTTGTTTTAAAAGCCTATTTTAGGTGGCTAAAACCAAGTTTTTTAGAGCCTAAAATCCCAGCAAAGAGGTAATAATTATTTTGGAAATAAACAAAATGAGGTAAACTGATAAAACAATGTGCAAGATGGAGTTAGTACCTATCCCATATTTCAGAACAATTGAGTTTCAGATGAAGGTTTATTGAGAAAGTTTGATAAGCATATGTGAAGGAATAAGTGGGATAACTAGAATATTAACAGAACGAATATACAACAAATTCCTCATGTTAACAATATTCCTTTACTTTTACCAAAACATCTGAAGACGTACAAATACTCAGTCAAAATCTTTCAAAGTGTTTTCGAAGAGAAAAAATATAAAAAAAAAATTGAACATTTTGGAATTTTTAAATCGATTATAGGCTAAAAGCTGTAAGTATGCCTAATTTGAATATTCTAGCTAATATGGAATTATATATATATATATATATATCAGTGATAATAAGATGATCTAGACTGTCAGTGAGTGAGTTAGCCAAAAATATGGAAATCTGATGGTCCCAAATTTGGCGATTATGGCGGATGTCGTCGACGGTTTTCATTGTTGCACGAGGAGGATGAGGACGGGCGTTATCATGTTGAAGCAAAACACCTGCACTCAGCAATCTCCTTCGCTTTGGCACTATCGGATTTCCATATCTTTGGCCCTTTAAAGGAGCACCTTGGAGGGCAGAAGATAAGTCTGATGAAGACGTCCAATCGGCGGTGCACGAGTGGCTACAGTGTTAACCAGAACAATTTTCCTCATGCGGTATCGAAGCACTTCCTATCTGATGGCATAAGTGCATTGAACTGGGAGGAGACTATGTAAAAAAATAATGTACAAGCAAACATTCTTCATGCAGTAAAATAGTAGTAGTAGTAGTAGTAAGTATTCTGCCTTCCGGCAGGTTTTCAAACTTGGTACGCGAATTTTGTTTTCCAAAACTGTCTATCCTCTGCTTCCTCCTTCAGCATCCAATATTTCCGCTTTTCCCTTAAATCGTCCAACAGCTGAATTCTTCTTCTTCCAAGTCTAGTTGTACCCTCCAATCTTCCTTCTACGACATCATGTAATAAGCAGTTCCTTCTGAGAATGTTCCCAACCCAGTTTGCTTTCCTCTGACGAATTGTGTGTATGATTGACTTCTTCTCACCCACTCTACTCAGAACCTCTTCGTTTGTCACCATGTCCATCCACTTTATATTTTCTATCTGTCTCCAGCACCACATTTCAAAACTTTCTAAATATTTCTTCTCTAATTTCCTCAAAGTCCATGTCTCTGATCCATACAAAGCAATACTCCAAATATAACACTTCACCAGGTTTTTACGTAGCTCTAGGTTCAAACTACTAGTTAGCAGAGTTCTCTTCTTCATAAATGCTTTCTTGGCCATGGCAATTCTTGATCTTATCTCCTTGGTGCAATAGGCATCTTTCGTCAGTACACTTCTTAAGTATTTGAACTGGTTCACGTTCTCTAATTCTTGATTTCCCATGATAATTTGAAGCGGCTCTTCTCTCTTCGATATCCTCATCACCTTCGATTTACCTATGTTGATTTCCAGTAAATAGTAAAATAGTGGACAAAATTAATTGCGGTTTTCATTTGATTCTCCTTCGTACATCATAGCATAGGCCTAGTTGTTTTTTATACAAATTAATTAATAATGAAATAGGTGATATTAATATTCTCAAAGAAATATATTTTTATGTTCCACGTTATAGATCTCATAAATTGCAAAATCTTTTTTTCATCCCAAAAGTAAACACTGACTCTCATAATAATTCTCCTCTTTATAATGTAGGCCTATTCCGACTATACAATCAGTTGCACAAAATGGACAATATAGATATTTTTAATACTAACAATAAGCGGTTTAAAAATATATGTGAAAAAAAATTGAAAATTTTAAAATAATAATTATTAAATTTTGCTCCATGTCATTTTCTTTACTTGAATCTTTCTGATATGTATATTTTCCTCCAAAACTATTATATTATTATTTATATTATTATTTGTTTTTTCATATTATGTTCCCTTCTGTAATTGTCATATTGTTTGTGTTTGTGTTTTTCTTTTCTGTGTTTTTCCCTTATTGTTGTAGCAATAGTTTAATTATTTTGAATATCACTTGAATTTTTTAATCTGGTGTATTAATGCAAGCGAGAATATTGTAATTGGGCATTAGCCTGTAATATTCTTAGTACAATATAGTATATTGCGATACAAGTGCCGTAAGGCACGTTTACGGGTCGAGAAAACAGATTGAAAACCCTCGGCTGCGCCTCGGGTTTTCAATCTGTTTGTGTATTGCATGCTATTTTTTGCACGATGATTATTTATATCAATTTAATTATATTAATTGTGATATTACCTGAAAATATTTTGTAAATACATTCTTGAAAATAGATGTTTATTTCAGAAAGTGATTCGCATGTGTTTGTTGTTATGGGAACCGAATATTTGTCCTGGGGGCCGTGCCCATAAAGGCTTGTATTATGAAGTGTATCGTAATGAATTATGACGTATCGCTTGGACCGTAAGTAATTTAACCTCATCGCAACGGCCCTTAGCAACAAGACTGTGTGGGAATGTCAACTTACGATCCATGTAAACAACGTTCGTAAGTACCACTTACCAGCTAAGGAGTGCAAAAAATAATGTACAAGCAAACATTCTTCCTGCAGTAAAATAGTGGACAAAATTAATTGCGGTTTTCATTTGATTCTCCTTCGTACATCATAGCATAGGCCTAGTTGTTTTTTATACAAATTAATTAATAATGAAATAGGTGATATTAATATTCTCAAAGAAATATATTTTTATGTTCCACGTTATAGATCTCATAAATTGCAAAATCTTTTTTTCATCCCAAAAGTAAACACTGACTCTCATAATAATTCTCCTCTTTATAATGTAGGCCTATTCCGACTATACAATCAGTTGCACAAAATGGACAATATAGATATTTTTAATACTAACAATAAGAGGTTTAAAAATATATGTGAAAAAAAATTGAAAATTTTAAAATAATAATTATTAAATTTTGCTCCATGTCATTTTCTTTACTTGAATCTTTCTGATACGTATATTTTCCTCCAAAACTATTATATTATTATTTGTTTTTTCATATTATGTTCCCTTGTGTAATTGTCATATTGTTTGTGTTTGTGTTTTTCTTTTCTGTGTTTTTTCCCTTATTGTTGTAGCAATCGTTTAATTATTTTGAATATCACTTGAATTTTTTTAATCTGGTGTATTAATGCAAGCGAGAATATTGTAATTGGGCATTAGCCTGTAATATTCTTAGTACAATAAATAAATAAATAAAATGGTCTACCATCTCGGCCACCTGGGTCATTTTAACGGTCTAGTTGGATAAGCGCATGTAAAACAATCGTGTTTTTTGTCATAGCTACCTGTATTTTAATTTCCAAGGCCTTATAAGATAACAGTAAAACAATAGGCTATGTTGTCAAGATAACTGATTTTCATTTTTTTTATAAATTCTCTAGAATACGTATATTGCCATAAAATAGGCACTAAATTGAGCATTACTCCGAAACAGATCAACCGATTTTATCCATTATGAATAGACGTCTTTCCACGGACATTGTAAATGTGTATACCAAGTTTCATAAAAATCCGGTAAAGCGTATTTGAGTTACCGCGTCTTTAAAATATACACTAAATTGGGGTTTACTCCGGTACCGGTCAACAGATTAGGTTCAAATTCAATAGGGCACTTCTCATGGACGTCATAAATGGGTATACCAAGTTTCATGGAAATCCGTTACAGCGTATTTGAGTGATTATTAATCTATTAAAATAGGCACTAAATTGGGCATTACTCCGGTACCGGTGAACCGATTTGGTTCAATATCAATAGGGTTCTTCCCATCGACATTATGAATGTTTATACCAAGTTTCATGAAAATCCAAAAAAGCGTACTTGAGTTATGGTGCGTACAGACGCACGGACAGACAGACAGACAGACAGACAGACGGACAGACATTTTTTCGTCCCCCACACAATCTCATAAAGTACCATACTGGCACTTAATAAATAGCACAAAGTATTAGGGCCGTAATGGAACATGGTGTTTGTAAAGTCACATAGCAAGCTTGAGAACACTGCACCAATCCCTAAATGTTATTGCCATTACTCCTGTGTACAGGTAAGTTGAATTTGGATGCTGTGGCTGCCATCCAAGATCCGTGGGCGTATAAACGAGCGGTAAACAAGCGAAATTATCTTTCTTTGTGACCATTTTGTTTTCTTTCCTGCATTCTTGCCATTCCACTGTTTCTCCATGCCAAATCGCCTAAACCGAGGTCACCGTGAAAACAAAAGAAACACCTATTTTTTTTATTGAATGCAAGCTTCTGGAAAAAAAGAACCCAAAATAGACCTATATATCAAGAGAACCTTCCAGTCATAATATGGAAGATATCCACTCATCTAAAACCAGTAGGTCTATAATAGCGGTCTGTGAAACACTTGCATACCATAAATCTGTCAGCACTTTTGTTCTTTACTGGCAAAAGGCAAATTTGGCACAAGGAATACTATGATTTACTAATAATAGTTTACCACTACGAATAAATTACTAATATCTATGTATAACGTTCTAATTAGAGCGAAAACTGGCAGAAAACGTGATTTTTTTTGCGTTACCGAAGCATATCTCTATACATATAAAAGGCTTTGTCCTGATTGACTGACTGACTGACTGACTAAATGACAGATAATCGACACAGAGCCTAAACTATAATAGGTAGAGACTTGGAATTTTGAATTTTGACAGTACCTTCGCTTCATAATGTAAGTGCTCACTAAGAAAGGTTTTTTTTTAATGATTTTAAATGCCAAAAATTAAATTTTTTAGAATACTTAATCCCTTTTTACACAGAATTATCAAACCCAAATCACAATTCACATGACAACAGTATTGTTGACAGTCTTCACATAAGGCTTTGGAAATAAATGAAACGAGACTTGACAAATTAGAGAACTATTAATATAATCCATGTTATAAATAAATATTAAAGAATGAAATCCACGAAAAAATGCAGTCACATAACTTTTTCTACCCTGGACATAGAGAAAACAATACGAGGTATGGTAATGTGTATATTATTATGTTATATCGCAGGTTTTTGGATCTGAGAAGTATGAAATTGATATTGCTTTCTGTTTAATTTCATCCCCAAAACAGTTTTATGGTAACATGAGAGGGAGAAATAAAATTTTCCGCCTTGGTATTACAATTTTATGTTACAGGAATTTCTGTTTCTTCTTATTTGAACCCCTACCAGGCTTGCTGTGCAAGCGATGGGATGCAAAATTCTACATCCTCTATGAGCCATAAAAAGCTAGATCAAGCGTTTTCTGAGGGAATAGTTTGAGTGTAATAAGTCGTTCTTCCTATTTAAAATTATAAATACCTATATAAGGACCTAGAATTTAAAAATCGAAAGTCCTTCATAAGTTAATTTCCAACTACAAAATACAAAACCCGGGCGACGCCGGGTCTTTTAAGCTAGTTATTGTATAATGCTTTGGTTCTTACTGTCATGATATTTTTTTATATTGCCTATTTGAGAAAATAACACTGTAGTGATAGAATGTAGACACGCCAGAAGTGAAGTGACCTGACATATCTCTCGTTCATCACTTTAGGTACTTCCACCTTGACCTCTTGTGTGAAGTGATCACTGAATGACCTCTTCCTGTGTTGGAAAACAGTTTGCTCGAAGCAAAATCCCACCCACTTGTATACATTAGAGTACGTAGCCTCGCTTACAAGTAATATTAGCAATTCAAAGCCAACTATGTATACTAGGATGTCAAGCATTTGTTTCAGTTTATACATTCATTTATGGCCATGGGCACCATACACATTAAGCATGATAATAACTGAACAAAATAGAGCTAAGGAACTTGTTTTTTTTTTAAAAAGAATACAAATTTAAAAAGAAGTTACAAACACTCCGTATTGGTAAACATTATAATGCATGAACTCTTATAGAATCAAAACTTTATTACAGACGCCCTGATGATAACATAAGAATGGTCGAAAGGCCTTAGACGGCATAAAATAAAGGTTGAACTGGCGGTGCCAATAAATTATTTTAATTTTATTTATTTTGATGCTGACTAAAGTGCTTTAAGGACAACATCAGATCCCAAATATTTAATTTAATATTCACTCCCAACTCAATGGCAAAGTAAAGGAATACGCTCTATTTTATGGAACCCGGGGGTTCATTGCCGTGCTTACCTGAGCCCGCCATTCAACCATATTCTGTGCTAACTTCATCCAACCATTCCTCGCAAATCCTACTTCTCTTAAATCTATCCTAATATTGTCCTCTCACCTACGTCTAGGTCTTCCAAGTGGTATTTTCCCTTCGGGTCTCCCAGTCAATGTTTTTGAGATATCTTTCCTCCCCTTTGCGCGGAACATGTCCAGCCCATTTTATCCTCCGTGATTTAATTACCTTTATTATATCCGGTGACGAGTACAGGTTATGAAGCTTGTCATAATGCAGTTTTCTCCAGTCCCATTTTCAACTCTCTTAGGCCCAAATATTTTCCTAAGCACCCTGATTTCGAACACTCTCAGATTATGTTCTTCCCAAAGAATAAGGGACCATTTCCCACATCCATATAATACTACAGACAGGATAATTGTCTTATAAATCTTTATTTTTAGATTTCTGGACAGAAGACGAGAATATAACAGTTTCTGAACTGCATAAAAACAAGCACTTCCCGATTTGATTCTACACTCAACTTCGGCCTTGATATTATTTCTACCTATATTATTGTTTCCAGATATTTCTCCACTTGTTCGAACGATTTTCCGGCTATTTTAATATTTTGTAACACATTATTATGAAATTTCATTACCATATACTTAGTTTTTTTTTGTTCTGTATTAATTTCCAATTCAGCATTCCTGCAGGCATCGAATAGACTTTCTGCATTTCTCCCAGTTGTGTTCATGTCATCGCTCAACAGACAAACGTCTTCTTCATAAGCTAAAATCGGGTGACTGCCATTTAATTCTAGGCTTGCCTTGTTTTCCTGAACTTTTCTAATGGCATATTCCAAAGCGAAATTAAAAAGTAAAGGCGACAGTGCATTTCCTTGCATCAAGCCCCTTTTAATGGCAAACCTATCTGATATAAAGTTTACCTACCTTGACTCTGCTATAGGTTTCATTTAGACACATTTTGATCAGTCTAACTAACTTCTTTGGTATCCCAAACTCAATGTGGATATTGTACAATTTCTCTGGCCTAACTGAATCATATGCTTTATATAAAATGTGTATATAGCTGGTGAACACACTTATTATATTCCTAGTTTTTCTCCAAGATTTGGCGAATACAAAATATTTGATCAATGGTTGACCTATTTCACCTAAATCCACATTGATGATCTCCAATTATTTCGTCCACATATGGGGTTAATCTTGACAGAAGTATATTAGATAGCATTTTGTATGATGTTGGTAAGAGAGAAATTCCTCGATAGTTATTAAATTTTTGTTGTTGTTATTATTATTATTATTATAGAATTTGGATGAAGTTTTTGTAACTACTTTCTCTACACTACGAATTAGGATGGTATAATTTATAAATTTTTCAAGGGTGTCTTAAATTGTTTAGGCACTGTGTATCTTTATAAATTATAACGACGAATTTTTATTACAGAAGAAGAGAGGACTGGGAATTTTGGGATCAAGTTTTCACTTATCTAAGAGAGGTCTTCAGAAGTTTGGAGAGAAATAAAATATATTAGGTTGGTAGGCCCGTTTAAACGTGTTCATAGTGCATGAAATATACGCTTCACCTTCTTTCCACGCATACAATCAGCTTGGCTGGAATTGTATGCTATATATCCTGACGCTAAAACTTTCTTCTCCGCTCTGTTCAAACTTAAAGAGTTAATATATTTATGACCGCCATTCCAACTCGGGGATAGAGGAAAAGAGACCCCACATATCACCTCCATAAAGAAACGCCATGAGAAATCTCCTTGGCCTTCAGTAGAAGAAAGAAAAACCCGGTCAGCTATTTTCTGTCTGTTGAAAACAGAGGATTTACTGGCTTTACATAAAACTAGCTCTCAAGTTTTCATCGAGGTATTCAGAACACTATTTACTTGATATGAAAGTATTGCAAACTAAAGTGCTCAAAACCTAGTGGATTTTATTTGAATACAAGTCGCATTTTAAAATGATGACCAGCGCCAATATTACAGGCCTAATGGTTATAGAACTAAAGTTAAAATAATGACAGTAAACGCAATTCAAATATACCCTAGTACTTTAAGAGGGAATCTTTTTATGGGAATATTATACGAGAAAAATTCCTCTGACACTGAGAATTGAACCCAGGACCTTTGGCTATACGTGCCACTGCTCTACCAACTGAGCTAAGCCAGAGTTCACTTCATAGCGCCAGATGGAACCTCTCTCCTATAACTGATTGCCCTTAATGGTCTACACTCTACAGGCAAGTTACTAACATTCAAGATGGATATATGTACCATTATCACTAATATCTCTATTACTAAAATCACTAATGATTAGTGTGCCTCACAGTACTGCATATGACATAACAAGAACTTTTAATCCGTTAACTTTAACCAAACAAATACATAGATACATACCGTAATTAACAAGAATAACAGAACAGTGTGAATTTACATTTTATAATCTTATAAATTGTAACTATATTTTACCTGTCATATTAAATAGTCATATAATGTCCCCAATACGTTTATAATAATTTAGACATTCAAATACGAGTACGAGTGATCTGCTTGTGCTTTGTCAAACATAAAACTTCATATTTCAGTGACAATCATCTCATTAATATCCAGTCTTTAACTGTACATTGAAAATGTTGTGTTTCTATATTTAACTTTTTTTTTATTAACTATACTGAGACTCAAATAAGATTCACAATAATTAGATATGCATTTTCGTGTTTTATATGTGTGTGTGTGTGACAGCAAAAGCATCACAGTATAAACAAGAATAATAAAAGAAGTGAGCAATATTAATTTTATTTTTACAAGTATTAGACCTACAGGGATGTTTTAAAGTACAAAAGTCCTGACAATCACGTTTTTAGGCCTTCTTCTCCCCATCACTATCAAAGAGGGCATGGGGATTTCAAGATATCCGAAGCGGGGCGTCAGCTGAAAAATGTTGGGAACCAATGTTTTAAAGCAGGGCTGCCAACATGAGGCCCGCGACCTAACTTTCTTCGGCCCGCAAAGCGGTCCTCTAAATGTATAAATTACCCTCAAATGCGAAATATGCACAATTCTTACATTAATGATAAAATAAAAATAAAATAAATATAGATTTTCCCTCTCTGATAAGTCACTTACTCAGTTGCTTCGTTTATCAACAAATATTAAAGTTAATATTGATGCATTTGTCAGTAAAAAAGAACATCCTCAAATTTCCCACTATTTTAGGTAGATTTTCGAAGAAAAATCTACCTATTGCAATGGATACCACTTTATGATTTTCGAAAAATTCTTTCATATCTTTACGTTTCATGCTCCCCTAAGTACGAAACCACCGCCCGTTCAAAAAAAAAAAAATTGTGATATTTATATATATTTATATATATCTTTACACGATAGCGGCCGTAATTTTGAAGATATTTGAACCAAATTTTAATATGTTATTTCTAGGTCCAATAGTTCGGACAAGTTCGTTAATGAGCAAAATTGGCCCAAGGAGGTGGTCGGGGGAGGGGGTTGAAATGTTTAAAAATGTATATCTCGGCCCCTATGAAGTATAGAGGGAAACTTTGTTTGAATAAATTAGAGTACTCCCTATGGAGTTCACAGTGACACCAACGATTCGGGGGTTCGAGTGAGGGTGGGGGTGGGGGTGGGGGTGGGGGATGAAAATTCGAAACTTTTGAAACCACGTCTTGTGGGGTATCGTTGAAAAGCTCTTGATGAGTACTCTACAAATCAATAAATAGTTTATTGATAGCTCTCATATGACGCGAGATTTTAATGTTTGAAAATAATAACACTTGAAAGAATTATTATAATATCATAATTTTGTCTTGTTTAGCGGCTTTGCTAATTTTATTCATTGCTGATCTTGCGCACGGCCTCCCAGAATATTATATCCTATTATTGTTGTCAAAACAATTGATTGTAGGCTCTTCCTCTTTACTGCAGGTTTGCCATGCCAAGGCTAAAGAAGAAGAGTGCTATGCAGTGACAATAAATTAAACCAAAAGCACTTCGAAATCTACCTCCGCCTGTAGGCCTGCCTAAAGGGATTTTTTTTTTTGTAGTTTGGTATTTTTTTTAAATAAATTAAAATAATAATAGAAACGCGTTTTTTCTTTGTATACCATACCTATTAAAACTCGCTAATAAAGTTGCAACCGAAATATTTTATAATGCGACCCTCCACTTGGGACACTTGCAGTTGAAGAGCCCTGCTTTAAAGGATGCTGAGAATTTTTAAATAGATTCCTCATCACAACTTGAGATGAGTATTGACAGGCAGATCGGATACATCGGCATGTGTAGCCAGGTATTAGCGTCTGACTTGTTTACTTAGACAAAGCTTTCTCACAGCATAATTACATGAGAGGGAGGGAAATTCTCTTTGATCAAGCGTCATCTTCCATGAGCCCTTACTTTGTGCTTCAGCCCGCTGCCTGTCTGCCTGCCTGCCAACATATTAAATTACAAGCAAAGCCGTCATACGATACCTTGAGCCATTCATTTCTTCTATCATGCCTATCGTTATACGTGCTATGCAAACCTTTATTTATAACGTAACTAGCAGGTAGCTCGCGTTTATTAAATTAATCGTTAGATGTTTTATCTTAAACCATTTATTTAACAACAAAATAATTAAAACGTAATATATACAGTGCACGCCGCTTATTGTAATCACTTCGGGACGCAGGTAATCTGAAAATATTAACCTATTGATAATAGAAGTCGAAGGAATTAAATGAATGGTATTTACTATACAGGGTGTTAATAAATAACACCGAAATATTTTACCTGTATATAAAGTGGACTTAGACAAGCAACTTTTATTAGAAGATTTTTTCTCTATGACGTAAAATGTGTATGCTACAGGGCATTAAAGTCATTATAATTTGGTGCTCATAAATAAATAATTACGCGAAATAGGGTTACAATTTTCATTAAATCGACTTCATGCCTTCCTAGTGATCGATAAAAACCTGACTCTTAATCATTCGTCAACAGCTATATCATAATTTAGTGTTTCCATAATCTGCAAAATTTACAGACTAATCACATGACTGGTCGCCACTGCATTAGTCTTTTTTTTTTCTTTTATTCATAACTACTAACTACAGTGTTAACAGCGAAGTTCCTTTGTTTTGCATTTTTTCAAATGTTAGACGTCAGGGGCGGCCGCACCTAAGTGATTTTATGCTGTAACAGGAAAAATTGAATCCATACAGCAAAAATCTCCTAATAAAAGTTGCTTGTCTATGTCCCCTCTGTATACAGGTAAAATATTTCGGTGTTATTCATTAACACCCTGTATATAAGATAATACACTACAAAACAGAATTCAAGTATTTATTCATAAAATTTAACGTAACTGTGAATCATTGAACCACTCATAGGCTAATCTAATATATAAAATCGAAAGTCTGTGTGTATGTATGTATGTATGTATGTATGTATGTATGTATGTATGTATGTATGTTTGTTCCCTATACAAATCTACATTTCTTTACCAATTTACACGAAATTTTGCACACATACCCAGTTAAGCCCGGGAAGTAACGCGGTCAACATTAAAATTCAAACAAACTACACCTTCCCTTGAAAATTATATAATTTCTGAGAATATTATGAAAAAAAATGAAATCCCATTCAGTTGCCATGACAACAGTGTATTGTTTACAGTATCACATAGGGCTTTGCTAACTACATAATACCGGACTTTAACGAATTATGATTCCATCGATGTAATGTATTGGCGAAAATGTAGAAGAAGAGGTCGTATTGCAGGGACAACTTAAGTGGGTGAGTATGCTACATCAGAAGTCTGTAAATAATCCTTTCCGCTTATACGTTATTCATAGCTGTGGACTTTGTATTAGTTGAGAAATAGGGATGTTTATCATAGGCCCTAAGCATGGGATGGAACATTTTGAGTCCTATGCTCGCAGTAATTATGTCCCGGGTTTTAGGGGAGGAAAGTATGAAAGTGATACTGCATTTCTCTTTTATTTCAGCCCCGAAACGGTTGTATGGTAACATGAGAATGAGAAATAAAATTTTCCGTCAAGTCAATACAATCTTATGTAGGCCTAATTTATGTTTCTTATTATTTCAACTCCTCCCAGGCATGATGTGTAGAAGCAACGGAATGCAGCATTCGACATCCTCTATGAGCCATAAAAAGCTATATCTAGCGTTTTCTGATGGAATAGTTTGATAAATCTTTTTCTTCATTTCAAGTTCTACATACATAAAGTCCTCCATATGTTAATTTCAAATTAAAAAATACAAAGCCCGGGCGACGCCGGGCCTTTTCAGCTAGTATTCATATAGAACTCATGGTCTAACCTAACTTAGCTGAAACTAAAAGTGGAAAGGCAATTAAATATTATTTGCAAGTTTAGCTAAATCTAGATCGTCCAGTCTAAACAGCACTTACGGTAATGGAGCACATAATTAATAATTGCCTAATGAGAAGCAATGTTATCTCTACACACAATGCTGGCATTGTGCTTGAGCATGCCTTCTGATAATGCTATCTCGATCAAGGATGACGTCACGCTAAAATCAAATCAAGCCGCAATCACTGACTGTATAATTCCCTAATATTCAATTATCAAGGGACTCTTGTCCTGTAGTGGTCAGCATTTTCTCACCTGAGCGGTGGGGCTCATCAAGGAGAGGCTTGAGAAAACCAAGAAACAAACTACCAATACCGATAACTAAAATACTTCAAGTCACAATTTAGTTCATAATATTTAATGATAATACGAGGGTCGCCCAGTGCGTTTCTTCCCCCCTTGGCTGCATTGCCCGGTTTCTATAAACTCGTGAAATACCTATGGGTAAATTATCCATGGGCAAATTAGTTCCTAATCACCAGGGCCCGGATTCTGATGACCTAAAAATGTTTGAAAAATGACCTATAAAATGACCCTAAATTTTAAAGAAAATGACTTAATAATTATAAAAAATGACCTAAAACTGCAGAAGTTCATGCTGAAAAATGTCGTATCTACGAACCCACCATCGCATACTACAAAGGAAAATACTCCCTTTCTTCTATTACCATCTTTGGCCTGATAGTGGGTGCAAGAGGGACAATTCCTTCATTCTTTGTAGATTTCTGCCATTCTTCCGTCTGAACAGCATTTTAATAAAAGAAGTGTCTCTGACAGCCCTGAAAGGTCCCCTCTCTATACTCAGGAATCACTTATATTCCTAAATTGTATTTATATTTGTCTTCAATTTTCTTTTTTTTCTTGTTTCATAAGTTTTCTTGATATATGTGAGTTTTTCTTAATGTTTATTTAAATGCTTGTAAACACTTCTTTGTGGTGCAAATCATTTTCTTTTATATTACGCTTTGTCTTAGGGCAACCCCTAACTGAGGGAAGCTGAATGTAAATAAACATTAATATGTATTTATAAAAAATTATTAAAGAACACACAAAGTTGTAGACTAGTTTGTACATAATTGCAAAACACTGTAATGTTGTGAATGTTCTTTTCTCACGGAAATTTATACTGGCACTGAGGCACTGGTGAGTCAAAATTCGGAATTTCATTTTGTGGTCTGTCGGATTATATTGTTGTTTAATTCAGGGTAAACAGTAGTTTGCACTCTCAAATCCAAGCAGGTGCCAAGTCAATCTAATAACAATAATAATAATATAATACAAAATTTTGGCGTTTCTTTGATTCTCATTTCCGACTGAGACACGACAACACTTCAACGCAGATTGTGTCCTTCTTGCATTAAACAAAGAACACTTCAAAGTCAGCACCGCTAGCGACGAAAAAAAGTTAATACACTCAACGTAAATACATGAAAATGACTAAATAAGGAAACAAATGACACGAAAATGACAAAATAATGACCTAAAATTGAAAAATATGCCCTAAAAATATAAAATGGGATAAAATGACAAAACATGACCTAATAAAAATTTATTTCTATAAGCTAGAGGCCATGATTAGGATTTATCTGCAAGTTGGCAATGTCTATGCAGCACCAATAAAAAGATGACATGTCATTAGAATCCGGGCCGTGCTAATCACCCACAATGATATAATGAGGAAGGACTTGGAGATGTACAGATAATTTAATTCAGAAGGCTTTGATTCTCATTTTTTAAATTATTATTGTTCCTACGAGAGGTTAAATTTTATCCAGCCATCCATGAAAGGATAAATTAACCCGACGATTTACCCTTGGAAAGATCTAGCCCGAGTTTCTTGGATCATTTTTTCTGTCCTTTTCATATTTACCCAGAGGACATTTATCTAGAAACTCGTCACAACTGTAAGTGATTGCTATCTTTAAATTATTTATGTTTGTGTGGTGTTATTCTTTTGTAAATTCTGTCCATTGGATAATTTACCCATAGGTATTTCGCGAGTTTATAGAAACCGGGCAATACTGTGAGAAGCATGTTTTGGAGCGAACATTGCGTCTCTATGGCAATATGGCATTCATTTGTTGACAAAAGTCACGGCCTAGTAACTGCCGGAATTTATTAAAATATTCCTTAAAAAATAATTAATATTAAAATTTCAAAACATTCTTTTGCTGGAATTCGTTTAATAAGCGGAATTTTGA
This sequence comes from Ectobius pallidus, assembly GCA_964059195.1. NCBI lineage: Eukaryota > Metazoa > Arthropoda > Insecta > Blattodea > Ectobiidae > Ectobius > Ectobius pallidus. The sequence continues at coordinate 15,107,196 of CAXKWD010000003.1, forward strand.
TTATTTTTGCATTATTATATGAATTCGCGGAGGGGGGCGGTAAAGGAAAAGATTTCAAAACAATTCGTTTTATCGTGAATCGCGAAGCTGAAATTGTGCTTAAACATAGTTTTTATATCCAGAAAACACATACGAATATAGTCGTTTACTCATATCCGCTATTTCACCTAATAATAACAATCATTAAAATTCAATAAGTTGCAAGTTAAAATGAACATAAGCTATGAACCGACAATAGTCCATAAAGTAACTTTCCCATAGGCTATTTACGGAAACAAAACACAATTTCATGGAAACATTTACTGTAACAGATGCAAGATGTGTTGAGTTATTTTCCAACATATTCACCACCGGAATTCAGATATTTGTCATACCGTGGAACCAACTTTTGTATCCCTGTGTTATAGAAGTCTGCCACCTGGGACTTGAACCACTGTGTGACAACCTGTCTGTCATTCTCTGTTATTCGCTGTCATTTCAGACGAACTTCTGCAGGAGACTTGCTGGGAAGTGTTTAAAAATCCACCATACAGCCCGGATCTCGCTCCCATTGATTTTCATCTTTTCCTGCATCTCAATAAATGACAGAGAACGACAAAGAGGCGGACTTGGTTGCCACACATTTGTTCATGAAATGTTGGTCCCATGGAATGAAAAATATCTTAATTCCGATGGCGAATATGTTGAAATATAGCTGAACACTTGTTGTATCTGTTGCAATAAATATTTGTACGTTTATTTTCTGTAAACAGCCTTAGGGAAACTTAGATTATGGAAACAACAAAATCAATACTTTCACGGCGGGAAGATAACTTTATTCCGATTACAAGTGAAAAATAAAGTTTTCAATATTGTACAAGGCCGGGGAGCCCTCTGAAGGGGATGAACCCGGTATACTGTTGATGATGATGATGATTAGAGACCGGATTTTAAAGGGTATTCCTTTTTTTATATTTCATCACAAAACGTGATAAAATTGAACAGGGCATTACTGAGTAAGTTTCAACGGCAAATGACCTGGTTTTAACGTCCCTTTTTTCCCTTTTTTAGGCTCGTCTCCCCTTTTTTTTAGAAACTTTCCCTTTCCAGTACCTTTTTTGCTAATTTATTTTGAAAAATTCGTAAATTACCCAGTATTTGGTAATATGAAAACATTAAAAATTGTTTTCACTGATTCACCATTGAAAAAAGAATTCCTCCCAGCAGAATAGAGCGTTACAGGGAAATCACAGGCTTTCCATTGCCTAAGTTTCCCATTATAACAAGGTGGGGAAAATGGATTTCGTGTGCTATTTTCCTCTGTGAGAATTTCATAAAGATCAAGGAATTTCTTCAGTCATTAGATGTTACAGAATCAGCAGCAATAGAGCAAGCAAAGGCTTTACATAAAACAAACATGTATATCTCTGTTGAATTTTTACACTCTCTTACTTTTATATCCATTTTTTTCCCACCTTTTTTGGCAATAATTTTTCCCTTTTTTCGGCAATAATTTTCCCTTTTTTCGTCCTTTTTTGAGTGAAAATTTTCCCTTTAAAATCCGGTCTCTAATGATGATGATGATGACAATGTGGTCGAATAATAAATAAATATAAGTTCTTAAGTTTAGAAAGTTTTAAGTGGAAAACTAAGACTTGCAAAGGTACACAGCTCTGTAATTAAGATGGCATTCATAATTACCAACATACCTTCTTTCTCTCTAATAAAAACTTACGTCTGCTTCACAGAAACATTCCACTAACTCTCGTAAAAGGAATATAAAAGCAGCATATTATGCAATACATCGCCAACTACAAAGTTTAAGGCAACGTTTAATGACAAGAAAGAAATTATAAGCACCAAGCAAATATCTGTCTCTTATGGCAGGCATGCCTTAACATTATCTTCCAATGAAAACAACAGAACTGCTAGAATGCATTGAGATAAACGATAGGCCTATATGGAAGTCGAGAAGATCATACAACCAATTACCTTAATGGCTACTGAAAAAAGTGTCGGAAAATAGCTTCTGGGCTCTGAATGGCATTTTAATAACAGCTAATGTATAGTTCAGAAAAACGACAGATGATTCTCTCTTTGACATGGCGTTATCCATAATATTTCAGTGAGAGGGGCGGCTTGAAAAAAAAAATTTAGTCAACGTACAAAAATATTTGTTACCATAGAAACAATAAACATTCGAGTAACGCAGACGAAAAATGTACTCTTCGACATAACTAATAGAAAGTTAAGGCAAAAAGATAGGCCTACTCGTTACCACAGAAAAAAAAAAACAAATGAAACGATCATCTCTTTGGTACAGTAACTTGCTTTGAGTATGTAAGAGAGGAAGAATGGTTATTTACATATTTATATTTATCTAATATATAAAATCGAAAGTGTGTATGTACAGTATGTATGTTCCCTATACAAATCTACATTTCTTGAGCAATTTGTACGAAATTTTGCACACATACCCAGTTAAGCCCGAGAAGTAACGCGGTCAACATTAAAATTCAAACAAACCACTCCTTTCCTTGAAAATTTATGTAATTTCTGAGAATATTATACTGAAAAATGAAATCCATTTCAGTTGTCGTGACAACAGTGTATCATGTCAACTACATAATATTGGAATTCTGATGCTATCGATGTAAGGTAATACATTGGTGAAAATAATTAATGAATAATGAAATCCACGAAAATAATGCACTCAGAGACGATGAGAAAAAAACACATAGTAAAAGCACATTGGTTACCATAGAAATAAGAAAACATGGGTTGTCATAGTTACGGGAGTATGGAGTGGTATTAAAGCTTAAAGAGCTTACGCGATTCTGTTATTTAGCCTATATTTAGCTAATAAATCTTTCATTAATCCAGAAGAGAAGGGTAAAGTTTATGCTTTTGAAGCAGTGCGTACAAGGAAAAGGCTTTTGTGAATTTGAAGTGCAACCTAACAGAGTATTATCACTACAATGGGATCTCTGGCAATTACCTAGATCAAACTTCAACGTTTCTCAAAACATTAAAGCAGCTTTTCCTGGATGTTTGTACCAGTTTCCTCTTAGTTAAGGCGTGGGCTGAACCGAGGTAGCTAAAATGTGCTATACTTGTTATTAGTACGCCAATTAGAATAATATTACTATGTCTATCTACCTCATGAATCAATGACAAATCCAGTAGCCTATAAGAACCTTCAAACCAATCGCTATTGCCTATTTTATTTATTTTAATAATAATAATAATAATAATAATAATAAAGTCGATGCCAAAAAATGGACACAGCATATCGGCTTACACAAAACATCTATATTAATAAAAGGAAGTGTCTGTCTGTCTGTCCGTGATGCCCAGCGAAATCTACTCAACGCAGAGATTTGAAATTTTAAACATAAGTGGACTGAAGGGTCGGAAAATGCATCTCGAAGCCATAATATGGAGCTGATGAAGCTAGCACACAGAGCAAATTCTTTAAAAATAGAAGTTCATTACAAGTAAATCTGTAAAAACAAAATTGTTAAAAAGTGATTATAAAGGGTCTTTCATTAAGCACTTCCTATCTTTAAATTTCAATAAAACAAAGTATGTGTGAGATATCATCGAAATTTTTTATTCGTTTGAAAGGCCTATCGATGCCATTATGTATGGAATATAACATCCTGCATAGGTCATAAATAAAGCCCGGATTTTCATGCACTATCAAACTTAAAAACATGCATGCATTCATGCACTATCGTATCTCCAAATATGCGCAATGAAGGGCGAAAAATGCGCTATCAAAAATCCGCATTGTACTGCAATATATTTCAATTTCTCTTAAAACAATATACAACAACGAGTTTTTCCAAATTCTTCTCATTTAAACTCGTGCGTTTATCAGTTAGGACATTCTTGAACGCAGAAAAGGATCTTTCTACTTCACAAGAAGTAACAGGTAAGTAAGGGAAGAAATTTGACTGAGGGTGATATCGAATTCCATACCTTTTACACTTTTTATACACTATACGTCTTTCACTGTTATCAGAAGTTTAAGATCAGGATTTTAATGAAGTACCTTAATAAGTTTTTCCCTGTCGCACCCATTTCTCCACAATACGAATCTAAAGATAATTCAACATCTTCAACAATGGCTAGTGACTGACAAATTTAAGCAGTGAACATTCTGTTTAGCAGTTTTCTTTCAATGGAAGGTCGGCGAGTCGGAATTTTCTATTGTAGCCAGTTGTATTATATTACTGTTTATTTATGGTAAACAGTAGTTTGCACTCTCAAATCGATGCAGGTGGCAGAATCTGTTGCCAAGTCAATCAGTACAACATTTTTACGTTTCTTTGAAAAGCCGAGATTTTAGAGAGGCACATTCATAATATGCACAGTTATGCATGGTAACTTGATATTATGCACTAAAACCAGAAAATGAGGGTTTATATGCATTAAAAACGTCTGAATATGCTATATTAAACCAAAAAAATCCAAAACATGCATTATGCATGAATTTTGCCATAAAAAGGCCGAAATATGCAAACATGCACGGAAAAAATATGGTTATTTGGAATCCATAAGTCATGTAATGAGTAACTACAAAGTTTGAGAAATCTAACCAAATTATATAAAAACATGCATTTGCATGGAAATCCGGGCTCTAGTCATAAACATCCGAACCCTAGTTATGAATATGACACTATAATATTTATATTGTTTCTTCCAAAGGTCACCAGTTGGACATGCCTGACATGGATTATATAGGCTCGTAGTAGTAGTAGTAGTAAGTATTCTGCCTTCCGGCAGGTTTTCAAACTTGGTACGCGAATTTTGTTTTCCAAAACTGTCTATCCTCTGCTTCCTCCTTCAGCATCCAATATTTCCGCTTTTCCCTTAAATCGTCCAACAGCTGAATTCTTCTTCTTCCAAGTCTAGTTGTACCCTCCAATCTTCCTTCTACGACATCATGTAATAAGCAGTTCCTTCTGAGAATGTGCCCAACCCAGTTTGCTTTCCTCTGACGAATTGTGTGTATGATTGACTTCTTCTCACCCACTCTACTCAGAACCTCTTCGTTTGTCACCATGTCCATCCACTTTATATTTTCTATCTGTCTCCAGCACCACATTTCAAAACTTTCTAAATATTTCTTCTCTAATTTCCTCAAAGTCCATGTCTCTGATCCATACAAAGCAATACTCCAAATATAACACTTCACCAGGTTTTTACGTAGCTCTAGGTTCAGACTACTAGTTAGCAGAGTTCTCTTCTTCATAAATGCTTTCTTGGCCATGACAATTCTTGATCTTATCTCCTTGGTGCAATAGGCATCTTTCGTCAGTACACTTCCTAAGTATTTGAACTGGTTCACGTTCTCTAATTCTTGATTTCCCATGATAATTTGAAGCGGCTCTTCTCTCTTCGATATCCTCATCACCTTCGATTTACCTATGTTGATTTCCATTCCATACTTTCTTCCTGTTTCCACCAGCCTGTCAATCATTCCTTGCAATATTTCTTGTTTCTTTGCTAGAATCACCAGGTCGTCCGCACAGGCTGGTGCAAGTTTTAAATATAAACGAAGAGGAACAGCTTCATTGTAATATTATTGTAGCAGAAATTCCTCCCCTCGGTAGCACGGGAAGATTACTACAACATTTCTTATGGGGGGTGTATTTTGTTTGAAACAGCAGCAGAGTACAGGCTACAATATCCGGCCTTTGTGACACGGAGCGCTGTTACATGCACAGTACTGCAACATTAACAAGCCTGGAGACACAAAGGCAAGAACATGTCTGTCACATGAAGCTGCTTGCCAGGAAAACTCTGCTTTTGTAATAGAAAATTGTCACAATAAAGTTTTTCATTTTATCATAGGTAATCCCACAAGAGTTTACGAGTGTATCGATATATTTGCGAGAACGAGGTTAGAGCAAATTTATCTGATGAAGTTCGTAATCTCGTGTAGGATTTATGAAGACTATTCCATGAAGAAAACTGTAACGGATTATACAAATAATAATAATTACTTTCGTGCTTTGTTGTATAAAAACAAAACTAACATCTGCGGGATCACGGCCTACTGTGAATCAACCATCCTTGAATCGATTCGAGTTATCACATTGTAACTAGGGCTACCAATGTTGCTTATAAGACATAGTTAACTTCATTCAGGTAAGCTAACAGCAGAACAGAATAAAAGCACACGAACTGGCTTGCACCGAATCTAAATTGTGTTTTTAAGCAATCTACATTTTTATATTATTTCAATTTCTAAACAAGTTATGTTGTATAAAATAATTTGCTTTCGTGCTGTTTAATGGCAGCATGTGACGTATTAATCGCTGCAAACTGATACTCGCGTCTCCAGTAACGAGCAGCTGATTTTACCACGATAAAATGCCATGGTCCTGATTCCTACAAGAAAATTGTAAGATAAACGGACATGATTGGTCTATATCCGAGGAATTGCTAAACGTTATTAGTCAATATCAAATATGGGTCGTATGATTGGAATAGTCATAGGTAATCCCACAGAGTTTACGAGTTTATCGATATATTTGGAAATAGAGCAATTTTTATTTCTTAATTTTACCTTAACAATAACCTATGATTACACATGCCTACGGTTATGAATATGATATTACAATACAGTGAACGCAGCTTAACGTAATCGCGGATAATGTTATCACTTTTATGCAGTCCCGTACGGATTAATACTCACACATTGAAAAAAATGCTGGTTATTGTGATCTATTGCTAAATTGTGATATATTTGCGAGAACGAAGTTCGAACACATTTATCTGATGAAACTCGTAATCTCGAGTAGAATTTATTAAGACTATTCCACGAATAAACAGTAACGGATTTTGTAAATAGTAAACCATGCAAACCCCAAGTTTTTATTATTATTATTGTTATTATTATTATTTCACGGTAAAAGCATTGAACATAAAGATCGACCCTAATGCTTTCCGTTCTAGATACTGGTTGGTTTTATGAAAATGTAATATACAAAATTTAACTGTCTCTATAATTTACCTTTTTCTGGCTAGCCTTTAACCTATATGCAAAGAAAGTTTGTGCAACATATTTTTGCACCATTTATATGTAAATGAAATTACAATAGCAAAACGCAATGACTTTTATTTTTGAGGAAACATTTTATTGTTAGCCTACGTCGTAATCGGACTACTGGCAATACTTAAATGCTATAGGAATACTTCCAGGAAGTTCCCTGTCTGGCAGATAAATATTTTATCGGGAGTACAAGCCCTAAGAAGTGTAAAAGGGAAGTCTTGGATGATAAGCAGATTGTTTCATAACAAAGCTTTGAAGATAATCCATATATCCTAATATAAAGCCACATGGCTGACTCACTCACTCACTGACATTAATGTTTGCCCACTTCCAGATGAGCTAGAAACTTGAAATATGGTACACATATAGCTTTTTGGCTGTAAACCACAGGGAAATTAAAAAAAGTTATTTTTATTTTATTTTTAGCTCTAAAAACCCCTCGAAAAAGGGCTTGGTTTCCACGGCAACGGTATTATCTAACAGTGTTCACATAGGGCTCTGAAACTTGAGAAATAATTATTTCTGTAAACCCAACGGGTTGGTAGAGAATATAATTCACATTCTGGAGGTTCATAATTAATTAAATCCAATTAGCCTAACATTTTTGTCTAGAAATAGCAATTTTTTTCCACCTGTTAAAGAAATATCATAGTTTATATTCTTTATCGCATCTTTCTTGTGTATTTTACTTGTGTATTTACATGAATCTTGGTCGCTATTTCATCTTGTATCATGTCCATTTCACTTGAAATTTACTCCATAAAATACACTTTAAATGTATGTACACTTCCAGTTGATATAGAAAACTTAGACTTGGCAAACTGATACCTTTTAGCTTGCAACCGACGGGAAAATTCCGAAAAAAATCCCAAAGTTTTCCCACATTTATTTTTCAGTTTTATTGTGGCTAAAAGGTAATAGCCAATACAGCAGACTAATTACACGCACTCTATCTCCCATAGATCTTTAAAAAAAAACCTTCCCCGAGAAACTCAGCGGGGGTTTGGGGGCGGAGACCCCTATGAGCGAAGCGAGTTATTATTTATAAAATCCGTCACATCTTATTCATGTAATAGTCTTAATAAATCCTATTCGAGGTTACGAGTGTCATCAGACACTGTAAATATATCTGTAAACTCGTAAACTCTCGTGTGATTGCAATGAAAAAATCCCTTTAGGCAGGCCTACAGGCGAAGGTAGATTTCGAAGTGCTTTTGGTTTAATTTATTGTCGCTGCATAGCACTCTTCTTGTTTAGCCTTGGCATGGTAAACCTGCAGTAATAAGAACTGAATTCGGTAAAGAGGAAGAGCCTACAATCATTTGTTTTGACAACAAGAATAGGATATAATATTCTGGGAGGCCGTGCGCAAGATCAGCAATGAATAAAATTAGCAAAGCAGCTAAACAAGACAAAATTATGATATTATAATAATTCTTTTAAGTGTTATTATTTTCAAACATTAAAATCTCGCGTCATATGAGAGCTATCAAGAAACTATTTATTGATTTGTAGAGTACTCATCAAGAGCTTTTCAACGATAACCCACAAGACGTAGTTTCAAAAGTTTCGAATTTTCATCCCCCACCCCCACCCCCACCCTCACTCGAACCCCTGAATCGTTGGTGTCACTGTGAACTCCATAGGGAGTACTCTAATTTATTCAAACAAAGTTTCCCTCTATACTTCATAGGGGCCGAGATAAAAATGTTTTAAAATTTCAACCCCCTCCCCCGACCACCCCCTTCGGCCAATTTTGCTCATTAACGAACTTGTCCGAACTATTGGGCCTAGAAATAACATATTAAAATTTGGTTCAAATATCTTCAAAATTACGGCCGCTAGCGTGTAAAGAGATATATATATATATATATATATATATAATATCACAATTTTTTTTTTTTGAACGGGCGGTGGTTTCGTACTTAGGGGAGCATGAAACGTAAAGATATGAAAGAATTTTTCGAAAATCATGAAGTGGTATCCATTGCAATAGGTAGATTTTTCTTCGAAATCTACCTAAAAATATTGTCTTATTTCTACAAGAATCTAACACTCAGTCTAACATACTTTCCAATGTTTCAAGTTTAATTCTTTTAAATAAAACTAGCGTAAAGTTTATTTTGCATTTATCCCCTGGATAAATACCAAATGCACTACTTTATTAATATTATCAGAGTGAGGGAACGGGTGCAATTAGTACTATTTTACTCTACAATTCTAACATGAAAAGCCAAAATGAATGCTACCCATCACTGTATTTCAGCTAGTTCCCACATCCCCCCATAATGCTCCATTTCTGACGCCGTTGCTTATTGCGTTATATTTCAATTTCTTTCTGATGGCAGAATTCGTGAAGAGATGTGACGTAAGATATAGAGGTTGTTTTCAACAAACATCTCTCAAAATGGAAGTGAGAGAGACAGAGGAGGGGAGGGGGGGGGAGTTATTTCTCTAAGTAGGGGAATATATTGATCTCGACGAGTTGGCATCCAATGAAATGTGAGGCAAGACTTCAAAGTGACGAACCTCTAAGACAGAAAGGATAACAGATCGTCAGTTTTTTTTCTCACATCTATCCTAAACTCACATTATTCAGAAAGAAATGACAATCTAATACGAGACGCATCCCTAAAGTAACTTTCCCTGAGTCCGTTTATCAAAACAAAAGACAATTTCAAGTAAATAGTTATTACAACAGACACAGCCAGTGTTAAGCTATTTTTTCAATATATTCGCCACCGGAATTGAAACATTTGTCTTACCGTCGCAACAACTTCTGAACACCTGTTTCGTAGAAGTGTGCCGCCTGGGATTTGAACCACCGTGTGACAACACCTTCGCCTCTATGTCATTCTCTGTCATTCTGTGTCATTTCGTGAGGTGTAGGAAAAGATGGAATTCACTGGGAGCAAGGTCTGGCTTTTAGGGAGAATGTTTAAACACCCCCAAGTCGAACTTCTGCAGGAGACTTGCCAGGAAGTGTTTAAACATCCACTCTACAGCCCGAATTCACTCCCAGTGATTTCCATCTTTTCCTACACCTGAAGAAATTACAGGGAATGACAGAGAGGAGATGTTTGTCACACAGTGGTTCAAATCCCTAGCAGCAAAATTATACGTCAAAGGTATTCAAAGGTTGGTTCCACGGTATGACAAATGTTTCAATTACAGTGGCGAATATGTTGAACAATAGCTGAACGCTTGCTGTATCTCTTGGACTATAATATCCATGAAATTGTGTGTTGTTTCTATAAATGGCCTCAGGGAAACTCACTTTGTGGACGTATAATATTTTAGCTGGTGTTTCAATTGTCAAATTAATTGAAGATGGCCTTGCCATAGAAAACTGGGTAAGAAGAAAATCGCTGAAATATATCAACCATGATCAGAAAAACGAGAAGGACGTTGGAAGAGAGAGATAAGAAGAAGCCTGTTGAGAATAAAGTTAATAAAATTAAACACAAAACGTGAGTGAAGTAAGAACGTAAACTTGATTGAAGGTAGAACATAGACGTGGGTGAAGTTAGTAAAAGAGGAAATATGGAGAATCCAAATAAAAAAGCAACGATCGCTCAAATTCATCAAAACGGACGAGAATAGAACCATGTTATAATAAAAATGTTGAAAATGAGAAAGCGGCGTGTGGCAAAGCGATCAAGGAGAAAATTAAATAGAATGAATGAGACAGAAGAGCAAAAGACCAAACGAAAATAAATGCAAGACGTCGAAATGCTAATGAAGAAAATAAGGAAAATCACTTACAGATTCAGAGAGGATATTTACACATATCCATGAAATATTCAGAGATTGATTGAGTGAATGATCTTATGAAATCCTATGGTTGTTTTTCAAACATGTCCTTCAGATTACAATAATAATGGTCAAATAAATTGCTTTCGAAGAAAACTCTACCTATTGCAATGGAAACCATGTCATGATTTTCGAAAAATTCTTTCATATCTTTACGTTTCATGCTTCCCTAAGTACGAAATCACCGACCGTTCAAAAAAAAAAAAAAAAAAAAAAAAATTGTGATATATATATTTTATTTATTTATATCTTTACACGATAGCGGCCGTAATTTTGAAGATATTTGAACCAAATTTTATTATGATATTTCTAGGCCCAATAGTTCGGACAAGTTCGTTAATGAGCAAAATTGGCCCAAGGGGGTGGTCGGGGGAGGGGGATGAAATTTTGAAAAGCTTATATCTCGGCCCGTATGAAGTAAGTTATAGAGGGAAACTTTGTTTGGATAAATTAGAGTACTCCCTATGGAGTTCACAGTGACACCAACGATTCGGGGGTTTTGGGGGTACGAGTGGGGGTGGGGGGATGGAAATTCGAAATTTTTGAAACCACGTCTTGTGGGGTATCATTGAAAAGCTCTTGATGAGTACCGGTACTCTACAAATCAATAATTAGTTTCTCGATAGCTCTCATTTAAGGCGAGATTTGAATGTTTGAAAAAGTGCTCTTTCCTCTTTTTTGCAATTATTATTGCGGGTTTGTCATGCCAAGGCTAAAGAAGAAGAGTGCTATGCAGCGACAGTAAATTAAACCAAAAGCACTTTGAAATCTACCTCAGCCTGTAGGCTTGCCTAAAGGGATTTTTTAAGTTTAACAAGACCAGACAAGTAAAATAAAAGCAGTCACATGTTGTGTAACGACGTGATAACATGTTCATGTTTATCTACATGTAGTATAAGAGGCAATTCTTTTACAGCGTACAATAAAAATGACCTCTCTCCACAAATAGCGTTGACGATGGTATCAGGAGAACATACCGGCTGGAGAGAGGTATATGACACGCAAGGCGAAGCATGTATCACGTAACGTAAAGTGAAGAAACACACACACATGCCGCAAAGTTAAATTAGAAGCATCAAGTCCCCCTTATGTGTGGGCCACGTATACTTCAAGTGTTAATATCAACACCAACAACAAGACTCATATTTAATATGCCTCCACAACACAGAGGCAGAATCAGGGATTTATAGTGAAGAGGATCCTGGATTCCTAGGGGATTCCTAGGGGACTTCTTTTTTTGTGCCCACCCTTACGCCCGGAGTACTTTTTTTTTTTGGTGCCCACTCTCTCCCCCGTCGGCCGCGGTGGTCTAGAGGTAGCGTGTCCGCCTCTAGATCCGCAGGGCGCGGGATCAAACCCGACCGCGGTCGATGGATTTTTCAGGACGTAAAAATCCTGGGCACGGAGTCCTCCGGGAGGGACTTTAAGCTGGGGGTCCCGTGTCATAGATTTACGGCCCGTAAAAGAACTCCAAGCCTAAATTAGAGCCTCTGGACAAAATTTCTCGGCCCTTTCACGTCCAAGAAATACTTAGTTTCCAGAGGGGGGTTGCGAGGCGATGGGCTTACCACCTGTCTCTCTACCCTCTCTCGGAAAATAAGCATATCAAAATTACTATAGGTAATGAAACCTCCATTGGAGGCCCCTTCGCCCCACCTGGGGATCATAGGGTACCAGATACAGATACAGATAGGCTACCCTCTCCCCCGGAGTGCCAATCCGGTCAAACCAAATTTTTATGGAAACCCCATTTCCGTACTGGTTGGTTGGTATATGGTTATTTAACGACGGAGATGTCCTGCAACTTAGGCCTGTGACGTCGTCGGTGTGCCGGAATTTTGTCCCGCAGGAGTTCTCTTACATGCCATCTACTGACATGGGCTGTTACATTTATGTATATATAAATAAATGCCAGCGACGTAGGGCGGGATCAAACTCGCAACCTTGGGCGCAGGAAGCCAGGGCGATACTAACTGCGCCACCCATTTCCTTAATTTTCAATATTCATGATGATGATGATGATGATAATAATAATAATAATAATAATAATAATAATAACAACAACAATAGGACGTGTTTGTCTATTGTCTGTCTATTTGCTGTATGTAGTGCGCGATGCCCAGCGAAATCTACTCAACGCAGAGATCTGAAATTTTAAACATAGATGGACTGAAGGGTGGCTGAAGGCACCTCGAAGCCGGATTATTTATTTTCGATTTCGTTCGCAAGTTATGAGTGAAAAACTGGCAGAAAACGTGATTATTTTTTGCTCTATCGAAGCATCGGTTTTCGGTAATACGATTCAACTGTCGAAATCAATTACAGGTGGCTTTGCCTTCTTTTGCCATAACTTGGAAATAAAAGCATCGCGATTTTTTCAATATATCGCATGGAATCATTAATCCCTTTGATTCTGTAAGCTAACTCTGGTCGATTCGTTTGTTTATAACGCCAAGGCCCGCAGACATCTGAAATTTTCAACACAAAACGGAAGACGGATAATTAATGTAAGCCTAAATGGGCAAACATTGATCGATTTGGACGGAACTCACTATGCAGGGGTTTTCTCAGTCAGGGAACTCGAATCTGATGTCATTTTTCCCAGGCGGCGCTTTCTAATCGTGGAATGAACTCCAAAGCCGGATTGTTAGCAGTTTCATTATAATTATTAATCGTTGAATTTACGAATGATTCGCACGTAAGTGTTATTAAATATGATGTTTTAGTTATGTAGCTCTTAATTCTTAATTTCTGAATTAATTCTGTGGCTTGGTTAAAAAAGGCCAATGTCAATTTCTTGCAAGAGATCTATGCATTATTTACCTCGGCTAGTCTTTATCTTTCGTATACTAAAAGTGCCAATGTCTGATGCTATTAATAGACATAATACCGAAACCTTAGAGGCCAATGTCGGAAGTTCTCACCAAAAAAACAATTACTTCTATAAAGCCTTCAAAAACAGTTATCTCAAAAGCAAGTTTTATGACATTGGCCCTTTTAGAACCAAGCCACAGAATTTTCTCGGGCGAAGCAGCGGGTACCTGCTAGTAAACAATATAAGCGACAATAGTATATGTTATAGATCAGCGGTTCTCACCCTTTTTGAACCCGAGGACCTCTAAAATGTCTAAACAATTTTACGGACCCATAATTTTACATCCCATTTTTAAAAGAAGGCCTATATTCTTATATTTTGGGTATTAAGTATAGGTCATTATAACGAAATATGTGGAAAAATTTTACTTCTTTACTTCCCACTTGCTTAATTATATTTTTTAATGGTCTGAGGACCATCAGCAGCATCTTCGTGGTCCGCGGACCATAGGTTGAGAAACGCTGTTATAGATATTTATCCTTAGCTCAAATAAGATTTATACAATCTCATACAATCTTCTTATCGGAAATACAGTCCATTGTACGATAAATAGGCCTAACTATAAAAGAAATGTTAAGCAATGTAAATAATACAAATATCTCGACTAGAAAAGCCTCTTGAGACACCCTCTGGTATAAAATAAATAACAGACAGCAATAACCTAACTATGGGAAAGAATAGCGAATGTTATAAAATAACTGAAATAATTGAAACAGACCGTAAAACGTTACTAGAGGTAATTGAATTTTGAGCAATGAAAAACGATTCCCACAGCTATGGCAATAATATTTGCATTCATCATTTTATGTTCCGTAAAATTACCATAAATCCTTGAGACGAGAAAAGAAGTTAAAACAATTATCTTGCTAGAATCCCCCCCCCCCCTTTTAAAACATTTTTACGACTGTATTTCAAATTAAGCACAAGGCCTTCTATCTCACTCCATTTCTGCATTAAAATAATTCTTCATGCTGCAGTAAAAAAATAATGTAGGCCTAAGTGTAAAATTTAATGAGCTATTCGTTTAAGATACCATACGGAATTATTCAATTAAAGATTATATAGTAATTTAGATTTGAATTCAATCTAGCAATAACATCTTGAATGTTGTTACGGCAATTTAGCACATGCTGAAATAAAGTCAGAGGTGATAAGCCCTTAAGGGTCGTTAATTTAAAATAACTACGCAGGTAAAACTCGTACGATAGACTCTTAAGTAATTAAGGGACATTAGAAAGCGATCAACACTCTTTTATAGGATATCACACTATAATCTTTCTCTCACTTTTCCTTTACAATGTCCTACTTAAGAGTTTTTATTTTATTTATTTATTTCAGCTGTGTTTATACTCCTTTCAGCTTCGAGGCCTTGTCTGGAGTTAGGGAAGTGTGTCTATACAGTAGGGTAGGCCATGGAACTATTGCTTGTCAATTGTTTCTATTGTCGGTGTATTTAATGGAGTAAAATTCAACTGATATTAATTTAAATGGACATGATACAAGATGAAATGGTGAGGATGATTCATAGTATGTAAATATCCAACCTGGGACCTCCCGAATGCCAGTCCAAGACGTTACCATCTCGGCCACCTCGCTCGGTTAATAAAAGTTCTGTTACTATACTGCTACATTATATGAAGAAAATTCCATTTCATAACGATTTTGATTAACTAAAAGCTAAAACTTATATGTTGTTGTTCGACCACAGACGTAAAACTTATTACCAGGGCCCGGATTTTGATGACCTAAAACTATTTAAAAGATGAGCTAAAAAATGACTGAAAAAATTCATTTAAAAAAAGACCCAAAATCTAAAAAAAATATAAAAAATATTAAAAGGTACTATTTTTTTTAAAATGAAAATACTAGGTTAACGACCAGATTTGTGCATATTCTATTCGAACATTAATTTTGTTGATCCAATTATAGGAGTGTAATTAGTTAATTGGTACATACGGTTAAATGCAAACAGCAAACACCGGTTTTCTGTATCAAATTAAAATTATAACAAGATTTATTTATTTATGCTTATCTAAATTTCCGATAATACTGAATTTAAGTAATTGCATAAAAACTCTATATAATGCAAGAAACAACACAAAATAACCTAAAAATATGAAATGTGAAAAAAAGACCGTAAAATAAACAAAAAATGACCAAATAATGATATTGTATTCAGAACCGGTCATGGAAACCACCATAACAGCCGTGGGTGTCGGCATGCTGACCACATGCCCCTCCCAATCCTGCCGTCTTCCTATGGTAGATGACGCAGCGGTCGGGTGGTAGGCCTTGTCCCTTCTGGGATTTTAGCTCCACGGAGTTAGTTAGTCATCATTAGAATATGTGCACTAGTGGGCAACAATAAAAAAAAAAGTCTTTAAGAAGTTTTTTTTTTATTTTTTTTTTTAATTTTTTTTATTTGAGCCCTCTCTTACCCCCGGAGTGGCACCCACAGTAATTTGGCACCCAAAGTCATAGGCGTAACCAGGCCGACCATATGGGGGGGTTATAACATCCGAGGGGTCTGGAATACCCCCCAGGGTGAAGGGGGTTCGGGGGTCCTCCCCCGGAAAATTTTAAAAATTAAGATGCACAATAACGAGTTTTAAGCTTCCCACGCTTTATACTCGTATTAAGTAATTTATAAACAGACTTTAAAAAATTGTGCAATTTTCCTTTTTTTAATCAATGGGGGGGGGGGTCAAACCCCCAACCCCCCCCCCCCTCGTTACGCCTCTGCCCAAAGTAACTTTCAAATGTGGAAAATAGAAGTTTCACCCACTACCACCCTTAATGAGCGTCGCCTCAACTCTTCCCTACATTTTCATGTTGATGGGGGGAAGAAGAAACGAGCAAATGTTTGTTCGACTTAGATAAACTGTAGTTGTCGATTGTCTTAGCGGTTTCAAAATGTGTTCACTCAGCAGAAGACGCGTACTTCGACTCCCTGGGGTAAGATACACTGTGCAGACGAATAGGTATACAAGGGGAGTTGGATTTGTCAAACTTTTCAGGGGGGAAAGTTTAAAAAAATAACTCTCGAGATATAAATTCAGGAGCAATCTGACTTGTCTGCATCCCTATAAACTTGCCTTCGTCGTTGGAACTTACATTTTTTTTTCGAGCCCTGAAGGAATAGATGGTGAGGGGGAAAAAAGCCCCAAAATGCTACTAAACATACAATTTTGTTTGATGTAAAGGCAAGAAATATTTTCTGTTGGAAAAGTAACCACAAGTTCATTTCGTAGAACGCCCTGGGGAGTCAGAAGAAGAACAAACTTTCAACCAAGTTTGGGTACAGTTTTGCTTCATCTCCACTGCACTGGCTTGTAAAATAATTGGAGTGATTCCCCTTCACGTACATGCATGTTCGTCTCAAAAAAGTTTGAGTCTTCTCAACCAAGTGTTTCAAAACTTTGGCGAGGATTTCTTCATTGCTGTCCCTCTTGAGATATATATACGATTTGACCAGGTATCGATTCCAGTGAATTACCCAAACCATTTAACTTACGTTTTACAAAACTTATCTGTAACAAAAAAAGGACGTATTTTGCTTTTTCTTTCTTTCTTTCTTTTTTCGAAAATACAGGCTGCCATCTTGACAAACATTATTGGCCTCTGAATATGTTCTCTTTGCAATGTGGCATCTTATTCTATATCAGAATGTGAAGTGAGAAATATATATATTGGCCATGATTAAAGTAAAGAAAGTTACGAGAGTACATTAATTAGATTTTAATTGGGTTATGTATCCTTCGGGGATGCGATGTGATGTGGTAACGACATAATTTTTATAACCAATTTACACGAAGAGAATGTCATACACAATAATATTATATTATACTTTTGTTTAGGCTGAGGAAGATATGTGAATTTCACATAAGATTTTTTTTTTATTATTATTATTATTTTAATTTTTTTTTTTTTGTTTTTTTTTGTTTTTTTTTGTTTTTTTTTTTGTTCGCGCATGAGCCCATGTAGGACTACGCAAAGCACTTAGAGGCGTTTCTGTGTTTTTCTTTGACTCCATATTGCTTTCATTCTTTGGCTGTGAGCTTCCTTCCTCTCGTTTGTCCATGTTGTTCCAGTTTTTTTCTTCGGTCTGTCCTCTTGGTCAACTTCCCACTTATGCACCTTAATCCTAAAACTATCTCTTTTCAAAATATCTTCTGGAGTAATTTCTGCTAGTTTTAAGTCAATTTTTACTTAACCAGTCAATATCATAGTATCTAGGCGTAATTTCATTTGAAAACATCTCGTAATATATCCTGTAGTTATTAGCTACATATTTCATACACAAACTTATTAGGTTTTAGATCTTGCCTCGCAAATTATGCGACCAGTTTAGGCTACTTTTGCTTTACTTCTACTTTCATAGAATTCCAATATTTGTTTTCTGAGCCTATTTGAATTCATTCGTTTAATATGTCCATAAAATTTTAACCTTTGTTTTCTGATATATCACTATGAATGTCTGTATATATTTCTTTTTTACTCCTAAGTCTGTATTCTTCTGTATTCTTCGTGGACCTAAAATTTTTCTTATAATTTTGCACTCTACTTTATTATATTTTCTACATCTGTTTTTCTGTTCAAAATTATTATTATTATTATTATTATTATTATTATTATTATTATTATTATTATTATTATTATTATTATTATTATTATTATTATTATTATTATTCAGTAAGGGAATCTCTTAAATGTGTGAAGCGCTAGATAGAATAGCCACCAAATTATTTTAGAAGATGTACACTTTTCACTGGTATGGTGCCTCTGGGTCTTATCAAAAGACCACTCACTTTCATATCATCAAAGGTATAGTCTTTATAAAATGGAACTTTTGGATCATAAAATACGGTACGTTTCATCTCTTCATCCACCTCCACTGGTTGATTTCGTATATATCGAGCCATCATGATACATGATACATGTATCATATTCCAAATAATACCTAAGTAATTTACTTCCTGCATTCAGTGATAATTCTACCATCATCGTCATTATCATCAACGCCGCCAGCATGCTCTGTGCGATCAATGAATTGATGTGATTACATCAGTGAGAGTGGTGGATATGTAACAAAGTGAGGACCGGCAATCGATGTGGTCCAGGCTTCTTTCATCTCCCGCCAGAGGGGGGTTGAATAAACGCCATTACTTTACGAGCAGCATCCCCATGAATTTTTTATCATTCCGCTGTATTATGAATTTCGTTCGGGTGGAGGCGGGGGTGGCAGCGGGAGGGAGGGAGGCTGGTCTCGTTATCGTGTATTTATCTTGGATACGAGTGGAGGCTGTGGCATCAGTGGCGTGCAGACATTAAATCGGGTATGTGCGTATTATACACTAACTTAAAAGATCCGGCGTCGCCCGAGTTTTTTTATTTTGTAATTGGAATTGAACTTATGAAGGACTTTCGATTTTTAAATTCTAGGTCCTTATATAGGTATTTATAATCTGAAATAGGAAGAACGACTTATTACACTAAAACTATTCCCTCAGAAAACGCTTGATATAGTTTTTTATGGCTCATAGAGTATGTAGAATTCTGCATCGCATAGCTTGTACAGTGCACAGCAAGCCTGGTAAGGGTTCAAATAAGAAGAAACAGAAATTCCTGTAACATAAAATTGTAATACCGAGGCGGAAAATTTTATTTCTCCCTCTCATGTTACCATAAAACTGTTTTGGGGATGAAATTAAACAGAAAGCAATATCACTTTCATACTTCTCTCTCCAAAAACCTGCGATATAATAATATACCATATTACCATACCTCGTATTGTTTTCTCTATGTCCAGGGCAGAGAAAAGTTATGTGACTGCATTATTTTCGTGGATTACATTTTTTTTTCCCCCAAAGCCATCTGATACCATTAGCAACAATATGTTCTGTGATTTGGCTTTTATACTTCTGTGTAAAAAGGGATTAAGTATTCTCAAAAACATTTAATATTTGGCATTTAAAATCAAAATTTTGTAAATTCCTTTCTTAGTGAGCACCTACATTATGAAACGAAGGTACTGTCTAAATTCCAAGTCTCTACCTGTTGATTCCTGTCAGTCAGTCAGTCAGGACAAAGCCTTATATATATATATATATATATATATATATATATAGATTATCATTCAGTATTGGAAAATTACTCATGCTTTTACTGAAAATCCAAGCTTGAACATTAATATGACAGAGTATGTTCCTTTTTATAATACAGTAATACGCTTAATGTAATCGCGGATAACATTATCAGTCGTGTAATGTTATCCCTTTTATGAAGTCCCGCACGGATTTATACTGATTCATATAACAAATGTTGTTTATTGTGATCAAAGATTCGGTTTACGTTATCGCATTTTCATTTCTTCCGCTTTATTTCAAAGTAAGTTACTGTACGACATTCAAAATTTCGTTTTTAAGTCAACTGTATTGGGTTGTACTCCTGTTCCCAAATCACAAGATGACCAGTTAGAGGGGATAGCATTACCTAACTTTCTCTTTTAAGCAATAAAACATGTTTCAACCCACAGTACAGTATTTTAGTCAGTAGTCAAATCAATTTGTAGGTGGCTTTGCCTATTTTTGTCATACATTGGAAATAAAAGCATCGCGATCGCTTGAATTTCACTTGTTTAGAATGTCAAGGCTAGCAGACATCAAGCAACTGTCTTGGCTTCGTTTGCATAATAGACGTTTGGTCCACTCTCTGTGCTTATTATACCAAATTCTTAAGTTTTCCATACCTCTTTACTTGGCTCCCCGATTTACATTTCTATCCTCCTACCATAATCATGGTACACGCTCGCAGCACAACTCTCTGTTATCAATTCCTAGTCATCATACAACCTCATACTCTCATTCATTCACCATAGCCACAGCCCGTTCTTGGAATTCCTTGTCACAAGATATTAGGGGTAGTCGGAGTGTACACTCTTTCAAATCTGCGCTTATTAAGCAATTATTGCCCACTGAACAGAACTAGCTCTTTGTAGTCACTCCATCTTTCACTGTATATAACATTACTTAGTCTCCTTATAACGTATCTACAGCTAGACTTAAATTTCCATTATAACATAATTTTACATATTCCTTGCTTTACTTGTAACATTATTACTATTTTCTTTTATGACACTTACGCTCTATATGAAGCCTGTGCTTTTTATGAAACCTATGCTTTTTACTTATTTAATTTATTATTATGATTAGCCTTAACCTTAGTCTTAGTATTAGTCATAAGTCTCTTATTTACTAATTTGCTATTTATGTAAACCTACATTGTATATATTTTCTGAAACCTGGTTGAGTGGAAGAGAAGGCCTCATGGCCTTAACTCTGCCAGGAAAAATAAATCATTTACTACTACTACTACTACATCTGAAATTTTCAATCTAGACGGAAGAGGGATAATGAATATAGGCCTAAATATGGTCAAACATTGTTCGATTTGGATGAAACTCACTATACAGGGGTTTTTTGGGCCAAAGAACTGGAATCTGATGTCGGTTTTACCAGGCGACGCTTTCTAATCGCGGTATGTAGTCCACGTGGTTTAGGTGTTAATATATATAATGATTTAACTAGGGATGGGTCGATACCAGATTTTCTCGATACTCTATGCTAATACATGATTTTTTCCTCGATACTCGATACCTTCAACATTTCCAGTTTCAATAAATAGGTACATTAAAAATTAAAATGTGAGAGAACTGCTTAATACCAACTAAATTAATTAAGTCTGCATATTTAATAAGACAAAATTTAATATCATCGGTAGCCTATAATTATTTTTAAACTCTACATTAAAACTAAAATTAGTTTTTTAAACAGTCCACTTACAAGTTTTTGTTAAAAAATACTAGAATTCTCACTTAATTGCAGAATTGCAGAATTACAAAAGTATCGAAAAAGTATCGAGCTAGTTTTCTGTAGTATCGTATAATGCCGATACCATGCCAGTATCGAGAGTATCGAGGTATCGAAAGTATCGAGGTCCTATCCCTAGATTTAACTATTATGCTCTTAGTTTTTAATTTTGAAATAATTATCGCGGGCGAAGCTGCGGGCACATGCTAGTTCTAAACATGCAGAAAGTTATTACATCAGATTTTTGTTACTCCATTATGTAGGAGATCGATTTTGGACAGGAGGCACGCCACTGATTTGCCTGAGCGTATTTACCTTACAAACTAGGAGAGATGCAATTGAGTCTCTCACACACCACCGTCCATCTAAGTCTTATGCAAATACAGAAGCTAGACGGCACGGCTTCTACGTCAATACCCATCAGACCCACAGCCTAACGAGTTCAAATTCATTCCGCAAGAACGAACAGGCATAGAGAAGCCCACAAGTTGCTTTATACTCCCTTATGAGTATGATTTATGGGCATTGGATATTTAGGTCTTGAAAATCTTCGTTTATGTTTGACCATATTATGGCGCGTATACAGATGGGCGCCTTCCGCGCCTCCCGCGATCCACGGGAATGATATCCATTAAGATACAGATTTTAATTATAACACAGGTGTCGTATCCGATTATTAGCGAAAGCAGAACGATCTTGAAACTTTTGAGAGTACAAAAAAAAAAAAAAAAAAAAAAACTGTGTAATTAAACAACCTGTAGTCTATTTACAACAAAATCAATTCTGTTCGTGTTAATTTTCATACAGTGAACGCCGCTTAATGTAATCGCGGATAATGTTATCAATCGGGTAAAATTATCACTTTTATAAAGTCTCATACGGATTAATACTCATACACTGAAAAAGTGCTGTTTATTGTGATCAAAGATTCGGTTTATTTTATCACGTTTTCCTATTTGTGGCTTTATTTCCAAGTACTGTACGTCATTCAAAATTTCATTTTTAAGGGTTTCGTTTCTAACTCAAATGTATTGTTTTGTACTGGAGATAGCAATACTGTTCCCAGCTCACAGGATGACCAGTGCGAGGGAGTAATATTACATAACTTTCTCTTTTAAGCAATAATATATGTTTCACAACACAGTTAAGCTGCAGCTTTTCATTTATGAAGATTACAGTGTTGACATGCAGTGATGGTTAGTGTAAAATGAAAAGGCTTTAACAGACAGGCGTTAGATGTTTTGTTACGCGGTGTTCACCACAGATTAGTATAGACTTCCAAAAACACTCGTAACTCGTAACTGAGTATGGAGTACTGGTTAATTGGACTTCTAAAGATAAGTAAAAACTATTTAAAATTTTGTTACTAGTTAAAAAAATGTTGATTGCAGTCTATTACTGTATTAGCCTATGAGCGGTTCAATGATTCACAGTTACGTATTACTTTATTAAGTATTACTTTATTCTGTTTTTAGTGTATTATCTTATATATGGAAAAATATCCTTCATTTAATTTCTCGGCTACTGTTATCAATCAGTCTATTTTATCAGATTAGCTGATCTATGACATTGTACGCTGGTTGCATAATCCACGTTTTACATGGTGTTTTTAACCAAGATTTTGTCTGTTGTGTTCTTTAATGAGTGTTGTGTTTGATATTATTAATATTGTCAATTTCTTGTTGGGTGATAAATAAATGATAATAAACACAATAGAATGATTTGAATTCACTGGAAGCCCATTCCAGAGTCATGGAAAGACATGTCTCGCTTTGATGGTGGCATACTATGTCATAGAGCAATAAAAAGTGGAATAGAGTTTTTAAGGGAAACTTGCCAAAAGAGAAACAATAACTTGAGATGACGTTAGATACGAGGGGGCCGTGAGATCCCAAGCTTACGCTCGAGTAAAACAGAATATAATATAACATTTCACAAACAATGTAGGCGATGCAAAAACATAAAACGTTCATACGTTACATTTCTCTTTTCATACCATGCTAAAATATCCCTCCGTCATATAATAAAGCAGAAAGTTTGTTTATTATTAAGTTTATGTGATGCCAAGAGACTTATAGCCGATATCACCGCATACAGACCATAAAAGTGCGTTCTATATTCAAAAGTTTATATAATTAAACACACTTTTATTGTGGCAAGCCATATTAAAGTTTAATAGGCTATTACTCAGAATTGCAGTCATATAGCAGTCAGGAAATCTGAAGAACAAATTGAGTGTGTCTGGAATAAGCCGCTGCAAGTAGATGGTTTGAAATGTTGGTTAACATGGAACAATGAAGTACAATCAACCCTCGATATAGCCTAATGCCCCTCTTTACAGTGCCACCCCCGCGTTGCGCCAATAAATTCCAAGTGAAAGGATCGTATCCCATATAAAACACATAAGAAACCTCTTTACTGTGCCAATACATTTAGTGCCAGTGAATGTAAGACAAGATTTTTTATAAAATACTAGCTTAAAAGGCCCGGCCCGGTTTTGTATTTTTGTAAATTCGAAAATAACTTATAGTTCCTTATGTAGGTATTTAGAATTTGAAATGAGGAAGAACGACTTACCACACTGAAACTATTCCCTCAGAAAACGATAAATATAACTTTTTATGGCTTATAGCAAATCCCTGCGGCTTCGCCCACGATAATTAACAATTAAGAGCAAAATAATTAACACATTATACTTATTAACACTTTGCACGCGAAACATTCATAGGTCTAAACTAAACGATTGATAGGCCTAATTAATGAAACAACTATAAATCCGGCTTTGAAATGAATTCCACGATTAGAAAGCGCGGCATGGGAAAAGCGACCTCAGATTCGAGAAAACCCCTGCATAGTGAGTGTCGTCTAAGTTTAACATTGTTTACTCATTGAGACCTATAGTCAATATCCCTCTCCCGTCTAGGTTGAAAATTTCAGATGTCTGCGTGCCTTGACATTATAAACAAATGAATTGACCAACATGGGCTTACAACATTCAACATTATTTCCAAGGGATGACAAAAATAGACAAAGCCAACTGCAACTGATATGACAACTGAAATGTATTACTGAGAACCGATGCTTCGAAAGCTCAAAAAATGCGTTTTCCCTCATAGCTCGCGAACGAAAGCTGAAATTAAAAAAAGTACTATGCCAGAAACCTGCGCGGGAATGTACTCAACAATTTCCCAAAGTTTCATGGCGATCGGATGAATGGTGTAGTAATGCATAAAAGACAGGCATATATACATTCGTTTTTATAAAGATAGATAGTTTACAAACACACTTCGCAAATACTGCATCTTCCCTATGCACGACACACAATTACAAAAACAATAAAAATCAATGCGATTAAACCCTTATTGCCTGATTTAACTTGGTTCCAGCTTTCTTAGTTAGCAGGCACAATATTCCATATACCATTTTACAATTATTATGGTACTTATGAGATCGTATGGTGGACGGGAAAATGTCTGTCTGTGTGTCTGTACGCGCGATAACTCAGATAGGCCTACGCTTTATGGGATTTTCATGAAATTTTGTATACATATTTATAACGTCCACAGAAGAACCCTATTGATATTGAATCAAATAGGTTGACCGGTACCGAAGTTAATGACCAATTTAGTGCCTATTTTATGGTAATAGGCTTATATTAGAAAGAATTTATCAAATGCAAATCAGTTCTCATGATAACATATTGTTTTACAGTGTTCATATACGGCTTTGGAAGTTGCAATACAGTTAGCTTTGACAAACAACACTACCCACTTATTCCTGCACTTATGCTTATCAAACTTTAGACCTTTGTTCTTTCGTAAGCCCTGCTTAATGAATCAATCTGGAGCTTAACTCGGAAATCGATTACAAAAATATCTTATTTTCTGCATATCATAATTGCAATTATCACTGATCAAACAAAAGCATTCTGGTACTTTGTTACATAATTTTATTTACTTACTCAATGGCAATAGATAGTCCCTCAGCAAGCTAAAGAAATATTTATGTATTTGATGGAACCCGGAGGTTATTTGCCGCGCTTACCTGAATGAACCCGCCATTCAACCCTATTTTGCGCTAACTCCATCCAACCATCCCTCGCAAATCCCACTTCCCTTCAATCTGTCCTAATATTGCCCTCCCACATACGTCTAGGTCTCCCACGTGGTCTTTTCCCTTCGGGTCTCCAGTCAATACTTTTGAGATATGACTTTCCTCCCCCATGCGCGCAACATGTCCAGCCCATTTCATCCTCCGTGATTTAATTACCCTTACTATATCTGATGAAGAGAACAGGTTATGAAGCTCGTCGTTATGCAGTTTTCTCCAGTCCTCATTTTCATCTCCCTTAGGTCCAAATATTTTACTTATCATTTTACCTGATTCCATGAATCTGGA
Source organism: Ectobius pallidus (assembly GCA_964059195.1). NCBI lineage: Eukaryota > Metazoa > Arthropoda > Insecta > Blattodea > Ectobiidae > Ectobius > Ectobius pallidus. The sequence goes on from CAXKWD010000003.1 coordinate 15,133,195, forward strand.
ACTAAAAATATTCCACAGCTGGTAAGAGATACGGTTAAACCTACTGACCAGAAAAAGAAGAAAGGGTTTCGGCACGTGGATTAATTCTTTTAAGTACGCTCATTAAGAACTTCGTTTTATCTGTCATTTCGGTGTCCATTATGAAGACCAGTTCTTCAAAATAGCTTCAGCTAATGCGTTTTAATTTGTACCAGAAGAGAGATGCTTCATGTTTAAGCACTAAGAACAATAAAGTCCACAGCACCACACTAAGAGCTTTTCAACCGTTTTACGATATCAGTGGCATTTAAGTTAAATGTATGTTGTTAAACTTTGATGCCATTATCTCGACTCTTGGTTCTTGTTAGTGAGTCTACTTTTCAGCAGATGCAATGATAAAATCTGTTTGTTTTCATGACTGACTCAATAAATGCACCGGACGTTCCATCGCCCAATAGGGTTCGTCTATAAACAGGATTCTACTAGACCCATCATAGCAGTTCCTTCTCAGTTATATAAATTAACTAGAGCAATATACCTTCCAGCAAATTTGCAAAAGAAAACTTGATGTGAAGCACTCACATGATGTGCTCTCTACCCTTCTTACAACAACACAGACAAACGACTGCATTGCGCGAGTGCGCCTTGCCTAAGCCTCATTCAACATAGCATTTTCCCCTAGGCAATACTTAAAACAATAGTTTGTGGATGGACTGAGTACCGTTATATATTTTATTAGCTTATTACTCTACTGCTAGATGTTTTGATTTGTTTAAATTTCTTATTTAAATGCATGGAGTTAATAAGTAACGTTTTGAGCGAAACTAAATACTGTTTTGTCTTAAGTTTGTGCTTTGTAAAAAATGTTCTAGTTTATAGACAACTAGCATGTGCCCGCGGCTTCGCCCGCGATAATTATTTCAAACATTAAAAATTAAGAGCATAATAGTTAAATTATTATATTAATTAACACCTAAATCACGTGGACTACATACCACGATTATGTAGCGTCGCCTGGTAAAAGCGACCTCAGATTCGAGTTCCTTGGTCCAGAAAACCCCTGTATATTCAGTTTCCTCCAAATAAAACAATGTTTGACCATATTAGGGCTTACAACATTCAAGCGATCGCGAAAGTTTAATTTCCAAGGTATGACAAAAGTAGACAAAGCCAACTGTAATTGTCAAACTTCCATTTAATTTAATTCCAAACACATCTGAAACCCACTTGCAACAATATGTTTTAATGTAAAATGTGATTCGGATTCGATAATTCTGTGTAAGAAGCGATTAAGTATTCTCAAAAACATTTGATTTTTGGCATTTAAAATCAGAATTTTTCAAAATCCTTTCTTAGTGAGCACCTACATTATGAAACGAAGGTACTGTCAAAATTCCAAGTCTCTACCTTATGTTATAGTTTAGGCTCTACGTTGATTCCTGTCAGTCAGTCAGGACAAAACCTTATATATATATATATATATATATATATATATATAGAGATAGAGATATTCTCAAAGCTCAACTAGTTATTTCATGTAATATACCTTTAGAATTTAAGTGATCATTAAGATACACGATGATAGTAATTTGTAGTGGTTAAAATGAAGGAAATGGACAAATACTTATTTGTATGAAAGGGAAGAGAACGACTGTGACATCTGGTAATATCTATCTATATTAATAAAAGGAAGTGTCTGTCCTCCGTCTGTCTGTCCTCCGTCTGTCTGTCTTCCGTCTGTCTGTCCGCGATGCCCAGCGAAATCTACTCAACGCAGAGATCTGAAATTTTATACATAGGCGGACTAAAGGGTCGGAATGTGCACCTCGAAGCCGGAATTTTAATTTTCGCTTTAGTTCGTGAGTTATGAGTGAAAAATGAGCAAAAAACGTGTATTTATTCCGTTTTCGAAGCATGAGTTTTCAGTAATACAAATCAATTACACTAGGCTTTGGCTATTTTTGTCATACCTTCGACATAAAAGCATCGCGATCTCTTGAATGTTGTAGCTCACGCTGGTCAATTCATTTGTTTTTAATGTCAAGGCCCGTAGACATATGAAATTTTTCAACCTACACGGAAGAGGGATAATCAACATAGACCTAAATATGGTTAAACATGCTTCGATTTGGACGAAACTCACTATACAGAGATTTTCTGGGCCAAGGAACTCGAATCTGAGATCGCTTTTACCAGGCGACGCTATCTAATCGTGACATGTAGTCCACGTGATTTAAGTGTTAATAAATATAATGATTTAACTATTATGCTCTAACTTTATGCTCTTTTTTATCGCGGGCGAAGCCGCGGGCACATGCTAGTTCTTAATAAGTATCATAACAGGCAAGCACCTTTTTCTTTATTCTTATCGGGCTAGCACATTTCTTCTACAGTTCAGCCTGTAAAATAGAACTGACTGACTGACTTGATGGATGACTGACAGAGAATCAACGTAGAGCCTAAACTATAACAGGTAGAGACTTGGAATTTTGACAGTACTCATAATGTAAGTGCTCACTAAGAAAGGATTATGGAAAAAATTTGATTTGAAATGCCAAAAATCAAATGTTTAGAGGAGACACCTTTTTACACAGAATTATCAAATCCAAATCAAGTTCCATGTACAGTTCTTATGACGACAGTGTATTGTTGGCAGTGGTCCAAGATAGCTTTGGAAGTGAATGACACGGGACTTGGACAAATTAGAGAAGCTATCAATATAGTTCATTGCTGTAAATAATTAATGAAATCCACGAAAATAATGCGCAACGTGATGCAGTCACATAACTTTCTCTGCCTTGGACATAGAGAATACCACTTTCTCACATCACGTTTTGATGTAAAATAAGAGTTCGTATTGTAGGGACAGCATTTTCAGTTGTTTCAGTCTGAGTTTGTGCCAATGAGTAAGTTATGCCATATCAGAAGACGGTAAAAATGCTAACCACTGATACGTTATTCATAGCTGGAGGCTTTATATTTTTAGTTGAGTTGGATGTTTATCATAGGCCCTAAGCATGTAAAAGGAGATAAAATAGGATGGAATATTTATGTAAAAACTATGTCAGTGTTAATAGATATGTTTTAATTATTTTTCTGTTGAATAAGAACTCGTTATCATAGCGTTGGAGTTTTCAATATTAGTTCGTTATTTGCCTCCAAGATCACGATTCAGTATTTTCAGCAAGTGTTTCTGCTAGGTTCAACTGTTTTCATACGTGAATTGTTTCAAATAAATTGTTGCTAACCAAAAGAGCCTGAATTCCGCTACATACGAAATAGCAAAAAGTTTTTTATTACTGTTCTAAGAACAAGCTAACTGAAATTAATCTCTATATATATAAAAGGCTTTGTCCTGACTGACTGAATGACTGACTGAATGACAGGAATCAACGTACAGCCTAAACTATAATAGGTAGAGACTTGGAATTTTGACAGTATCTTCGTTTCACAATGTAAGTGCTCACTAAGAAAGGATTTTGAAAAATTCAGATTCTAAATGCCAAAAATCAAATGTTTTTGAGAATACTTAATCCCTTCTTACACAGAATTATCGAATCCGAATCACATTTGACATTAAAACATATTGTTACCAGCGGGCCTTGGAAAAAAAATGAAAGTAGAATAAATTTGACAAATGAGAGAAACAAATGAGAGAACTATCAATATCCACGAAAATAATGCAGTCACATAACTTTCTTTACCCTGGACATAGAGAAAACAATACGAGGTAAGGTAATATGTTTTGGGAAGAGATGTATGAAAGTGATATTGTATTTCTGTTTAATTTCATTCCGAAAACGGTTTTATGGTAACATGACAGTGAGAAACAAAATTTTCAGCCACGATAATACAATTTTATGTTACCGGAATTTCGGTTTCTTCTTATTAGAACCCCTCCCGGGCTTGCTGTGTACTGTACAAGCGATGGGATGCAAAATTCTACATATAGCCATAAAAGCTATTTCAAACATTTTCTTAGGGGATAGTTTGAGTGTGATAAGTCGTTCTTCCTACTTCAAATTATAAATACCTATATAAGGACCTAGAATTTATAAATCTAAAGTCCTTCATAAGTTAATTTCCAATTACAAAATAAAACACCCGGGCGACGCCGGGCCTTTTAAACTAGTATCCTTATAAAATTTACGATCGAAGATACCATAAAACGTCGTAGGATGTATGACCGTTATAAGTAGGGTTCGTATGTTTATGACTCAAAAAATTGGAAAATATGACTGCAAATGTGTCCTTAAAAATGACCAAATATGACTGAATAATCTTAAATATGACCTACTAAAAGATTTTATTTTCTAAAAAATACGTGTTCCAATTTAAAACTTTTAATGGCACTAAATTATTGCATCACATGAATTCAATCAGATAAACAATATTTAAGAATTTTACAGGTGATTTACAGTTTTACTTCTAATGGACTTCTAATTTGAAAGAATTTGCTCTTCTTTGCTAACTTTATGCGTGTACCTATAAAATATGAACAATATTGCATTAATTTTAAAATTAAGTAACTTATTAATTGGGCATAAACATTAAATTAATTAAATAAATTTCTAATTATGGTAAAATAGCAAATGTGACCAAAATATGACAAAGATCATAAAAATAACCAAAATATGACTTTATATGCAAAATAAAAACGGACCCATTAGGATAACAAGCGTGCAATTCGTGTTTAATTTGGGTCTGCGGCGAAAATAGAGGTCAGAATAAAAATATGATATGTCATAAACACAGTATGTCCAATTGAAAGGTTTTAAAATAAAGGACAGACACACCGAGTGAAAAGGGGGGCGAAGCTAAATACAACACATTATACTAATATGCCGTTAATAACAATATGGTACAGTTTGGAGTTTGTTTTTATCACTGCTTTCATCTGTAGCAACTGAAAACGGAACTTGAATAAGAGTCTGAACAATCTGAAAACCTCCAGAGTTCTTTGGAGGAAAAGTTCAGCGTAAATTTAAGTTTTTTTAACGTATTATCTATTATATAAAGGAAATAGTATTTTTTCAAACTGGCCTCATCTTCACCTCTCATAACCATTCCGTTCCTCCCACAGTTTTAATTATTTACTTTTTATTTTTATTAGTTTATTTTCTACATTTATAATTGATTGTACACATTATATACGGTATCATCACATAAGAATATAAAACTCTGCATGTTTTCAACTTAAATCTGTGTTTAGACATGTGAAAAAAAAGAAAAAGCTTGTTTTTAATGGCCTCTTGATAAGCAATATGTATATCAATTGAATATATTGTGTAAAAAAAGTTCATAGCCCCAAAAAAACGTATATCATGGTTTACAAGTATGAAAAAGACCCTTAATAATTCTGGAAACTGTTCTCAACTCGCTGAAAAAAGGACAATTAAAGGACTTTTTTTTAATAATCACCATTTTAGAGGACAGTCCTTTAAAAGAAGAACTGTTGGACACACTGTAAACATCTGAACCCTAGTTATAAGAATAAATAGGCTTACACAAATAGGCATAATAAAACTCGTTAGCGTGTTATAAATTACATTATAATAGAAGCCAATACAATTTACAGTTCGCACAAAAGATAACTGCGAAGGGTTCTATGAAGGACAGCAGAGGAAACAAGAAGCTAATACTGATAGGCCAGGTGGTTCTGTGGGAGTCGTTAGCCACTTAGGAAAGTAACTTGGCGCAGGTCTCAAGTCTTCAAGCTCTTGAGCAAACATTTACCTTCAGATGAAGCACTATCTAGACTCTAGACACGCTTCCTATCAAAATATTTAATCAAACATTCTCCTTTCAGTTATGCTCTAGAATAAACAATCTTTGTGTTTAGAATCCAGATCTGAAACCTGAAGCCTACAGCAAAAATTATTTCACCTGACAGAGGATTCCATTAAAGGCACCTAAACATATTATGAAGTACTCTCAGAAGGCACATGGGCTGATTCAAGACATTTGAATTGGTTATGAGAGGGTATATTTACTTACTTACTCAATGGTAATAGACAATTCCTAAGCAAGCTAAAGGAATATTATCTATTTTAGGGAGCCCGGAAGTTCATTGCCGCGGTTATCTGAGCCCGCCATTCAACCCTATTCTGTGCTAACTCCATCCAACCATCCCTCGCAAATCCTACTTCCCTTAAATCTATTCTAATATTGTCCTCCCACCTATGTCTAGGTCTTCCAAGAGGAATTATCCCTTAGGGTCTCCCAGTCAATACTTTTGAGATACGTCTTTCCTCCCACATGCGTACAACATGTCCAGCCCATTTCATCCTCCGTGATTTAATTACCCTTACTATAACCGGTGAAGAGTACATGTTATGAAGCTCGTCATTATGCAGTTTTCTCCAGTCCCCATTTTCAACTCTATTAAGCCCAAATATTAACCTAAGGCCCCTGTTTTTTAAACACTCTCAGATTATGTTTTTCCCGAAGAGTGATGACATAAGTCTTGGAAACTAGATTTTTAACAATTAAATGAAAATGATTTCAATACAAAATTTTAAATTGAAGGTCTAATAGAAATTCTATCATAAATTCTATTTGGAAAGGAATAATTCCAGTCAGAAATTAACATTCTCTCGATCAATCTTGTTCTCTTAAGAAAATTATTTAAGGTTCAAATTTAACACTTAGATAAGAGCGAATGGGCAGAATAGAGACATTATTTCCGATTTCGATCTGTACTCAGATAGCAGAGCAATATAAAGTCTACGTTTCAAAATGGCTTTTCATGTATCAAGTACGCAAAATAACGCTTTCCCGGACGAATCTAGTATTGCGAAATACTGGATGAGTCCAATTAAGTTTTTACGTACGTGGTTTATACAATATGTTTAGTAAACGCTTTGTAAATTCTATAAAATGAGATAAAAATACCGTATAATTAATTATAAAAGGCATAGTCATCCATTTGTTGACGCTATATTCTCACAGCCGCCTGAATTCTATGCTATGAACCAATACGAAATACGGATGTAGATGGCAGTGCGGGTTCCTTATGAAAAATACAGCTATGTTTTCTTAGGCCTATATTTGTTGCTATATTATTAAGTGTTTTGTAAAAAAAAGCTGGTAAAGTTTCTGACTAACGTAAAGAAATAATGTTGCTTATATTTGTTGCTTTATTTTGACTCAAACCCTGTTACGGTTGATATGACTGGTCACTGTCATCTGGATTTTTCAGTTGCCATGACGACTTTACCGGCCTACTACGGTAAAAATTACTTTACCGGCCTAAGCTAGTAGAGTGCTACTTTTCGGCGTGTTAACAGACCGACAAACTGTTGTTTAACAGAGCGTGTAGGCCTACTAGAGAATTAGTTAAGGCTCGAATTTAACGCTCCGCTAGGAGCGAATAAAATGAATAGAGACATTATTTCCTATTTCGGCCTGTACTCAGATAGCAGAGCAATAAAAAGTCTACGTTTGAAAATAGCTATTTATGTATCAAGTACGCAAAATAAGGCTTTAGCGGCCGAGGCGTAAGCCGAGGCTGAAATACTGGATGAGTCCGATAAAGTTTTTGCGTACGTGGTGCATACAATATTTTTTAGTAAAAGCTCTCTAAATTATATGAAATGACACAAAAATACCGCACATAATTAATTATGACGAAAGGTAGTCAGCTATATTCTCACGGCCCTCTGAAACGCAAGACAACAATGAACCGTACGTACCAATACTAAATGTGGTAGGCCATAGATGCGTTATATGAGTCGCTGATTTGTAAACAATAATAATTACGAACTAGTATTTATGAAAATCTTGTGAAAATATGAATGATAATCCCGAGGAAGTTGAGCTCCTAGCCAAAGCATTGAATTGGAGCTGGTGCCAGTAACATCACGGCAGAAGGAATAAGGAATATATTGCAATTAAATGCTGGTGCATCCATGGTAAGCTATGTGAACGAAGATGTGAAAAGTTGTTGGCTTCTGTTTGCTGTTATATGATGATTTAGGCTACACTGTTTTGCGAAAAACCCTGGTAAAGTTTCTGATTATCATAAAGAAACATGTTGGCTTAAATTTGTTGTTTTATGATAAATTTATAATTGCTATAATCCATGTTAAAGTTGGTGTGACTGGTCAATGCCATCTGGATTTTGTTTATAAATTGCCATGACGACTTTAAAAGACTAGGCCGATAAAACTGCATTTTGAATGCAGTTTTATGCAATTTTAGTGGCATTGGTTGCTAAAATACAAATTTTCGGCGTGTTACCAGTCCGACAAGCAACTGTTTTAGAGAGCGTGTACTAAAAAAATGATTACAGTACTGGATAGAACTCACCACGTGGTTGCAATTAAACAGGAAGAGAAGAGTGGACACTCACCTGCAAAAATAAAAGAAAGGTTTTGATTACATAAGTGTTTTTACATTGCACAATTACACCGCTTACGGCATGTTTTATCTATCTTTATTATACTCTACAATATTTCCCGTAATTACGGGTTGCCCATCGGACAAACAACAAGAAAAAAAAAAACCTGTTGTAAACACTCGCATGACTTCCTTTATCTTTAATATATTCCTGCATAGAGATCATGGTAACATTGCTGCAGTGTGCATTCTTCTGTCTCATGCACATTCAAAGTCGCATTAATTGCGAGGAGAGAAATTTACATTTACATTTACATTTACATTTATTAACATTACTTACTTACATTACATTATTATTACATATTTAATACAAGTAAAAAACAAATAAAACCAAACATGCCCCTATATGAGGAAACGCTTGTGTTTGGGGGATATAGTAGATTAACAGAAATATAATTACATATCACTGCACAGTATACTATACACGAAAAATTCTAAATTTATGAATACAGTTTAAATAAAAATAATTTTTTAGCATTAACCAGTATTTAAAATAGCATTTGCAACTAAAAATAAAATAAATTGGACTGAACATTGAAAGACCAAACAAAATTAAAGTTGTGCTATTAATATTATCTAATAACTTTTTTATTTTCCTCTTAAAATGTTTAAGATTGTAATTTACATATTCAGGGTACTCAGCAATAAAATTGTTATACAATTTCAAACCATAGTTTTGACCATGTAGGCTAATTGCCCCTTGGTCGTCTTACATTTTGATTCAGCGAAACGAAAGATGGCGTTTCTTCTTCTATTTTGACAGTGACTGTAGGAAATAAATTTAGATATGTTTTTATGGTAATATATTAATAATTTTAACTTATAAAGCTTAAGTTTGTGTATGAATCTTGTTGGACTCAAAGGGACCTGAGGAATAGGATAAGTAGGCTACGCCTCCTCATACATTTTATCTTAACGCTTTTCACTAAATTATATAGAGAATATATTTTTATATATAATAGAATATTAGAGAATATTATATATATAAAATATTCTCTATATAATTTAGTTAAAAGCGTATAAACACAATATATATAAGCTTTATATTATTCAGCTGTGTTTATACTCCTTTTATGCCCGGTTTCTACAAACTTGTGAATTACCTATGGGTAAATTATCCATGGATAAATATGTCCCATTTCAACCACAATGATATAATGAGCAAGGCCTTGGAGTAGTACAGTTAATTTAATTCAGAAGGCTTTGATTCTCATTGTTTATGATCCTGTGAGAGTTTAAATTTTATCCAGCCATCCATGAAAGGATAAATTAACCCAAAGATTTACCCTTGGAAAGATCTAGCCCAAGTTTGTAGGAACATTTCTTCTGTCATTTTCATATTTACTCAGAGGACATTTATCTAGAAACTCGCCACAAGTGTATGTGATTGCTATCTTTAAATTATTTATGCTTGTATGGTGTTATTCTTGTGTAAATTCTGTCCATTGGGTAATTTACCCATAGGTAATTCGCGAGTTTATAGAAACCGGCCATTAGCCATGAAGCCATATCAGGAGTTCGGCATGTGTGTCTATACGGTAGCGTAGGCCATGGAACTATTGATTGTCAATTTTGTTTCTATTGTTAGTGTATTTTATGGAGTAAATTTCAACTGATATTAATTTAAATGGATATGATACAAGATGAAGTGGTGAGGATGATTCATGGTATGTAAATATCCAACTCAGCATTTACCTTTACGACTGGGGAAACCATGAAAAATCCCATGTCAAATTGGCCGGCCATGGGACCTGAACCAGGGACCTGGGAAAAATATTGTTTGTATTTTCCTAAGCACCCTGTTTTCGAACACTCTCAGATTATGTTTCTCCCGAAGAGTAAGCGACCATCTCTCACATCCATATAGGCTAATAATAATAATAATAATAAAAATAATAATAATAATAATAATAATAATAATAATAATAATAATAATAATAATAATAATAATAATAATAAAGGGATTATTTGAGGTTTTTGTATACAGTTTTGGTAAATCTTTATACTCCAACTGTATTTCCTTATACAGAAGCATAGGCCTACATAAGTTGTATTTGTCACATGTGAGAATTGTATCAGTTACTACAGCAAGGCTTATTATATAAACGCAACCCTGAATTTTTCACCCTCCGAATCACGTGACTGATTATGAAACCGATCTCGCGTGCAGGCATTCTCCCCCTGCCCCACCCTCTGTCACGATAATTTCCAGATCATATCACAACGTTACTCAAACTCCGGTACAACACGAATTTGAATCCGCCATTCAATTGGAATTTCAACTCCGATACAACCTGTCAGCAAGCCTAAGCCGCAGCGAACACGATGTGCAAAATGAACATCACCGGGGATTTATGTTTGCGGAATTTATTATTCATGGAAACATTTCGTGTTTTGTAGCCACCTTTCATTTCCCAGTGTGGAAGCTACATCAACTAGTGTATAAATAAAAAGCAAACTTCGTAGGTATACATTTGTGATGTTAACAAGAGTGACAGTATTCAATTGTCAGATTAATTGCCATAGCAACCGGGAAAAAAGAGAGTATTGAATGACTTGGACGAAACTCAATATGCGGGGGTGGGGGGGCTGGGAAACTCTTATCTGAGGTCTTTTTTCCCCCGGGCATCGCAATTTAATCGTAAAATGTAGCCTACATCGAAACCGGGATAGCAGTTTTTAATTATTAGTGCAAGGCATTTAATGACCACAAAATAGTGAAAAAATGCAAAATAGGGAATGCATTTATGACCTAAAAATAATGAAAAATTGACCCAAAATTTAAAAGAAATGACCAATAATCTTACCATTATTAATTATTATAATTAGTTTTTTTATTAAGTAATGAATTGCTAAAAACAGTTTATGACGGTTGCGTTACATGTGAATTTATATTATAAAACACTTATTTTCTTGCTAAAGAAGTACATTTGTACTATTTGGACACCCTTAGCGAAAAATAAATTCTTTCTGAACTGGCATGCCCATCAAATTGTCCCTAGCAAATATGTGACATTTAAAAAGAAAGAAACAATTTTTATTGCTACAAAACAGACTGCTGTGGTGTTTACAATAAACCTGAATTAAAATTATTAGACTAACACTTGGCGGAGATTCTCAAATAAAAACGGTTTTCTGATTGTCTGCTTTCCTGTTCAAAAGTAGTGTTTCTGATCCATAGAGGGATTCTGGTTTAAGACTCTGTGATGATGATATGATGATGATGACGATTATTATTATTATTATTATTATTATTATTATTATTATTATTATTATTATTACTGTATTATTACACTGTTATTAGCAGCATCCCATAGTGATCACCAGGGCCCGGATTCAAATGACATGTCATCTTTTTATTGATGCTGGATAGACATTGGCAACTTGTGGATAAATCCTAATCATGGCCTCTACATTATAGAAATGCACGTTTATTAGGTCATTTTTTGTCATTTTATGAATTTTTATATTTTTAGGGCATTTATTTCAATTTTAGGTCATTATTTTGTCATTTTCGTGTCATTTGCTTCCTTATTTAGTCATTTTCATGTACTTACATTGAGTGTATTAACTTTTTTCTTTCGTCGCTAGCGGTGCTGTCTTTGAAGTGTTGTTTGTTTAATGCGAGAAGGAAAAATTCGGCATTAAAGTGTTGACATGTCCCAGTCGGAAGTGAGAATCAAAATTTTGTAATATATTACTATTGTTATTAGATTTACTTGGCACCAGAGTCTGCCACCTGCTTGGATTTGAGAGTGCAAACTACTGTTTACCCTCAATAAACAACAATATAATCCGGCAGACCACAAAAGGATGTGCCCAATTTTGACTCACCAGTGCCTCAGTGAGAGTATAAATTTCCGTGAGAAAAGAACATTCACAACATTACAGTTTTTACGATTAGGCCCTATGTACAAACTAGTCTATAACTTTGTGTATAGAATAATATTTTTTTTATAAATGAAATACCAGTTTTTAGGTTATTTTTTATAATTATTAAGTAATTTTCTTTAAAATGTAGGGTCATTTTATAGGTCATTTTTCAAACAATTTTATGCCATCAGAAACCGGGCCCTGGTGATAACTACAGTGTGTCACACGCAAGAGTTGGCCAATCATGAGGGTTTCTGCGTCGCGCCGACTACATCTCTAACTCCCGAGCGATCGGGTGAAATATCTACGCTAATAAAGCCCGTTGATGGTAATGATTCAGGTTCTCACAAAGAAAACCACATGTGATTTATCTGGCAAAGACAATAGACAATATCACATAGGCCTATCACAAGAGAAATGAACTCTGTCTCGGAAGCTGAACTTATGCGCGTGAAAGAAAATTTCCTAAAAAGGTGTCAGTATTGTGTGGATGCAAGAGGAGAACATTTTCAACATCTCTTGTGATGAGGTACGTGGTTATTTTCGTTGTAATTTAACTGTAAATGTGAGAACCTGAATCATTACACCGACCGCGGCATTATTAGCGTAGATATTTCACCCGATCGCTCGGGAGTTGGAGCTGTGCCCGCCGCGCCGCAGGAACCCGCGTCATTGGCCAACTCTTGCGTGGGACACACTGTATATTACACTCCTATCGGTAGGAGCATCTTATTAGTATTATAAAAAGATTTCGGGAGATTCTGGTGATCTGGATCACGCTATATCACGTGACGGCCATGGTAATCGCTTCAACTCTTAACATACCACAACACAAATCTGCTGCCATCCGGGTTTCTTCACCTCTACAATAATTTGCATAATCTGTTCATAACACGTTTTTTTTTGTGACGAGTTTCGTTAGAAAACAGGAAGTGGGTCAAAAGATTTATATAGGCTATATACTAGCTTAAAAGACCCGGCGTGGCCCGGGTTTTTTATTTTGTAATTGGAAATTAACTTATGAAGGATTTTCGATTTTTAAATTCTAGGTCCTTATATAGGTATTTATAATTTGAAATAGGAAGAACGACTTATTACACTCAAACTATTCCCTCAGAAAACGCTTGATATAGTTTTCTTATGGCTCATAGAAGATGTACAATTTTGCATCCCATCGCTTGTACAGTGCACAGCAAGCCTGGTAGAGAAATTCCTGTAAGATAAAATTGTAATATCGAGGCGGAAAATTTTATTTCCCACTCTCATGTTACCATAAAACTGTTTTGTGGATGAAATTAAACAGAAAAAAATATCACTTTCATACTTCTCTCTCCAAAAACCTGCGATATAATAATAAGATACACATTACCATACCTCGTTTTGTTTTCTCTATGTCCTGGGTAGAGAAAGTCATGTAACTGCATTATTTTCGTGGATTTCATTCTGTAATATTTATTTATAACATGAATTATATTGATAGCTTCTCTTATTTTTCAAACTTGCATTTCATTTTTTTTTCCAAACCCATCTGATACCATTGACAACAATATGTTCTGTGATTTGGATTTCTTAATTCTGTGTAAAAAGGGATTAAGTATTCTCAAAAACATTTAATTTTTGGCATTTAAAATCAACAATTTGCAAAATCCTTTCTTAGTGAGCACCTACATTATGAAACGAAGGTACTGTCAAAATTCCAAGTCTCTACCTGCTATAGTTTAGGTTCTACGTTGATTCCTGTCAGTCAGTCAGTCAGTCAATCAGGACAAAGCCTGATATAGGCTAGATATAGGCCTATTTGCGTAGAACGTGAAGATGGTACACTGGAAACCGTACTGATGAGAAAGGTTTAGTCATGGCCCACTATTTAAATAAAAATCCAATGTACAAGCAATACCTCATAAACAGTAACAGAAGGCCTTCGCAGGGTTTGAGAATAAAAATCGAACTTTTTACATAGGAATTTAAGCATTGAAAACTCTCTTTACTTCCAAGAGATGTACGCTAACCGACAATGTTGAGTAAGAATTCCTGCAAGAGGTCTTTGTGAATCTAGTTACTCTGTTTTAACACGCATTATAACAGGGCTCAAAGACTTAGGCCTACGTGACTCGCTCAGGAATGGCTAATTTAGTGTATTAAGCATTTGAGAAGATAAAAAAATGGACATGAATATAGAAAAAGTTCTGAGAAAATTAAACCTTTTGAAAGATAAAAGATTCAACATCTTGATCAAGATTTATTTACCTTTTAAGAGCTAATTTGAAATTTTTATATAAGCATTCATGAAGTAACATCACTAGCGGGTTATAAGGTTGAAGCAACTAGACAATTTTTTTATGGAATAACTAGTTTTCATGAGTGACAATTTTAATATGCAGACAAATATCTCCACATTTTAAGGTAAAAAGATAATAATATATTAACCTTGTATCTTGTCCTTGTAGCAAAAATGCTGCGACGCATAAGTACGTCAATAGCAGTGAAAAGGTTAATAATGTGCACGGAATGTTATATTTAATGACATTTTAATCAGGCCCAAATTAAATATTCTTCCACAAAATAACAGTAACCCACCATGAGAAACATTTTACCCACCCTGATTTTCAATTCTGGCTACTGGTCTGCTCTGTGGGCCTTTAATATACCTAGAATTAGGGTAAATTCGTTAGAATTAGATGCTATTCGGCAAACATTTAAATTAGGGAACCCTGCAAAGGCCTTCTGTTACTGTTTCTATGGTATTGCTTGTACATCAGATTTTTAAAGTAGTGGGCCATGACTAAACCCTTCACATCGCTGTCATTAACAGTGATCTTCACGTTCTACGCAAATAGGCCTATATATATATATATATATATATATATATTTATATGGCCTATATATGTGTGTGTGTGTGTATATATATATATATATCTTTTGACCCACTTCTTGTTTTATAACGAAACTGGAAAATGCAATGCCATAGCCGGGATTTGAACCAGGATCTTCGGCTCTCCTGAGCGTACACCCGGCCAATGCGAAAGAATTATTATTCCATTTAAATTAGAGTGCTTATTCCTACAGCATATCACTTTGATTTTCGATCAAACTGCACTGAAGATTTCTATGATAGCTCATTAATAGAAAGGCATTAATGACCATAAAATAATGCGAAAATGCAAAATAAAACATGCATTTATGGCCTAAGAATAGAGAAAGAAATGACATAAAATTTAAAATAAAGGACAAATAAATTTGCCATTATTATTTATAATTAGATTTTTAAGTAATTAATTGCTAAAAGCAATTTAATGGATGACAGTGCGTTATACATTTACAGTCTTACTAATAATCCAGTTGTAACATTTATACCAGGAATATACACAGCTGAGGAGAAAAAGAGTACTAATAACCCTTGCATAAGGCTGAATGTGTGCAACACTTTACACAACCTGGCCCCCTTGTATAAACTTGACGTAAATAATCAAGATGGCCGATATCCGTAACAGCCGGTCGTTTCGTAGATGTCTGAGATTGAATTTTGAGGCTATGCATATTCTGAGCTGCTTTTGTGGAATTATAAACATTGTTCCTTGTTTGCGGGACATATTTCCATACTTGTACCCATGATTACAGCTTTCTGAAAACAATATAATGAAAAACTGAAATTAGCCAGACGACGCATCGCTGTTTGCCCGCTGCTCCGATAGATGGCTTTCAGCAGTCCTTCATAGCCAGGGGCTAGTAACGTCATAAAAAGCGTGACGTGTTTGATGAAGTTGCAGTACAAACCCGGTGTAACCCTCGGCAGTTACACTCCGTTTATTGGTAATACGGCTTATGTAGAACTTGCACGATGAACAACCAAACAACCGTTCAACGCAGATATAAGCAGCTATTATTAGTAAGGCTGTTAGAATATACAAAACACACTTATTTTATTACTGACGAAGTAAGTAAATTTATACTACTTGGACACCCTTGGCGAAAAAGAAATTCTTTCTGAACTCGAATGACCACCAAATTGCCCCTAGCGTATATGTGCCATTTAAAAAGAAAGAAAAGTCTTTATTGCTACAAGACAAACTACTATGGTGTTTACTATAAACCTGAATTAAAATGAACTATGATCACTTGGCGGAGATTCTCAAAAACGATTGTATGTTGTCTGAAAGTAGGAACTGTACGGAAAGCTCTTCTCTACCCCCACTGAAACATGATCTAATAATGCCGAAAATGACATAAAAATGACCTATCTCTTGGAAATGACGATAATTTAATCAACACACATAAGTTATATATATATATATATATATAACTTATGTGTGTTGATTAAATTAGGGCAATTTCTTTTTGAATTTTTATGCTTTATTTTGCATTTATATATATATAACTTATGTGTGTTGATTAAATTAGGGCAATTTCTTTTTGAATTTTTATGCTTTATTTTGCATTTATCGTCATTTCCAAGAGATAGGTCATTTATATATATTTATATATATATATATATATATATATATATATATATATATATATATAGCCTATGTTCCAGCTATCTTTTAACCTTCATATAAAAAATATGCAAAATCATCAAATGCTTTGCCCTACTCATTAGGCTAATATTAGGCCTAAAGCAAAATACACATTACTTATGCCCGGTTTCTATAAACTCGTGAAATACCTATGGGTAAATTATCCATGGGCAAATTAGTTCCAGAATCACCCACAATGATATAGTGAGCAAGGCCTTGGCGTTGTACAGTTAATTTAATTCAGAAGGCTTTGATTCTGATTGTTTAAATTATTATTCATGCTACATGAGGTTAAATTTTATCCAGCCATCCATGAAAGGATAAATTAACCCGACGATTTACCCTTGGAAAGATCTAGCCCGAGTTTGTAGGAACATTTTTTAGGTCATTTTTCATATTTACCCAGAGGACATTTAGGCCTATCTAGAAACTCGCCACAAATGTATGTGATTGTTACCTTTAAATTATTTGAGTCTGTAAAAGTTATTCTTGTGTAAATTCTGTCCGTTGGATAATTTACCCATAGGTATTTCGCGAGTTTATAGAAACCGGGCAGTGTTTCAGAAATACAAGGAAATCAATTTTTCTGTAATCCGATATGTTCATCGACAGGAACAACTCAATTCCTTAAAAAAAACTCAATAAGCACTCTTCTAAGAAAAGTGAAATGGGATCATTAAATCGTCAGCGGGCCTCATTTGTGTGTAGCTATGGCAACGGGATGCTTGAAGAACTCCTTCAAACTACAAGACCTGTTCTATAATTGAAGCTATAAACATATAGTCCCCTATTCTCCTTAATACTTACTCTTAAGAACAAGGATTTCCCCCCTACCCTCCACTTTCTTCATAACCCGAAAACTTTTATCCAAATAAACAATGCAGGAATGGGGAAGCTACAGCGGATGTACAAAAGAATAGAAGAGTAGGCTTAAGCAGGGAAGGAAGACGAGGAAGAATATACAGAAAGATACACTAAAACTACGGAACTTCTTCTCTTGTGTAATATTCGCTCGGTATAACAAGTTTTCTACTTAGAGATGCTACATCATGGCTATACCATAATTTACTTTGCATTCTGAACGCACACATAACAACAGCTGTTTCAGATTCCTCCCTCCCCTTTTTCCACCGCTGTTTCCTTGCAAACACCCATCCTGTTTTCCTCTATACTTTATATAGATGAAACTTATTAAGTGTTATATATAAAGTACTGTATTTTCCCTCCCCTTTAAGACAGCCTTTCCCACGTTAGCATTAATAGAAACTTTTGTAACAAAGCGCTCCTCAGAAACTCAGAATTATACCTTTCTCTTGTGACTACAGTACAAACTACTGGCTCTAGGAAGTCGTAAAAGAGCTTTCCTCTTCTCCAGGTAGCGAGCTAGGAATTTACGATAGCATGCAAGCCAGGAGAGAAGTGTTTTAATGAAGACGTTCAAACACACCACTTACTCCTACATGCCAATTTCGGCTTATCGCATGTTTAGTGTTCTCAGCCTTGTCTATTTTGTTCTTCAACACCAAGTTCAGGGTTATAAGATCATGGATAAGATCATCACACTTTCCCTCAAAACAGAAATACGTTGCATTATGTTTGTATGCAGCGTTTTTTAACATCCTTCGAAACCAAAATAAATAACGTAAAATGTTGAGCCAAATAAAAAAAATCCCTTTAGGCAAGCCTACAGGCTGAGGTAGATTTCTAAGTGCTTTTGGTTTAATTTATTGTCGCTGCGTAGCACTCTTCTTCGTTAGCCTTGACATGACAAACCCACAAGAATAACTGCAAAAAAGAAGGAAAGAGAACTTTTTCAAAATTCAAATCTCGCCTTATATGAAAACTATCAAGAAACTAGTTACCGATTTGTAGAGTACTTATCAAAGGCTTTTCAACGACAACCCACAAGAATTGAGCATAGAAATAACATAATAAAATTTGGTTCAAATATCTTCAAAATTACGGCCACTAGCGTGTAAAGATATATATATATATACAAAAAAAAATTGAACGGGGGTGGTTTTGGGAGGCATAAAACGTAAAGATATGAAAGAATTTTTCGAAAATCATGACATGGTATCCATTGCAAAGGGTAGATTTTTCTTCGAAAACTACCTAAAATCTCTATAGCCTTTATAATAAGAGGCTTTGTCCTGACTCAATGAATGAGCGACTGACTGATTGACAGAAAATCAACGTAGAGCCTAAACTATAATAGGTAGAAACTTAGAATTTTGATAGTACCTTCGTTTCGTAATGTAAGTGCTCAATAAGAAAAGATTTTGAAACAAAAAAAAAATTAAATGCCAAAAATCAAATGTTTTCGAGGATACTTAATACTTTTTTACACAGAATTATCAAATCCAAATCACATTCCATGTACAGTTCTTATGACGACAGTGTATTGTTGGCAGTGGTCACAGGTAGCTTTGGAAATAAATGATACGGAACTTTGACAAATTAGAGAAGCTATCAATATAATTCATATTATAAAATATAAATATCGAAGAATGAAATCCACGAAAATAATGCATAATGTGATGTAGTCACATAACATTCCCTACCCTGAACTGGAGAATACCATAGGAGATATGGTAATAGGCCTATGTATATTATTATATCCCAGGTTCTTGGGGAGAGAAGTATGAAAGTGATATTGCATTTCTGTTTAATTTCATCCCCGAAACGGTTGTATGGTAACATGAGACTGAGAAATAAAATATTCCGCAAAGACAATACAATTTTATGTTACCGGAATTTCTGTTTCTTCTTGTTTCAACTACTACCGGGCTTGATGGGTAGAAACGGTGGGATGCAAAATTCAACATCCTCTATGAGCCATAAAAAGCTATATCAAGCGTTTTCTGCGGGAATAGTTTGAGTGTGATAAGTCGTTCTTCCTTTAAAATTCTAAATAACTATATAAAGACCTTAAATTTGAAAATCTAAAGTCCTCCATAAGTTAATTTCGAATTACAAAATACAAAACCCGAGCGACGCTAGGCCTTTTAAGCTAGTAAAAAATGAGTATAAAAAAACTGTAAGCTCTAAGTACAAGCATGAATTTAACCCTTAAATGATGAGACTTAACTTCTCACACAATAATTTATATAAATCCGGGCCGGACTGCCAAGAAAACTGTTAACACAATGATCAGGGCCATGGTATATTTCTTGCACATTATTCTGGTGGATACATTTTGGATCCGATAATACGTTTCCGGGAAAATCAATATACTAACCAACCGTGAATATTTATAAGATAAAATATATAAATTATACCAAATCCCTGTCTTTGGGCCGATGATTGGCGCACAAGGCACTATATCATTAATACCTCGTCCAGCTCTGGGATTCCTTCGGCCTCAATAGGATGCGTCCAAGCTACGGCCATATCTCTGCGATACGTGGTTAAGGTTCAAAGGCCATTCTTCAAAACCGCTTATATATCAACTGAATGTAATTAGTTTGTCTGGCAATAAATTTAAGTATTACATTACCCTTACGTGTAAAAGGTGTGACATTCCCTTCTTTAGCATTTTTTTTTTTGTAATATCTACTGATAAAATATGACGCTGATAACAAAGATTGGTCGTTAAAGGCTCTACTTAAATCGAGGATGCATTAAGGATATAAATTAACTTACTGGGCATAAAAATTCTGATATTTTATGATGAAATAAAATATAAAAGAAATTAACTAACTAAATTCAAATAAGCCTCAGCTGTAATAAAAAACAGTGTACATGAATAGCTCTATGTATAAGACAATTTTAATTTCTGTTGAAAAATGAGCAGTATTGTTTTTTTGAAGTGAAACTTCTTTAGTCGTGCTAGGAGTAAATCGAGAGCTAACGCAAACTTGCGTTACGGACAAAATCGTCATGAAATTGTTACGCTCAAAATCGTAACGAAATTAGTGGGGCTGTGACGGAACGGGCTGCACAAAAAACAATCAACTCAATGATTAAGCTTATAGAAAAATTTAAAAAAATTTAAAAATCCATAATTAAAAATATAAAAATTCAAAATTCAAAAAATAAAAAATAAAAAAATTAAAAATTAAAAAATTCAAACACCCAAAATTAAAAAATCCAAAATTAAAAAAAATTACAAATACAAAATTTAAAAATAAAAAATTTTAAATTTAAAAAATAAAAAATCAAAAGATTAAAAATTACAAAACTCCAAAATCCAAACTTTAAAAAGTCCAAAAACCCAATATTAAAAAAGTCCAACAATCCAAAACTGAAAAAATCCACGCACATTTTTTTTAATTAAGATATCTGACAATTCAAAAAATACTTGGTTTATTGAATATTTATTTTATTAATATCCACTCGTTACATTTATGCGACTTTAAATACATAGGCTATATCACATAAGCCTCTAAAATAAGTCTCCCTAAAAATCAATTTTCCTGTAAAATATAATTTCGTTCAAAATAAGAAAATACCTAGTATTCGCACTAAAATGAAAAGTTAGCAAATAAACAGAATGTAAAACGACAATATTTTTGCGTAGTAGTGTTAGAAAAAAACGTAAATTGGATTTGTATAGGGGTAAAATAAATAAAATGGCCATTATTAATATAACTAGAGCAATTTAGAGAGTATTTACTAAAATTATGTTTGTACCAGCGCCTAGTTATTCTCTTCTTTATGGCAAATGGCTTACATCAAGGTTAGTTTACATATGTCAGCAAACATTACTTTGCCATCATTTATTTATCATAGGTAATCCCACGAAAGTTTACGAGTTTATCGATAGATTCGTAACGGATTATACAAATAATAATTACTTCCTTGCTTTTTTATATAAAAATAAAACTAACAGCTCCGAGATCACGGTATACTATGAATCAACCATCAATGAATCGATTCGAGTTACCATGTTGTGACCAGGACTACCAATGGTGCATATAAGACATAGTTAACTTAATTCAGGTAAGCTAACAGCAGAACAGAATAAAAGCACAAGAACTTGCTTGCACCGAATAGAAATTATGTTTTTAATCGATGTAGGCTACATTTATATTATTTCAATTTCAAAACAAGTTATGTTGTTTAAAATGTTTTCGTGCTGCTTAATGGCAGCATGTGACGTATTAATCACCGCACACTGATGCTTTCGTGTCCAGTAACGAGCAGACGATTTTATTCGATAAAACTGAGCCTCACGATTCCTACAAGAATATTGTAAGATAAACGGCCGTGATTGGTCTATATCCGAGGAATTTCTAAACGTTATTGATCAATATCAAACACGCGCCGTTTGAGTGGAATAGTCACAAAGAAAATCTTGATAAACCCATGCTTCATCTCATCACAGAATTGTACTATCCCTGGTAACCGAACAAGAGTAGGCTTAATGTGACTTAATTCGTTGTTACTCTTACATAATATTATTCCGATGCGTGTTGGACCGTACGCATGCGCGTGTGAATTATTTACACGAAAGGGATTCCCCGCCATCCTGCTTCGTATTATTTGATATTTATGCGCACCGACCACCGGCGTTAATCCATGTCCAAGGCCTGAAATATGCAAATTATGTGCAACAGGACGCGTGCCATATTGTTAACAAATTTCAACGTGAAACAACTGCACAAATCCCACAAGTATTTGGAATTTACATGAGTTTTACATTACTTGCTGATGTGTGCATAAAGCTGAACATAGTATTTCATTGTATTTCATATGGCAAGTACTGGGCCATGTTTCATAGAACTTGCTAATAATATTAATTTAAAATGTTAGAACTCATAGTATTATTTATTAGTTAACGAAATCTTGTTTCATAGAACTTGCTAATAATATTAATAACATGTTAGAACTCATAATATTATTTATTAGTTAACAAAATTTTGTTTCATAGAGATATGAACACTACTCATAAAATCTCTTCACTAATATTATTAGTATATTAGTCAGCTGATTGATTTGGAGGTTATGTCTGGAAAGTTGTTTGTGTTTTTTCCCTTCTTAGTCTTTTTTTTTCGGTATACTACAAAGCAGCATGACCAACACGTACCTTTATAAATGTAATAATATTATTTATTACTTATCAAAATCTTGTATCAAAATCTTTATTAGCAAGAACTTGCTAATAAAATTAGTTAATAATGTCACAACTTATAATATAATTTATTAGTGAACAAAATCTTGTTGATAGAACTTGCTATTAATACTGGTGACTAATATTAGAACTCATAATATTATTTATTAGTTAACGAAATCTTATTTCATAGAACTTGCTAATAAACTCATAATAGACTAGTATTTATTAGTTAACATTATCTTGTTTCATAGAGATATGAACACTACTCATAAAATCTCTTAACTAATATTATTAATTCATTAGTCAATTGATTGATCTGAAGGTTATGTCTGGATTGTTGTCAACCAAATTAATTTTTCTCATACGGTATCGAAGCACTTCCTATCCGATAGCGTAAATGCATTGAACTGGGAGGGGACTATGTAGAAAATAACGTAGGCCTACAAGCAAACATTCTTCCTGCAGTAAAATAGTGGGAAAAAAATTAATTGCGGTTTTCATTTAATTCTCCCTCGTAGTAAGTTATGTTATGACATCCAGTTTAAAAAGTCTCATTTCACAACAACATTTCTGTGTTAATTACAGGCCTATTGATATGGGTCTACATATTTAAGTGTATTATTATGTGGTAGTATTTGCTACATTATGTTTGGTAATCGTAGAACTTCCTTCACTTAAACAATAAATTAGCTACAAAAATATAATACTAAATATCTCTCGAACGAAATTCTCCGAAATAATGTGTAAATCGACCAGTCGTTATCATATTGCCAAAGCAATACTAAAATCCATCCATATGTTGCAGGTTTTATATACTAGCTTAGTAGCTACATACGACTAATTCATAGATTTGTACGACGTACGACGCAACCATGAGTCGTTCGCCTATTTGTACGACTATTTTAACATAGCGTTTTATATTTTTTTAATCAATCTACTTACGAATTTTAAATTTTGATGTATATCCAGCTCTCAGTTTTCTCATGGTTTTTCTTGTAAGGATGTTGCTAACAATAACAACACTCTGGCAACTAGGCCTACTGTTTATTTAACTTTATTGCATTTTATCAAATTTAGCACATCGAAAGACAATGAAACACGCCTAATCATTTACAAATAAGATGATTTATCAACAATTACATGATATAATATGTAAGGTGTATAATTAGGCCTACCGATTATTCATTATTATTATTATTATTATTATTATTATTATTATTATTATTATTATTATTATTTTTTTTTTTTTTTTAACGCAATAAGTTCATTACACTGAAAAATTACAAAGTATACGACAGTTTTAACTAGCATACGACTATTTTCGAATATTGGCACGACTGTTCTACGTTTCTGATCTGGCATCCCTGATCTGTTGTTACTTTTCCGAGTATTAATACTAAGGACGCTGTAGTCACTCGTGCACCGCCGATTGGACGTCTTCATCACACTTGAATTTCTGCCCTCCAAGGTGATCCTTTAATAAACAAAAGATGTGGAAATCCGATAGTGCCAAAGCGAGGGAGATTGCTGAGTGCAGGTGTTTTACTTCAACATGATTACGCCCGTCCTCATGCTCCTCGTGCAACAATGAAAACCGTCGACGACATCCGCCATAATCGCCAGATTTGGGACCATCAGATTTCCACATCTTTGGTTCATTAAAGGATCTCCTTGGAGGGCAGAAGTCCAAATCTGATGAAGACGTCCAATCGGCGGTGCAGGAGTGGCTACAGCATCAACCAAAATAATTTTTCTCATACGGTATCGAAGCACTTCCTATCCGAATGGCTTAATTGCATTGAACTGGGAGGGGACTATGTAGAAAATAATGTATAAGCAAACATTCTTTCTGCAGTAAAATAGTGGGAAAAAATTAATGCAGTTTTCATTTGATTCTCCCTTGTATTATGGTCGAACAAAAGCTTCATTTCACACCCTACATTTCAACAAGGGAGTAGAAAAAGTTACGCATAATTTTTTTGAATCACATAAGACTGAGCTTCTTCCTGTTTTCTTCCTAAAATATCACATTATTTAAAACGAATGTAAATATTTTAGTACTGAGCTCCATTTAAATGTCAAAGATACTTCCTGGAAAATAAACTGTCACTTTTAATTCTGTTTACTTCTGATTTTAGTATTCTAGAAGGAGCATGGGTGTAATTTCATCAGAGCGTTGCGCCGTAAGAAAATATTCAAATAACGGGGAATAAGGAAAAGAGAAGAGGTAAGGACGAGATATTATAAGGGAGTTACAACAAAATCAATAGTTGAATGTGAATATTATGGTAAACTTCCTTATTTTTCTCCTTCTACACGAAGGGAAAAAAACTACCGAACCGTTTCAAAAGTTCGTTCTTTTTAGAGTCAGTAAACAATTTTTTAATATAAGTGCCTGAAAGCTGTCTACATATTTGATCGGGAAGTTTTTTTTTTTCTTCGCTGCCTTATGATGACCATATTTCTTTTCCACGTCACACTGCTGACATGCCTGAATGACTGCTTTCGCTGCTTCGTACTGGCAAGAGAACGCGCGTAAAACGGGATCGCTGTTCATGGAGCTTAAAAGGAAGTTTCCGGCACATTAAATTCACCTGCTGCAGCAACGAGGAGAATGTACACTCATAACAAAAAGAAAGGCATTCGCTTCCAAAAAACAAAAGGCTTATGGAAGAAAGTTAATGGCAGAGAATGCAGAGGCGGCTGGTTAGAATCCTTAATATATTTAGCACTGAATCTCAAGCGAGATAAGGAAAATATACAGTAGAAACAAAAAAGATATTTGGCTGTAGTAAAGTAAGCAGACGCAGAAGGCAAAGAATGCAGTGGCGGCTGGTTAGAATCCTTAATATATTTAGCACTGAATCTCAAGCGAGATAAGGAAAATATTAATACTAATAATAGGTTTATTTCATCTTCATTACATTCAGGGACTTTGATTACATTTCTGCTTCACCATTCATTCCCTTGAATTACTAAATAAATTTAAAAAATCAGGTAAACTGATATAACAAAGTGCCAGAATGGTTTATTTAATCACTGACAATTATTGCAATTATGATAGGCCCATGCCCATGTAATAGATCTCAGAGTTAAACTCCAGATCGATTCATTAAGCAGGTCTTACGGAAGAACTGAGGTCTAAAGTTTGATTCTTTACCTTAATTCATATTGGTATATACTGATATAATAAATTCTTAAAATAAGTCAACATTTTACAAAATGCTTTGACAATAATATTAATGATGCAATAGGCCTACGATTCGCTGACATGTTTGTTTCAAGTTTAAAGCAGCCCTTTAGGTTATGAATTAATAAAACGTCAATCTGAAATTTATCTGTGAGGAATTTCATTAGGTATATTGCTACACAGGAAAGAATAAGAAAAATACTCACATTAAAATATAATGTAGACATCGGTAGTCTTACATATCTACAGAATACACAATATAATATCAATATTCAATGGCTAGATGTGTTTTAAATCTTTTATTTACATTGTTATTTACACTACCATCGTTATGAAGAAATGAATCAATCAAGACGGGCTAACAATATCAATAAACGATTGGCAATTTGTTACGATATGTTTAATACCTATATTGTGGGCCTTGCAATAATACTGAAGCGTCTTATATCCATTACAAAATTAATATTGATATACTCGTTAATTCAATAGGTTTGTACCCATGGACGTCATAAATGCGTATACCAAGTTTCATGAAAATCCGATAAAGCGTATGAGTTATCGCGCCTTTCTAATATATTACCATAAAAATAGGAATTAAATTGGGCATTACTCCGGTACCGGTCAACCGATTTGGTCCAATATCAATAGGTTTCTTCCCATGGAAGTTATAAATGCCTATTTATGTTTGTTTTTCACAATTATATTTGTAATGTATCCTATTGCATACGGCTTATATTTTGTATTTGTAAAAAAATGGAAAATAATTTTTCAACAACAAAAATCATACAAAATTATTGAATTTTTGTACCTGAAAGCTATTTTCTTCTTCACAGTCTGAAATAATTCTACCTACATAAGAAATTTAGTTTCGCCAAATAAAGTAAGCAAAAACTTCTCCCCTTATTTTGCAATTTACTTCATCATACATAAACCTTAGAGTCGGAATATTACGAAATTTAATTTATTTTAGAGCAATTAATTTAAAGAGAAACGCTGATAAAATGAATGGTTTCCTGAGTGAATTAGCTATAGCGAATTCTGAAAATGGAACAAAAGATAAGAAGAGAAAATACACAGGATACAGACGTAGCAGACTATTTTTCCTGAGATTGTGAAGAAGCCTTCATTAAGCATGCGAAACTTCATTACTGGGGCAAAAACACATTTAATTAACTCTGCATTGAAGCGCTTAAGTCCAGCTATCTCCTCTTCTTACAAATCCGGGGAACAAGTGAACCATTAAGCAGGAGTCAAAAGTCACTCCACTTCTCTTAAGAAACAAATTCGCTCTACATTTCTACAATAATCAAATTTAGGTGGCCTTGGATTTCAATTTTGTTTTTATTTCAGCTGTGTTTATAATCCATTTAGCTGCGAAGACATATAAGGAATTCAGGATCTGTGTCTATACAGTAGGCCATGGAACTATTGCTTGTCAATTGTTTCTATTATTAGTTATGTCCACCGCCGTTTCGAGAATTACACTGCCTGTCCTATGCTTTGTTTTAACATGGAGTTCAGCGTATTGCTCAATTGCCTAATTTCTCCAGTAGAGGCGACACCGTCCGTACCTAGATTGCTTCGCTAATAACATTGTTGATATAAGGTTTGTTCCCAAAGCAAATCCAAGACTGCTTCAGAAACGATT
Organism: Ectobius pallidus; assembly: GCA_964059195.1. Taxonomy (NCBI): domain Eukaryota; kingdom Metazoa; phylum Arthropoda; class Insecta; order Blattodea; family Ectobiidae; genus Ectobius; species Ectobius pallidus. Next base: position 15,160,857 of record CAXKWD010000003.1, read on the forward strand.
TACGGTAATGTGTAAGGTATTGCCACATTGTGGTAGGTGCTGCCATCTGTACCGTCGCCGCGTACGTAAAACTAGCCTCATAGGACACGAGTGTACACGAGTATACACGAGTAATACAGTATAGAAGGCAATGGTTATGTCCAGGGCCCGGATTCTGATGACCTAAAATTGTTTGAAAAATGACCTATAAAATGAAACTAAATTTTAAAGAAAATGGCTTAATAATTATAAAAAAAATGACCTAAAAACTGGTATTTTATTTATAAAAAAATATTATTGTACACATAAAGTTATAGACTAGTTTGTACATAATTGTAAGAACTGTAAATAGCTGTATTTGTGAATGTTCGTTTCTCACGGAAAAATTATACTGGCACTAAGGAACTGGTGAGTCAAAATTCGGCACATCCTTTTGTGGTCTGCCGGATTATATTGTTGTTTATTGACGGTAAACAGTAGTTTCCACTCTCAAATCCAAGCAGGTGGCAGACTCTGGTGCCAAGTCAATCTAATCACAATAGTAATATAATACAAAATTTTGGCGTTTCTTTGATGCTCATTTCCGACTGAGACATGTCAACACTTAACGCCGAATGTTTCCTCCTTGCATTAAACAAACAACACTTCAAAGATAGCACCTCTAGCGACGGAAAAAAAAAGTTAATACACTCAATGTAAATACATGAAAATGACTAAATAAGGAAGCAAATGACACTAAAATGACAAAATGACCTAAAATTGAAATAAATGCCCTAAAAATATAAAATTTCATAAAACGACATAAAAAAAATACATAATAAAATGCATTTCTATAATCTAGAGGTCATGATTAGGATTTATCTACAAGTTGGCAATGTCTATGCAGCATCAATAGAAAGATGACATGTCATTAGAACAATAACAGTGGAAGCCCTGTCACAAAAATCACTAATTAGTGTGCCTCACAGTACTGCATATGACATAACTTGTCTGACAGTGAGGCAGACCATTAAGGCCAATCAGTCATAGGAGAGAGGTTTCATCTGGCGGTGTGAAGTGAACTCTGGCTTAGCTCAGTTGGTAGAACATTGGCATGGATAGCTAAAGGTCCTGGGTTCAAATCCCAGTGTCAGAGGAATTTTTCTCCTATAATATTCTCTTAATATTCCTTAGTTTTCAACTCTTCTTTTTCTGAATTTATTCCATTCTTATGTAGGCTATAATAGAGTCGATATTAATAAATGTCTAAACCCATGAAGTAAACGAATAGGGAGGGGGGTGAACTTTGAAGACATCAATCAGATTTTTCTGTTCCATCAAAACAACTCAAGCTTCTAACAAGGGACAATGAGAAGACGTCCCTATGAAAGCGATCCTTTTGATACAGAATACAGCTAAGGCTACACTCATTAAAACTGAATTTGATTTTGTTTGAATTATAAAAAGATGCCTGTATTTGCTGAGAGCTCGGAGGTGGGTTGTGCAGGCCTCCGGATTTCAATTTCCGGCTATGTTTCACGATGCCTCTCGGGGGTGGTGGCATCCGGAATAGGGGTTGAAAGAGGGTTGGGGTTGCAAACGAATCATCTACTGGATAAGACACAAATGAATCATCTATCCATTACGTTAACAAAATGTAATCAGCTTGTGACATCTGCCCTAAAAGCATTCGATGCAGCATCGAGTCCAACTTGATGACGTTCATTGTAAATGTGATTATTGTAATGTTTCCCTTCTCTTACAATATTGCGAGTTATGTCTCCATACTTAATGTGATGTGATATGGTCGGACTATGTGAGATCAGAACGTAATAGCAGGATGCTGTAGGCCTAACTAGGATATCGGTGTAGTAATTAGTTGATAATAAATTTAAAATTCTTCTCTCTTTCTTTACCTTAGTTTTGCTTCTCCCTTTTTTTTTCTCTCTCTCTCTCTCTCTCTCTCTCTCTCTCTCTCTCTCTCTATATATATATATATATATATATATATATATATATCTTATCCTATGCCCCCATGTTGGGGCGAAGGGACTCCAAATGGAGGTTTCTGTTTACCCATGTGAATTTTGTTACGCTTATTTTCCTAGAGAGGGCAGAGGGACAAATGGTAAGCCCATCGCCCCTTAACCCCCTCTGGAAACTAAGGTATTGCGTGGACGTGAAAGGGCCGAGAAATGTTGTCCAGAGGCTCTAATTTAGGCTTGGAGTTCTTTTACGTGCCCTAAATCTACGACATGACCCCCAAGCTTAAAAGTCCCTCCCGGAGGACTCCGTGCCCAGAAATTTTAAGTCCTGAAAAATCCGGGGTTTGACGCAATTAGTTGATAATAAATTTAAAAGTCTCCTTTCTTCCTTCTTCTAGGGACATCTAAACGACCTATGCCTTAAAGGGCTTCTACCTGTCGGGAGAGGGATTATCTATGGATCACATACATCCTTTTTTGACCAGAGAAGGACACGGAGGGTCTCCCCGGATAAGTGATCAGCCTAATGCCGGGGCAACCTTCGAAACAACACGAACACACAGAGACATTCGAACACACATATTCACTCTTAAGAAAGCGAGGGTGGGGTGAAGGTTATAGGCCTAATGATATCTGGGGACCACAAGGGCCTAAAGCTACCCGACATTTGTCTTACAGGTGAGAAAAAAAACCCGAAAGAAAACCCACCTAGGTAACTCGTCCCAGCTAGGATTTGAAACCGGGCCCGCTGCGTGAAAGGAGCTATATGATGGATTGTATGTAATTTTGGCAGGACATCCCCTTAGGGATAGACGCCCAGGACATGAGCAAGGATATCATGCTCTCTGTGGCAACGCCGGCAGAGGTTGTTGTCTTTGGATCTAACCGGTAGGGAACACAAAGAAAGTATTGTAAACTATTACATACTAACTTATTATATAATATAGGCGTATTACAAAAATGTAATTAGTAAAAACCTTGAAAATTTTACACTATAATATAACTTAACTATGTTAAATGCGCTGTTAACTGCGATTTGAATGCTGTTGTTAACAGACAATCATTAATGTGAGATGGGAAATCTACTCTTACACAATTCAACGGCCCTAAATAGCATGCTCACTCGCTCCCTCACTTCGTGAGACATCGGGTATACTCGGCGATGTTCGTCTCTCGCAGTCTAAACTTTCACGAAGAGTACAAAATTAGTAAAGCCGTTTCTTTATTATATAATGCCTAAGTGAAATGAACACAGTGAACAAATATTCTAATTTTATTTTTACTTACAATTTTCATAGCTCTGAACCACAAACACTTTCAATAAAATGCCAGAGTAAATTTCTTAAAAATCCTGGAGTCAATTAATAATGGCGGGCGAAACCGCGGGAATCAGCTACAATATATATTGACAGTTTAACCCTGGAAGTATCGCGGACAATAAAAACCCAAACAAACCACTCCTTCCCTTGAAAAATTATATAATTTCTGAAAATTACACTGAATTTATCAAATCAAATTCACATCATATTCATCTATCAACAAACAGTTAAGAAACGATACGTATTATCACTGTTCACAGTTAGCTTTGGATCTGCAAAATCGAATCTGAGATCGTTTTCCCAGACGGCGCTTTCTAATCGTGGAATGTACTCTAAAGCCGGAATTTTAGCTGTTTCATTAATTATTAATGGTTTAGTTTCGAATGATTCGCGTGAAAGTGTTAATAAAAATAATGCTTTAATAATGATCATACTTTTAATTACAAATTATTCAATTAATTATCGTGGGCGAAGCCGCGGGCCCCTGCTAGTAATTTACAAATTGTAAGAAAATTAATAACAATAATAATAAAGGACAGTGTATAAGAAAAGAAATGGCAATACCGAATCAAATTCTAGAATGCGCTCCGGAGCAGAATAAGCTCTTCGCTCTCGCAGCCACAATTGGACATCACTGGTCTACGGTTATAAGACACGCTAATGAAATAATTAGCCTGTGACATCTGCCCTAAAAGCATTCGCTGCAGCAGCGAGTCTAACTTGATGACGTTCATAGCAAACGTGATTATTGTAATGTCTCTCTTCTCTTACCGCAATGAGTTACGTTTCACAATGCATTATGTGAGCTGAAGAACTCAGACAGTATGTGATCTAATAGCAAATAAAACAAAAGGTCGCTCTAGTTAGATTCTCAGCATGTGTTGACCCAATTAGTTGATAATCCTGCGGTCTGGTAATATTGACTCCAGCTGGTAGCGAAACCACGTAGGCCTATCTTATACTGTACTGTACGTAGAGTTACAAGTATTTAAATATTTGCGTAGTTTTATTGACCATCTATGAACGAGTTCTATATTTATATTTTGATTTTCTCTACCAGATACCGGCTCATAGAAGGGGTCATTCCAAAAAAGAAGTGTGCGTGGAACGCCACGCGACAGAAGTGAAACTTGTTTTAATTTTTTGATTTTTTCAATTTTGGATAATTGGATTTTTCAATTTTGGATTGTTGGACTTTTTTAATTTTTAATTTTTGATTTTTTAATTTTTGATCTTTTAATTTTTTAATTTAGGAAGTCTGGATTTTTAGGCTAACTGTGGATTTTTTCAATTTTGGACATTTAATTTTTAATTTTTTGGATCTTTTAATTTTTAATTTTCGATTTTTTAATTTTGTAATTCTAGATTTTTAAATTTTGGATTTTTAAATTTTAGATTTTTTAAGTTAAATTTTTATTTTTTTATTTTGAAATTTTTTAAATTTTGGATTTTTGGATGTTTTCAATTTTGGATAAGTTAATTGAGTTGGTTGTTTTCTGTGCAGTCCGTTCCGTCACAGCCCCACTAATTTCGTGACGATTTTGTTCGTAACGCAAGTTTGGGTTAGTTCTCGATTCACTCCTAACGCGGCTAAACAAGTTTCACTTCAAAAATTGCCGTTTTGCCTCTTCGACGGATTCCAGATTGACAATTCAACTTCGGTTTTTTTTTTCTTTTTCTGAACGACTGGTTTTCCATGCATCATACCACTATTGTAGTTTACGAAACCGCGTAGGAATCATGTGTTTTCTCGCTTTGTGATCGTATATGAGGTTTTGAAGTTGGTACGATGTATTGAATTTGTAATGAATGAACACTGTGTGATAAACATCTCCGCCTCTCTGTCATTCACTGTAATTTCTTTAGGTGTAGGAAATGATGGAAATCATTGGGAATGAAGTCCGGACTGTAGGGTGGAGGTTTAAATACTTCCTCGCAAGACTCCTGCAGAAGTTCGGCTGGGAGATGTTTAAATATGCACCCTACAGCCCTGACCTCACTCCCAGTGATTTCCATCTTTTCCAATACCTCACGAAATGACAAAGGATGACAGAGATGCGAAGGTGGTTGTCACACAACGGTTCAAATCCCTGGCGGCAGACTTCAACGACACAGGTGTTGAAAAGTTGGTTCCACGGTATGACAGCTACGTCAATTCCGGTGGCGAATATGTTGAAAAATAGCTGAAAACTAGCTGTATCTGTCGCAATAAATATTTCCTTGAAATTGTGTTTTGTTTCTGTAAACAGTCCCAGGGAAACTTACTTTATGGACGCGCCTCGTATCTGCCAAGTAGGCCTAGGGAACTTAGGTCTTGTGTTGTTATTATTATTGACTAGCTGGTTATCCGTCCTTCGTCCGGATTATTACCCGAAATATATCACGAGGAAGTAATAGTACTTCTTTCTTTTAATGAGTCTACAGTAAGTCCGGAGTTTGAGAATGAGGCCTGTTTGCATGTAAGTTCGTAATCTACAATAGAAGTAGCCCTAAATACAGTGAACCGCTTCAGACTTCATTGTAAACATTTTTTTGCACTCCTTAGCTAGTAAGTGTTTCTTACGACAGTTGTTTACATGGCTCGTAACTTGACATTACCACACGCAATCTTGTTGCTAGGGGCGACGGGCGGAAAGTGAATTGTTGCTAGGGGCGACGGGCGGAAAGTTACTTTACCGCCCGCAAATGCTTATTTGCGAGCAGAAATGACCAAGGCCTCCCCGCTTTATAAATATTCGGTTGCCATAAACAATAACAAATGCGAATCACTTTCTGAAATAAACAGTGTATATACATAATATTTTCTTTTAATATCACAATTAATATAATTAAATTGATATAAGTAACCGTCGTGCAAAAAATAGCATGCAACACACGGACCGTAAAGGCATTTACGGGTCTCGAAAACTTAAAAACACTCGGCTGCGCCTCGGGTTTTCAATCTGTTTCCTCGACCCGTAAACGTGCCTTTCCGCCCTTGTGTCGCAATATACTATTTTCGGTTTCTACACATTGCGAAACATTCAGGATATTTTAGGAGAAAAATTCCTCTAACACTCCGATTCGAACCTATGATCTTCGGCTTTCCGTGCCGATGCTCTACAACTGGGCTATGAGTTGTCAAACAAATTCGTAATAGAGTAAGTAAGTAAGTAGCCTAAGTAAGTAAGTAAGTAAGTAAGTAATTTATTGCCACAAACATTTACAAAATAGCTTAAAAGCTGGTAAACTGGTGACTCGTCAAAAAAAGAAAAAGAAGAAAATGTAATGGTATAATACTAGTACTATATATACAAATACAGTTTTTGAAAAATGTAAAATATGAGGTGAAACATTTTTTAAAAATAATCACATAAATTATACATTTTCGTCCTGAAAAATTCACTTAAGCTTCGTCCAATTATTTATTTATTTATTTTTTTTTAAGTTTTGCTTTAAATTGTTTATCATTCAATTGTTTTGTTTCTTCTAGCAAATGAGTGTAAGCTTTCATGCCCATGTATCTAGGTAAAGGTAAAGTGATCCCTATACAGGCCATGGAGGCCCAAAGGGTTCCAGGAGGTTGAGGCTCCTAGATTTTGGACATTCGGCACTTGAAGGTGGTAAGGTTGTCAGCCTTACGCACCGACCGCCTTTACCCCCAGGATTGCTCCTGGTACTCATTTCTATTAGAGGCTGAGTCGACCCCAGAAGGATTAGGCCAATTGAAAAACTCCAACGACCTCATCGGGAATCGAACCCGCGACCTTCCGGTCTGTAGCGCAGCGCCTCGACCACTACGCTACGGCGTACCCCCATGTATCTAGGACAGCTTTCAAATAGTATTAATCTATGTACCGGTACTGGAAATTGTAATAATTTTTTTATGTCTAGTATCATGTTCATGTTTATGCTGGGTAGTATGCTGATCACAATGTGAAGTTAAAAGCTCTAACAAATATATCCATTATTGCGGATTGTTCAATTTCCTTAATAATCCAAAGAATTTTGCACTATTTCGTATTTTATGACGTTTTAAAAATATCGGAATTCCTTCCATAAGCCCAGAAATGGTAATCAGCTCAATATTTATTGCCTTTGGCAATTATAGTATGCCGATTTTATTTGTATAGTATTCAAACAAATTCTGTTGTCGAGTTTTAGGATGTAATGTTCTCAAAATGATTTCTCGTTTAAAATTTTGGAAATTGCTACACTTTGCCACAAAGAATCTATTAACCGTCAACACATAAGATAAGAAAATACTTCAGTATCTATGCAACTCACTTGACAATTCACACGAAATGATAAGGAACAATAATACTCATTACGTGCGTCTGATTGTAAAAACAGTTATTTTAAAATACATCCTAGACGTTTCCCGAATACTGTAGTACTGTAATCGTATAAAAACTAAATTTTGTATTTGGGTGGCGATGCCACACAAAGATTGGAGGCGAATTTCTTTTATTTTTAATGCCTCATTACATTAAGAAAATTTCGTTTTTCGTTATTTTCTCGAAAACAGCTCTGACGATTTTGTTTAAATGTTTATACTAGGAGACGAACTTCTGTAGGAGATTTGCTAGGAGGTGTTTAAACATCCATCCTATAGCCCGGACTTCGCTCCCAGTGATTTCCATCTTTCCCTACACCTCACGAAACGACAAAGAATGACATAGAGGCGAAGGTGGTTGTCATACGCTGGTTCAAATCCCAGGCGGCAAACTTCTACGACACACGTATTCAAAAGTTGGTGCCACGGTAAGACAAATGTTTCAATTCCGGTGGTGAATATATTGAAAAATAGCTGAACACTTCCTGTGTCTGTTGGAATAAATATTTCCTTGAAATTGTGTTTTGTTTCTGTAAACGGACCTAGGGAAACTAACTTTCTGGATGCGCCTTCTATTTCATTAATATACCTGGAAGGTACTTATCGAGAAATTGTAGAAGATCAGAGGCGTACCGAGGGGGGGTTTTGGGGGTTTGAACCCCCCCTCCCATTGATTAAAAAAAGGAAAATTGTATAATTTTTTAAGTCTGCCTATAAATTACTTAATACAAGTATAAAGCGTGGGAAGCTTAAAACTCGTTATTTTGCGTCTTAATTTTTAAAATTTTCCGGGGGTGACCCCCGGAAGCTTAAAACTCGTTATTTAGCTTCTTAATTTTCAAAATTTTCCGGGGCAAGAACCCCGGAAGCTTAAAACTCGTTATTTTTCATCTTAATTTTTTTAAATTTTCCGGGGGAGGACTCCCGGACCCCCCTCTCCCTGTGGGGTATTCCATACCCCCCAAACCCCGCGGATGTTATAACCCTCCCCATATGGTCGGCCTGGTTACGCCTATGACTGTATATAGTAGATTACCTATGTATAGATAATTATTTGTTAACTGCTATTTGAACGTAGTTATTGGCAGGCAATCCTTGATATGAGATGATAAAGAATCTATTTCAAAACGGTAAAACAAAAAGCAGCAGTAGTGTAGAAAGAAAGAATTGTAATACCGAACGAAATGGTAGAGTTCTCTCCGAGCTACTCGCTGGAGCCGAATCAGCTCTTTGCTCTCGTAGCTGCATTTGAACATCACTGGTCTACTGGATTAAGACACAAATGAATCATCTATCCATTACATTAACAAAATGTAATCAGGCTGTGACATCTGCCCTAAAAGCATTCGATGCAGCACCGAATCCAACTTGATGACGTTCATTGTAAACTTGATTATTGTAATGTTTCCCTTCTCTTACAATATTGCGAGTTATGTTTCCACACAATGTGTGATGTGTGATATGTGTGATCACTAGACTTCGGATTTTAGGTAAAAACCTATTTTAATCCTTAAGTGATATATGGACGAAAACTTGTATATGCATGTTTCGTAAGTGACTATGCCCAAAACTGATATTTTTATAGGACCTAAAACAGCCTATTTTCACGTTAGAGCCTAATATTGCCCTTTTACTTGTTTTTCCCTCTAAAGTTCACAATAAGTTATTTTTTGTTATAAATTCTAGCATTTATTTTCAGTTCGTACTAAATTTTTAGCTCGGAATCTGCAGTACATGACACATTTATGACATGGTTAAATAGTAAGGAATGTTTCGTCTTCAGTAGAAAAATTCCTTGGAATTCCCAGGAAAATGTAGTGTTTTTCTTCCGACTCCCACATCCAGTAACAAGAAAAAAGTATATATAATTTTGTGTGCCATGGGCCTATATCTGTGTTTTATCATGATTATTGATTAATGGTGACTTCAATAAATATAGGCTAATATTCTGCATTCCAATTGAGATATTTCAGAAAATTGATAACTTAACGATTTTATAAGAGTATATTTTACGATTTTTAGAACCTATTTTCCAATTTTTAGAGCCTATTTTAGGTACCTAAAACAGCATTTTAGCGACCTAAAAGTCCGAAGTCTAGTGATCACAAATATCGGCATGTATGACCCAATTAGTTGATGAGAAGTGAACGTAGCCTACAGTGATTAACTTCTTGTCTCAATACAGATATTTTTATTTTTAAGTAACTATTTTTATGCACAATTAGCCTACATATGTACAGTCATCCCTCGATATAATGCCACCATCCGTTCTCTTAACATTTAGTGGCACAAATCGAGGGTGGCACTAAAACGAAATGGCATAATATAGTGCTGTGTTAATTTACTGTACAATATTATGAAGAAAAAAAAAATTAAATGAAAGGAAAATAGAGAATTTTACCATAAAATAAAATACTGTACAGTAACTCAATTTATTACGGTAGCCTATATGTCCAGTGCTACAGTATACAAAGGGTTAAAAATCATGTTTGTCCACGTAAGTGATTACTGTAACTGTAACTGATTAACTGTAGTGAAGTGTTCAACATCTGAATGGCTTACGGAAGAAAGACGGTCTAGTTAAAAAAATAAATAAAACTCAGATTAAACGCGTTCAGTATCCGCAGATCTATAAAGATTTGTGATATGTTGACAATCGCATACTCACAATTTTTTTTAATATCAAATTAGGCGGCTATGTGATTTGATCCAGAGACCTCCAAAATACGAGTCCAAGGCGTTACCATCTCGGTCACCTCGCTCAGTTTAACGGTGTAGTTTGATAAGCATATGTGAAGAAATTGTTTTATTTGTCATAGCTAACTGTATTGCAATTTCCAAACCCGTATATGAAGTGTAAAATAATACGTTGTCATGGCAACTAATTTCCATTTGATAAATTCTTTCTAATATATACCATAAAATATATACTAAATTGGGCATTACTCCGGTATCGACGATCGATTTGGTTCAATATCAATAGGCTTCTTTCCAAAGACGTTATAAATGCGTATACCAAGTTTCATGAAAATCCGATAAAGTGTATTTGAGTTATCACGCGTACAGACATAGGCCGGACAGACATTTTCCCGTCCCCACACACAATCCTATAAAGTACCATTCTAGCACTTAATAAAAGCACTTTGAGGAACCTCTATAATTTATTATAACATGTTAAATGTATATGAAAATGTATATGAACAGTTTAAAATAATAATTGTATATGAACAGTTTAAAATAATATGTTGTCATGACAACTAATTTCCATTTGATAAATTCTTTCTAATATATAACCATAAAATAGACACTAAATTGGGCGTTACTCCAGTACCGGTCAACCGATTTGGCCGAAAATTAATAGGCTTTTTCCTATGGACGTTATAAATGCGTATACCAAGTTTTATGAAAATCTGACAAAGCGAATTTGAGTTATCGCGTGTACAGACACACGGACAGACGGATAGACATTTTCCCGTCCACCACAGAATCTTATAAAGTACCATTCTGGCACTTAATAAAAGCACTATCAGGGACCTCTATAATTTATTATAACATGTCAAATGTTTGCAAGTTGGTGCAAAGCTACCAAAAACGTGTTCCGTATTAGCGGGTATCTGTACGACAAAACTGGCAAGTTCAACTGTTTTCACTCATCATACACGCTAACTCCAATCAATGACAAGAAAGAAGATTGGGGGGCGGAGGGGGGGGGCTGGCGAAAAGGGAAAACAAAACAATAACAAAGAGGAACATTAATGCTTCCGGCTTTGTGTTTTATTTTTCAGGAAGTGCGAGAGGTTTTCTTATGAGGCGCTTTGGTGGGAGGCTGGATCCTCGCCAGAATCAATACAAAGAGAGTAGGAGCGAGCGGGTCGTACAATGTTTTATAAACATTCAAAACCCCGCGTAAACAAAGTTCCAGACAATGCTGCCAACCCGCCTCGCATCTTCATATTCATGTCTCTGTATGTTGAGTAGTGGCACCATGTTTTTGTCAAACTGGCGTTTGTGTTTTGTTCCCAACCCGTCACGTGCTCAATTCACTTTCTTTATATACAGAGTGGTAAGAGATAAAGTTTAAAAGACATATCGTCACCTGAGTAGTGGAAAGTAGCCTACCATGTGCATCTAAGTAAGGCTTGAGAGTACGAAGAAGTTATTGGGGAGACTCGTATTTAAAGGGGCACAGAATAATGTTATCATTTTGGTATTTAGAGGAACAAAATTTATTGGTTGTGACCCGAAGACAGAAATAAATATCAGGGTGGGAAAATTTTCTGAGTATGGGCAAACGTTATGAATTAAGAACTATGCAAAAAAAAGTTTTACCTTATAAAGAACACGTACGCAACTATTAAAATATAATTAGGCTGTTAAGTGCCAGAATGGTACTTCCTAAGATTGTATGGTGGACGGGAAAATGTCTGCCCGTCTGTCTATACGCGCGATAACTCTAATACGATTAATCGGATTTTCATGAAACTAAGTAGGCCTATACACATTTGCAACGTCTATGGGAAGAAGCCTATTGATATTGGACCAAATCGGTTGACCGGTACCGGAGTAATGCTGAATTTAGTGTCTATTTTATGGTATTATATTACAAAGAAATTATTAAAATGCAAATCAGATCTCATGGCAACAAATTATTTTACAGTGTTCCGGCTTTGGAAGTTGCAATACAGATAGCTTTGACAAAATAACACTATCAACATATTCCTTCAAAACTTTAGACCTTTGTTCTTCCGTAAGCTCTGCTTAATGAATCGATCTGGAGCTTAACTCTGAAATCGATTACAAAAATAACTTATTTTCTGCACATTATAATTGCAATTATCACTGATAAAAACAAAAGCATTCTGGCACTTTATTAAATTAGTTTACTAGATTTTACCTTTATTTGCAATTGTGTTTTGAAACAAATTAATTATAATTGTAGTGTTTCCATAGAATGTACGTAAATTAAGATAGTAAATGAGCTTCGTTTATTTTATTTAAGAAAAAGTAGCTAATATAAATGTAAATGGCAAATCCATAGTAACTGCATTTTACATTAGATTTTAAGACGTGCAAAAGGGGTATAATTTTTTTTCAAAGTATATAAGTTATACATTGCTTATCCTTTAGTTTTGGAGGCTAAGTGTACAAAATTCCATCTAGTTCCTAATAAAATCGTAGCTTTGAATAAGAGACAAACATAGAAAGCACTCATCCTCGTATGCACAGATAGATGTGAACCTATAGTATATTGCGATACAAGTGCCATAAGCGGTTAATACGGATCGAGGAAAGAGTTTGAAAAAACGTTGCGGTTGCGCCGAGTTTTTTCAATTTTCGAGATACGTTATGCACTTACGGAACAAGTATTGCCGTAATTGCGATATTAGCTGAAAATATTATGTTTATACACTATTGAAGATGGATGTTATATTTCAGAATGTGATTCGCATGTGTTTGTTGTTATGGGGACCGACTATTTGTCCTGTTAAAGTCGCCACAAACTGGGGGGGGGGGCTTGGTTCCGGTCTTCGATAAAGGCTTGTATTATGATGGTTTTACTTACGGTACTTGTGCTTTTTGTAATTTTTACCGCACGGATATTTCATTTGTTTTCATAGCAACCAGATTGCGTGCGGGAATGTCAAGTTACGATCCACGGCAACAATATTCGTAAGTACCACTAATTAGTTACGTCGTGAAAAATACATTTTTTTTTTCAAAATATGTACACAGTGATTTTCATTTTGTTTTAGAGGTTAAGTGTACGAAATTTCATCTAGTTGGGAATAAAATCCTAGGTTTGAATAAAAGACAAACATACAAACCACTCTTCCTCATAAGCGCAGATAGATGTGCACCTAAATGAAGAAAGTCCACTACCAGTCACGATTTGCTCATTCAGTGATAGCAGCAAATTTTTAATGACCCATCAAATGAAGCAAACATCTGGCCAGAGCAGCGCTCTGTAATAAATGCCTATCTGAGGTTTCTTGACATTTCCTCTCACTAGTAGAATGTAACGACTACTTATAGTCAAGTGCTTGTGAAATCCGCAATCGATTGAGGGGCTAAGGGTAACAATGGTATTACATCATACAATAATGTAATGTAGATGTCGACATCATCTTTAAGGGGGGGACACACAGCTTTCAGTGAAATTAATAATAATAATAATAATCAATTTTATTGCCATTAGGTCGGTTTAACAATAGGCAAAGTCAAATTATAACACAAATAAAAATATACAATACACTGTACCATAGGCGTAACCAGGCCGACCATATGGGGGGGGTTATAACATCAGCGGGGTCTGGGGGGTATGGAATGCCCACCAGGAAGAGGCGGTTCCGGGGGCCCTCCCCTGGAAAATTTTTAACATTAAGACGCAAAATAACGAGTTTTAAGCTTCCCACGCTTTATACTTGTATTAAGTAATTTATGGGGAGACTTAAAAAAATTATACAATTTTCTTTTTTTTAATCAATGGGGGGGTTCAAACCCCCAAAACCCCCCCTCGGTACGCCTATGCACTGTACAATAAATAGATTAGACTATTGCACCACTTACATCAAAATGTAGCAGACCAATTATTTATTTATACTATCATAAAATTCCTTCAATTCATAGAATGGATGCTTAACTAACCATTCAAACAGAGTACGTTTAAAAATGGGTAAGGGTTTATCTTGATTTTGTAACGTTGGTGGAATCTTGTTATATAATTTATGTCCAATTGACTCATAGCTATTGAGTGTTTTTGAAAGTCTTTGGTGAGGTATATATATTTGCCTGCTACTCCTAATATTATATACATGCATGTTTTCTCTAAGCTGTAATGTAGACACATTTTGCCTTGCATAGATTAATACATAAAAAATATACAAAATTATCACAGTCATAATTGGACGACATTCTGCAGAAAGGAACCAACCCACATGGTTTTTAAGCTAAAAAACAGGCATTTAAAGGTAAATAAAAAGCCACCTGGATCTTTTCAGTGTGTTTTTATTTGCTTCATAGATAGCATATAAATGGATGAAGAAGGTTGGTTAGTTTGCACAACATAAATATATAGTTCAGTAGCAAAAATTTAGCATCTATTCCGGTTTTTTAAATTTGAGGGTTGGTTCCTTTCTGTAGAATGTCGTCCAATTTTACTTTGAGAGAACAGTAGTTTACAATGAGCCATAGGTGAGAAATAGGTGGATTTCATTATTTTACTCAGCAATGAATTAGCTCTACAATCTTGCAATGTGACATATTCTTGAATGAATACTTCTACAACTGAACATTATTTTCAAAACTAATCAAACTATTACTGTTATGGATAATTATCGTTTCAAAATGGCAGCCACGTTTCATGCACTGAAATGCCATTTCCTTGATAAGTTCCACAAATATCAATATTTTTGAGTGATTAATTTGCTGTGTATTTGTTAATATCGTATGAACAACACTGTCTACAGTAATGCATTTAGCAATAATGGTTTATTTTTTTAAAAAATATATAAATTTTTATGAAAAAGAAAATTTAAAAATACTTTTAATGCATGTAAGTTATTCCAAAGATTGTAGTTGGTGTTATTAATATGATGTTTGTAAATAGGTAGAAAAAAAATCACTCAAAAATATTTCCATTTGTGAAAATTATCGCGGAAACGGCATTTTAGTGTACGAAACGTGGCTGCCATTTTGTAAAGATAATTACCCACAACTGTAAGATGTGACTAATTTTTAAAATAGTGAATTGTAAAAGTAGTCAATAAAGAGTAGGCCTACGTCAGATGCTAGATTGTAGAGCAATTCATTGCTAAAGAAAAATATAATGAAATTCACCTATTTCTCACCTATGAATTTCACCGAAAGCTGTATGTTCCCCCTTATGGGGTTTTCACAAAACTTCTCATTTACTAAATCGTATAAAAGAAGTTTTAGGATGTTTAATTTATTTTACAATTGTAATTAATAGGGACCGGATTTTTAGGTTTTTAAAAACACTGTTTTAGGTTTTCCATTAGGTGAAATAGTTTTTTTTTAGGTTTTTTGTCCAAAATATGGTTTTCGGGTAGAATAATTGGTTTAATGAATTTGAATGTGCTACATAGGATTCAATACATAATACTTGTGAAGTTTAACTTAACAAAATTGACTTAAATTTGTGTAAACTTGCTTTAAGACAATATTATGGGTATACAATTGAAGAAAGAAAGCATAAACAATCAAAAGAAGCAGTGAAAATAAGATTGCCTCACATTTCCTGGTTACAATGTATCACTAAATATCTTTCAAGATTCTCAACCATGGGCGCCCATACTCGGGGGCAAGGTGGGCCGCCCCCCCCCAGCTCTCAGGGAAAGGAAAAATGTATATTAATATTTATTGTCAGGTGTTTTTCTTTTTCTTTCTATAGTCAGGACAATTATATATAAGTCAGTAGAGACATAAAAAGTCTGCAGAAGTTTTACGAAATCGACAACAGTGAAGCAGAATCCACAGTGGATTAGAAAAGAGGGTCCAGGAAACTAAAGGCAAACAAAAAACAAGCCCTTTAAAATACAGAAATCTTTATCCTTGTTCATATACGGCAACAATGGTTGTTCGTACGAACATTTTAAAAGGAATACGCCAGTACTCTTACACTTCCTCTCTTGATACTGTCCATCCTAGACGACAATGGGTTGAACGAAACGCTGGTGGTATTAATTTCAACCCGACAAAAATTATTGTATCTCCGCAAAATATAGATTTCTCAACTGACAAACAAAAAAGACAAAAAAGGAGCCTAAATTAGATATTTTAGGTTTTATATCCCGTTTAGGTATATTTAGGTTTTTATACCCCATTTAGGTATTTTTAGGTGCCACAGAATTAATGTGGGTGAATCCTATGGACATGATTCGAAAAAGTGTATGAGCGCTTTTTGTTTTGGAAGTAAGGAAAAAAATAGGTAAAAACCTAAGAATCCGGTCCCTAGTAATTAATAATATTTTTATATTTTATGGACTATTATTGTATTTTATATAAGTATATAAAAAATTGTTTTTAAATGAACTATTATAGCCATAAATAAAGTAAAAACAATTCTTCTTATTCTAGCATCATTTTTACAAAATTAATGAGGGTATAAGGTGGTTTTTTAAATTTATATTTTTCACGATAATAGTAGTTGTAGGAATAATAGCACATGTGGTGGTTAAAATGAAGGAAAATGGATATATTTTATTTGTAGAACAGGGAAGAGAACGACAGTGACATCTGGTGATATCTTTAATAATTAATTATTACAGCTCAGAGGAGAGGAGAGTTGACTAACTTGTATAATGCCCGGTTTCTACAAACTTGTGAATTACCTATGGGTAAATTACCCATGGACAAATTAGTTCCATTTAACCTACAATGGTATAATGAGCAAGGCCTTGGAGTTGTACAGTTAATTTAATTCAGAAGGCTTTGATTCTCATTGTTATTGATCCTATGAAAGGTTAAATTTTATCCAGCCATCCATGAAAGGACAAATTAACCCAAAGATTTACCCTTGGACAGATCTAGCCCGAGTTTGTAGGAACATTTTTTCTGTAATTTTCATATTTACCTAGAGGACATTTATCTAGAAACTCGCCACAAGTGTAAGTGATTGCTATCTTTAAATTATTTGTGTTTGTGTGGTGTTATTCTTGTGTAAATTCTGTGCATTGGATAATTTACCCATAGGTAATTCGCGAGTTTATAGAAACCGGCCATAAGTTGGGCACATTTTAATTGTAAAGACAATTAAAGATTAACAATTGATTAATTGTTAATTGTCACCATAACAACTAACAATTATTCAACTGTAATTGTGGGAAATTACAATTAACAATTGATTAATTGTTGATTGTAGTGGTAGCAATTAACAATTAATCAATTGTCAATCGTGATTTGCTACTGGTAACAATTAATTACTTTTCAATTGTTTTATTATTTTAAATTAAAACTAACAATTTAAAAGGGCTACTGTACGGGCCTGGTGCGTGGACTGGTATCATAACAAAATGCGTAAGTAAGATACTGAAATACGCATGTTAGTTAGGCTACAAATACATATCGTTACTGATATGTCACGACTTGCAAATTGTTATGTACGATGTCAAAACATTGCACAAATGAAAAACATAATTAAAATATCAATAATGGGTATAATGAAGGATGATATTAGTTTTTTTTAATCAATAAGTAGTAGGCTATTGATTTTTATTAATGTAGGTAAAATTTTCGAAATCTTGTAATACTTATAAATTGATTTCGGTAAAGGTTAATTGTTAATTGTTTCATAGAACAATTAAACAAGTTGATTGCAATTATTTAAATTGCGAGTTCTTTCTTTCTTTCTTTCTTTCTTTCTTCCTTTCTTTCCTTCTTCCTTTCTTTCTTTCTCGTAGTTTAACCTCTCCCTTTTAGGATTTAAGCGACCAAAGCCGCCCGGGCCTTACAGGACCGCGACCTGTCGGGAGAGGGATTATCTTTGGATCACATACATACTTTTTTTTAACCAGACAAGGACATGGAGGGCCCACCCGGATGAGTGATCAGCCCAATGCCGGGGCCACCTCCGAGACAACACGAACACATAGCCTAGGACGACACACACCATTCACAAACACACTCACTCCAAACAAGGCGAAGATGGGATGAAGATGATAATGACGGCCAGATGATATCTGGGGACCACAAGGGCCTAAAGTTACCCGACATTTGTCTCAAAGGTGAGGAAAACCCCCAGAAAAAAACCCACCTAGGTAACTTGTCCCGACCAGGAATCGAACCCGGGCCCGCTGCGTGAGAGGATTGAATAAATTGCGAGTTACGATTAACAATAATCCAAATAATTTAATTGCAATATGCAGTTAAACGTTTAATTGCGATTAATGTAATTGGAATTAATTTAATCGCAATTACTTTTTTTAGTAAATTAACGAGTTGATTGAAAAATTAATTGATTAAATCTTTCTGTTTTCTCAGAGAGATAGTCCACTGTTGCATTCACTCATCAATTTGTACACCGATGTATTGCATGGCGAGTAGATGAACTTTAAGCAATAGAGATCGGTTCCTTATTGCCTCTGGATGCATGGCGTTACGTAAGGTAAAAAAAGTGCTTTCTAGTTTGAAGAATGGTCGGTCGGTCAAGCGACTTCTAATTTTAGAACTCTGGTGAAAGTATACAAAGTTAATGTTATGTTTTACTACACCTGGACCGCGTGGTGGAAGCTTGACCTTAATATTATGTGGTTTTTATTACTCGTGTTAGGAGAGCAACAGAAAAAAGACAACCGTTATTTCTGGGATGTACTTTTTTCAAACTGATATGATCAGGATTATTATCCGTGATGTTTGTAAATCCAATGGACCGTTTCGTAAGGCTTTCTTTGTGTTATGATCATAAATGCTACCTAATTAGATGTCAGTAAATCTAGAATGTTGCTAAACCTGTGGTTCTCAACTTGTGGAACGTGTACCCCAGGCCAGGGCGGTAGAGAGAAAACAAGTGTCCCAGGGACAAATTATCCCGGGCCCCCGTGAAATATTAAATTCACTACCCAACTCGCCCTTTATAATGTGTGCAACAAAAAGGTTATGTAATGATATTATTAAGTGCCAGTATGGTACTTTATGAGATTGTGTGTGGGGACGAAAAATGTCTGTCCGTCTGTCTGTCTGTCTGTCCGTCCGTCCGTCCGTGTGTCTGTACGCGCGATAACTCAAATACGCTTTGTCGAATTTTAATGAAACTTGGTATACACGTTTATAATGTTCATGGGAAGAACCCTATTGATATTGAACCAAATCGGTTCACCGGTACCGGTGTAATGCCCAATTTAGTGCCTATTTTAATAGATTATTGCACCTTTCTAATAGAAAGGCGCCATAACTCAAATACGCTGTATCGGATTTCCATGAAACTTGGTATACTCATTTATGACGTTCATGAGAAGTGCCCTATTGAATTTGAACCTAATCTGTTGACCGGTACCGGAGTAAACCCCAATTTAATGTCTACTTTAAAGACGCAATAACTCAAATACGCTTTATCGTATATTTATGAAACTTCGTATACGCATTTATAATGTCCATGGGAAGACGTCTATTTATAATAGATAAAATCGGTTGACCTGTTTCGGAGTAATGCTCAATTTAGTGCCTATTTTATGGTAATATACGTATTCGAAAGAATTTATAAAAAAAAATGAAAATCAATTTTCTTGACAACACTGCCTATTGTTTTACTGTTATCTTATAAGGCCTTGGAAATTAAAATACAGGTAGCTATGACAAAAAACACTATCGATTTACAAGCGATTATCCAACTAGACCGTTAAAATGACCCCGGTGGCCGAGATGGTAACGCTTTGGCCTCACATTCTGGAGTCCATGGTTCAAAACCCGAAACCGGCCAATTTGAATTTTTTTTGACATTTTTATGTGAGTGTGCGATTGTCATGATATCACATATCTGTACAGTTCAGGTGATGCTGGAAGATTTTAATCTCATTAAAAGAAACTAGACCTTTGGTCTTCCGTAAGCCCTGCTTAATGAATAAATCTGGAGCGAAACTTGGAAATCAATTAAAAAAAACATATTCTGCATATCATAATTGCACTCATAACTGTTTAAACAAAAACATACTGGCACTTTGTTACATCAGTTTACCTGATTTTATTATATATACATATAATATTACAGAGTTATTAAGTGCCAGAATGGTAGGCCTACCGCTAATTTATGAGAGTGTCTGGTAGACAGGACTGTCTGTCTGTCTGTCCGTGTGTCTCAAATACGCTTTATGGGATTTTCATAAAACTTTGTATACCATTTATAGTGTCCATGGGACGAAGCCTATTGATATTGGACCTAATCGGTTAACTGATGCCGAGCACGAAACGGAAAAATACATTAAAATGTCCTAATTAGGAACAATTTTATCTGTATGTAGGCTACCAGTTTAATCTTATGAAAATTATGTTTTTAAATGCCGAACGTTAGTAGGTCTACTGTTGAGTCCAAAAAGATTTCTGCTTCTACTAATAAAAAATAGCAATTTTTCTTCAGGAATAATCCGTTTCAGATTAACTGATAAATTTCCTGTCACCGTTATATGACGGGACAATGCAGATAAAATAAACACATAAATCATAACTTAAGCTGTTTGTTGATTTATAACCAATTTTATTTTAGAGTAAATTTAGAAAGTAAAAAATAAAACCTGGTCGGCAGGGCCCCCCCTGGCCCCAGGGCTCCCCATCCCTCACGTCGGGCCTGCCCCAGGCCAAGGCTCGCTAAGTTTTAATTATCGCGGGAATATCCTAAAAGCAAGCATATCTAACTATTAATTTACTAGATTAGGCCTATTTAGACCATGAATCAGTGACAAATGCTGTATAGGAATATCAATCAGCCGCAAATGTCTATAGTCATATTTCATAGTTTTATTTTTGTCATTGTAATTTATTTAAATTTACAAAGACTGAACACTGAAACATCTTCGTAGTTGAAAGAAACACTAAAATCGTTAAAGTGATGGAGTAGGCCTATATAGCCTAGTTAGACCTACATAAGCTGCATATGACTGAAAGCAGTTGTAAAGTTCTCGCACGATATCTGTGCCGATGAGACAGTTACTCGCTAGAGAGAGACATGCTATTGTGCGAGAGAGAGAGAGGTAGCTAGGCCTTTACAAGTAAAAAGGAAGGTAGGCCTACTGTTGTGCGAGAGAGATAGGTAGGAGGCCAATCGACGCAACAGTCCCCACGAAAGCATAATGCAAAGACATAGGCAATCGGCACAGATTTCGTGCGGGAACATTACAAATATGTAAAATTTGTTGTGTGTTCTTTGTCTTAGTTTTACCTCTCCCTTTTAGGATTTAAGCGATCCAAGCTGCCCGTGCCTTATAGGTAGGGCCCTGATTTATTGGTGAAATAAAATGACTGATTTCGGTGTTAACTTCCTTCTATTTCGGTGGGTGTTTCGTGAAATAAATTACTTATACTACATTGGGAACATTGCGCAATGATAAACTCTGCTTCTTTATTTACATTCCATTTCTATATTCTTCTGCCCTTGTATGAACTGAAGTAACTTTCGATTTAGGCATGATTAGAGTTAATGTTCAAATATAATGATAAATATTATCGTAATTTCTACTAAACACCATCAGATAGCCATTTGCAAACAGAAGTGCCAACCATACCACTGTGAATAAAAGACGAAATCTGTTGAATACAAGTAACAAACATTCTACACTCTTCTGCTGTAATCGATCATAGGTATCGCTAACTTGGCAAAGACATAACAGGAAAGGAGTGTACTCAACAGTACAAACTAGGTCATAGACAATCTTTGCGTAAATTCTGAAATCTTTGTAATCGATCACAAATATCGATATATTGGTAAATCTTCGACAGTCACAGAAACAGCAAAAAAAAAAAAAAGGCATGCTGCTAAGAAATAAAAAATACAGTACACCAAAACACAATATTGTGATTTTAAGGCACATTTTCGTGCTCATTTCTCACTTTACGGACAGAAAGGGCATATTTCGCGCTTATAGACACATTTCGCGGAATCTAGTAAATTTCGCGATATTTCGTGGATTCAATTTGGTTCATATTGGTATTTTAAGCATATAAAAGCTAAATAGAGCTAAGGGAGGTTGTTTTATAAACTTTCGCGCTTATCGTTGTTACCAAAAAATACGGCCCCTACTTATAGGGCACTAACAAAAGAAAATAATTGACAATCAATACTTCCATGGCCTACCCTACTGTATAGATCAGGGGAAGTCAACTACGTCTTGTGATGACGTTTGTGGAGCAAGAGCATGCGGATCCCTTGTGTGTGACGTCAGCAAGAGCGCACGGTAGTAGGGGTGTTTAGAGTACGCTAGAGCTAGGTACTAGAGGACCTATTCACTTTAGCTCTGTGGGTAGAACAACTTCTGGTTGGAAATACGGAGCATTTTTCAAAGTTATTGCAAGTACGCGATCCTGATAGTGTTCCCTCTGCAGAACATGTGTTAGTTCTGCAAAACATTCTTCTTCAGTTCGAATCGAGGTTTCAGGATGTGGAAAACCTTTCTCCAATGTTTAAACTTTTTGCTAACCCATATTCAGTTAATGTCAAAGACGTTCCTTGTCGGTATCAATTGGAACTGCTAAACTTACAATGCGACGATCTGTTAAAGGACAAATACGAACGTAAAGTGGTCTTGGGTAACTTTTACAGACATTTCTCTGAAACCAGATTCCCGAGACTTGCCGCACGAATATTATGTAATTTTGGATCGACATATGTGGCCGAACAATTTTTTTCACTAATGAAATGTGCAAAGCTCAAATCAAGAAGTACATTGTTAAATCACAACCTAAATGTAGTCTTCGATTAAATATTGCTCAAACATTACGTCCCAACATTGATACACTTGTTAAAGAAAAAGAGACAGGAAAGTCAGAATATTGTTACTGTAATCTTGTATCATCTAAGGTGCAGACGAGCTTGTATGGTAATTAATTCAGTTCATTTTTTTTATCATTTTTACTGTAGTGAATTATGTTAATTCAAATGATAGTAGCCTATTGTCTATTTTTGTCAAAGAGCATAGATTTTGTGGAAAGGCAATTGTTCTCACAGAATATAAAAATAGAATTATTTATAATATGTTAAACTGCTGCGCTGTAATTAACCGATAAACTATCAAAAAAATCGGTTGATGTTTCATTAACTCGGAAACACGTATTACGTAAGTTCTAACCCCCTAAATTCCCGCTGCCCGCAATACTAAAGCCCCTCTCTTCCCCCCTGTTCACTGATGCCTACATTTCACATGCTCCTCGCAGAGATATAACGCGAGCAGTAGAGCAGTAGGCAGTGACGTCACAGAGCAAGCTTCTGTCTTCCCCTGGTATAGATACATATCCCGAACTCACTGATATGGTCTCGCAGCTAAAAGGAGTATAAATACAGCTGAAAGAATGATAAAAGGTGTTTATTAAGTGCCAGTATGGTACTTTATGAGATTGTGTGGGGAAGGGAAAATCTCTGCCGT
Organism: Ectobius pallidus; assembly: GCA_964059195.1. Classification (NCBI taxonomy): domain Eukaryota; kingdom Metazoa; phylum Arthropoda; class Insecta; order Blattodea; family Ectobiidae; genus Ectobius; species Ectobius pallidus. The sequence continues at coordinate 15,184,516 of CAXKWD010000003.1, forward strand.
CTGTCCGTGTGTCTGTACGTGCGATAACTCAAATACACTTTATCGGATTCTCATGAAACTTGGTTTACGCATTTATAACGTTCATGGGAAAAACCCTATTGATATTGGACAAAATCGGTTGACCGGTACCGGAGTAATGCCCAATTTAGTGCATATTTTGTGGTAATATATTAGAAAGCATTTATCAAATGTAAATTAGTTATCACGACAACATATTGTTTTACAGTATTCATATACGGCTTTGGAAATTGCAATACAGTTAGCTATGGCAAATAACATTATTCCTTCACATGCGCTTATGAAAGTAGATCGTTAAATTGAGCGAGGTAGCTGAGATGGTAACGTCTTGGACTCACATTTGGTTGTTCCTGGTTAAATTCCCGTAGCCGGCCAATTTGACATATCTTTTTTGTATTTTTTTGTGAGTGTGCGATTGTCAAGATATCTGCTGATGCTGGACGATTTAAAGCTGATTAAAAAACTAGACCTTTGTTCTCCCTGATGCTCTACTTAATGAATGAATGTGGAGCTTACCTCTGAAATCAATTTTTTTAAAAAAATCTGCTCGGAAATCAATAAAAAAGAAATTCTACATAATTGCAATTAGCCTATAACTGATTAAACAAAAGCATACTGGCACTTTGTTACATCAGTATACCTGATTTTATTCTATAGAAATATTGTGAATAATGGATTATTAATAGGTTACAAATATTTATTGAACATTATTATGGCTGTTTGGATTATAATATTTATTGTTTCTAAAAATTTATGACGCGACCCGATGAAATAAACTCCTGAACTTTACCTTTATCCATATTGGAAAAACAAATGCCAGTTGAGCAAACTAAATGTTGGATGCAGTCACTGCTGTTTTGAAATCTAGCTACGTATTCAGATATTAAATAACATAGCCTGCAGTAAATTAGAAGTTCACATATTGGATGTCATAGAGAAGATATATCTTTACCCTTCCCCCCATTTTCCCTCCCCCACAGCGCTGCACAGCGATACTCTTAATTAATTGAAACACTGAGCATCACATTTGAAGACTACACGGGAAGAATGAGGTAAGTCACTTTTATTAAATTTTTCAGGAGAGCGTTTTTAAAGTTTGAAACCTATTAACTTGAAAAACATTAACAACCTATTACTCAAAATTTTAATATGCATTCATGCTCTATTAATAAAGCAAACTGAAAAAAATTAAGCCTTAGAGTAGCACAATTGTTGAGAAATGAATGCAATACCATTGTTGCAGCACGGAAAGAATGATGTAAGTGCATAGTGAAATCCAATACGTTCCTGTAAATCTGAAATTATTATTATCAGCTCGGGACAACAATTTAATTCTTAGTTTAAAAAAATGTTGCATATTTGTTTTACATTGAAAATGGATTATTTTTTAAGTATAAACATTGTTCATAAAGAAATTAGCTTTGAAAATGTTACCACGTCTTATGAAATCATTATCCTTCAAACACATTAATTTATGTCTTCTTTGGAAGCTGGGAATAGTACTGTTGAGCTTCAGGTCCTACAAATCTCTTCAGATCTCCTTCGAAATAGGCAGGAAACCTAGATTGACAGAAAATTTCGAGTTGACTTACCTCATTCTCTTCCTGTATGTGGTGTCTTCAAATGTAAATATACTCGTGACTAACCTCATTGTCACCATGAACTTGTCATAGAACGGTAGATTCGACCTTGGGGAACACTATAAACACAATATCTCAAATTTGCAGAAAAGGTGACTTACCTCGTTTTTCCCGTGTGGTCTTCATTTCAAAACAAAACTTCAATTAATTTATGTTCGCCAATCCAACTCCGGATGTTTTTACTCATTTTAATGCGGAATGAAGCTTTTGTTAATCCAACGATACCTTTTTTTAAACGTGTTTAGTTGATTCAGCAGCATAATTTTTAAGTCTAGAGTTCGAGCCCTTAGGGTATCATAATTAGGGCCCGGATTTTTAGGTTTTACAATCCCTGTTTTAATTTTTTAAACATATTAAAATATAGATATATGCAAATGCATTCATGAAACACTTATTATTGTCTCTGTTGGACATTACATATTAATATTATAGGAGAAAAATTCCTCTGACACTGGGGTTTGAACCCAGGACCTTTGGCTATCCGTGCCAATACTCTACCAACTGAGCTAAGCCAGAGTTCACTTCACAGCCCAAGATGAAACCTCTCTCTCCTATGAGTTCACTTCACAGCCCAACATGGAACCTCTCTCCTATGACTTAGCTCAGTTGGTAGAGCATTGGCACGGATAGCCAAAGGTCCTGGGTTCAAATTTATCTCCTAAAAACATTATCATATTAAAATAGTTTTATTTTAGTTTACCATTTTCAGACGAATTATGTATGTTTCACTTTAATAAATGCAATAAACTCAATGAAAACATTTATGAATAAATTTTACTTCCACTTAAATTTCCTTGACTCTGAACCACAAAACTTTATGAATACTTTTTGCTTAGTTTTAGAACTACTCGTTTCATTTCGAATTCCACCACAAACTCAACAAGAAGGTTTTTCAATTAACCAATCAACTTTTAGAATACTTCATTTTCGGCGTCTTGCTGAAGCAAACACTGTGAATAAACTGCAAGTGTAAGATTCCTAAGAATGCCTTTAATTTACTTCTAAAGAAACCGGGGATTTCGGTTCACTTAAGATTTCCTTCACCGGGACAATTGGGTACAAAATGACAAGATTACAAAATACAATGCTATATTTTATCTTACAAAATAATATACTGGCAATAGGCCTAATGAGCAAAATCGATATATAGGCAGACATCTAAAATGTAATTTTAGTAGAACAATAATAATTGGATTAATTATTATAATTACTATTATTTTAACGTAGGCCTATTTCACTTGAAAATCATTCGGTAGAGAGTAGGCCCTACAGGTTATGAAGCTCGTCATAATGCAGTTTTCTCCAGTCCCCATTTTCATCTGGAGCGAGCTTGATTTAGGCAGCACTCACAAGACGTTTCACGTACCTTGAGTCTGCGTATTCGACATTTCATAAATATAATTAATTCGTCCACCTAATTAAATATTTATTTATATTGACGAAGTTAAGGTCATAAGACCTTTTCTTCCACTGCAGCAGTAAAACTATACATATTGTAAATAATACACACTACAAACAATACAAGAATTGATATAGTATATTGCGATACTAGTTCCGTAAGCTATCGTGGAAAGAATTTGAAAAAACGAGGCGCTTGCGCTATTCCTTGATCCGCTATTCGCTTACGGAACGAATATTGCATGTTATTTTTTGCACGATAATTATTTATATCAATTTATTTATATTAATTGAGATATTAGCTGAAAATATTATGTATACTGTATACACTATTGAAGATGGATGTTATATTTCAGAAAGTGATTCGCATATGTAGGTTGTTATGGGGACCGAATATTTGTCCTGTTAAAGTCGCCACAAACTGGGGGGGGGGGCCTTGGTTCCGGTCTTCGATAAAGGCTTGTATTACGATGGATTTACTTACGGCACGTGTGCTTTTTGTAATTTTTACAGCACTGAGATTTCATTTGTTTTCAAAGCGTGTGGGAATGTTAACTTACGATCCACGGCAACAATATTCGTAAGTACCACTAATTAGTTACGTCGTGCAAAAAATTATAAATTAAAACTAAACATGCTACAGACAATAAAATTATAATTTTTAAGAAAGTATGTGCAATATATTTTGCATGCAACAAAGGCTCTCAGACTACACCGGTGGGCCGCTAGTAATCAGTTTGCCGCTTGGGGTAATTTCATGAATGACTTGTGTGAAAGTTTGGAGGTGGCCTTGGAAGTAGAAACATCCATCACCATGACATATGGATTAGTTGTAGGGCACTTCCATTAACAACACCCCCCGTCCCCAGCTCTTCCACCCCTTCATCGTCTAACCACAAGAATAACATAAGTGAAAGAATCAATAACGTATATAAAAAAATCCCTTTAGGCAAGCCTACAGGCTGAGGTAGATTTCTAAGTGCTTTTGGTTAATTTACTGTCGCTGCGTAGCACTCTTCTTCTTTAGCCTTGGCACGACAAACCCGCAATAATAACAGCAAAAAAAGGAAAGATCACTTTTCAAACGTTCAAATCTCGCCTTATATGAGAACTATCAAGAAACTAGTTATTGATTTGTAGAGTACTCAGCAAGAGCTTTTCAACGATACCCCACAAGACGTAGTTCCAAAAATTTCGAATTTCCATCCCCTCACCCCCACCCCCACTCGTACCCCCAAAAACTCCTGAATTGTTGGTGTCACTGTGAACTCCATAGGGAGTACTCTAATTTATTCAAACAAAGTTTCCCTCTATACTTCATAGGGGCCGAGATATGTTTTAAAATTTCAACCCCCTCCCCCGACCACCCCCTTGGGCCAATTTTGCTCATTAACGAACTTGTCCGAGCTATTGGGCCTAGAAATAACATAATAAAATTTGGTTCAAATATCTTCAAAATTACGGCCGCTAGCGTGTAAAGATATATATATATAAATATCACAGAATTTTTTTTGAACAGGCGGTGGTTTCGTACTTAGGGAGGCATGAAACATAAAGATATGAAAGAATTTTTCGAAAATCATGACATGGTATCGATTGCAATAGGTAGATTTTTCTTCGAAATCTATCTAAAAACATTCACTGAGGTCTCGCTGAAATTATCACAAAAACATTCAATGTGGGAGGGTATAGTCCAGCAGTATTATAGTATTATAGAACGCGGTACAACTTGCAAGAAAATAACGAGCTTAATTATTGTGCAAAATGTTTTCCTTGCAGTCCGGCAAGGATTTATAACTTGCCCGAGCTGGAAGAAGTACAAAATATTCATAGGGTAAATAAGCTATTCGCTTATGGGGTTCGTCTGCTGGAAAAAAAATCTGATGTGAATGTCACATAACTTCCTCTGCCCAAATAAAAGTAGTATTCACATATCCTTTTACAGAATCTCAAAACACAATTTTACGCTAATTATCCTATAAAATACCTCTTCTTTCAATGATGCGACTAAAAGCGCAAGGCTATATTCTTTCTTTTTCGTAGTTTTACCTCTCCCTTTTAGGATTTAAGCGACCCAAGCCGCCCGGGCCTTACAGGGCCGCGACCTGTCGGGAGAGGGATTACCTTTGGATCACATACATACTTTTTTGACCAGACAAGGACATGGAGGGCCTCCCCGGATGAGTGATCAGCCCAATGCCGGGGCCACCTCCGAGACAACACGAACACATAGGACGATACACACCATTCACACACACACTCACTCAGAACAAGGCGAGGATGAGGATGAAGATGATAATGACGGCCAGATGATATCCGGGGACCACAAGGGCCTAAAGTTACCTGACATTTGTCTCATAGGTGAGGGAAAACCCCGGAAAAAACCTCACCTAGGTAACTTGTCCCGACCAGGAATCGAACCCGGGCCCGCTGCGTGAGAGGATTGGACGCATCCCCTGAGCCACAGCGGTGGACTGCAAGGCTATATAACAAACTTAAAAAAAAAAGAACAAGTGACTGCAGACGTTTATTGAACTTTCCGCCGTAAGGAATAATTTCCGAACTTCATCGAATATTTCCCTCATATATTTACTCTATGCATGGCCAACAATACAACTTTCTCACTTTACATTCTTTTATACAACAAGAGGCCATGAAAGAGCGTGTATTCAGTTGTTCATCACGCAAGACAAAATTTCTACAAACAGTGGGTGAACAGTGGGTGGCTTGTAACTACCCTCAGAGAATTTTTTCGAAAAAAAGTTTCAAATAAAAGTTTTAGCTCTCAGTAAAAGAAACACATGTGCAAATTTTAAAGAAAATCGTTAGAGCCGTTTTCGAGAAAATCGCGAAAAACGAAAATTTCTTCATGTAAAGTCCCCTTAAAAATAAGAGAAATTTGTCGCCAATCTTCGAATCACATCTTCAGAAGGTACCTGACCCAAATACGAAATTTTGTTTTCATACGATTCTCCGTTTCGGAGCTAGCCTGTTCACAAACTTCCACACAGACAGACAGACACACAGACACACACACAGACATGTTTCCAAAAATAGTATTTTTGGATTCAGGGGGCCTTGAAACGTGTATATATGCTAAAAACTCAACTTCGAATTTTAGGGTCGAAAACAATACTTCCTCTACCTATAGTACCTATGGTACGGGCAGAGGAAGTAATAAAATTTATTTTTAATATATTATATCATGTAGGCCTATTGAACTTTAGCATTTACATCCTATAGGCCTATAGGAAAATAGGATTAGAATAAATGGAGATTCATTATTAAATACTAACCTATTCTCATGAGTTATGAAAATTGAGGGTTGTTCTTCAATACGTTGGGTTAAATATATCTACAAATAGTCTGTTTCTATTCATACCTCATTCGGTAGTATTGACGCAATTTTCGCGTAGGAATAAGGTATCTTTCAAACAGAAATAGCATAGATGATAAAGCGGTTTAGTAAACATTTTTTAATGCATAGCCTACCTATATTTTCTTGCATTTTTAGTTTTCGTATGTGCCTATATATGACTGCATAAGAGTATACTTAATTACTTAGTTAAATATTCTGTGTTCCTGGGCACCTGTAAAAAGGGACGAAGAACAAAAACATCACTAAGTTTTACTAGCAATTATTATTATTTTTGTTGTTATTATTATTATTATTATTATTATTATTATTATTATTATTATTATTATTATGTGCCAGAATGATATTTTCTAAAATTGTGCGTTTCTCTGTATGTCTGTACGCGCGTTATAACTCAAGTACGCTTATCGCATTTTAATGAAATTTGGTAGGCCTTTACGCATTTATAACGTCCACGGGAAGAAGCCTATTAATTTTGGACCAAATTGGATGACCGGTACCGAAGTGATGCCCAAGTTAGCACCTATTTTATGTTAATATATTAGAAAGAATTTATAAAATGCAAATCAGTTCTCATGACAACATATTGTTTTACAGTGTTCATATAGGCTACGGCTTTGGAAGTTACAATACAGGTAGCTTTGACATATAGCACTATTATCTGACCCCTATGCTTATCAAACTAGACCTCTGTTTTTTTTCCGTAAGCCCTGCTTAATGAATCGATCTGGAGCTTAACTCGGAAATTTATTACAAAAATAGCTTATTTTGTGCACATCATAATTGCAATTATCACTGATTAAAAAAGTATTCTGGCACTTTGTTACATTAGTTTACATGATTTCATTATTATTATTATTGTACTTATAACAACAGCTGCCGGAAGCTAAGAGTGACGTATCGACATTTTCAACTGTCACGGGTTTAACAAAACATTTTTATTGGACAAGTCTGGAAGTTCGAGCTGAAATGCCCGTGGAGTGCTAAGCTCGCTCCAATATCACCTCTGAGTATCTGGTTAGAGCCTGCTCATTTTGTGAATACAAATCTATCGACAGTTTTACTTCTGTAAGCCCACCGCTGCTGTCAAATGTACGTTTTAAAAATTAAATTCGACAAGGTGTGTGCCATTTGAGAGAGACAACATGTAAAACTGAAATAGCTTACAACGTAGCTTAGTAAATAGTAGGGCTGAAAATCGATTAGAATTTATAATCGAGTTAACGCTTGACTTTAATCGATTAATCGACTAATTAATCGACAAACAGATCGGTATTTTAAACGAAACCAAAGTGTACATTTAATATTGTTTTTCACGTGTAATAACTACTACACTACAGATAATCAGAAGAAATCCTCAATTAATTAATACCATTATTAGTTTATTAGTGAAAAAAATATATACAAAACTTACATTTCCGGTTAATTTTTCAGCCAAGACTTGTAAATCTAAACTACCCTTCAGGTTTCTGAATAACGGGAATTGTTTGGACACAATAGGCTGAATGACACATGATGTGCCAAGGCCGGAGAAGCGAGAGAAAGGAGTTTGGTCATTTGACCCATTTCTCGAAAAACGTTTTTCAGAATTCGACTAAACCGATTAATCGGAAAATGTAATTGATCAACGATTAAATGTTTAATCGATTAATCGAGCCGGTTAATCGATTAATCGGTACAGCCCTAGTAAATAGCTTAGTAAAGAGTGTTTGTCAATATTGTTGCGACCAGTGAAGGCATAGGTTTACAGTAATAGTTCCTATTTCTCGTCAAATGATCTATGATAAATTACCTTCTTAGTACACGCTCTCTAAAACAGCTGTTTGTCGGACCGGTAACACGCAGAATAATTCCATTTTAGTGACCTAGGCCGCTAAAATTGCATAGGACGCTAATCGGCCTAAGTCGTTAAGGTCTTCATGGCAATCTATAAGCAAAATTCAGATGGCATTGACGAGTCACACCAACTTTAAACATGGATTTAAGCATCTCTTCTCTCTCTCTCTCTCTCTATATATATCTCTATATATAGTATATAAAAGGCTTTGTCCTGACTGACTGAATGACTGAATGACAGGAATCAACGTACAGCCTAAACTATAACAGGTAGAGACTTGGAATTTTGACAGTACCTTCGTTTCATAATGTAGGTGCTCACTAAGAAAGGATTTTGAAAAATTCAGATTCTAAATGCCAAAAATCAAATGTTTTTGAGAATACTTAATCCCTTCTTACACAGAATTATCGAATCCGAATCACATTTGACATTAAAACATATTGTTACCAGCGGGTCTCAGATGGCCATAGAAAAAAAATGAAAGTAGAATAAATTTGACAAATGAGAGAAACAAATGAGAGAACTATCAATATCCACGAAAATAATGTAGTCACATAACTTTCTTTACCCTGGACATAGAGAAAACAATACGAGGTAAGGTAATATGTTTTGGGAAGAGATGTATGAAAGTGATATTGTATTTCTGTTGAATTTCATTCCGAAAACGGTTTTATGGTAACATGATAGTGAGAAACAAAATTTTCAGCCACGATAATACAATTTTATGTTACCGGAATTTCGGTTTCTTCTTATTAGAACCCCTCCCGGGCTTACTGTGTACTGTACAAGCGATGGGATGCAAAATTCTACATATAGCCATAAAAGCTATTTCAAACATTTTCTTAGGGGATAGTTTGAGTGTGATAAGTCGTTCTTTCTACTTCAAATTATAAATACCTATATAAGGACCTAGAATTTATAAATCTAAAGTCCTTCATAAGTTAATTTCCAATTACAAAATAAAAAACCCGGGCGACGCCGGGCCTTTTAAGCTAGTATATACATAAAAGGCTTTGTCCTGACTGACTGACAGGAATCAACGTAGAGCCTAAACTATAACATGTAGAGACTTGGAATTTTGACAGTACCTTCGTTTCATAATGTAGGTGCTCACTAAGAAAGGATTTTGAAAAATTCTGATTTTAAATGCCAAAAATAAAATGTTTTTTAGATTACTTAATCCCTTTTTACAGAGAATTATCTAATCCGAATCACATTTGACATTAAAACATATTGTTGCCAGTTGGTTTCAGATGGGTTTGGAATTAAATTAAATGGAAGTTTGACAATTAAGTTACAGTTGGCTTTGTCTATTTTTGTCATACCTTGGAAATTAAACTTTCGCGATCGCTTGAATGTTGTAAGCCCTAATATGGTCAAACATTGTTTTATTTGGACGAAACTCACTATACAGGGGTTTTCTGGACTGAGGTCGCTTTTACCAGGCGACGCTATCTAATCGTGGTATGTAGTCCACGTGATGTAGGTGTTAATAAACATAATGATTTAACTATTATGCTCTTGATTTTTAATTTTTGAAATATTATCGCGGGCGAAGCCGCGGGCACATGCTAGTAGACTATATTTGATCATAAAACATCAAATTTAAGACAACATGTTTCTTTAAAATAATCTAATCAGAAACTTTACCAGATTTTTTTTTTAAAACAGCACAGCCTACTTCTTCATATAACACCAAATATAAGCAACAACTATTCACATCTCGGTTCATAAGAGAAACATCGCTTATCATGGATGCAACAGCATTTAATTGCAATAATATATTCCTTCTCATAGACTACTGCTGCCGAGATTTTACAGGTGATACATAATTATGTAAGTCAACAGAAGTGAAAAGATTAAAAACCTGGCTATAATTTGGAAATCTCACAGACAATACAGTTCTGTATGTTCTTTAATTCAGCAAGAAGAGAAGCGATGGAAATGGGCAAATCCATGTATAGGATAAAGAACGTCAACGTTTGACGTAAGTTACTTAAAAAATAAAACGAGGTCAACTGAAATGCCAGAATGTTTTTATTTAATCAGTGATAATTGCAATTATGACATGCAGCAAATAAGTTATTTTTTTAATCGATTTCCGAGTAAAGCTCCAGAGCGATTAATCAAGCAGGGCCTACGGAAGAACAAAGGTCTAGTTTGTTAAGCACTAGGAGGTGCCCGCGGCTTCGCCCACGATAATTAATTGAAAAATTAAAAATTAATAGTATAATAATTATTTAACATTATATTTTTTAACACTTGCACGCGAATCATTCTTAAACTAAACCATTAATAATTAATGAAACAGCTAAAATTCCGGCTTTAGAGTACATTCCACGATTAGAAATCGCCACCTGGGAAAACGATCTCAGATTCGATTATGCAGTTCCCAAGATAACTGTGAACCACTGCCTTCTAAACTGTATAATTCTCGAGACGGCGGTGGATAATACGTATTGTTTCTCAACTGTTTGTTGACAGATGAATATGATGTGAATTTTATTTGATAAATTCAGTCTAATTTTCAGAAATTACATAATTTTTCAAGGCAAGGAATAGTTTGTTTGGAATGATTATTATCAGCGATATCTCAAGAGTTAAACCATCAATATTTTACAGCTGGTGCCCCCGGTTTCGCCCGCCATTATTAATTGACTCCAGGATTTTAAAGAAATTTACACTGGTAGATTATTAAAATGTTTGTGGTTCAGAGTTATGAAAATTGTAAGTAAAAATAAAATTAGAATATTTGTTCATTGTGTTCATTTCACTTAGGCCTTATATAATAAAGAAACGGTTTTCCTAAAGCTGTAGTCTTCGTGAAAGTTTACACTGCGAGAGACGAACATCGCCGAGTATACCCGATGTCTCACGAAGCGGGCGAGCGAGCAAGCACGCTATTTAGGGCCGTTGAATTGTATAAGAGTAGATATGTAAAGGAATATGTGGATAGTGTTATTTGTCATAGCTAACTGTAGGCCTACTGCAACTTCCAAAGCCGTATATGAACACTGCAAAACAAGATGTTGTCATGAGAACTGATGTGGATTTAATAAATTCTGACTAATAATATTACCATAAAATAGGCACTAAATTGAGCATTACTCTGGTACCGATACACCAAATTGGTTCAATATCAATAGGCTTCTTCCCATGGACGTTATAAATGCGTATACCAAATTTCATGATAATCCGGTAAAGCGTATTTGAGTTATGGCGCGTACAGACACAAGGACGGACGGACAGACATTTCCCAGTCCCCCTCACAATCTCATAAAGTACCATTCTGGCACTTAATAAACCGGTGTCTTTCTTACGTTTGACAATAATTGTGGTTTTACTGAAGAGATGACAAACTCACGGTGACCTGGTATTTGATACAAGAGCACATGAATAAAATTGGGCAGCCGTGTGCAGGGAGAACTGTAAGTATTTATTTATTAACTCTGGGGAACTACCGGACTCCCACGTGACTCAACTTCCATTATCATTCATAATGCAAAACAGTGGGCACAAGCATACGTAATAAACACCAACACTAGCAAATTCACGCAAACCCCAACTACTTGGTGCCTTAAGCTCTACACAGAAGAGAATGTCTATTACAGCAGGGATGTAGAAGGTGAAAGAAATCTTAACTGTAAACGGATATTTAACGACGTTTGAATACTGTTAGGGCTGAGTAAAAAATTGAAAAATCCCTTTTGGCACTCCTACAAGCTGAGGTAGATTTCGAAGTGCTTTTGGTTTAATTTATTGTCGCTGCGCAGTACTCGTCTTCTTTAGCCTTGGCATGACAAACCCGCAATACTAACTGCAAAAAAAAAAAAAAGAGGAAAGAGCTCTTTTTCAAACATTCAAATCTTGCCTTATATGAGAACTATCGAGAAACTAGAGCTTTTCAACGATACCCCACAAGACGTGGTTTCAAAAATTTCGAATTGCCATCCCCCACCCCCTCTTGTACCCCCAAAACCCCCGAATCGTTGGTGTCACTGTGAATTCCATAGGGCGTACTTTAATTTATGCAAACAAAGTTTCCTTTACTTCATAGGTGCCGAGAAATAAATTTTTCAAAATTTCAACCCCCTCTCTGGATCTTGGAGCAATTTGGTCATTAACGAACTTGTCCGAACAATTGGGCCTAGAAATAACATAATAAAATTTGGTTCATATATATATAATATATAATATAATATATAATATATATAATATATAATATATATAAATATAACTTTTTTTTCTTAAGGTTGTTTGTTGTTCTTTAAGCAGTCCTGTACAAGTCAATTGAATGCGCACTCCCGTATTGCAAATATTTATTTAATGTGGCAACATGAAGTGATGAAATAGCATTATCTACCTAAGGTAGAGTAAAGTCATACGAGTTTATCTGTAGTAGATCATTAATTCTTTGTATATGAATTTTAGCTTAATTGAGTTAAGTACTGGAACAAAAGCGAATCACAAAATGTTTTTTTTTTGGAGAACTTTCATTTGTCATTCATAAAGTTTCTCCACTGTGTTAATTTACAGGAGGGAAATGTAGCAGTGGAGTTTTGTTGTGGTGGCAGGCCTGCAACGTTGTATTACGTCTGCTTTAATTAGTTGGCATGACACGTAGCGAAATGAATTAGATTAACACATCACACTACGGCAGGGAAGCTGCTGTGAAAAACCGTCGGTTCGAGCCTATCCATCATCAACATATATGTGATGTTCTAACTTTTTTACGCAGCTCATCCGTTACGAGAAATGGAGCACCAGCTTCCTATCCAGAGGGGCGGGGTTCGTGACACAGTGACAAAGAGAGCTAGATAAAACAAGGGAACATCTCGCTGTATCGCTTGTTATTTTATGGAACACCAGCAGATCCCCGTGGCTTTGCCCACGATAATTAATTAGAAGATAAAAAATCCCTTTAGGCAAGCCTACAGGCTAAGGTAGATTTCGAAGTGCTTTTGGTTTAATTTATTTCTTCTTCTTTAGCCTTGGCATGACAAACCCGCAACAATAACTGCAAAAAAGAGGAAAGAGCACTTTTTCAAACATTCAAATCTCGCCTTATATGAGAGCTATCGAGAAAATAATTATTGATTTGTAGAGTACTCATCAAGAGCTTTTCAACGATACCCCACAAGACGTGGTTTCAAAAAAATCGAATTTCCATCCCCCCACCCCACCCCCACTCGTACCCCCAAAACCCCCAAATCGTTGGTGTCACTGTGAACCCCATAGGGAGTACTCTAATTTATTCAAACAACGTTTCCCTCTATACGTCATACGGGACGAGATATAAATGTTTTAAAATTTCAACCCCATCCCCCGACCACCCCCTTCGGCCAATTTTGCTCATTAACGAACTTATCCGAACTATTGGGCCTAGAAATAACATAATAAAATTTGTTTCAAATATCTTCAAAATTACGGCCGCAAGCGTGTAAAGATATATATAAATACTAGCATGTGCCCGCCGCTTCGCCCGCGATAATTATTTCAAGAATTAAAAATTTAGAGCATAATAGGCCTAGTTAAATCATTATATTTATTAACACCTAAATCACGTGAATTACATACCACGATTAGATAGCGTCGCCTGGTAAAAGCGACCTCAGATTCGAGTTCCTTGGGCCAGAAAACCCCTGTATAGTGAGTTTCGTCCAAATCGAACAACAATTGACTATATTTAGGCCTATATTGATTATCTCTCTTCCTTCTAAGTTATGTTGAAATTTCAGATATCTGCGTGCCTTGACATTATAAACAAATGGATCGACCTACGTGGGTTTTTATTTCCAAGGTATGACAAAAATAGCCAAAGCCAACTCTAATTGATTTGACATTGAAATGTATTACTGAAAACTGATGCTTCGAAAACGCAAAAAAAAAAAAAAAAAAAAAACACACGTTTTCTGCCCGTTTTTCACTCATAACTCACGAACGAAAGCGAAAATTAAAATTCCGGCTTCGAGGTGCATTTTCCGACCCTTCAGTCCACCTACGTTTAAAATTTCAGATCTCTGCGTTCAGTAGATTTCGCTGGCCATCGCGGACAGACAGACAGACAGACACTTCCTTTTATTAACATAGATAGACTAGCAGGTGCCCGCAGCTTCGCCCGCGATAATTAGCCTAATATAGAAATTAAAAATTAAGAGCAACATCATTAAAATAAATAATTTATTAACACCTACGCGTGAATCATTCATAAACTAAACGATTAATAATTATAATTAATCAGCTAAAAATCCGTCTTTGGAGTTTTTTACACGATTAGAAAGCGCCACTTGGTAAAAACAACATCAGATTCGAGTTCCCTGGCCCAGGAAACCCTTGCATAGAGAGTTCCGACCAAATCTAATAATGATTGCCCAGTTAGTTCTATGTTCATTATCCCTCTTCCGTCTAGGTTGAAAATTTCATATGTCTGCGTGCCTTGGCATTATAAACAAATTAATCGACCAGGATGGGCTTACAAAATTCAAGCGATCGCGATGCTTTAATTTCCAAGGAATGACAAAAATGGGCAAAGCCACCTGCAATTGATTTGACAATTGAAATGTATTACAGCTGAAACGTATTACCGAAAACTGATGCTTCGATAGGGAGAAAAAAAGTCACGTTTTCTGCCAGTTTTTCACTCATAATTCGCGAAGGAAAGCGAAAATCTAAAATCCGCCTACGAGGTCCATTCGTCCACCCTTCAGTCCATCTATGTATAAAATTTCAGATCTCTGCGTTCAGTAGATTTCATTGGGCATCGCGCACAGTCAGACAGACAGACAAACACTTCATCTTATTATTATAGATTTTATAACTAAGTCCGTTACTCGGGCTGGGAAAATAATTTTATCATTCATTGAATTTTACCATTGAGTGAAAATAATGACACGTAAATAAACTCACAATATTAAATTAAAATTAAATTTTGATCGAACCGAATATGCTATCCGAATGAATTTGAGATAGACACTTCCCAAGTCATGGGGATCACATGGTGAAAATTTAAGACCTTTAAATCAAAAGGTCTCGGAGGGGTGAGCGAACATGCACAGATCTCAGGGTGCATTTAATAGGCTTAAGCTATAGATTCTACTAAACCCGTGAGAAACTTTTTGATAAAAGCCTGGAAAATGGAATTTAAATAATTGGATACATCCTTATAAATTCGTTTATAATCGCTAGAGCCCGATGTTTGTGACCTAAAATAGGCTAGCAGAAATACGCAAAACAATATGACCTTAAAAATAGCTAAATATGACCCAAAAAATATCATTTTGAGCAAACACTTTTTAATTAATCACATAAAAATCACCATTATTTGAATATTAAATCATGCTATTTTAACAGTTTAATGGCATTGTCAAATAGTATAGAAATCGTTGTATGATTTACTGCATCAAGGATTTTTGAATCCAGTAAAAATAAATTACTGTATCAGCAAATAGCTATTTAGTACATGGTGCTTGGAAAAATTCAACCATAATTTTAGTTCATTCTTGTGTCCGACTTTAGCGTTGTGTAACAAATAGTTGAACAAAAACACTTTCTTTAACGCACTTTATTTTACCTACTCTGCTGATGATGCAGGAACACCACCTGCGAAACGGCCGTCCAGAAGTTTACTAAGGTAAAATAAAGTGCGTTAAAGAAAGTGTTTTTATTCAACCATAATTTTAGATTAAACAAAAGAGCTTGCAAATATATTCATTCTGTCAGAAGTTACCACTGTTTGAAACAAAGAAAATAACTTTTTCACTGCTACTGATGTATACATGAGTCGCCTAAAAAGTTATGTACAAACGAAGGTATAAGATTACCAGAGTAAAGTTTTACGTTAAAATATGAGAATTTTTACTGTTATGTTACGATTGTCATTCATGTAAACCAGCTACTCTACTGAAATTTTCCTGATCAATTTCAAACTTAAAACTTCCCGATGTTTTCACTTCTAGTCTGCCTTATTATCAATGTTTACGTTTAATCAGAATGCTTGATATGCAGTGGACTCACTAGAATAATTGCATGACACTCAATTTCTCAAGCAAATTATAAATCTGTACCGGACTGCAAAGAAAACAGTTAACAAAATTACTACGATCATAGTTTATTCCTTGCATATTATTATGTTTAACATTTCAGATCTCTGTGTGCATCGCGCACAGACAGGCAGACAAACACTTCCTCTTATTATTATAGATAAATGTATAAATTTAAATGTAGGCTACAAACGGAACACAGGAGATTCCAGTGAGGATGCTCACACCTTCAGGGCCACCCCACAACAATTCGGAAGGTGTCGGAAAACTTAGATAAATTAGAAAATTTTCAACAATATTCACTACTGAAAAGGGGGTGGGGGTACGCCGTAGCGTAGTGGTTGAGGCGCTGCGATACAAACCGGAAGGTCGCGGGTTCGATCCCAGATTAGGTCGTTGCAATTTTTCAGTTGGCCTAATCCTTCTGGTGGCTCTATGGCCATGGGGTCGACTCAGCCTCTTAACAGAAATGAGTACCAGGAGCAATCCTGGGAGTAAACGCGGCCAATGCGTAAGGCTGACAACCTTACCACCTTAACGTGCCGAATATCTAAAATCCTGGAGCCTCAACCTCTGGGCCTCCATGGTCTGTAGGCTATAGGGAACACTTTTACTGACAAGGGGAGATAATACAGGTTTGAGTACTGAATAGATTAAATTAGTTTTTTTTTTCTCAGCAATGAATTGTTCTGCCACCTTGTAATCTGACATGCTCTTTAGTGACTACTTCTATAATTGCAAACTATTGTCAGAATTAATTAAACTTTTATAGTTATGGGTAATTATCGTTACAGAATGGCAGTCATGTTTCAAGCACTGAAATGCCGTTTCCGGCAATAATTACCACAAATATCAGAATATGAATGATTCTTTTTCTAGATTTTTGTTACTAGCAGGTGCCAGCGGCTTCCACCACGACAATTAATTCGAAGATTAAAAATTAAGAGCAAAATAATTACATTATATTTATTAACATTTACACCCGAATCATTCGTAAACTAAACGATTAATAATTAACCGAGTTTGGTCGAAAATCAATAGGCTCCTTCCCTTAGACGTTATAAATGCGTATACCAAGTTTCATTAAATCATTGAAGCATATTTGAGTTATCGCACGTAGGCTACAGACAGACGGACAGAAACTTTACCGTCCACCACACAATCTCAGAAAGTACCATTCTGGTACTTAATGATTGTCGTTTACAAATAGGCCTATAACTTACATAGGCCAAGCTCAATAATGGCCGGTTTCTATAAACTCGCGAATTACCTATGGGTAAATTATCCAATGGACAGAATTTACACAAAAATAACACCACACCAACACACATAATTTAAAGATAGCAATCACATACACTTGTGGCGAGTTTCTAGATAAATGTTCTCTGGGTAAATATGAAAATGACAGAAAAAATGTTCCTACAAACTCGGGCCTAGATCTTGCCAAGGGTAAATCATCGGGCTAATTTATCCTTTCATGGTTGGCTGGATAAAATTTAACCTTTCATAGGATCAATAATAATTTAAACAATGAGAATCAAAGACTTCTGAATTAAATTAACTGCACAACTCCAAGGCCTTCCTCATTATATCATTGTGGGTGATTAGGAACTAATTTGTCCATGGATAATTTACCCATAGGTAATTCACAGGTTTGTAGAAACCGGGCATAAATCACTTAAAATTAAATAAAGTTATTAGTTGTTACTAGTTAAAACACATTTTGCTTTTTCCATCTAAAGCACGTTTTAAATTAAACAGTGTGATTGAACTAGGGATTTTCACATGTAATATTTTACTATTCGCTTTCGTTTCTATCTAACGTAAGTGGATTAAACTAAGCAATTTAATTATTTTTTATTCTTCGAATCAGTATCTGCTGACGCGGTTGTAACCGATATTTAATTCAGTAAAATCGCTGCCGTTATGAGGTACAATTTCGGTTTATATGAGTGCTTTCATTTCAACCCACGTCGTAATATAAAAATGATCACGATACCGTACGCAAATCTGATAAACCCTTTCGCCCACGTTATATCAATTGCCAGCTATCCCACGGGGTTTTATCATTGTTCTATATTTATGCACAAAGAAAATGAGGCTTATCTTAAAATTCATAGCGTAATTAATTAAAAAGCACATAACTTATAATGGATCTTACTTCTGTGTCCAATTGCAATTAAGTAATAGGCCTACTATTATTTTATTATTAATTATATTATTTTCTCATTACTTTTATAATTATATTATTATTATTATTATTATTATATTGGATGTATAACGTCCATGGGAAGAAGTCTATTGATATTGGACCAAACCGGTTGACCGGTACTAGAGTAATGCCCAATTTAGTGCCTATTTTAATAGCAATGTATTAGAAAGACGCGATTTTCATGAAACTTGGTATACGCATTTATAACGTCCATGGGAAGAACCGTATTGATATTGGACCAAATCGGTTGACCGGTACCGGAGTAATGCGCAATTTAGTGCCTATTATGCGGTAATATATTAGAAAGTATTCCTCAAATGCAAATCAGTTCTCATGACATGTTTTATAGTGTTAACATATGGCTTTGGAAGATTTAATCACACATGCTTATCAAACATTAGACCTTTGTCCTTCCATAAGCCCTGCTTAATAAATCGACTTGGAGCTTAAATCGGAAATCGATTAAAAAATAACTTATTTTCTGCATACCATAATTTCAATTATCATTGAATAAACAAAAGCATTCTGGCACTTTGTTACACCAGTTTACCTGATTTTATTATTATTATTATTATTATTATTATGTCCTAATTTATAAACCTGAAACGCTGTAAGTTAGGCACATTGTTAATTAAAATTATGAATCATGTTTTTAGAAGAAACATCCATTGATTTATCACGGGAAATAATATTATGTAGGCCTAAGCTAAGAATCCCTTTAATATCTTAGATAAAAGTGGTGGATCTGATGGGATTGTTAAGAAATTATTTAACTCTTAAATTCATTATCTATCCTATGGTAATTTGTAATAAAGTGATGGAAAAGAAATTGGAAGAAAATAAAAAAAAATACCGTGTAAAATTACAGAATAAGGTGCAAGAAATAAACTGTGGGCCTAATCATAGCGTTGATTGTTTTCTTTACGGTCCGACATGGGTTTGTATATTGTCAGGAAATTATCTCCCACATTTAAAGGTTCAGCTAAATCAAAAGCGATGAAAATAGGCATCTGATAGGCCTATAGGATTCACTTTGCATAACTTGTTCTACACCAGTGTCTACAATATCAGAAACCTGTAGATAATGTAATTCCTTCCTTCTACACGCACCATATTTTAAATCTAGTGCATTCTTTCTCATATAACTGTCTTGATTCGCATGAAAGAAATTCTAATACAATATTAATTTGTAGCTTTCCCTGATAATTTCGCTGATAAATATTTCACCACCACAACTAGCAGCTTTTCAAGCGACATTAATCGAAAAACTGATAGTGGGAAGTTAGTAGGCCTAATAAGTCATAAATAGACTACTAATACTAATACACAATAATTTATGGAGATTTGATTTTTATTTGTCGTGGGCCTAAATGGAACCTTGAACGGACTTAGGCCTAATACCAAAAAAATATTGCAAGCCTAAGATAATTCTTTCACACTAGCCGAGTGTAACCTAAGGTGGAAAGATAGAGTGAGGCTGAAAAATTCAATGCCATTGTCAGGATTTGAACCAGGATCTCCGGCTCTCCGTGCCGCTGCTCTACCGATACAGACTACTTACTTACTTACTTACTCAATGGCAACAGGCAATTTCTAAGTAGGCCTGAGCTAAAGGAATATTATATATTTTATGGAACCCGAAGGTTCATTGCCGCGTTTACCTGAGCCCGCCATTCAACACTATTCTGTGCTAACTCCATCCAACCATCCCTCTCAAATCCTAGGCCTACTTCTCTTAAATCTATCCTAATATTGTCCTCCCACCTACGTCTAGGTCTTCCAAATGGTCTTTTCTCTTCGGGTCTCCCAGTCAATACTTTTGAGATGTCTTTCTTCCTCCATGCGTGCAACATATCCAGCCCATTTCTTCCTCTGTGATTTAATTACCCTTACTATATCCGGTGAAGAGTACAGGTCATGAAGCTCGTCGTTATGCAGTTTTCCCCAGTCCCCATTTCCATCTCTCTTAAGCTCAAATATTTTCCTAACCCCCCTGTTTTCGAACAGACAGCCGTCTGCAATACTTTGAAATCTCAAACTAATCCATTGTCGTTTCAACTTTAAAATAACAAGTTGCTGACCGACGATAGAGAAGTATATTAAAGGAACAAATTTGTGACATTCGAGTCTATTTATCTTTGCAGATCGGAAGTGAATGAGTGATATATTAAATAATTGTATCATTAAAGCGTAAATATCTCAATTGATTATGCTATTTTTCGAGTGCCGAAATAAGGAATAGTTACTTGTTTATTAAAAAAATCTAGAATAAATGTCAAAGTTATAGGCTAAAATAATATTACTGTTCATTATTATGATTTATTAGAGCGGCTAAAATATTTTTTTAAACCTAAAAAGGGCTATTCCACAAAAATAAAAGGCTAAAATACCTTTTACAAAAGCCTAAAAATCTGGGGCGTAATCATCACGAAACACCTCCAAACACATCCGATAAATAAAATCGAAAAGTCTTTCTACAAACCGTTCATTAAATTGCCTTCGGACACATGACCAAATCATTATTATTAGCTATTAGGACCATGTAAACATCAGTAATTATTAACTATTAACCATTACAGAGTTGAAGTACAATATAAGCAATCACCAAGGAAAAGCGTCAGTGAATTATAAGTTTGAAATCAATACGAAAAATTGCAGTTGAATACCAGGTTTCTATCAACGACAACTGTTACACGAGAATAAAAATCCTCACATTTTACCATAAATTACTGCTCTATTAATAGAATACTTCTGCTGTTATGCGAAGTTTTGCGGTGACGAATTTATAGGCCTACATCAGTAAAAGTGAAAAGAATAATGCAGTTTACAGAAAAGATTCTAATTTTAAAATGGAATAAACAGATGATTTATTAGTTTGCAGTTTCTTTATGTTAACGTGAAATTATAAGTAGGCCTTGACACCTATAGCCTAAATAATTTAGCGTTCAAATGTAAAATGGAACTCATGGAAATCCTTAGACAGGGTGTCGTCCACCAAGTAATGCAGAAGAAATTCCCGGCTTATTCCCTGATTTTCATTGATCATTTCAGAAATTCCCGACCAAAATATGAAGCACTTTATAATAACTGTGTAAGAAAAATTATAGGATTATACATAATTTAAATAAGAAAAACTTTTAGTAACAAAAGTAATTGCAAACAATAATTAGGCCTACTTAGGCTATAACAGATGCAAGAATTAGGAACAATAAAATAAATTAAATATACTTTCATATAGGCCTATTATTGTCTAGAAGTCTTTTTGATCACACTTTGCAATTTTTCGAATTTTCCCGGATATTTTAACAAATTCATTGACTTTTCCCGGATTTTCCCGACCATACGAAATTCCCGGCCTTTTCCCGGATTTTCCCGACCAGTGGACACCCTGTTAGGTAGGAGAGAATATGCACAGGGCTATGTGATTTGGTGAGAGGTGACCTGCACATAGGCCTATAGGCTAGTCATATTTTTTTAGGCCCTAGCAAATTATATTGCTTTATGAGGATTACTGTTAACCTAAATTGAGGGCTGTGATATCTATAATAATAAGAGGAAGTGTTTGTCTGTTTGTGCACGATGCCCAGCAAAATCTAGGCTACTGCACGCAGAGATATGAAATTTTAAACTTAAGAGGACGGCCAAATGCACCTCAAAGTCGGATTTTTAATTTTAGCTTACGTTTGCGAGTTATGCGTGAAAAACTGGCAGAAAACGTGCATTCTTTTTGCTATCCAAGCGTCAGTTTTCAGTAATACATTTCATTTGTCAAATCAATTACAGGTGGCTTTGTCTTTTTATGGTCACAACTTGGAAATAAAAGCATCGCGATTTTTTCAATATATCGCAGGGAATTATCGATCATTATATTCTGTGAGCTCACCCTGGTGGATTCGTTTGTTTATAATGTCAAATACAATAGAGACGCTTTCTAGTCGTGGAATGCACTCCAAAGCCGGATCTTTAGCTACCTCATTATAATTATTAATTGTTTAGTTTATGAATGATTCTCGTGTAAGTGTTAATAAGTATGTTTTAATTATTTTGCTCTTAATTGTTAATCTTCGAATTAATAATCTTGCACGAAGCCCCGGGCACCTCCTAGTAGCACATATTGAAGGGTAGGAATTAGGGATGGGTCGATACCAGATTTTCTCGATACTCGATACCGATACATGATTTTTCCTCGGTACTCGATACTTCGATACTCGATACCTTCAACATTTCCAGTTTCAATAAATAGGTACATTAAAAATTAAAATTTGAGAGAACTGTGTATTACCAACTAAATGAATTAAGTCTGGATATTTAATGAGACAAAATTTAATATCATCAGTAGCCTATAATTATTTTTAAACTTTACATTAAAATTAGTTTTTTAAACAGTCCACTTACAAGTTTTTATTAAAAAAAATACTAGCATCTCACTTAATTGCAGAATTACAAAAGTATCGAGCTAGTTTTCTGAAGTATCGTTCGATGCCGATACCATGCAAGTATCGAGAGTATCGAGGTATCGTAAGTATCGAGGACCCATTCCTAGTAGGAATATATTGTTGATGTGAGGAATTTTTGGTAAATTCGTTTTCTAAATATTGTAGTTATCCCATTTATTCCTTCACGTATGCTGGTGAAACTTTCCCAAGAAACCGTTAAATATATCCTATTAACTCCGTTCTGGCACTTTTGTTTTATTAGTATACCTGATTTTATTTTACTTTTTCAGAATTTGAAGCGAGTAAGTTATATGGCCCATACTTATGGTATAGAAAGTTCTGTGATATTAATAGGCTTACCCCAAACATATATATTTATGATCTGTCTTATAGCATACCAGTGGATATCGTGTTATAGCCTATGCAGATGATGCCACTCTAATATCTCTATATATATAAAAGGCTTTGTCCTGACTGACTGAATGAATGACTGACTGACTGACTGACTGACTGATTGACTGAATGACAGGAATCAACGTACAGCCTAAACTATAACAGGTAGAGACTTGGAATTTTGACAGTACCTTCGTTTCATAATGTAGGTGCTCACTAAGAAAGGATTTTGAAAAATTCTGATTCTAAATGCCAAAAATTAAATGTTTTTGAAAATACTTAATCCCTTTTTACATAGAATTATCAATTCCAAATCACAGAATATATTGTTGCCAAATGGTATCAGGTGGGCTTGGAAGAAACAAATGAAATGCACTTTTGACAAAAAAGAGAAGTTATCAAAATAATTCATGTTATAAATAAATATTACACTAAAATAATGGAATCACATAACTTTCTCTACCCTGGACATAGAGAAAACAAAACGAGGTATGGTAATGTGTATATTATTATATTATATCGCAGGTTTTTGGAGAGAAAAGTATGAAAGTGATAATGCTTTATGGTAACATAAGAGTGGGAAATTTCCCGCCTCGATATTACAATTTTATGTTACAGGAATTTCTGTTTCTTCTTATTTAAACCTCTACCAGGCTTGCTGTGCACTGTACAAGCGATGGGATGCAACATTCTAGATCCTCTATGAGCCATAAAAAACTATATCAAGCGTTTTCTGAGGGAATAGTTTGAGTGTAATAAGTCGTTCTTCCTATTTCAAATTATAAATGCCTATATAAGGACCTAGAATTTAAAATTGAAAATCTTTCATAAGCTAATTTCCAATTACAAAATACAAAACCCGGGCGACGCCGGGTCTTTTAAGCTAGTCTTCTGATAAAAGCCTAGATCAGATGAAAGAAATGAAAATGGATGGTCTCATAGCTGCAAATGACTGGTTTGGGAGAAATGGGTTTGCTCTAAATGATTCAAAGAACCAGAAATATTCTTTTGGTCTTACAAGCACGATACCTAATAACTGCGATAATAATAAAATTACTTGGTTTTCACCTGGACTCTAAGCTTACTTGGAAGCCCCATGTTGAAAATATTTGTAAGAAAATGGCTAGAGGTTTGCATATCAGTCGAGGTTTTAAGGTCTGTGTATTTTGCTCTTTTTACAAAGCCATATTGTTTATGAAATATATCTCTGGGATCATTCCAGGGAAACAAATTCGATTTTACTTCTCCAAAAAAGGCCCTGTGGATAATGGCAAACAAAAGTCAGAGAGAAAGCTGAAGACCTCTTTTTACTGAAATGAATATGACAGTTTTTAATTTATATGTATTTTATTGTACCTTATATATAAAGAAGAATCTAGAGAGTTTCACTGATATAGAAGTGCATAATTATAATACAAGACACAGGGCAGATTTAAATTTACCAAAGTGTCGTTTAAATAGCTCTTATAACACTTGTTTTTATAATGGAATTAATTTATTCAACAAACTGCCTTTAAGCGTCCGTTGTTTACCCATAAATAGTTTTAAAAATTATGTTTATGCATGGCTGATAAGGAGACCATTTTATTCTGTACTCGAATTCCTTACTGCTGACTTTGTCTTATAAGAACTGTTATTACGTATATTGACGATTTCTCACCTGTATGGACATTGGCTAATAAACATTATTATTATTATTATTATTATTATTATTATTATAATTATATGTATGTAGATCAAATGTCTAAATTTATCACTATTAGCATAGCGAGTCAACATTGGATGTTGGAAGACGTGAAAGACCTTCTACATAATACAACAGACTTTTAAATCCAAAGCCACCCATTACATAACCATTCGACACTGGCTATGCACTTTTTATTCGAATGTGTTGAGCATGCATCACAACGCGTCTCACATCCCGAAGCAAGGGGAGCAGAAGAGAAGTATGTGACGGGCACTGGCAAAAAAAAAAAAAAAAAGTCACGAGAGAGTAAAAAGACGGAAAAGGAATGAGGAAACAGCGGGTGAAACTTGGGCAACGCGCCAAACGGTAGAATAGCGGGAGGGGAAAAAAAATCTCTATGTTCACTGGAAAGTGTACGTTTCTTTCATCTCCTAATAAACAAACGCAATATTTTCGCTCGCATATTACACCCCCAGGGAGATAATTCTTACCTGCTGGCGGGATGAAATTTCGTCCCCGTAGGATGCCAGAGCCGCTTAGAAGATCCAGTCATTCCCTTACAGAAAAAACACCGATCCTTTTCCTTTCCTTTTCTAGTAGCAGAAAATACTCACACGCACTTTTCACATGATTAAAATTTCTATTACCTCTCAAAAATAAAAACATAACACAACATTCGACCTTTTTTATTAACAGACAACACTGGATATTCTCTATGCCTAAACTTTTTTTAAAGCTGGGTTTTGGATCCAGGCGTAGATTTTATCTCCTGCATTTTTTCCAGTACCTCAATCTAGAAGTAGTTTAGCTGTTTTGTGTGATTAAAAAAACAGCGGGACGGGTTTTAAGCACTGTTTTGCGCGTGCAAATGTTACCCCTACGCGGTCCCAAGTCCGACTGAAGATAGGGGTCGTAGCTACATCGGTAGGTTTCCCTCCAACCCACCCCCGCAACCTCCCCCGTATCGAGCGTGTGGCTCTCGCTCTTTGCCACGCCCACCAATTCTGCACATAGCACATTCTACGCTCCAATGGGAGGAGTCAACGCGCCCGCTGTCCCTTTACGTCCCCACTGACCTACTTTAACTGGGCCCCACCACCCACATGTTCGCCACACTCCTTCCCTTTTACCACCTAGGGAAACTCATTCAAAAGCAAAACACTATAATACAAGATGCAAGTTGTAGTAGGGGGGGGGGCATAACCCTTTCAGTCACTTCCCCTCCAAGCATTCCGTGTACTCAGGCCGTAATGAATGGGTATTTTTGTTCGACTGTACCATGATACGCATAAGTTATTACATGTGATGTAACGGTATTATAATTCAGATTTTCATTATAACACTGGTGTGGTTTCGATTAGGCCTATTACCGAACACAGAACGAACTTGGCCTTGAGAGTAGCAAACGAAACGGCGTTATAAACAACCTGTCAGTGGCGGACGCAGATTTTTTTTCGAGGGGGGGATTTGTTTAGGTAGAAAGAATACTAAAAAAATTAATTAACTTACATATATAGGCTAATTAGTTTATAAAACTGGCCACTTAGAGTGCATATTATAGCCTTTTTTTCAAATTTCGGGGGGGGGGGATCTATCCCCCCAGTCCCCCCTCTGCGTACCTGTATTTAAGGGGGGACATACAGCTTTCGGTGAAATTCAAAGTTGAGAAATAGGTGAATTTTATTATTTTTTCCCCTCAGCAATTAATTGATCTACCATCTTGCAATCTGATATAGGCCTACTCTTTAATGAATATTTCCACAATTGGCAATATTTTTGGGTGATGCTTTTCTCTATTCGTTTGAAAACATCATACTGAACAACATCATCCACAATCTGTGGAATATCTACAGTTATAAGTATTTTGTAAAAATCAAATTTTTAAATTTTCTTTTCCATTATATATATTTTGAAAAAATAAAGTATTGATGTTAAATTAATAATTGTAGATAGAGTTGTTCATATGATATTAACAAATACACAGAAAAATAATCACTAAAAAATATTGATATTTGTGGAAGTTATCAAGGAAAAGACATTTCAGTGCGTGGAACGTGGCTGCCATTTTGAAACGATAACTACCCGTAACTGTAAAAGATTGATTAATTTTGAAAATAGTATGCAATTGTAGTTAATAAAGAATAGCCTATGTCAGATAGCAAGATTGTAGAGCAATTCATTAGTGAGGGAAAAAATAATGAAATTCACCTATTTCTCACCTTTGAATTTCACTTAAAGGTATATGTCAGCCTTAAAATAAAATGTGCTGATTTTAATATTATACTAAATTGAATTCATTTCTTGTTGTAAAAAGCCCTTGGTTTCAAGAAAACGGCCAAGAAGAACCTTCGACTTGACTGCACGCCATCAGCTGACATCTGTCGTAGAAGACAAGAACTACGAGAACAGCTGATTGTGAAGGGCAGCCGTCTTCGTTTGTCTGAGTGAATCTATTTGATAATATTATATTAGGCTAATATTATTATTATAATTGTTGATACTATTATTATTATTATTATCATATTATTATTATGCTCTGCCTTCTTCTTCCTCTTCTTCAAATCCAATCTAAAACAATATGTTATAACTGTTATAAGTCATCCACAGGCAGTCTTGCCTAGTGAACAATAAAGCTTTGCACCAGGTTGAAACAACTGAATACTCGCTCTTTCACGGCCTCTTATTCTATATCAGACTGTGTAGTGAGAAAGGTTAATAGTTGGCCATGTTTAGAGTAAAGAAAGTTACGTGAGTGCATTAATAAGATTTTATTTGGGTTATGTATCCTTCGGGGATGCGAATCGATGTGGGAACGAGATTCTTTTAATTTTTTCAACCAATTTAGACTACTTGAAGAGAATGTCATTTATAATTTATTATAGGCCTACTAAGAGGCAAACTTTTATTTTGAAGACAAAATTATGAAAGTTTCAGATTAATTTTTTTTTCTTCTTCTTTCTTTTTATTCACGGTCAGCGCGACATCCGTGGATGCTTTACATACTTGCTCTATGGCAATAGATAATTCCTAAATATGCTAAAATAATATTATCTATTTTATGGAACCTAAAGGTTCATTGTCGCGCTTACCTGAGCCCGCCATTCAACCCTATAACTTACTATGCTAACTCCATCCAACCATCCCTCGCAAATCCTATTTCCCTTAAATTCATCCAAATATTGTCCTTTCACCTACGTATAGGTCTTCCAAATGATCTTTTCCCTTCGGGTCTCCCAGTCAATATTTTTTAGATAGGCTATGTCTTTCCTCACCCATGCGCGCAACATGTCCAGTCCATTTCTTCCTCCGTGATTTAATTACCTTTACTATATCCGATGAAGAGTAGGCCTACAGGTTATGAAGCTCGTCATTATGCAGTTTTCATCCCTCTTAAGCCCAAATATTTTCCTAAGCCCCCCTGTTTTCGAACACTCTCAGATTGTGTAAGGGGCCATGTCTCACTTCCATATAATACAACCGGTAGGATAATCTCTCTATATATAAAAGGCTTTGTCCTCACTGACTGACTGACAGGAATCAACGTACAGCCTAAACTATAACAGGTAGAGACTTGGAATTTTGACAGTACCTTCGTTTCATAATGTAGGTGCTCACTAAGAAAGGATTTTGAAAAATTCTGATTTTAAATGCCAAAAGTAAAATGTTTTTGAGAATACTTAATCCCTTTTTACACAGAATTATCGAATCCGAATCACATTTGACATTAAAACATATTGTTGCCAGTGGGTTTCAGATGGGTTTGGAATTAAATTAAATGGAAGTTTGACAATTACAGTTGGCTTTGTCTATTTTTGTCATTCCTTGGAAATGAAACTTTCGCGATCGCTTGAATGTTGTAAGCCCTAATATGGTCAAACATTGTTTTATTTGGACGAAACTCACTATACAGGGGTTTTCTGGACCAAGGAACTCTAATCTGAGGTCGTTTTTACCAGGCGACGCTATCTAATCGTGGTATGTAGTCCACGTGATTTAGGTGTTAATAAATATAATGATTTAACTATTATGCTCTTAATTTTTAATTTTTGAAATAATTATCGCGGGCGAAGCCGCGGGCACATGCTAGTTGTCTTATAAATCTTTATTTTTAAATTGAATGAATGTGCAGACCTAACTTATCTTATGTCTGATCGTGAGGAATAAAGGAAAGGCTTTGTGTTTCACACAAAAGGTCATGTTTTGTAGAACCTAATGAAGTAAGGCTATTTGTGCTATGCACTACCTGGCTCTCCTGTACACGTGTTCTGTTTTGGTATGTGCAATATAGTAGTTGATAGTCTGAAAGCATGGTTTCTATAGCAGCATTTAATAACGTAGGCCTTTAGGACGAGGGAAATTAATTTCACAGAACAGGAAGTTTCTATTGCTTTAGTTTCTAATACATCACCTTAAAGCGGATCCTATGGGAGCCACCAATCGTAATGGACGAGAAATATCCTTTGTATAGGACAGGGATTATCAACCTGTGGTATGCGAAAATATGTAGGGGGTAGGATGCAGTTGACCAATGGAAATATCGTGGTTGGAATTTGTGCTGCGTTGTTGAATTTTTGGATCAGTGTTGGGTTGGTTGGTAGGCCTATATAGTTATTTAACGACGGGGATGTACTGCTACTTAGGCCTGTGACCGTCGCCGGTGTGCCGGAATTTTGTCCCGCAGGAGTTCTTTTACATGCCAGTAAATCTACTGACATGGAACTGTCACATTTATGCACATATAAATGTCATCGATCTGGACCTGAATCGTACCCGGAACTTTGGGTCAGCGTGGGGAAGGAATAGGCCTACAAAGAACTATCAAGCACGGATGAAAAGTTCCTTATCGGATTTACGACTAGGCCAACATATTTACGTAAAAGAAGTTTTTGTGGTTTGAATTATATGAAAAGTAAATGCAGAAACAAACTTATTGTTGAGAATGATTTAAGGTTGAGCCGAACATTGTTCAATTCTCAATAATTTCTTCTGAACTGGGGCTACTTTTAACTTTTGTCCTTGTTTTAGTAAAAATTTATAAAATATAGTCTATATAACTTATATATATATATATATATATATATATATATATATATATATATATAAGTAGTGATGTGAGTCGGAAAATTTTCAACGGAAAAATTGGAAATTTTTCAGAACGTCGGAAAAATATGGAAAAATAGGAAAAATATGATTAAGTGCTTTTTTTAAGTGTGTGTATGTGTCCAAGCCCCAGGCAGCCAAATTGCTTATTTGAGAAAGTGAAATCCCTTTCTTATTTGAGACAGGGAAATCCAATTGCATATTTGAGAAAGGAATATATATATATTCCATAACTATAAGTATATAATATAACAGTGGAACAACATGTAACATTAGGCCTACAATATGACATTATAAATAACTTGAGTTTTGTCCATTCTGTAGCGATAATCTTAATGATTTATGTATAGCGTAGAGCTTTTCACTGGTACTCACTACTAAATTGCGGTATTTTGTTACCTGTTGGAGCGCTTTCAACCGCATGGAGCGGCCATCTTCAGCAACTGACTTCCGTGGTGTTGTTGTTGTTGTTGTTGTTGTTGGGAAGACATTTCTGGATAACTGTATCGTACAGCGCGTGTGATTTGAATTGTAACTGTTCGTTTAGGATGTTGGTGTTGTCTTGTGTGGTGTGTCTGTATATTTCATATTGTTCGAGTGTGTTGAGTGTGTGACCTTTGTGGTTGATGTGTAGGATTTCCATGTCTGTATTGATGTCTGCGTATTCGTGTCCTGTGGTTATTATATGGTTTGCATAGGCGGAGTCTGTGTTTTGTTTGAGAGCTCGTATGTGTTCTGTGTATCGTGTTTTGAAACTTCGGCCTGTTTGTCCTATGTAGAATTTTGGGCAGTCGTTGCATTTTAGTTTGTAGACTCCTGGGTTATTGTATTTGTTTGTGTGTTGTTTGTTGTCTGTGGGTTGTATTTTGTTGATTGTTTTGTTCTTTGTTCTGAATGCTATTTTGTATCCTTGTTTTCTGAATTGTTGGGCGATTTTCTGTGTATGTGTGTTGAAATATGTGAGTGTGATGTATTTGTCTTTTTTCTTTTCTGTGTTTTGGTCATTTTTCTTCGTTCTGATTTTGTGTAGTAGGTTGTCAATGACTGTGTGGTTGTAGCCATTGGTAATGGCTAAGTGTTTTATGGTGTTAAGTTCTTCTTTGTGGTCTTCAGCGGATAGTGGTGTGTTTTCAAGTCTGTGGAGCATGGATCGGAATGCAGCATGTTTGTGTTGTGTTGGGTGGTTGGAGCTGTTGTGTATCAGTGTGTCTGTCATTGTGGGTTTTCTGTATATTTTGAATTTATGTTTCTGTGTGTTGTCTTTTGTGATAGTGAAATCTAGGAAATTGAGGGTTTTGTTTATTTCAAATTCTGCTGTGTATTGTATGTTTTTGTGGATTTTATTGATGTGGTGTAGTAGTTGTGTGCATTGTCTGGTGTTGCCTCTGTATAGTACGATGATATCATCTACGTATCTGTGCCAGTAGATTATTTTGTGTGCGTGTTTGTTGTTGTGGAGGATTTTGTTGTGTTCTATGTGTTGGAGAAATATCTCTGCTAGTATGTTGGATATGGGGGAGCCCATGGGAAGGCCATCTGGTTGAGTGTAGTGTTTGTTCTCGAAGGTGAAGTAGTTCTGTTTTGTGATGGTTTCTACATCCTAACATCCTAAAGACCACACTACAGGAAAACAACACACCGGAACAACACATAACAGAAATCATAAACATCCTAGAAACCATCACAAAACAGAACTACTTCACCTTCGAGAACAAACACTACACTCAACCAGATGGCCTTCCCATGGGCTCCCCCATATCCAGCATACTAGCAGAGATATTTCTCCAACACATAGAACACAACAAAATCCTCCACAACAACAAACACGCACACAAAATAATCTACTGGCACAGATACGTAGATGATATCATCGTACTATACAGAGGCAACACCAGACAATGCACACAACTACTACACCACATCAATAAAATCCACAAAAACATACAATACACAGCAGAATTTGAAATAAACAAAACCCTCAATTTCCTAGATTTCACTATCACAAAAGACAACACACAGAAACATAAATTCAAAATATACAGAAAACCCACAATGACAGACACACTGATACACAACAGCTCCAACCACCCAACACAACACAAACATGCTGCATTCCGATCCATGCTCCACAGACTTGAAAACACACCACTATCCGCTGAAGACCACAAAGAAGAACTTAACACCATAAAACACTTAGCCATTACCAATGGCTACAACCACACAGTCATTGACAACCTACTACACAAAATCAGAACGAAGAAAAATGACCAAAACACAGAAAAGAAAAAAGACAAATACATCACACTCACATATTTCAACACACATACACAGAAAATCGCCCAACAATTCAGAAAACAAGGATACAAAATAGCATTCAGAACAAAGAACAAAACAATCAACAAAATACAACCCACAGACAACAAACAACACACAAACAAATACAATAACCCAGGAGTCTACAAACTAAAATGCAACGACTGCCCAAAATTCTACATAGGACAAACAGGCCGAAGTTTCAAAACACGATACACAGAACACATACGAGCTCTCAAACAAAACACAGACTCCGCCTATGCAAACCATATAATAACCACAGGACACGAATACGCAGACATCAATACAGACATGGAAATCCTACACATCAACCACAAAGGTCACACACTCAACACACTCGAACAATATGA
Organism: Ectobius pallidus; assembly: GCA_964059195.1. NCBI lineage: Eukaryota > Metazoa > Arthropoda > Insecta > Blattodea > Ectobiidae > Ectobius > Ectobius pallidus. Next base: position 15,217,336 of record CAXKWD010000003.1, read on the forward strand.
AATATACAGACACACCACACAAGACAACACCAACATCCTAAACGAACAGTTACAATTCAAATCACACGCGCTGTACGATACAGTTATCCAGAAATGTCTTCCCAACAACAACAACAACAACAACAACACCACGGAAGTCAGTTGCTGAAGATGGCCGCTCCATGCGGTTGAAAGCGCTCCAACAGGTAACAAAATACCGCAATTTAGTAGTGAGTACCAGTGAAAAGCTCTACGCTATACATAAATCATTATAAATAACATTTCTCATAGTTAGCTGACTGTGAGCTCAGCTTGTAGACGTGAACTAGTTAATTATATCAAACTTAACTTCTCTAATGTGTTTTTTTCCATTTTAATTTACTGCCAACTGTTAGACCTAAATACTTTATTTCATGTACTCTTTCCAGTTCTAGGCATTTACATGATGTCAACTTATTGGAATTGTGTAAATGATATTTTAACTTACATTCCATCCTCAGTTTTGGCTTTTGGGTAAATATCGTATGTTTTTATTCTGTTATCATCTAGCCATCCTCTGAATGCCTCAGTATCGAATTTGCATATCTAAAGTTAGCTTGGTAGTAATTCACCGATAATAATTATTGCATTTAATCAGTGAAAATTTATATTCAGTGAAAATACACTTTTATATCTTTTTCTATTATTGGTGGTGTTTTATTTATTTATTTATTTATTCCAATTTTTCGAATTTTTCCAATTTTTCCTTATTTTTCCAATTTTTCCAGAAATTTTCCCGGAAATTTTTCAAAAAAATATTTTTCCGGAAAAATAACAACACTAGGCCTATATATAAGCAATATCTCTCGCTCCTATTGAAATAGATTGCATAATATAATTATAGAGGTTATAGTATATTGCGATACTAGTGCGATAAGATCATGCATACGGATCGAGGAAAGAGTTTGAAAAAAAAGAGGAGCTCGCGCCGAGTTTTTTTTCAATTTTCCGAGATCCGTCATGCGCTTACGGCACGAGTATTGCATGCTATTTGTTGCACGATGATTATGTATATCAATTTAATTGAATTCATTGAGATATTACCTGAAAATTTTATGTATATACATTATTGAAGATAGATGTTTATTTCAGAAAGTGATTCTCATTTGTTGTTGTTTATGGGAACCGAATATTTGTCCTGGGGGGGCCTTGTCCATAAAGGCTTGTATTATGAGGTGTGGTGTAAGTAAATTCTTTCCACACGGAAACTCTTACCGCACATAGCAACAAGATTGCGTGTGGGAATGTCAACTTACGATCCACGGCAACAACATTCGTAAGTACCACTAATTAGTTAAGTCGTGCAAAAAAGAATACAATAACATTGTTCCTTAATCCAAAAATCTGCACCGACACCAACAAACAACAGGTGCTATTGTAGACGCGTGGATTTCCCTAGTGTTGCCGCTGTCATTCACCACTTCTCAAGTGAAGTAAACGTGCTGCGGTACGTATTTGGCAACATTGTACTGGACTGCAGACAAGTGTAAATACGCCTAATTACTTTCCTATTCACTGATTGACAGGTCGAAGAGGATTAGGGTGGCAGCAGGTACATGCAGTTCTTGGAAGAAAAGTATTTAAGAAGTGGCACCCACAATATACAAAGTGATCCATTTCTTCACAGTAGACCAGGGTTGCCAGATCAGAAACGTAGAACGGTCGTACCAATATTCGAAAATAGTCGTATTCTAGTCAAAACTGTCGTATGCGTTGTAATTTTGTCAGTGTAATGAACGTATTGCGTTAATAATAATAATAATAATAATAATAATAATAATAATAATAATAATTCATAGTCGGAATTTTACACCTTACATAAATGTCATGCAATTGTTAATAAATCATCTTATTTGTAAATGATTAGACGTGTTTCATTATCTTCCTATGTGGTAAATTTGATAATATACAATAAAATTAAATAAACAGTAGTTGCCACAGTGTTTTAATTATTGCAAAAGGAACAGGACTGCTTTCCATTCATATTGATTTTTAGTTACATGCTCACAAAAAAAAACCATGAATATATATCAAAATTTAAAATTCTACAGTAAACTGGTTTAAAAATATAAAACTCTATGTTAAAAATAGTCGTACAAATAGGCGTACGACTCATTGTTGCGTCGTACGTCGTACAAATGTATGAAATAGTCGTATGTGTACGACTATAGTCGTACGTATGGCAACCCTGCAGTAGACAGAAGACAGTCATTGACTTCTGGAAACTTATACAACGTGAAAAATACCCTGAATTGAGTGTGTTTAACAGGAGAATTGCTTCCATATGGCTACTTGTGTGAATTCACATTTTCCATTATGAAGGCAATGCAAAGAAACATACTTTACGTTGCCCATTTTCAGGACTTTTTTTTTTAAATGTCAACAATGCCATTCGAAATTGGGACAATTATCAACCCTTATACCCTTTCAGAGCTGAATTTATAGCCTATATTTATATAAACAATTAAGTGAAATCATCAACGAGCTCTAAGCTTGAAATCAATGAAGAAAATTTTTACAAACTAGATGGTTTCTAAGAATAGCACTCCCAACATGTGCACAAAAAAACCTCACATTTTGTATAGAATATTATGCTATTATTTTAATATCTCTGCTTTTACTTAATATTTTTATGTGACAATTATAGGTCAGTAGTAGTGAAACGGTTAAGAATATAAAACTGTACGCTATACCGATTAATGTAACGTGTTTATAATGTGACATACATTTTTTAATAAGGTTTTTGAGAAAACAAGTTTTATTCACAGCCAAAAGAAGGTTTGTCTAATTTTTTCTGAGTCTCGACTCGAAACCAAGGTAATCTATTACACGAAGCACGGCTATTGTAGGTTTAAGGTGACATTCATTTTTTTCCTGAGCAATGAATTGTTCTGTAACCTTGTAAACTGGCATGTTATTATTGACTATCTCTACAATTGCATATTATTTTCAGAATTAAGCTGTTACAGTTATGGGTAATTATTGTTACAAAATGGAAACCAAATTTCGTGCACTAAAATGCTGTTTCCGTGATAATTTTCACAAATTGTAATACTTCTGACTGATTCGTTTTTTCTATCTATTTGGAAACATCATAGGAACATCTTCATATACAATCTCTGGAATATTTACAGTAAGAGTATTTTTAAAAAGAAATTGTTTTAGATTTTTTTTCTTTAAAATATAAAATTTATAAAACTAAACTATTAATGTTAAATGAAATGATTGTAGATAGTGTTGTTCGTATCATATTAAAAAGAAAACAGAAAATTAATCACATCTTCTTTCTTTCTTCTTTCTTTCTCGTAGTTTAACCTCTCCCTTTTAGGATTTAAGCGACCCAAGCCGCCCGGGACTTACAGGGCCGCGACCTGTCGGGAGAGGGATTATCTTTGGATCACATACATACTTTTTTGACCAGACAAGGACATGGAGGGCCTCCCCGGATGAGTGATCAGCCCAATGCCGGGGCCACCTCCGAGACAACACGAACACATAGGACGAGACACACCATTCACACACACACACTCACTCCAAACAAGGCGAGGATGGGATGAAGATGATAATGACGGCCAGATGATATCTGGGGACCACAAGGGCCTAAAGTTACCCGACATTTGTCTCAAAGGTGAGGAAAAACCCCAGAAAAAACCCCACCTAGGTAATTTGTCCCGACCAGGAATCGAACCCGGGCCCGCTGCGTGAGAGGATTGAACGCATCCCCTGAGCCACAGCGGTGGACAAAATTAATCACATAAATATTTATATTTGTGTAAGTTATCAAGAATTAGAATTAGAATTAGAATTATTTATTTTCAACCAATTACAAGTCTAACTTGTGTAGTTGCCGTCAAAGATAAAAAAAGGTACATCAACATAAACATAATATACATACACAAGGTCATAAACAAACTCCACAATACATAAAAATAGACAAGTTCTATATACAACTTTGCACCTACTACCCACTCTAGTTTCAGTTTAAAACATATAGGCCTATCTACCTCCGATAGGCAGAGAAATTTCTCTAGTTTGGAAACGGCATTTCAGTGCATGAAACATGGCTGCCATTTTGAAATGATAATTACCCGTAACTGCAACAGTCTGATTAATTTTGAAAATAGTATACAATTATAGAAGTAGTCAATAAAGAGTATGTCAGGTTGCAAGATTTTAGAGCAATTCATGACTGAGCAAAAAAAAATAATGAAATTCACCTATGAATTTCACCCCAAGCTGTATGTCACCCCTTAAAACCTCGGCTGCAGATATTCAAGAGATGTACTCGATCAGCTGCCTAAAAGCTAGCCTAATCATTGGTGAGGATACTAATTTCGCATATTATAGAATACTGAGAGCAGAAATAATCCATTGCACCAGGGCGAGTCAAACTATGGATCGGGGGCATGTGAAATGAAATAATTCTTGTATCGTTTGTCATAAATAAATATATTAAGGAGTAGGTTAGCATAATCACAGTTGATAGCGTTCAAATACGATAGCAGATTATGGTTCATAAGTAAAAATGGGACAGTCAATAAAATATGTTTCACTGTCTAAGATTATTTTTTTATCTGAGTGCTTTTTATGATACGATTACTTAGCTGAAAAGTGACACAGATTGCTTCAAAACATTCGGGATCCTAGCCCTTATCCCACATCCAAGTGCCGCCTAACCAACATCCTATAAGTAACATGAAATAACAAGATAAATCCGTTTATATCACTTACCAATGCTAAACATTAGAGTAGCCAGGTTTCCACGCGGGTAGTTCAGGCTAATATCCAGGCACAAACAACACAGGACACACTACAAACACATTTTACACACACAAAACTCGTTCTGTATCACAGATATATAGAGATAGATCGGCAATGGCGTATGCTGTACTATTGGCGGCAGTGAAGCCACGTTGATGCACGGACCGCCATATTACTACACTGTAGCAGGTGATCGAGTACAAGCCACAAGAGCGTTACAGCGATGTGAATTTTAGCATTTTAGCTAATAATGCAATTGGACTGACGAGTATAAATACTTTTTCTAAAATGGTGAATACCTGTGTGGTATTCGGGTGTAATTTTTCATACTACGACAGAAAGAAACAAGGAAAGGAACACGTTAAATATATAAACATTTAAGCTCTGCTGGTGTCTTATTACCAGACTTCGGACTTTTAGGTTGCTAAAAATGCTGTTTTAGGTACCTAAAATAGGCTCTAAAAATTGGAAAAAGGTTCTAAAAATCGTAAAATAGTCTCTTATAAAATCGTTAAGTTGCCAATTTTCTGAAATATCTCATTGCAATGCAGAATATTATATTTATTGAAGTCACCATTAATCAATAATCAAGATAAAACACAGATATAGGCCTATGGTTCACAGAATTATATAGACCTGTATTATTACCACAACAGTGAAAATCCCTGCGCCCAGAAGCTACGCAAGCCTTGTATCCCTCAGTGATTCAGAGAACTAAGTTTTTTTGTTGTTTTTTTTTTTTTGTTACTGGATGTGGGAGTCGGGAGAAAATACTACATTTTCTTGGGAACTCCAAGGAATTTTTCTACTGAAGACGAAACATTCCTTATTATTTAACCACGTCACAAATGTGTCATGTACTGCACATTCCGAGCTAAAATTTTAGTACGAACTAAAAATAAATGCTAGAATTTATAACCCAAAAAATAACTTATTTTGAGCTTTAAAGGAAAAACAAGCAAAAAGGCAATATTAGGCTCTAACGTAAAAATAGGCTGTTTTAGGTCCTATAAAAGTATCAGTTTTAGGCATAGTCACTTATGAAACCTGCATATATAAGTTTTCGTCCATATATCACTTAAGGATTAAAATAGGTTTTTACCTAAAATCCGAAGTCTACTTATTACTATCAAGAAACCCCTGAAGTATTTTAGTACTTTTTTTTAGATTTTAAAAACAAACTAAAAAATTTTGATTTCAGACACTCCAAATTCTCCCGTATTTGAAGAATGACCCATATACTGATTCCTTTGATCAATGGAATGGAAGTTATCTAAAATATTGTCTTAATAAAATAATGCCCTTATTTAATTTAATCCTGTCATTTCACTATGCGTGTTGTAATTGAGCAATACTGTAGTTTATTAATAGTATTGATGTTCTTCTCTTGCTGGCTTACTATGCTGACAATTTTTTAATTTTTAATTTTGGAATTTTTTAAATTTTGGATTTTTTTATTTTGGATCTCTGAATTTTTTATTGTTTTGGATATTTTAAATTTTGGATTTCAGGATTTTTTATATTTGGAATTTTTTAAATTTTATATTTTAATTTTTTAAATTTTGGATATTTGGATTTGTTTACTTTGGATTATTTTTTAAAATTTGGATTTTCTAAATTTTGGATCTTTGAATATTTTAATTTTTGTGTTTTTAATTTTCATATTTTAATTTATTTTTATTTTTTAATTTCGGAATTTTAGACAGTTTAAAATTTTGGATTTTGGATTTTTTATTTAATTTTTTTTATATTTTAAATTTTGGATTTTTTAAATTTTGGATAAGCCTAATTATTGAGTTGATTGTTTTCTTTGCAGTCCGTTCCGTCACACCAAACTAATTTCGCGACAATTTTGAGCATAACACTAATTTCGTGACGATTTTGTCCGTAACGCAAGCTCTCGATTTAAACCTACCGCGGCTAAAGAAGTTCCACATCAAAAACCTAATTTTTAGCAAGTAATAGGAACCAATACTTGAGAAAAATAGGAAGAGGACGTGCTTTTTCAATGTGGTTTCAGTGTGTTCACTAGTGGATACAAGATTTCCAATAGAAAATTTTGAAAATAGACTTTAATCTAAGTTCTCGTGATAGTTTCCCATTGAATTACGTGTAGTTCAATGGGTGTCTTCAGGTGAGGCAAGATGGCGGCATAGCGAAAGGCTAGGCTTCACCGCCGTGACCCAGATTGCCGGGCTGTGTTCTGTATCACTGCTTGAAGCGCGGGCTTCCATGTTGGACTACTAGAGGTTTCTGACGGTAGAGATCGGTACTACTACACATACATCACAGTCACAGGCGGCCTTGAGATGAGAACCGGTGTAATGCAATGGCCTTGTGCATAATAAAGTTCATCAGAGTGTAACGACAAGCATTGTTCATTCAGAAATTATTCCCTCACGGTCCAGTGACTTCCAAACAAGGCTGTCGGGCTCTACGCACCGATTGTCTTTACCTCTGAGGAGTGATTCCTTATTTTACATTCAGATGAGCCAAGAAGCTGTGGTAGCAAAGACAGTATTGTAGTCTAGAAAGCACTGTACGCTAAGTAATAATTTTTCATGAAGATAAGAATAATATCCATTGCTGTGGCGTAGGGGATGCGTTCGCTCTCAATAATAATAATAATAATAATAATAATAATAATAATAACAACAATGATAATGATATTAATATTAATAATAATAATAGTAATAATAATAACAACAATAATAATGTCCACCGCTGTGGTGTAGGGGATGCGTTCGCTTTTAATAATAATAAGAAGAAGAAATAACACTATAATTAAACCAGAGTGCCTTTATAAAGCCGAAAATCTAATTTTGAACAAAAAAAACATGTGTAGAAAATATAATAAAAAAAGAGTGCAAAATTATAAGAAAAATTTTAGGTCAACGAAGCGTAGGTGAAGAATACAGACTCAGGAGTAAAAAAAGGAAATAAGAACATATACAGACATTCATAGTGATATCAGAAAACAAAGGTTAAAATTTTATGGACATGTTAAACGAATGAATTCAAATAGGCTCACAAAATAAATATTGGAATTCTATTAAAGTAGAAGTAAAGCAAAAGTAGATACTATGAACTGGATTGGTGAAGTAAAAAATGACTTGAAAGTGTCAGAAATTACTCCAGAAGATATTTTGAAAAGAGACAGCTTTAGAATTAAGGTGCATAAGTGGGAAGTTGACCAAGAGGACAGACCGAAGAAAAAAACTGGAACAACATGGACAAAGGAGAGGAAGGAAGCTCACAGCCAAAGGATGAAAGCAATATGGAGTCTAAGGAAATCACAGAAACGCCTCTAAGTGCTTTGCGTAGTCCTACATGGGCTCATGTGCAAAAATAAATAAATAAATAAAATAAGAAGAAGAAGTAAGAAAAATAAGCAAAACAGAGAAGAGAATGTTAATGAAAATTATGGGACCAATTTGGGAGAATGACGTATACAAACTGAGAACAGAAAAGGAGTTTCTTACCAACAAACAGAAAAAGTAGGCCATACTTTCAGGAAAAGAAGATTAAGATTCTATGGTAACATTTTCAGAATGGAAAGAGACAGACTTACCAAACAAATTTTTGATCACTATGTAAGTAAAAAAAAAAAAACTAAACCAGCATTTTTCAAGGAAGTTGAAGAAGATTTGAAATTAGTCAATATCAAAAAGGAGGATATTGCAAACAGAGAAAAGTTTAGGAAAGCAATATTTGAATGGCAAATTTCCAGAGAAACCCAAGAAGAAAATGGGAAGTAAATACACGGAAGAACGGAAACAGCAACATCGCGAAAGAATTAAGAAATTTTGGGAAGACAAGAAGAAGACAACTGTTTCCCGTGGTCCTAAGTTGGCCTAATCGAAAGGAAAATAATAATAATAATAATATAATGCAATTTAAACTTTAATTTCGATTTACATTTTAATTATGTGTGCAAAATTTCAAATTTCTAGGATAAGAAGTTCAGATGATCACTGTCAACATTTCTCTCATCCATAAAAAGGAATCAACTCAAGATATAAATGTTGTATAAACCTATAAGCCTTTGTATTTCAGTTAATATAAGAGCTACTTTGCTAAGGACAGCCTTGTGATGATAATCCACATAGACTACATTCTGCTAGAATGTAGTTTTCACATGGGCGTCTTCATGTTTCACGTAATGCAGGTTTAATATGAAGATGAGGAAGATGATAGGCCCCCTTGGGAATCTCCTGCCTTCCTGTGCATTCAGCACATCATCAGCAGCGGCCCGCGTTAATATTTATTTGCTTCTCCTTGCAGCTTTTTCCCTCGATATTATACGAACTGCTTTGCCGTTTCATTTAATGCCTTTATTTAAATCATTAATGTCTTTATTAAGTGTCAGTATGGTACTTTATGAGATTGTGTGGGGGACGAAAAATGTCTGTCTGTCCGTCTGTCTGTCTGTCCGTGTGTCTGTACGCGCCATAACTCAAATACGCTTTTTCGGATTTTCATGAAACTTTGAAAACACATTTATAATGTCCATGGGAAGAACCCTCTTGATAATGAACCAAATCGGTTCACCGGTACCGGAGTAATGCCCAATTTAGTGCCTATTTGAATAGATTATATTAGAAAGGCGCCATAACTCAAACACGCTGTATCGGATTTCCATGAAACTTGGTATACGCATTTATGACGTACATGAGAAGTACCCTATTGAATTTGAACCTAATCTGTTGACCGGTACCGGGATAAAACCCAATTTAGTGTCTATTTTAAAGGCGCAATAACTCAAATACGCTTTATCAGATTTTTATGAAACTTCGTATACGCATTTATAATGTTCATGGGCAAACGCCTATTAATATTCGACTATATATGTAATGTCTTTATTAAATTCCAGAATGGCTGGGTGTAATGCCGAGGAGGTAAATGAGTTGATACAAGAATAAATTACAATTACAATTAAATGCCAGAATGGTACTTTATGAGATGGTGTGGTGGAGGGAAAAATTTCTGTCTGTCTGTATACGCGATAACTCAAATACGCTTTATCGGATTTCCATGAAATGTGATATACGCATTTATAACGTCCATGGAAAGAAGCCTATTGATATTGCATCAACTTAGTTGACGGTACCGGAGTAATACCTATTTTATGGTAATATATTAGAAATAATTTATCTAATGCAAATCAGTTCTCACGACAACATGTTGATTTACATTGTTCATATATGGCATTTTAAGTTTGCAATGCAGTTAGCTTTGACAAATAACACTACCCACATATTCCTTCACATATGCTTATCAAACTAGTCAGTTGTTTATTTCGTTGATCAAGTTGAAATGAGTACTACATGAATAGGCTTGTTGTTATATAGCCTACAGAAGGTATATTACTGTGAAATAATTAGGCCTACGTAGGCTACATTAAATGGAGTTCTTTGCCAGTGTATATTGTTAAATGTTGACATATTTTAAGAATTTCTTATACAAAAAATGTAAAAATATGTAGGCTAGCCAACTATCCCCTTGCAAATTGACAAATATATTGAAAAGCTAATGTGTCTCAAACCACTCCAAGTATTCTAATAGGTAAGCATATAACAGCCAGTTCATAATTACGGGTGGGACATTCTAGCAAATTATAAAAATTATTTTTGCTTATTACATATTATAAATAATAAACTAGAATTGGTTCTTCACATTCTGTAAAATTTACAATGTCTTCGCCTCCACACTACATGCAAAGCATTAATTTAAAATTTATTTTAAATATTTTAAATTTGTTTTTCAAAATCTATTACGGGTAAGACATAATTTGGACACTGATTTTAATGATGCAAAACAAAAGTTCATTTGCTGTTCTGCTATTACTGTTAGGGTCTTAATGTTGTTATTAATGAAGGTATGAGGGATTAAATACAAATTATAAACTGTTTCCAGGTTGTCAGAACATTTATTTAACTCATCAATAATAATTTAACAAAACTATCACCATTACGGGTGGGACAAAAAGTAACTTGTTTGTTATTTTACATAGTAATTAACAACACATTTTTTTAAAGTTAATCTTATACCAAATTGTACCTTAAGATGTATATTTTCTCAAATGAAAATGGACACAGCTGATTACTCTTGACTACTTGGTATTAAAGAGTGTTAAAATCATGCTAAAAATGGCAAAAAAAAAAGTAACTCAACGCAATAAATAAGTAAATCGACAGATTTTACACATGAAACCACTTCAGATATTATACATCTAAGTCCTTAATATTCAGAGAATTTGAGGTTTAAACTTATTTTTGACCACCCAATTACAATAATTTTATAACTTCTCTCTTTGAGGGAAAAATTCCCATATATTGTGAAATGGCTGATAAAGAATTTTAATTTGTCAAATGTAAAAATAAATATGTATTTACACAGAAAATCTAGCCCTGGTAATGAGTAATAAGACACATGCCATCTCAATGATAGGGCGAGAGAGAGCTGTAGGCCTACGCTACCCAAAGGGACAACATGCCGTCCCTTTGCAACATCTAAATAATCATAAACATTAACTACGTTTAAAAATTTGAAGTAAAATAAATGCAGCCTGTTTTTACGGCCGTCTCCGGTTGAGATTTCTGTCTAATTTCACTGCCATGCGTCTGGTACAATGTGGAGTACTTCCTTGTAAATTCGTGAATGCTTGCCGAATTTTCATTTTCTGCCAACAACTAGAAATCTGTTACAGACATGAAATAATAGCACACCAGACCAACGCATGGCGAAGGAACAGCTTGTAAGCATTTTACTGTGACATAGCCTACCTTGAAGAAGCCATATTGGTTGCAGGGATCATGGACACAACGCTTCTGAGTTCCACACATTTGCACCTAAAAAACAGCATTTTTCACTCCCGGCAACTAGCATATGACACTTGTTACACATTCTATGTATGTTATAGAACATGTTACACTATTCGCTTTAAGCAATAATCACTTTCCTAAGCTATAAATACGTAAAATAACAACACACGACACAAGCTGGTAAAGCCACTCTTCCGCGGACGCTACAGGAAGTAGCATAAAGAATTCCGTGATTCATAGCGAAGCCGATAGATGGACGAGGGAATTTAGTTCATATCTTGAATTACAATAAAAGTTTTAAAACTTAAGAAAATATGTTTTCAAGATCTTCATAGTTGAGAATAACAGTAATTTATAACATTATGAATATCACTATACTATATTTATCATAGTATTTTCTAAAGTGACAGAACCATACTATCTTAGGGCTACTCTAGCGCCCCGTAGAGCGAGCGGTTGACTTGTTCACCACCAGAGCCGTGCCTACGGTGTCCTAATGACCTACATTTCGCAGGAAATTACCGTTATAATGGTGGTGTGTAGAATCGTCTACATAGACGAATTAGGGCTGGAAATTTTTTAAAAAAATTCATGGACGGCAACAGATTATATAAAAAGCAGAAATTTCCAACGCGGCATTAAAATTTCTGATGTATTTTTTATTTAATCCCCATACTATCTAGATATGTTATAATGCCTTCATAAATATACCTATAAGCCTTTCTCAAATTAGGTCAATTCAAACAATTTAATTTAACCACTTACCAATACCAGGATAGAGAACGTAAAATTCAATGTTTAATCAAGCGGTAAAAAAAGGAATGATTGAGGGGGAATTTAGAGGGGGCGCCGAAATTATTCCTCGCCTAGGGCGCCAAAATACCTAGAACCAATCCTGAATTATATGTTGTTAAATTATAAAATAAGTACTATTTTAAATTGAAATAACTATGTGCAGAGAAGTAATTTTTTTATATTTATTAATAAGTAGTCAATGGCTGTACAGAAAAAACTAAATAGTAATATGGTCGTGAAACGTCAAAATACATAAAAAACTATATAGTTATATGGTCATGAAACGTCAAAATAATGCACTAGAAATCCAAATATCTGGAAGCGATAATTACAGGTACAATTAATATTAAGGCAGAAGTTAAGTGTCGACTGAAATGAGGAAATGCTTGTTTTTTTTAATTTTATTTTTTATTTATTTTTATTTATAAAAGAAGCTGCAGATATGAAGATGTTCCAGTATTCGGTCCTTGTGAAATGGCATATTTTTTCTTTACTAACTTACTCAATGGCAATAAACAATTCCTAAGCGAAAGGAATATTATCTACTTTATGGAAGCCGGAGGTTCATTGCCGCACTTACCTGAGCCCACCATTCAACGCTATTCTGTACGAACACCATCCAACCATCTCTCGCAAATTCCACTTCGCTTAAATCTATCCTAATATTGTCCTCCCAAATACGTCTAAGTCTTCCAAGTGGTCTCTTCCCTTCGGGTCTCCCAGTCAATACTTTTGAGATATGTCTTTCCTTCCCAATGCGCGCAACATGTCCAGCCCACTTCATCCCCCTTAGTATATCCGGTGAAGAGTACAGGTTATGAAGCTCGTCGTTATGCAGTTTTCTCCAGTCCCCATTTTCAACTCTCTTAGGCCCAAATATTTTCCTAAGCCCCCTGTTTTCGAACACTCAGATTATGTTCTTTCTGAAGAGTAAGCGACCATGTCTCACGTCTAGATAATACATCCGGCAAGATAATGTCTTATAAATTTTTATTTTTAGGTTTGTGGACAGAAGACGAGAAGATAAAAGTTTCTGAACTGCATAAAAGCAGGCATTTCCTGATTTCAGTGGACACTTTATTATCAGTGGGCTAATTTTTTTGTATCTGTAATTATTACTCCAAAATATCTGAATTTTTCCACTTTAGCTGCTATTGTAATATTTTATAGCGCATTATTTTGATGTTTCGGTGTACGCCGTAGCGTAGTGGTTGAGACGCTGCGCTACAAACCAGAAGGTCGCGGGTTCGATTCCCCATGAGGTCGTTGGAGTTTTTCAATTGGCCTAATCCTTCTGGTGGCACTATGTCCCTGGGGTCGACTCAGCCTCTAAGAGAAATGAGTACCAGGAGCAATTCTGGGGGTAATGGCGGCCGGTGCGTAAGGCTGACAACCTTACCCCCTTCAGGAGCCGAATGTCTAAAATCTGGGAGCCTCATATTCCTGGAACCCTCTGGGCCTCCATGGCCTGTAATAGGGAACACTTTACTTTATTTTTATGTTTCTTTTATTACTATTATTATTATTATTATTATTATTATTATTATTATTATTATTATTATTATTATTATTAATTCTTCCTTTAAAGTAACCTCAAAATTGCGCCTAATAAAATTAAAATGCCCTATTTTTGGATAAAACTGTAAACATGCAGAAAAATGACCTAAAAAATTAGCCCCTTTTCATTTGCGATTGCATGAATGATACTTATTGTCAAAAGAGCATCGCCTTAGTATTTTATTATCATTAAAAAATCAAAATCCTTGAAATCCTGGCTCATTCCAACATCTAGTTTTTCTTATAATCACTACGAGCCGCTACTGATCCATGAATATAAGCAGAATGACGCCTCGCTCGCATTCATGACGTAGCGAATAAAGAGTTCCAAAACAGAACAGCAGCGCAAAGAAAATGAAGGCTTGACACAAAGAATAAGAAACCGGCTTATTGGAAACGTTGCTTGGCAACCAGAAGGGAAAAAAAATCCAATTGCTAACATGAGTGCATCATTATGCCATAGCCGCCTGCGAGATGGTCTTCTTCTGTTTATACAAAATGCATTAAGGAAGTCAGTAAATCTAGAAACAGAAAGAAGAGAATAATGAATATGCGTAGAATATTACAATAACTGCATATTAAAGCGCAGAGAGAAATAAGAACATTCTTCTTCCAACGTCTTGACAATATTACCAACATAACTTATTTGGTTTTTTATTATTTCTTTGCTTCAGATAGGGGATATAGCTTCTGAGCATAAAGCGAAAATGTTTTAATAGATTCATATGTTATTGAATGAGAACATTATTCATACATCCACTATAGCTCCGTGGTGCTACATCCAACTGGGCCATATTTCGTAGAACTTTCTAATAATTAGGGTTCGGATGTTTATGACCTAAAAAGTACAAAATATTACTGCAAATATGCCCTTAAAAATGATTAAATACGACCCAAAAATCCTTATAACGTATTTTCAAGAAATAAATATCCCAGTTTAAAACGTTTAAAGACATTAAATTCTTACATCACATTTATTCAATCAGGTAATTATTTTCTAATAATTTTGGTGATTTATTCCTACAGTTTCACTTCGAATGAACTACTATCAGTATTATTGAATTTGTTCCTGTTTGCTGGCTTCATCAGCTCCAAAAACTCGTAATATTTGTAGACCTTGAGTGTTCCTATAAAATATGAACAATTGGATAAATTTTAAAATTTAAGTTAGGCTACCTATTAATTTGGCATAAAGATTAAATTAATGAAATAAATTTTAAATTTAATTCGATCATGTAGTGCAAACAGTGTATAATTGTGCTCCTTTATCGAATTTATAACTGAAATATGAAGTTAAATTAAGAATACGGCTAAAATATGACCAAGACCATAAAAATGACCAATATATGACTTTATATAAAAGGTAAAGCCATCCTTATACAGGCCTTGGAGGCCCAGAGGGTTCCAGGAGGTTGAGGTTTCCAGATTTTGGACATTCGGAACGTGAAGGTGGTAAGGTTGATACGACTTTATATGCAAAATAAAAACGGTCCGATTAGGATAACAAGCAAGCAATTTAAGCTTAATTTGAGTTTGCGGCGAGAATAGAGGTCAGGATAAAAATATAACTTGTCATAAACATCTGAACCCTAGTTACGAATGTTAAATGCTTTCATTAATAAATAGACCTGGGATTTTAAGGCAAATGCTTATTTTGTTCCTTAAGAAATAACATGAACATTTTTAAATATGTGGATGTTTCATGATAAATCACTTACATTTGTAGAGTTTTATAGTGCCCTAAAATGCCTATTTGGACCTTTATATCCTATTTTACTATTTTAGTGCCTAAAATGCCTATTTTGTACATTAAAAGTAAAATTCAACTTCTGTAATTTTTACAATCTCATAATGGACATCCCTCAATGAAAAGCAGAACAGGAGAGGTGGGTTTTTCACAGAAACTTGATTATTCCAAACAACTGTCGCTAAAGGAATACTGACTGATGGGGGAAGGGGAGGATTAAGGGGGAAGTGCTACTGTGTCAAGTTACCAGTGAAAGATCATCTGTTTAAGTGAATATAGTTCGTGATGCCTAATTTTGCAGTTAGTTCTGTTAAGAATAGGTAGCCTATACCACGTTTCTTGCAGTAAAAAATAAAGAGCATATTACAGTTTAAGTGCATATTGTAATATTTTAAGGTCTATTTTCTATCTATTTACACATTTCTAAATCATATTTTAAGTGCTTATTTTCTCTTTTTTAAAAGCCAATTTACTTGTTTTAAAAGCCTATTTTAGGTACCTAAAACTATTTTTTAGAGCAATCATGGGCAAACCCCTATTTATTGACACGCAACCCGCAAACTTGGTCAACTTACACATAGTTCGAAAAGAACGGGTAGATGGAGACACAAACAGACAATAAGTGCAGTGCGGTTGCTCATTCTTAGTGAAACACTAATTTCACTTTATAATATACACTACAATATACAAATAATACAAACAATTTTGTATTTTTAATTATTCTTTTACGTGTGCAATTATTTCATCATACAAAGGCTTAGAATGTGCCATAACGACTTTCCAATCGGAACTGTGTCGCAACCCGTCACTGCTTGCAAAGAGATATGATTCATGCACGGGAATAATCCACCACGTACACCGAATGTCCGCAATGCCATCTTGTGTCTTATGTGGGAAGGTCGAGAACCACAAGTGGTTCGCTAACCAGTAAATGCCCATCTATGTTTTAGAGCCTAAAATCCCACGTCTATTAATAAATAAAGTCTTGCCACCTTGTATAACGCAAACCTCGAATCTGGCCTGAGACAAAAAGGAGTTGGAACTTACTAGCTGCCTTAGTGAAAAATGCAGAGAAGTCAATTCGTAGCAGCCATTAAGTTAATGACGAGGAGAAAGAGAGATAAGCCAGTGGACTCAGGTATTTGCTTCCATGTATCTTTACAACCACCCCTTCCCTTCCCAGACAATCAATTTCAAACAACAGCAGCAATTTCCTGGAGAAAGCAAAAATAATTCTAAACCTTAACTTGATCCAGTTCTTTTTTCCAGCGAGGGTGTGAGAACGGAAGCAAATCGTGATCTTTGTGTGAGAAATTAGCACCATTTACCGACTCCACAGTAGTACGAGACTGTACAGTCATATCTCTATATATATAAAAGGCTTTGTCCTGACTGACTGAATGAATGACTGACTGACTGATTGACTGAATGACAGGAATCAACGTACAGCCTAAACTATAACAGGTAGAGACTTGGAATTTTGACAGTACCTTCGTTCCATAATGTAAGTGCTCACTAAGGAAGGAATTTGCAAAATTTTGATTTTAAATACCAAAAATCAAATGTTTTTGAGCATACTTAATCCCTTTTTAACACAGAATTATCAAATCTAAATCACAGTTGGCATGGCAACATATTGTTTCCAGTGGTCTCAGTTGGGTTTGGAAATAATTGAAGTGGGACTTTTGACAATTTAGAAAAGGTATCAATATAATTCATGTTATAAATAAATATTAAATTATAAAATCCACGAAAATAATGCACTCACATAACTTTCTCTGCCCTTGACATAGAGAAAACAGTACGAGGTATGGTTATAATTATGTATATTATTTTATCGCAGGTTTTTGGGGAGTGATGTATGAAAGTGATATTGCATTTGTGTTTAATTTCATCCCCAAAACGGTTTTATGGTATCATGAGAGTGAAAATAAAATATTCCGAAAAACAATACAATTTTTGTTACCGGAATTTCTGTTTCTTCTTATTTGAACCCCTACCAGGCTTGCTGTGTACAAGCGATGGGATCCAAAATTCTACATCCTCTATTAGCCGTAAAAAGCTGTATCAAGCGTTTTCTGAGCGAATAGTTTGAGTGTGATAAGTCATCCTTCCTCATTTCAAATTCTAAATACCTATAAAAGGACCTAGAATTTTAAAATCGAAAGTCCTTCATAAGTTAATTACGAATTACAAAACCCGGGCAACGCCGGGCCTTTTAAGCTAGTAGTTAAATAAAACAAAATCACGTAAACTGATGTAAGAAAGTGCCAGAATGCTTTTGTTTAATCAGTGATAATTAGAATTATGATATGCAGAAAATAAGTTTTTTAATCGATTTCAGAATTAAGCTCCAGATCGATTCATTAAGCAGGGCTTACGGAAGAACAAAGGTCTAGTTTGATAAGCATATGTGAAGGAATATGTGGGTAGTGTTATTTGTCAAAGCTAACTGTATTGCAACTTCCAAAGCCGTATATGAACACTGAAAACAATATGTTGTCATGAGAACTGATTTGCATTTGATAAATTCTTTCTAATATATAACCATAAAATAGGCCCTAAATTGGGGTTTACTCCGGTACCGGTCAACCGATTTGGTCCAAAATTTATTGGCTTCTTCCTAGGGACGTTTTAAATGTGTATACCAAGCTTCATGAAAATCCGACCTCGCTCCCAGTGATTTCCATCTTTTCCCACACCTCAATAAATGACAGAGAATGACAGAGAAGCGGAGATGGTTGTCACACAGTGGTTCAAATTCCAGGCGGCAGACTTCTACGACGCAAGTGTTCAAAAGTTGGTCCCACGGTATGACAAATGTCTCAATTCCTGTTGTGAATATGTTAAACAATAGCTGAATACTTGCTATATCTGTTGAAATAACTATTACCATGAAATTTTGTTTTGTTTCTGTAAACGGCCTTAGAGAATCTTACTTTGTGGACGCTCGTCGTATATTTTATTACTACAGTATAAGAAAGTCCCGTGGCATCCATTCTTCACTGCAAATGAAAGAGAAACATTGAGGTCAATATAACTATGGTCCAGCAAAGATGAAGAGAAAATAGAGTTAGCATTACCGGTAATGAAAAGAAGAACACAGGAGCTGCTTCTTAAGGACCCGAAGGACATCTTAGTTCCAATCACATTCCAAGCAATCACCACCCCCCACCCTTCCTATGCTTTGTCAGCTCGATGAGGATTTCTGGGTAATATACTTGTCTTTCCGAACACGACCTAAATTATATTCCGGAAAATCTCTTCCTTGCTAGAGTAAACAACACATTTGCTCAGGAGAATGGCCTTAGTTTCAGCAATAAAGTATCCAGGCATCATCAGTTATAGGCTATATGGAGTATTAATGGGCAATATCACAGAGTTATCAGGGAATTGATGCCCCATACACAAAGAAGTAGGAAAATACATCAATTTTTGTTAGCAGAAAGCGAATGTCTTCTAAGATACTAGTGAAAAATACAAAACTTATAAATGTGAAAGTTATTGGATGATTAAAATAAATCATTTTAAGAATGTGTTTATTGAACTGAAACTTCTTTAGCCGCGGTAGGGGTGAATCGAGAGCATGTGTAACGCTCAAAAATCGTCACGAAATTAATGTAACGCTCAAAATCGTCACGAAATTAGTGAGGTGTGACGGAACGGACTGCACAGAAAACTCAACTCAATGATTAGGCTTATCCAAAGTTTAAAAATCCAAAAATTAAAAAATCGAAAATCCAAAATTTAAAAAATCCAAAATTAAAAAAATAAAAATCCAAAATAAAAAAATTCAAAGATCCAAAATGTAAAAGATCTAAGATTCCAAAATTAAAAAATTGAAAGATCAAAAATCCAAAAGTCCAAAAATAAAAAATAAAAAATCCAAATATACAAAATTTAAAAATAAAAAATTCAAAATTAAAAAAATAAAAAATAAAAAATTTAAAAAATAAAAATTTAAAATTAAAAATCCAAAATTAAAAATCCAAAATTTACTAACAAAAAATCCAAAATTAAAAAATCGAAAATTAAAAAGTTCAAAATCCAAAATTAAAAAATTTCAAAAACCCGATATTAAAAAGTTCAACAATCCAAAATTCAAAAAATGCAATAATCCAAAATTGAAAAACCCAAAAATTAAAACAAGTTTCACTTCTGTCGCGTGGTGTTCCACGCATACTTTTTTTTTTTAAATTATTGGTAGCTTTGATATAACATTACTATCCGACTTCTGTCTTATATTGTGGATAATTTTCAGCAGTGCATGTTATATTTGCCATTTACATCACCCATGTGTTCATTAAGGCTGCATCATAGGTACAGTTAGGGGAAGTATTGTTTTCGACACTCAAATTCGAAGTTGAGTTTTTGTCTAGCAGACAATCTCATAAAGTACCGGTACCATTCTGGCACTTAATAATTTATCTAATATCATTTATCTAATTCATTAATCAATAATATCATTACATATATTTTTTTTGTCGCATACATTATAAAGGGCGAGTTGGGTAGTGAATTTAATATTTGTCGGGGACCCGGGAAAATTTATCCCTTGGGCCCTTGCTTTCTTTCCACGGCCCTGGATCTAAGCTCACATAATAATCAAACTAAAATACAAAGGTTTCATTCAATTGTAGGGATTTCATGGATCTCCAATTATTGTTTTTTTCAGTGGATATTAAAATCGGCAAACAGGAATGTTAATAGCCTCATAATGTGATTTCACGGCAAAGTGTCATGCACAAAGCGAGCAACAATTATACATTATACAATATAAAAACAACATACATACAATACGCACAAGTGATAAAGGCAGGAAATGAATTGTGATAACCAGATAATGCACAAGTGTTGTTCCGTTAGTGGACACGTTACCAACACAATGTGGGGTGTTCCAACAATTCAGGCACGCAAAACAAAGTAGGCTAAAATATCACAGGGAATCAACGTGAGAAGAAAAAATCCTACATACCTCGGTATTACATGAGGATATTATAGGAGAAAACTTCCTCTGACACTGGGATATGAACTCGGGACCTTTGGCTATCCGTGCCAATGCTCTACCAACTGAGCTAAGCCAGAGTTCACATCACAGCGCCAGATGGAACCTCTCTCCTATGACTAACTGCCCTTAATGGTCTACCTCACTGACAGACAAGTTACGTCATAAGCAGTAGAGTAAGATTACTTCCACAAAGTCTCTGGGTTTTTACGTATATACCTTAGGAGCGAGTGTCACCGTTCCTAGAGTTCCTGCCTTGGGGAGGTAGCTGCACCCTGATTGGGTCAGCTCTTCTATCCCACTCCACGTGTTGTCTGCCTCTGTCTCGCTGCGGCATTATCCCTCAACTCATTTATTATAGTATTTTCTACGACTGACAACGTGCTGCATGATCTTCACTCTGTGCTCAACAGTAGCTAAGTGATCTTACGCGCATGCGAGTTTGCGCCAGCTGGTAACGAGAAGCTCGCTGGCTGGGTTAGTCTTCAAGGCCAGAGACTTTGTGGAAGTAATCGTACTCTACTGTGAGGCACACTAATTAGTGACTTTTGTGACCGGGCTTCCACTGTGATTGTACAGTAACATTCAAGACATGAACCACGGATTAGTGACGGAACCAAAGATTAATGTTTTAATGAATGCATATGCATATATCTATATTATAATGTATAGCTATTAGTATATTATATTTGATTTTCGTTAAAGGTTATATAATAATAATCTTGACTGTCCGACGTTTCGGCCCTCATGTTGTGGCCTTCTTCTGGGTATACTGAACTATGATGTTTTGACATGATGATGCGGCGGCACCCGGACGGCCGTTTCGCTCGTTGGGGGCTCTGTCCCCAAACCCCCGATAAGGTTCTCGGGAAAATATTTTTTCCTGAACTGACATCGTATTGCAGTCCGTGTATTTAGACTGCCTTATAGTCTGTTACCGATAAGCTATAAAAAGACTTAAAAAACTGCGGGACAACCTTAGAATTTTTTCGGGGTACAAAAATAAAAATCTGTACTATTTAGGGCCTGTATTACCACCTGCCGACAATTCCTCCCGATACGTGACTTCCAGATAGCTTAATAGAAGATGTCTTGTAATACCACCTCTCAACTGCTATCGGGAAGAACGCAGTAAAATTTTGTAAAATGGTCCTTAGCTCATTGAGCAAAGAGGTGTGTTTGTTGTAGTTCGGTAGGCGTCCGCTAGGTGCGGCAGCTCGGATTTGTATTTGTACAATTAAATTACACAAGAACATATCGTTTTAAGTGCATTAATCGATTTGTTCAATTATATTTCATTCATATGTGAGCATAAAATGACATTTTTGAGTAAATTAAATCTTCCGGCATCAGTTCTAAAATTCAGGTGGCCAGGAAGGTTCGCGCTACTGCCATCTTGTTTCAACAAAGATTCCCTAACTAGCAGATGGAAGCTTGTCAGCCACTCCATCCTCCTGCTAGCTTATGTGGAAGTTGTCTTGCCAGACAGACTTTGTCAGGAAATCATAATACGCAATTACTGGCCAACTTTCAGATAGGTTCTCTATCTGACAGATAAATATTATATCAGCAGGTCGTCGTACAGGCCCTTAGAATTTTGCCGACGGTTACAAGCTAAAGGTATAAGTCTGCCAAATGTCAGGTTTCTAGCACATTTGGAAGTGGGTAAACTTGATTGGTGTATTTTACGGAGTAAATTTCAACAAATCAAATCCCGTGACCGGTCAATTTGACAGTCACATTATAGGTGAAATGGATAAAATTGTTTCTTTCTTTTCCAGTACACCAAATTATGGTAAATATGACAATAATTTATCTTTAGTGGTTGCTTGATAATTTATACTTAAAAGTTCAATCAGAAATACAAAACTTATTGAAGTAATTAAATGTCCTTCTTACTTAGGTATGGAGAAGCCTTAGCAGTGGGGAATCAATGAAAAATTACCTGTTAAAGGAGGAAAATATGATAAATTTAAAAAAAGCATTACATACAGAAAAATAATATTAAACTAAAAATAAATGTAAAAAAAAACGCAACGAACCTTCCTTTGAAATTACTAAATGAGCTTGGAAAGACTATCCCTAAAAATGAAATAATGACTTCAATTTTTAAATAGTTAATTAAAACAAGACAAAAATACACTATAATTTAACGGGAATGAGTTTTATTCAATATAATCTATTCCCTCACAACGAACATCACAACAGAGGCCTTTTAAATTACCTTAGGAAAATGTCGTTCTTTTGATATCACACGAGAAAAATTACTTTCCTGTATGAGTAAGCATATGCTTTCTTAGATTATCTTTCCGAGTAAAAACTTTGGCACAAGTGTCACAGGAGAAAGGTCTCTCTCCGTTATGAGCACGCGAATGTCTTCTTAGAGTGCTTTTATCAGTAAAAGCCTTGGCACAAGAGTCACAGGAGAAAGGTCTCTCTCTTGCATGAATACGCAGATGTCTTCTCAGATTACTTTTCTCAGTAAAAGCCTTGGTACAAGTATCACAGGAATAAAGTTTCTCTCCTGTATGTATAAGCAGATGTTTTCTTAGAGTACCTCTCAGAGTAAAATCTTTGGCACAAATATCACAGGAGAAAAGTTTCTCTCCTTTATGAACAAGCAAATGTCTTCTTAGAGTGCTTTTATCAGTAAAAGCCTTGGCACAAGAGTCACAGGAGAAAGGTCTCTCTCCTATATGAGCAAGCAAATGTCTTCTTAGAGTGCTTTTATCAGTAAAAGCCTTGGCACAAGAGTCACAGGAGAAAGGTCTCTCTCCTGTATGAATAAGCAGATGTCTTCTCAGATTACCATTCTCAGTAAAAACCTTGGTACAAGTAACACAGGAGAAAAGTTTCTCTCCTGTATGAATCATCAAATGTTTTTTCAGTTTACGTTTCTCAGTAAAAGCCTTGGTACAAGTACCACACGAGAAAGGTTTCTTTCCTTTATGTGTAAACAGATGATTTCTTAAAGTATTTCTCCGAGCAAAATCTTTGGCACAAATATCACAGGAGAAAGGTTTTTCTCCTTTATGAGCAAGCAAATGTCTTCTCAGAGTGGTTTTATCAGTGAAAGCCTTGACACAAGAGTCACAGGAGAAAGGTCTCTCTCCTGTATGAATAAGCAAATGTCTCTTTAAATAATATCTTCGAGAAAATATCTTGGTACATACACCACAGCAGAAAGACTTCTCTCTTGTATGAATAAGCTGAAGATGTTTCTCGAGATGGTATTCCCGAGCAAATTCTTCGGTACATACATTACTCGGAAAACACTTGTCTCCTTTACCAGAAAGGGTAGATACTTCGAGATGACTCTCCTGGGAAAATGAATTAGCATATGGATTGCATGAGGACCTTTCTCCCATATACATATCCTGACGGGGTTTTTCGGAAGCTTTCTTTGTGCAGATTTCGCTAGAGATTAACTGTTTTGCAGTATGCATAAAGCAATGTTCTTTTCCTGTTTTTATGTTAGTTAGTGTTTTTGAAGATGGTTGACAGGAAACCGGTGTCTCTAGCCTCTGAATTGCGTTGTGTGATTTACCATTGCTGTAGACTTCACACGGGTCTGTACTCCTGGTGTTGATTTGACATGTAGGATTTGGATCAACTAATGACATTGTGTCGTTCGTTGGTTCAGAATCTCGTTCTTCTTTATATTCAGATTTGAAATGAGTTGGACAAATTTCTTGCTTAAATAGAGTTTCATCACATTTTACTACGTCTTCAAGAAGGCAGTCTTCAGGTTGGTCTGTAATCTGCATGTTGACTTGATATGTAGAAATTGAATCACTAACAAATGATCCTGGCTCACTCGATTCAGCGGTCATACATTTGTTATTTGAATATTCATATTTTATGCCAATTGAAGATATATCTTGCTTACATCCAATTTCTTCATATTCAGAATTCACTAAATGTTCTATACATGGGTGAGTATTCTGTGTGTTGATTTGGCATGCAGGATTTGTATCAACCGATGTTATTGGCTGATCCATCGGTTCAGGATCTATTTCTTTTTTATATTCAGATTTGAAATGAGTTGGACAAATTTCTTGCTTAAATAGAGTTTCATCACATTTTACTACGTCTTCAAGAAGGCAGTCTTCAGGTTGGTCTGTAATCTGCATGTTGACTTGATGTGTAGAAATTGAATCACTAACAAATGATCCTGGCTCACTCGATTCACTGGTCACACATTTGTTATTTGAATATTCATATTTTATGCCAATTGAAGATAAATCTTGCTTACATCCAATTTCTTCATATTCAGAATTCACTAAATGTTCTATAGAGTATTTCTCAGATGGGTTAGTTTTCTGTGTGTTCATCTGAATTGAGTCAATAAACGTTGATTTAGGGACTGTAGTCGTTTCGGTGACAGAACATAATGTTATGTTTTCTGTACATACATCATATTTTACATTATCTGAAGAAGTGTGTGGCTTACTATTAGTTTCATGATATTCAGATTTTACTGCATTCTGATTAATATTGTATTCAGACGGGCTTGTGTTCTGCGTGTTGATTTTATTTGAATTAACAACCAATGATACATGTTCCCTCGTTGGTTCTGGGACAATATTATATTCCATATATTGATATTCTAAGTTAATTGAATTAATTTCCTGCTTATGTTCAGTTTCATCACATTTAGATTTTATTACCTCCTCAATAAGGTAGTCTTCCGGGTTCTGGGTAATAAATCGTGCTGTATCAACATCCGTAGAATCTGGCCCACTGGTTGGTTCAGTAACAGAATATTCATCTTCTATACATTCAGATTTTAAGTCGACTGCAGAATTCTTAATATCATACTTAACTTCGATTTCATCACATTCAGCTTTTATCACATGCTCCATTCTGTTATAGACAGGTGAACACAGAGGCTAAGAACTAATTTAATTGAGACGCCACAAAGTTATCGACAATCTTCAGAGTCAAATGGAATATTGTCAGATTAGAATTCATTTATATTATTCACACTATCACTTAAAATCTTCTGTAAAACAGATACCGTACTTATGAAAGTGGCACAAGACAAGATGTCGACTAAACAAAACACAAACGCAAACAACTGTTACCATAGCAACAATTTCGGCACCTTGATCATCTACTATAATAAAAACCAAACTTTGTGTGTATCTTCTCAAGAACGCACATCCAACGCCACCTATTAACAAGACAGTATTCGATTGTGAGATTATCCCCATCCAGATTGGTGTACGTGCTTGCACGAGAACCTTTCCTCATAGAGGATCTGAGAATAATGTATCAATTACCGTCAACCAACAGCTATCAACAGCTCCTGGAAGAGAGAGTAAGAAAAAGAGAAGAAATCACACCAGATTTTTATGCAGTTGAAGCCATGACCAATCGTACCTGGGCCAACGCAGACCAACCATTACGCCATGTAGTCACCAGATATGCTATTCACGGTTTCCACCACAAAGTTTGTAGACGACAGGGCTTCCATCAACCAGATGAACAATGTACGTGTGTGCTTTGTGACCAACGGTGTGATCAGTATCATTTGGAATACTGCAAAAAAAGGATACTGAGCCTGAAATCGTACAGCAAGGATGGCACCTTATAACTTCTTATGCACGTTTGTGCGCATTCACCCATTTATTATTGTGAGAATAATTGCCATAGCAACCGGGAAGAAAAGAGCATTGAATGACTTGGACGAAACTCACTACGCGGTATTTTTTTGGGCTAGAGTCGAATTTGAGGTCGTCCCCTCCCGGGCATCGTACTTGAATCGTGAAATGTACATCTAACAAAAGTAAACGGAGATGCTTCTTTATCATAGTTTCTGAAATATAACGTTCTTACAAAGTAAACAAAACAGCATCAGTAACAATTTTAATCTCAATTTGCGCAGTTGGTAAACATGTGGATCAGAATCTTTTCACTGGTATTGACGTATAAAAACATTGTTGGAAGCCAAGATATAAGAATATTACAATAAAGCGTTTGTAAAATACGAGGATTTTTATCTATGTTATAATTATCCTCATCGAAACCGGAGATTCCATTAAATTCTTTCTGACATATTTCAAATTTACAGCACACTCATGCTTTTACTTTATGGTTGCTTATTACCAGGGCCCGGATTCTAATGACATGTCATCTTTTTATTGATGCTGCATAGACACTGCCAACTTATAGATAAATCCTAATCATGGCCTCTAGTTTATATAAATACGTTTTTATTAGGTCATTTTTTGGCATTTTATGCAATTTTATATTGTTAGGTAATTATTTTGTCATTTTCGTATCATTTGCTTCCTTATTTAGTCATTTTCATGTATTTACATTGAGTGTAAAGGCGGCCGGTGCGTAAGGCTGACAACCTAACTACCTTCACGTGTCGAATGTCTAAAATCTAGGAGCCTCAACCTCCTTGAACCCTCTGGGCCTCCATGGCCTGTATAGGGAACACTTTAGTTTTTACCTCCAAGATCTAATAAAGGTAAAGTGATCCCTATACAGGCCATGGAGGCCCAGAGGGTTCTAGGAGGTTGAGGCTCCCAGATTATGGACACTCGGCACATAAAGGTGGTAAGGTTGTCAGCCTTACGCACCGCCGCCTTTACCCCCAGGATTGCTCCTGGTACTCATTTCTGTTAGAGGCTGAGTCGATCCCAGGGCCATAGTGCCACCAGAAGGATTAGGCCAATTGACCAAGATCTAATACAGCTCTTAAATCTTTGGGTTTACTGTGATAAATGCTTCGAGAGTCAAGTAAAAAACGAAGGAAATCGGATGAAAAACGCGGAATTTCTAAGTTTCACAGGTAGGTCCCTTTAAGCACTTTGAAGATCGCTGAGTTATGGTTTTAGTATTGCTGATACGTCACTCGCAAACATATATATTCAGATTGATGAATTTCATTTCAGTTTGTGGTATTAAATTTAAATGTCATGAAATGTTCCACCTTAAACCACAAAACATTAAATAACAGATATTGTTGACTGGATACACGGTATTTAATTAAATATTATATTCTTTTAAACTTTTATACATATAAACATACAAGTCAAATTGATACAAAATTAAAATAGTGACTGATGTCGCGTTAGTCCATATAAGTTATTCTTAAAATTTAAAATATCAGTTTTAGAATATTCTAATTGATCCTAAAAATTATAATAATTGATATATTGTACAATTTTATCTATTTTACAAAATCTTACCGATCATTCTTTATCAGTATTATAATATTAACAATGTTTGTCTTACATATCACTGTACACTTATTTTTGAGGATATATTGTCTTGTAATCAATTTTCTTATTCATGTAGTCTAATATCATGTATAATATTGTATATATTCTAAAGATATATTGTCTTTTAATCAACTTTCTTATTCACTTAGTCTATTATCTTCACTTGAGTTAATTTGTCTATTATTTATGTCCAGAATACCTTATTAAAATATATCTGTATGCATTAGTGTATTGTTTATGCACTAGTTTGTAGTTAACCTTTATGTTGATATCTTCTTTTATTTGAGATGAATTGTACACAATTTATGTCCTGAATATCTTGTTAATTATATCTATGTGCATTAGTTTACTGTTTATGCACTAGTTTGTAGTTAACCTTTTTGTTGTTATCTTCCTACAATATTCTTTTTAGAATCCGTGTATCTAGTACTCTAGCTGTTAACTATGTTAGGCCTATTTGGATATGCGCATTTCGGCTTATTCTGCCATCTTCAGTCCTAAAATATAAAATTGAAGATTAATAATGTAATTTTTTTTACTATAAATTATTACTTCTCAATTTTATGTATTAATATATTTAGAAATAACTAACCTTGGAATTGTGAACGAAGAAGTCTTCAACACATTAGTATTAGTATTGATGAATTTCATCTTTTTTTTTTTTTAATTTTATTTATTATTTTTTTTTTATTATCTACGTCATTAATAAGAATCTAGAATTGGAATCATAACTCACTAAAATAGGACTAGAGAAATTAATAGTACTTATAAAAAGAAGATTACAAGCATAAGAAGAAGTTTAGAAACGTATAACCTATACATAAGAGAACAACCAAAAATCATATACTAGTGATTAACAATTGTAATATGAATATCACATCATATATTAATTGTACCACAATTTCCTCAATGAACAATTTTTAACCGTTAGATATATAACTACTTGTATACAGAATATATTGTGAAATACAATATTTTGTATTAAATCACCAGTAGTCAATGTTAAATGGTCAAGTGACATTTTATATAATTGACAGTTTCTTATTACAGAAACTTATTAATATTTTTAAGGTTTTATCTAATTATATAACTTGTATTAATTTATGACTTACTGCATTTTTTACTCTTCACGTCACAAATCACAAGATTTGTCATAACATAAAAAGAGACCATAAAGAATTTGTAGCGTATTCAAAATCGTAATGATGTAAACGATTTTGAATAGGCCTATAGTTCTTATCATTACCGTACAATTCATTGAACTGTTACAGATAACATTTTAATCCTAATTTTCTCTTATACTGTATATAGGAATGTTAATGCTATACAATTTATAACTTCTTGATCTTGAAATAATAAGTAATAAATTGACATTGTATATGACCTAGAATATCTATTCTGCAAATTTGTAATATCTCTTTATGAAGCTCTATACTGTTAACAATACAAAAATAAGTAAGCATTTCATACATTTAATTGTACAGTTGCTCTTCTAACCTAACATTCTTAACAACAATTTACCTCATATATATTCTATAACTATTTCCCATTTTTCAGGCATCTTGGTCCTTCGCTCTTATGTTGTGATTTTTGAGGGTCTAGGCTAAAAATATCTACATATATATACATTAGTATTAGCCTACTACTGACGATGTCTTATGTAATTGATGAGGGTAAAGTTCACAGTACAGTTCAAAAAGTTCATTATGGTCAATTGCTATTTCCTTAATTATATTGTTTTTGTTTCTATATATTTCTAGATTTTCTAGAATATTTAGCTTTTGGCTTTTCCCGTGTTTATGTAAATTAAATAAAT
The DNA here is from genome assembly GCA_964059195.1 of Ectobius pallidus. Taxonomy (NCBI): domain Eukaryota; kingdom Metazoa; phylum Arthropoda; class Insecta; order Blattodea; family Ectobiidae; genus Ectobius; species Ectobius pallidus. The sequence goes on from CAXKWD010000003.1 coordinate 15,247,097, forward strand.
TAAATACCACAAACGGAAATGAAATTCATCAATCAATATATAGGCCTATTCAGGTCAAAATATTTTCAAACGTAGTTGTAGGAGGTAATTGCAAAAAATTCGTGTTTCAGACTAACCTTACAAAAAGTGTAGCAGAGTGAAATAGGAAGGGCAAACTAATTGCATCGAACCCCTATGACTGACGAATGGCGTAGTGTAATATTTACTCACACTCATAATTAATAAAGGGAAGTAGGGAATCCGATCAACAGCGGGGAACACAATTATCATGAGATCTGTGTGGCTTTGGCTGACATCACAGCATGTGATTTATTCGTTGTCACGTCATCCCCATTGACAGTGCTACCACAGCCCCAAAAACAAATTACTCTACGTTGTAAAATGTTGCCCTGAATTACTAGAAATCTCTCATAGCACTAACGCAGCCTCAATTCGCGTTGTGATTCGTAGATTGATCGAAGAGCTGCTCAAAAACTCCACTTAAGTTATTTCGTTTTGATTTGGCCCCGGATTTTTAGGTTTTTATAACCCCGTTTTAGATTTTTAAACATAATAAAAGTATTATTATATTTTTTTACCATTTTCTAACTTTTCTTTTAAGTTTCACTTTAATAAGATTAAACACATTGAAAAATATATTAATTAATTTGGTTGAAAGCTTACATCATTATTAGGGGGCCGATTTCTATGACCTAAAAAATAGGATATATGCATGCATTTATGCCCTAAAAAACATTAAAATATGACCAATAAAACTTAAAATATGACTTTACCACTTACACATTATGTATATTTTTTTTAAGCTTCTTTACAATAAATTTTATTAAAATATAGTGTTTATTATTTAAAATATCTGTAAATTCTGAAAAAGTATCAGTATAATGCAAAATTTACAAAATATGAGATGAAACTTCAAAATTTCTTTAATATGCACAGAAATATGCAGAAAATATGACCTAAATACGCATATTCATACTAAATATGCTACAATAGTTGAAAATTTCCTAAATATGCAGTTATATGCACAATAAAAGCCGTTCCATTTTCACCAGGATGCTTGGAATCGGGCTTAAATTAGTCGGAGACCTGAAATAATGCAAAGGGGGAAAATATGGCATGTCAAAGAAATCCGACCCCTAATCATTATAGGCTACTAGCTGAAAAGGCCCGGCGTCGCCCGGGCTTTGTATTTTTTAATTTGAAATTAACTTATGAAGGACTTTATGTATGTAGAACTTGAAATGAAGAAAACGATTTATCACACTCAAACTATTCCATCAGAAAACGCTGGATATAGCTTTTTATGGCTCATAGAGGATGTGGAATGCTGCATTCCGTTGCTTCTACACATCATGCTTGGGAGGGGTTGAAATAAGAAGAAACACAAATTACATAAGATTGTACTGACTTGACGGAAAATAATATTTCTCATTCTCATGTTACTATACAATCGTTTCGGAGCTGAAATAAAAGAGAAATGCAGTATCACTTTCATACTTTCCTCCCCTAGAACCCGAGACATAATATACTGCGAGTCAAAATGTTCCATCCCATGCTTAGGGCCTATGATAAACATCCCTATTTCTCAACTAATACAAAGCCTACAGGTATGGATAACTTATCAGCGGAAAGGATTATTTACAGACTTTTGATATAGCATACTCACACACTTAAGTTGTCCCTCTTATTCTACATCAAAATGTGAAGTGAGTAAATATTTCTTATGTCGAGGGTAGAGAAAGTTACGTGACTACATCACACTGTGCTTTATTTTCGTGGATTTCATTTTCAGTAATTATTTTCGCCAATATACTCGTATTACATTAAATTCCAGCATTAGGCTATATACTTGCCAAGGCCCTATGTAATCATAGTAAACAATTCATTGTTGCCATGTGAACTAAACAGCATTTCTTTTTTTTTCAGTATAAAATTCTCAGAAATTGTAAAATTTTCAAGGGAAGGACTGATTTATTTCAATTTTAATGTTGACCGCGTAACTTCCCGGGCTTAACTGGGTATGTGTGCAAAATTTCGTACAAATTGGTGAAGAAATGTGGATTTGTATAAGGAACAAACATACATACATACCCACAAACACACATTCGACTTTATATATTAGATATATTAATTCAGTTTATTTTCATTTAAATTTCCATGGCTCAGAACCACAAAATTTTAGGAATACTTTTAGCTTAGTTTTAGAACTACCCCTGTCATTTCCAACCCATCACAAACTCAACAAGATGCTTCAACTTCAAGATTCCGACCGTGAAAGCCTCAGATCAACAAGAAGAGTTTTTAATTAATCAATCAACTTTTAGAATACTTCACTTTCGTCGTCTTGCTGGAGTAAACACTGTGAATAAACTGCAAGTGTAAGCTTCTTAAGAATGCCTTTAATTTGCTTCTAAAGTAACCGGGGATTTCGGTTCACTTAAGATTTCCTTCACCGGGACAATGGGGCATGACAAAATTACAAAACACAATGCTATATTTTATCTTAAAAAAAGATTATATACTGGAAATACTGAGAAATATACAAAATATTGGCAGACATTTAACAAGTATTTTTTTAGTAGAACAATAATAATTAGATTAATTATTACCTGATTATTATTATTATTTTATCGTATTTCACTTGAAAAGCGGTTTTATCCATATTTAGTTTATAGCGTCTTATATAGCCATTTTTAGTTTTTATAAGATTGGACTGACTTATGTGATAGCCATGGCAATGAAACGGATAATTAGGTTAAAATATCACAGTTAGCTGGCAAGGAACAAGATAGTTTAAAACCTAAGAATCCGGACCCTAGTTATGATTTTCAGGAGGATCGACAAACGTATATTTAACCTATTATCCTATTTTAATGCTACTTATTTGAACTGTATCCATTAATAGTCGTTTTGTATAACAAAATAACAAAGTATGAAAAAAGGGTGGTCAAAATAGCACCTCCAATCTACTAATTTCCACAAGCCACTTACGTCAATGCATTTAAGATTAAAAATAAAAAATAAAAATAAAAAATAAAAATAAATAATAATAATAATAATAATAATAATAATAATAATAATAATAATAATAATAATAATAATAATAAATTATTTGATTTGTACAATCTACATTCTCAGTTTGGTGATTAACTAATATATTATTATTTTGAATTCGACTTTCCCTGTACATCCAACGCCACCTATTAACCAGACAGTATCCTAGCTCGGTTTGCCATAGCAACCGGGGGGTAAAAAAAAAGAGCATTGATTCATTTGAACGAAACTCACTATGCGGAGTTTTTTTTTTTTTTTTTTTTTTTTTTTTAAGCGTGGGCTAGGGAAGACAAATCTGAGGTCATTTTTTCCCGTGGCATTGCACTTTTAATCGTGAAATGTACAACGAAACCGAGATTTTAGCTTTCTAATTATCTATCCTTTAAATTGTTTATGCATGGTTTGTGTAAGTCTGTGGTACGTCGAATTAGGGGGTCGAAAACAAAACTTCCTCTGACCTACCTGTAGTAGGCTACCTATGGTAGGCTACAGGCAGAAGGAGTAGGCCTAAATGATAAAAAAAATGACTTAGTGGAATTTGGAAGATACCTGTTTAATCGCTTTCTGTAATTTGAGCGTTTTTATTTCGTCACGTGTCCCACACTGGGACTTTGAAACCCGAGTTTGGAAGTCCGTATAAATGGAACTATTTCGAAATCTGTTCACCTAAGTTAACCATATTGTAACTCACCATTAAGAAGAGGTGAAAAACTAGAAGAATATCCATGGTCACTTACCTGAAAGCAACAGAAACAAATCAATTAGTAGTGGTTTTACATACGTGTGTTTTTTTTCTCATTCTCTTTATCACCTCTAAAAAATTGAATATATGAGAGTGATTATGAATACTATATTGCGATACTAGTTCCGTAAGCGGTGCATACGGATTGAGGAAAGAGTTTGAAAAAACGACGCGCTTGCGCCGAGTTTTTTCAATTTCCGAGATCCGTTATGCGCTTAGGCCTACGGAACGAGTATTGCATGCTATTTTTTGCACGATGATTATTTATATCAATTTAATTATACTAATTGAGATATTAGATGAAAATATTATGTATATACACTATTGAAGATAGATGTTTATTTAAGAAAGTGATTCGCATGTGTTGGTTGTTATGGGGGCCGAATATTTGTCCTGTTAAAGTCGCCACAAACTAGGGGGCCTTGGTCCCGGTCTTCGATAAAGGTTTGTATTATGATGGATTTACTTACGGCACTTGTGCTTTTTGTCATTTTTACAGCACTGAGATTTCTTTTGTTTTCATAGCAACTGGATTGCATGTGGGAATGACAAGTTACGATCTACGGCAACAATATTTTTAAGTAGGCCTACCATTAATTAGTTACGTCGTGCAAAAAAATAGTTTAAGGTCTGCCTGGAGAGTTTCATACGTATTTGTACTGTGAAGGGAAATTATAGGAATTAGCAAGTTGTCACTTTTCACATATCCTCAATTCCCACAAAAATGTTTGCCTCGTACGAGTTTGTAGGAATTCATAGCGGCCCCTTCAGTTAACCCTCTGCACGAGTAGCACCCTTGAAGAACGGGCTATATGATTTAATGGATTATACCAACAGTGGATTAAGTAATTTTTCCAGAGCGGCAATTCAAAGGAGCTCTTGTACTGTTTCTATTTACATGGCTACGGTCGGAAGCGGGCTTCCCGAAGCCGTACATGCGGAATTATTTGCGACTGTGTAGTACAAAACAGGCGCGTGTAGGCTTGTGAGATTAATTATCCCACCACGCGAAAGCGGTGTTATCACTTCTATTCTCATCCCGAACAAAGAGCCCACCACTGAGATTTTTCATACCGGGGCTTCTTCCCTCTGATCTGTAACAATGCCGCCCTCTGTAGCTGAGGCTGCAGTAAATTATTGGTTAGCAAGAAATATTTCCTCTAAGTAGAGTTCTACTATCGTGCGTGAAGTATTGAAAAAAAATTTTGAAGTGATACAAAAAAATTCCTTTAACAGTAATATATTCCAATAAAGACTTAAAAAAAATGTGTGCGTGGAACGCCACGCGACAGAAGAGAAAATTCTTTTAATTTTTGGATTTTTTTTCAATTTTGGATTAATGGATTTTTGAATTTTGGATTGTTGGACTTTTTAATATAGGGTTTTTGGATTTTTTAATTTTGGAATTTGGATTTTTAATTTTTTTTATATCTTTTAATTTTGGAATTTTGGGTTTTTTAATTTTAAATCTTTGAATTCTTTATTTTTTGTATTTTCAATTTTTTTATTTTGGTTTTTATATTTTTTATGTTGGATTTTGGATTTTAATTTTTTAAATTTTGGATTTTTGAATTTTTTTAAAATTTTGGATGTTTAGATTTTTTAATTATGGATTTTATGTTTTTAAATTTTGGATTTTTGGACTTTTAAATTTTGAATCTTTGAATTTTTTAATTTTTTAATTTTGGTTTTTTTAATTTTGGATGTTTTAAATTTTTGATCTTTGAATTTTCTATGTTTTGGTTTTTTTAATTTTAAATTTTGCTTTTTCGATTTTTTAAATTTTGGATTTTAGATTTTTTAATTTTTAATTTTTTGATTTTTAAAATTTTGAATAAGCCTAATCATTGAGTTGATTGTTTTCTGTGCAGTCCGTTCCGTCACACCTCACTAATTTCGTAACGATTTTGAGTGTGACACTGATTTCGTGACGATTTTGAGCGTTACACAAGCTCTCGATTCACCCCTGCCACGGCTAAAGAAGTTTCACTTCAAAAACTAAAAACCAAACTCCGTGACGCAACATTCCTGAAGGGACAATGCCTACCACCCGGCCACTGCCCCATCTACCAAAGGCAGATGGCAGGATTGGGGGGCATTTGGTCAGAATGCCGACACGAGCTCCTCAATTTGAATCACAAGGCTGAGTGCACCCCGTTCCAGACCTCCCTACGAAACAAAGTAACTTCGTTGTTAATATTGAAGTTATGAATAAATAAATAAATAAATAAACAAAACTAATTCAGTGGCGGCCAGTCATGTGATAACTTAAGCCTATAAATTTTCCAGATTATGGAAACACTGAATTATGATATAGCTGTTGATGAATGATTAAGAATGAGGTTTTTATCGATCACTAAGAATGCATGAAGTCAATTTAATGAAAATTTAACCCTATTTCGCTTCAATATTGACTTAAGAGCACGAAATTGTAATGACTTTAATGCCCTGTAGCATACACATTTTACGCCATAGAGCAAAAATCTCCTTATACATGTTGATTGTCTTTGTCCCCTCTATAATATATAAAAAAACTGACCTACATATTTGGACTTGGGGATTATTATGAAAGATACCTTCATTCTTTCTGTGTGTTGTACAGCTTCACCACAACATTACGGGGGGGGGGGGGGAAGAGGGGAGGCAGAATGTTCGCTTCCCTCTCATTGTTAATAGAGAATTACTGATCAAATCAGCATCCCATCGGACACACAAGGGCTGTTTCCTGTATGGCGGAAAAAATCCCTCTCTACAGCAAATTGCACTTTTGAACGTTTTGTGAAGTTGGTAACGGAAATGAAGGGTTAATCCCCTAATCAGTGAAGCTCGTATATGTATGTCAAACTTCATGCAGAACAATACTATCACCGGCTATTGTCCTTCATTTTTTTCATCGATATATGATCTCTTTTCATATATATTTTAGAAGTAAAATCTATGTGGAATAATGTACGCTAATTGCTATGCTGTGTATTTATTGTACAGATATTGAGCAGTATTTCGAGTCCATTTTGAATGTAGTACAAACCGTGAAATTTTAGGAGCTGAAAAATTAATTCCATTAGCGTTTCTACACAGAGCGACACAAAGACATATTCATAGCTTATTTATAGGGCAAGGCATTTGATGATTTTTCCATCTTTTTTATATGAAGGTTAAAAGACAGCTCGAATATACACTGACCGGCAAAGAAAACCGCTCACTTAAAGAAAGTTTTACAAATTAAGTTTAAATAAAAATTATGTAGTAGGCCTAGTGCTTGAAATACAATTACTGCAATTGTATACTTTTTAAGATTAAAATGTAATGACACATTTCACACTTAATTCCCCATTTTTCCTCTTGCACCGTGGTAAATGGTGAGCCTAAGGTTGCAGGGGCATAACGGAGGCTGCATCCATCATCAATTTTAGCAACAGCTTTGGCAAAGTCTTCAGGACTGAGAGACATTAATTTCAACTAAACTTACTGACAGAATCACTGCGATGCGAAGGGAGACAGTTTCCGTTCAGTTTGGAAGGAAATGACGCAATACAACAATGAAACACCTTGCAATGTGTACGACAAGCTAGTGCTTATAATCATATTGGAATCACCGTATTGCGATGTTTTTTTTTGTTTTGTTTGGTGATAAAGTGAAGATATGAAGAAATCAGATATGCTGTATCTATAGCTAATGATCCATTAAAAATAATAATTCAACCTCAGCAAAAACAATGTATAAACATCCAATCAAAATTATGTTTAATCTTAAAAGTACAACAAATTTTACAGTGAACGGTTTTTTTTGCCGGTCAGTGTATTATATGAATATGTATCATGAAATAATTGATTAAATAAGGGCAATTTGTTTTTGAATTTTATGCTGTATTTTGAATTTTTCGTCATTTTCAATAGATAGCTCATTTTTGGCAATTTTGGGGTAATTTTCGGAATTTTCAGGTCATGTTTCAGTGGAGGTAGCGAGGAGATTTTCCATGTACAATTCGTTACTTTCAGTCAACAGACAATCGTTTTTATTTGAGAATCTCCGCCAAGTGTTTATTGTTAATTTTAATACAGGTTTCTTGTAAACACCATTATATTATAGCAGTTTGTCTTGTAGCTATAACAGTTTTTTATTTCTTTCTTCTTAATGAAATATATCTGTTGGCGGCAATTTGATGGGCATGCCAGTTCAGAAAGAGTTGTTTATTTTTTTTTTTTTTGCAAAGGGTGTCAAAGGTATATAAATTTACTTACTTCTTTAGTAATAAAATAAGTGTGTTCTATATTGTAAATTCATATGTAACGCAGTGTCATCCATAAATTGCTTTCAGCAATCCATGACTAAAAATAACTAATTATAAGTAATAATGACAAATTTATTGTTTTTATTGTAATTTTTAACTATTTCTCTAGCGCTCTGCCTCTACCAACTGCACCACGGCGAACCCCGTATTAGGACTATAGTATAAGGAAGATTAAATACTTTTTCTTAGTATCCTGATTATATCATTGTGTTAAGACATTTTTTTAGTAAATTACTTTCTTTCAACAAGATTGCTTTAACCGAGCGAGGTGGCCGAGATGGTAACGTACTGGACTCTCATTCGGGAGGTCCCAGGTTCAAATTGCGTGGCCGGGAAATTTCACATGGGGTTTTAATGGTTTCCCCAGTCGTAAAGGCAAATGCCGAATCATCCTCACCGTTTCATCCTCCATCATATACATTTAAATTAACATCAGTGGAAATTTACTCCATAAAATGCACCAATAATAGAAATAATTGACAAACAATAGTTGCATGGCCTACCCTACTGTATAGACACAGATTCCGAACTCCTGATATGGCCTCGTAGCTGAAATAAAAAGATTAAAATAAATAAACTATCAGCCTAATTATTGTGTTACCAGTTTACTTTGCAGTCCGACATGAGTTTATTTAAAAGCTCCAGGTCACAAGTTGGATACTTGCCTTGCACATTCATAAAGTAAAAGGAGCAATTTATAGCACGGGGGTGAAAGTAACATTGAAAGAATAGCAACAGCTCATAAGTTCACTGCCCGACCGGTTTGGTGCACTGTGATCGCTGTTGCCATGGCGGCAGGTTTGTTTCGAAACATATGACATGAAAGTACGAAAAGGTGTAATATCTGGTTCTTTTCCTGCAGCGATCTGTATGCATTAGTGTTTGGAAAAGGAGGAGATATAATTAACATATTATAAATATGTCAAGTAGCGAAGGTAAGTTAAAATACATTAACGGCTTAAAACAATCCTGAATTAATAGACTATTTATTCCATGTTCTACGAATTATTAAGATTAATGTTTCGTATTCTTTGTTTCAGAAACGAGTAAAATATTCCTGTAAGTTCCCGGCTGCGGAAGTAAATACTTGAGATTGAAATCCAACGTGAACTACAAAAACAAACATTTCTACAGGTTTCCGAAAAAATCAAACGTGAACCAACTGAAACATCAGTGCAATTTAGATGATAATGTGAATTGTGCTAATTATTTAATGTGTGAAGACCACTTCCTGGAGAAAGATTTCGTTAACCATACTAGACAAGTTATCCCAAAGCAGCTTGCTACTCGTGATTTACAGAGACCCAATCCCTGTGAACTCCCAATCAAATGTGGGAAGTGATCTCAAGCCTCGCCTAGTTTTTGTGAAAATAGAAAGTAAATTCATACTTCTGTGTATGACTGAGGTAAAAGAAATTCAAGTGACAGGAAGCTACTAATATTTATGGTAATGTAATATTTTTAAAATCAGTTTTTATAAATATAATTCATTAATCAAGGGTGTTTGTTTTTTATTTATAAAGTCATCTAAAGTAATACATATTTCAGCAATCACCGAGACATGTATGTTGTGAGTAGCAGAAATTCTAGAAGGTATTCTACACTACGGTTTTTATAAGATCTGACGCATATTGTTTGCAAATTATTATTTTTTCTTATTTAAAGTGTTCATCATTTAGTGCATTTTGTGTTCAATGCTTTTAAAAGATAATTGTTTGTATCACTATAGCCTGATGATATTAGTGGGCTATGGTCATTACCGTAGCCCGCTAATACTAGTGGGCTATGGTTTTACAGAATTTGGAATGCATTTTCATACATGTGTTCTGGCACGCAAATTTTTCATTCTTACAGCTTAACTGCCCGACCCGTTGGAGCGCTGTAATCGCTTTTTGTTTCCGAGTTTTGACATGCGCTGTTCACTTCTAATAATAATATTGGTGTTCTGTGATTTATAGCCTACTTACAAAATATTTAACAACATATTATATCACCAGAAGTGATAAGTTGTAAATAAGTACTCACGGAATAAGTTCTTTCATTAGGGCCTAAGGGGTTGGTATGACTTTCTAAAAATTAAAATAATTCTTTAATGCAATGAACATAGTGGCTTAATTTCAGGATTTCCAAACATACATTTCGTATGAGACTTCATTAACAGTAAGTATATAAGTTATGCGTATCAATTGTATTCTTTTTAGTTGTACCACTACAATGAATTTGTTCCCCTTTTATTGTCTCTTGTTAAGTTCAAGAGAAAGGTTTGAGGACTTCGCTATATTAAAATAAAAATATATTATTATTGTTCCGTTTATTTAGCCCTTTTCCAGTCCATTATCCAATATGGCATTCTCGCCTGGGGAGGATTAGCAATAACTACCCTTAAGCCCCTCTGCCTTTTACAAAAAAGAATGATAAATATCTGTCTAAGAAACACACTGATTACCCAACTAGTCTAATATTTTCGGAATTTAATGTTTTCAGTTTGGACCAACTCTACAAATTTTCTATATTAAAAAAATATCGTGTGAAATGCTCTTACAGTGATCATGTTTACAAAATTAGACGTAATACTAATTTACTCCTATCAGAACCCAAATGTCTCACATCGGTAGGATTAAAGCATAGCATTAATTTTGGTCCCCGCTTCTATAACTCAATGATCAGAAAGTATCCTGATCTCTCAGCATACTCCACTGTTAAATTTAAAAGACATGTAAATCATTTTCTGTAATTTTTTAGCTGTTTAAGACATTGTTGTTTCATTCCTTTTATGTATTTATGTTTAACATTTTTTACTTTCTCTATTAGTTAATCACATTTTTTATACACTCTGCTTCTTTGTCTTTCTTTCTTCACTTTGATATTTTTTAAATTGCACCCGAGCACGAGCAGTCTTGCTCATTTGGGTGTATTACTAAATGTTAATATTTCTTGTGCTAGAATAATTATTAATTATGTAAGATTCGCCTATTTTTCTATTAGTTTTTTTAAATAGCAGTTGTAGTTATTTTTGAAATTTGTATTTGTTCTGCTTTACTTTACTTGTATAAACATGTATCTGTATTTTTATATATAAATAAATAAATAAATAAAAATGAAGTATTAAAAAAATTGTTATTGTGAGTATAGACAGCCCTGAAAGGTTCCCTCTCTATACTAATGAATCACTTATAGGCTATTCCTGATTAACGACATATAAATATTATTTTGCTTTTCTATATTTATTTGTTATATATTTGTCTTCTAGTTTCTTTCTTGTTGTTTCATAAGTTTTCTTAAGTCGTTTCTTAACCTAATACAGTTATTGTGAGTTTTTCTTAATGTTTATTTAAATGCTTGTAAACACTTCTTTGTGTGCAAATTATCTCTTTTCTATTACGCTTTGTCTTAGGGCAACCCTTAACTGAGGGAAGCTGAATGTAAACATTAAAAATAATAATAAAATATTTTTTTATATAATAGAGTAAGAAGTAAGAATTGTTGTAGAGCTGCAGATCTGAACACAGTTCTCGCGTAAGAAATGGCACAACACTCAGTGTTGTGAAAATAAATGATACCAATAACGCAAGACGGGTGCTGCAGAGATAGGGAAGAAAAAAACTTGAATTTACATAAATCCAAAACATTTTTTTCCTCTCCTTCTCATACTGCTTGGGGTGTGGGGGTATTTTTGACAGACTCCATCACGAGTGATGTCTTGCTGGTTATGGCAGTCCTATCTCCGTGCATCCGGACTTAAGACGCATCCGGATGTCAGTGTCAGGATGTATACCATCTTCGCGGAGGAGGAGAAGGAAAGAGGAAGAAAAAAAATGTATGTTTGGCTGTAAACCATCTGCTTTCCCAGTTATTCGATAACGCCAATAAGCACTGCATCTCCTGGCTGCGTTTCCCTTATTCCTGTAAAAAATTGATCTAGAATCTCAGCTACGACCTCTTGGAATCGCATGTTAGGTGGAGACTTGTGTACTAGGTAGAAGGCAGTAATCCGTTTGCTAACTTACTGCAATGTATTTTCGAATTTAAGAGGTTTTTTTTAATAAGTTTATTAACGGCATGTTCCATTACATCATGGTAATACTACATGCTAGATTTTACATTCTTTCATTTTTTGTTGTTATACACATATTACTTTTCTTTTACAGATGGCTTATATTTACATTACAATAAATCAAAATTTATTTTGTTTACGAATTCAGCAAATTCTTTCCTGTTTTCTCTAACCAATTGAGTTTTCTCAGCTGGCCATTTTCACAGGTTCACTATAATTTTCTGTTTTAGACTGTTCCTTTCTTTGGCTAATATTTTGCATTCATAAATTATATGGTCCACTGTCTGTATTGGTGCACCACATGGACACGCAATTTTCCGTGGCCTGTAAGAATCGCTGTCATGCTTGGTTTAACCGTGATGGTGGTTCCGAGCCTACCCTTTACCTTGGAGAAGAATGCTTTGGTAGCTTCCGCCGTTGTCGTTGTCTGCCATTCATTTTCCCACTTACTGAGGCTCATTTTTTGTGCTTACGCAATCTGGTTGCTATGAAAACAAAAGAAATCTCAGTGCTGTAAAAATGAGAAAAAGCACACATGCCGTAAGTAAAACCATCATAATACAAGCCTTTATCGAAGACCGGAACCAAGGAATCCCATTTCGTGGCGGCTTTAACAGGACAAATATTCAGTCCCCATAACAACCAACACATGCGAATCACTTTCTGTACATAATATTTTCAGCTAATATCTCAATTAATATGATTAAATTGATATAAATAACCATTGTGCAAAAAATAGCATGCAATACTCGTGCCGTAAGCCGCTAACGGAACTAGTATCGCAAAATAAGTTACTATTATTTAACGGAAAAATAATTAAAACATTTTACTTATTAACACTGACATATTTTTTACACAAATTGCATGTATTATTTATTGATTTATTTATTTAACCTGGCGGAGTTAGGGCCGTAAGGCCTTCTCTACCACTCAGCCAGGGCAAAAACATGGAATACATAATAATAATAAAATAAATTATTAATTCATTAAGTCTGGACAAAGCCTTATACATATATATATATATATATATATATATATATATATATATATATATATATATATATATATATATATATATGCAATGCTGTTATAAATCATTTTCTTCACTATTCAACCTGTATTGGATGATCTTTATCATTCCTTTCGTACCTTACAATTGGGCAAATAATATAAGCTTTATTTTAACTCATCAGTCATCACCTGTTTTGAATGCTACTGATCACAATATTTTAGGGAGCCTATAATAAGGAAATTCCTCGAAATGTGATATCCCTTTGAAGGTTCTTCGTAAGTTATTGAAGGATAAATTCACGGAAAGGAGGAAATTAAACTATAATACACAGGGGAGAGAATTAGCTGTGGAATATTGTGCATCCAATTGGAGCTCTTTCCAGTTGATCAAAGTAATCGGTACCCAGAACTATCACATAGCGTCCTACGTATCCGTTTGTGCGAAGGAAATAGACTATGTAGATTTCGAAGAAAGACTACCTACTGCAACCGTTGCTATGATCGATTTCCGGAAAATTTCGACCTAATTTGACGTTCCATGGTCTCTCAATCTCAGTGGCGAATCTATCGATTAACTTGTAAACTCTTGAGGGGTTACCTAGGACAAGGGTTCGGATGTTTATAACCCGAAAAAGTGGAAAATATGACTGCAAATATGACCTTACAAATTTATAAATATGACCCAAAAATCCTAAATATGACTTCATAAAAGAACGCATTTTCTAAAAATAAACGTTATAATTTAAAATGTTTAATGACACTAAATTATTACATCACATTAATTCAATCAAATAATCACTTTTTTGTAACAATTTTACTGGAGAGCGAGATAGCCAAGGCCACCTAGGAAATGAAGGAATGTTATATCGCCATGGTGACGGTGCCACCTACACTTTTCATTAAGAACAGCTGGTTTGTCTTTTTAATTAGCCTCTTTGTGACAATAATATCGTATAATTAATATTGAATTTATTATTATATGAGATTTAAATGCTTCAACATACATATACATAATTATATTTTTATGTCTCCTTACATATACGCAATCGTTGTGTTCAATGATTAATTAACAACTTTTTATCAAAGAAGCTAAAGATATGAAGTTGTTTCAGTGTTCAGATCTTGTGAATTTACATAGAAACAAATGAAGGTAGGTGCGATAAAATGAAAGTGATAAAAATAAAACTATGACCATAGATTGATTTTCCACATCTCTTCTCTATATATATAAAAGGCTTTGTCCTCACTGACTGAATGAATGACTGACTGATTGACTGAATGACAGGAATCAACGTAGAGCCTAAACTATAACAGGTAGAGACTTGGAATTTTGACAGTACCTTCGTTTCATAATGTAGGTGCTCACTAAGAAGGGATTTTGAAAAATTCTGATTCTAAATGCCAAAAATTAAATGTTTTTTAAAATACTTAATCCCTTTTTACATAGAATTATCCATTCCAAATCACAGAATAAGTTATATTGTTGCCAAATGGTATCAGGTGGGCTTGGAAAAAACAAATGAAATGCACTTTTGACAAATAAGAGAAGTTATCAAAATAATTCATGTTATAAATTAATATTACAGAATGAAATCCACTAAAATAATGGAATCACATAACTTTCTCTACCCTGGACATAGAGAAAACAAAACGAGGTAGGCCTATGGTAATGTGTATATTATTATATTATATAGCAGGTTTTTGGAGAGAAAAGTATGAAAGTGATAATGCTTTCTGTTTAATTTCATCTCCAAAACGGCTTTATGGTAACATAAGAGTGGGAAATTTCCCGCCTCGATATTACAATTTTATGTTACAGGAATTTCTGTTTCTTCTTATTTAAACCTCTACCAGGCTTGCTGTGCACTGTACAAGCGATGGGATGCAACATTCTAGATCCTCTATGAGCCATAAAAAACTATATCAAGCGTTTTCTGAGGGAATAGTTTGAGTGTAATAAGTCGTTCTTCCTATTTCAAATTATATATGCCTATATAAGGACCTAGAATTTAAAATTGAAAATCCTTCATAAGTTAATTTCCAATTACAAAATACAAAACCCGGGCGACGCCGGGTCTTTTAAGCTAGTCCATGTTATAAATGAATATTAAAGATTGAAATCCACGAAAATAATGCAGTTACATAACTTTCTCTACCCTGGACATAGAGAAAACAATACGAGGTATGATAATAATTATGTATATTATTTCGCAGGTTTTTGGGGATAGAAGTATGAAAGTGATATTACATTTCTGTTTAATTTCATCCCCAAAACGGTCTTATGGTGACATGAGAGTGAGAAATAAAATATTCCGCAAAGACAATACAATTTTATGATACCGGAATTTCTGTTTCTTCTTATTTGAACCCCTACCAGGCTTGCTGTGTACTGTATAAGTGATGGGATGCAAAATTGTACATCCTCTATGAGCCATAAAAAGCTATATCAAGCGTTTTCTGATGGAATAGTTTGAGTGTGATAAATTATTCTTCCTATTTCAAATTCTAAATTCCTATATAATGACCTATAATTTAAAAATCGAAAGTCCTTCATAAGGTAATTTCCAATTACAAAATAAAAAAACCCGGGCCGCGCCGGGCCTTTTAAGCTAGTATTCTCTGGATTGGTCGCTGATTCATGAGCTAGATACTCACAATAATTAATTATCATTATTATTATTATTGTTTTTATTATCAATGCCTATACTCGCAAGCCGCCATTGATATCGTTCTATAGCATGCCACTCTACCTTGAAACATAATTTAATATTCGATTATTGGAATTCAGCCGTTTGATGACGAACAATCATCAAAGGGTTCCCTTAATATAGAAAACATGATATTCATGAAAAACCCTGATTACTATTCATTGAACTTTTATTGATAACTTCAAAGCATTAAAACTGTATTAAACGACCTATCAATATATTTTTTTTTATCTTGTAGTTTGAAAGCCTCTTAATTAGAAAGAGGCAATTTCTTTAATGAATAGCGGCCCCAACTCAAAACATATTTTAATTGTCCGTTATACATACAGCGTTATTCAGCATTTAAGGGTCTCTCAGTTATTCATGAAAAGGTTAAGCTGACCAGACAAATATTCAAGTACGAATAGCGCCATTATTCTGATGTGGTAAAGAGAAAAAGTTTTCATACACATACATCCACTTAACCAAAGTAAAAATTAATGTTTGCTTGAAATCTCTATATATATAAAAGGCTTTGTCCTGACTGACTGAATGACTGAATGACAGGAATCAACGTACAGCCTAACCTATAACAGGTAGAGACTTGGAATTTTGACAGTACCTTCGTTTCATAATGTAGGTGCTCACTAAGAAAGGATCTTGAAAAATTCAGATTCTAAATGCCAAAAATCAAATGTTTTTGAGAATACTTAATCCCTTCTTACACAGAATTATCGAATCCGAATCACATTTGACATTAAAACATATTGTTACCAGCGGGTCTCAGATGGCCATGGAAAAAAATGAAAGTAGAATAAATTTGACAAATGAGAGAAACAAATGAGAGAACTATCAATATCCACGAAAATAATGTAGTCACATAACTTTCTTTACCCTGGACATAGAGAAAACAATACGAGGTAAGGTAATATGTTTTGGGAAGAGATGTATGAAAGTGATATTGTATTTCTGTTGAATTTCATTCCGAAAACGGTTTTATGGTAACATGACAGTGAGAAACAAAATTTTCAGCCACGATAATACAATTTTGTTACCGGAATTTCGGTTTCTTCTTATTAGAACCCCTCCCGGGCTTACTGTGTACTGTACAAGCGATGGGATGCAAAATTCTACATATAGCCATAAAAGCTATTTCAAACATTTTCTTAGGGGATAGTTTGAGTGTGATAAGTCGTTCTTTCTACTTCAAATTATAAATACCTATATAAGGACCTAGAATTTATAAATCTAAAATCCTTCATAAGTTAATTTCCAATTACAAAATAAAAAACCCGGGCGACGCCGGGCCTTTTAAGCTAGTTCCTATATATAATTTTTCGTTAATGAATAGGACACGCCTACACTTCTTGCGAAAAGAGCTGTTTTCTACTTTTTCCGCTCTTTCTTCCTGCTTCTTGCACATTTAAAGGCTTATATTTACTAAGAGCCAGAATGTTACTTTCTGAGATTGTGTGGTAGAAGTGAAAATTTCTGTCCGTCTGTCTGTACGCGCGATAACTCAAATTCGCTTTATCGGATTTTCACGAAACTTAGTATACGCATTTATAACGTCTATGGGACAATGCTTACAGATCTTGGACCAAATCGGTTGAGCAATGTTGAAGTAATGCCCTGTTTGGTGCCTATTTTATGGTAATACATTAGAAAGAATTTATCAAATGCAAATCAGTTCTCCTGACTGCTTTGGAAGTTGCAATACAGGTAGTTTTGACAAATAACACTACCCACATATTCATTCACATATGCTTATCAAACTTTAGACCTTTGTTCTTCCGCAAGCCCTGCTTAATAAATCGATCTGGAGCTTAACTCGGAAATCGTTTACAAAAATAAGTTATTTTTTGGATAACATAATGCAATTATCATTGATTAAATAAAACTATTCTGTATCTTTGGTATATCAGTATATCTGATTTTATTATTATTATTATTATTATTATTATTATTATTATTCTTAGGGTTCGGGTTTTATGACGTAAAAAAAGTGAAAAAATATGACTGTAAATATGCCCTTAAAAATTACTAAATATGACCAAAATATCCTAAATATTACCTAATTAAAGAATGTATTTCCTAAAAATAAGTTAAATGTACCTATTTACAACGTTTAATGACACTAATTATTACATCACATGAACTCAATCAGATAATCACTTTCCTGCATTCATCCTTATTTCCTTTGTTTGCCGAAGAATCAAATAACAAGGTTCAAAGTGAATTTATTTAACTCACCAATCGTAAAATAGCAAAATAACAAAAATAATCAGCATATTCTTTTGGATTAGGGAACAGTTATACTGTATTATCTTCCAACATGATTTGGGAAGAAATCTCCACAATATGGCCTGGACAGTAACTCTATCCTTTCTATTTGTTAGTTAGTTAGTTAGTTAGTTTATTTTCTTACACAGTACAGTGTTTTTCATTAACCTACTTATAAGTTTACATATACTTATAAACTACATTTCTTAAGTTTAACACACACATTTACAAATTAATAATTTACATAATACATGTACAATATTTAAACACGCTACATTTTACTACATTATACATTTTAATATTATTTCTAGCTCTATTTTTACAGTATATGAAAGATGAATTTTACAAATTGAATGATAAATTTAAGAATACTGTAGGCTATATACACACTTACAAAGAATAGAGATCACTTGTTCTTTTTGTAGACCTTTTGAAATGGAACCAAATCAAAGTACATTAAATAAATAAATAAATAAATAAATAGGCCTAAATAAAATAATTTACAAACGCATGCCCGTTTTCCTGTAGCCTATTATTATACGTAATAATGAAGGTGCATGACCTAACTGATCACATAACATTAGGCCTTGGAAACACGCCTAGTTTACAAAGTACACGTGTAAAAACCAACATAAATCCATACGCGGAGAAAGGAGAAATCCTGTGTGATCGAGATACACAGAAAGGGACGGAGAGCAGACAATGTTTTCTATGCTCTCTGGTACGCGGCGCTAGCCGCACTTGTTTTTCGGAATTTCACGGGTCCGCCATAATCTGATTATCGATTCACAATGGCACGGCTTTTCTCCTCTTTGTTTGTTCAGGAAGTAAAGCCAGGGACCGCGCCTCCGTGGCTACCGTCCCTATTTCAATCCACACAAATACAACCATGGTCTTCAGAAACCTAATGCAACTCCAAAATCATATAAACACGATTGATAAATTTCATGTCCGTTTGTGGTAAAATTTTAAAGTATAGTTATGATCTTAATACACGGTTGCTAATAAAATTGTTTTCATTTATTGCTGAACTAATATTTATGGCAATATTCCTGGTTTGTAGATTTTTCAATGCGTACAAATTTATTACGATCTTAAAACAATTAAAATGTTTAAGTCACAGTTTTTTACAATGTATAAAAACTTATTAAAACCTTAAAAACAATTAAGATGTTACATATATATATATATATATATAGTACAGATTACAGTCCTAGATACACTAATACTCCATATATCAATATATTCCTTTCTAATAATTTCACCAAGCAAGTCGATATTCGAATTAAAACTGTGGTACCATAAGTAAATGACAACAGTGTCTATTATCTATTTTAGAGGTCTTTAAAAATTGTCAGTTGAACTGATGCTGGATATTGATAACAATTTAGTAGCGGTGTATCAGTGTATCTGTCTGTAATGTCCTTAGAGGAACCGTGTATCAAGATAAAACTATCTGCAGTATTAAATTTGGGGTATAAGGTGGTACACTTTAAGCATACTTTCAAATAAACACAACCAACGCACTACAGTGTTCAGAATTCTATTGCGACACTCGTAAAGTCTTCAAAAAAACAAATCCAAATTCTTAAAAAACAACTAACTAACTTCTACTCCTTATATACTCTCGTTTTTTAACATCCAATGACTGGGTATACCCTCCATTAATACGAGGGTTGGAAATTTAATAGTGGCAACCATCTATAAAATCAAGGTGAATTACAGGAAGTTCAAATAGATTTTATTGGATGTTGGTTCGATATCCAGCATACTTCAGAGAAAATAGGAGCCTTCTATCACTACGTATGCCTTCTACCGTAGGCATCTACCATAGGCAGACGGAAGGATTGGGGGCATGTGATCAGCATGCCGGCATCCACGGCCGTTAATGGTGGTTTTCATGACCGGAGCCGCTACTTCTCTATCAAGTAGCTCCTCAATTTGAATCACGAGGCTGAGTGCACCCCTACCAGACCTCCCTACCTCAGAAAAATCCGAGGAGATATCGGGAATCGAACCCGGGACGACGGATCTGTAGTCAGCGACGCTAACCACAAGACCACGCCGGCGGTCTTATAATTGCAATTATATGTAAAAAATAAGTTATTTTTGTTATCGATTTCCGAGTTAAGCTCCAGATCCATTTATTAAGGAAGGCCTCCGAAAGGAGAAAGGTCTAGTTTGATAAGCATATGTGAAGGAATACGTGGGTAGTGTCATTTGTCAAAGTTACCCGTATTCCAACTTGCAAAGCCGCATATGAACATTGTAAAACAATACGTTGTCATGAGAACTGATTTGCATTTGATAAATTCTTTCTAATATATTACTATAAAATAGGCACTAAATTGACCATTACTCCGGTATCGGTCAACCGATTTGGTCCAATATCAATAGGCTTCTTCCTATGGACGTTATAAATGTGTATACCCAGTTTCATGAAAATCCGATAAAGCATATTTGAGTTATCGCGCGTATAGACACACGCACATACGGACAGACATTTTCCCGTCCCCCATACAGTCTAACAAAGTACCATTCTGGCATTCAATAATAGTATATTGCGAAACAAGTGCCGTAAGCGGTGCATACGGATCGAGGAAAGCGTTTGAATAAACGAGGCGTTTGCGCCGAGTTTTTTCAATTTCCGAGATCCGTTATGCGCTTACGGCACGAGTATTGCATGCTATAATTTGCACGATGATTATTTATATCAATTTATTTATATTAATTGGGATATTAGCTGAAAATATTATGTTTATACACTATTGAAGATGGATGTTATATTTCAGAAAGTGATTCGCATATGTTGGTTGTTATGGGGACCTAATATTTGTCCTGTTAAAGTCGCCACAAACTGGGGGGCCTTGGTTCCGGTCTTCGATAAAGGCTTGTATTATGATGGTTTTACTTACGGCACTTGTGCTTTTTGTAATTTTTACCGCACGGAGATTTCTTTTGTTTTCATAGCAACCTGACTGCGTGCGGGAATGTCAAGTTACGATCCACGGCAACAATATTCGTAAGTACCACTAATTAGTTACGTCGTGCAAAAACATACTACAATTACAACACTACTACCTAGCAACCATAGGACACTTCACACAGAATGTGCTGAATTACATTAGTTGACAATAGCTGTCGGTATGAAAGAAGGAAAACAAATGAAAACAGCAAATCTAAGCTGAACAAAGCGGATATAAGACTCCAGTAAGTTATTGTATCTAAAGCGCTAATTCCGCAATATTTCAACAAACAAGTTATACACATTTATTACCTTACTTCCAGCCAAGTTCCAAAGGAAGGAATAATCCACCAGAAGAAAAATAAACAACCAAGAAATCAAGGAATGCTTCTTCAGTCCTCAGGATTTTTCCTTTAAAGGAAAAATGTGCGCCATTTTTCTCATGCCGTCAAACCTCTCCAAATCCCATGTTTTAAGATTCAATTGCATTATTCATTGTATCTGTAATTTTTTTTCCCCTAAGGTTCGGAACTCCTTTTTTCCTTCCTTGCATTATGGAAATGGTTTGGGGATTTTAATATAATTGTGCTGAGTGGGACACATTGATTTTTGTCTTAGTATGAAGTCAATACATGATAACTGCTTTCTACATTGGGGACTTAAGCTTCTGTGCTTTAATATACGTAGCACTTTGTCTTCACATTATCGGCTTTACAAGAAAAAAAACTGGGTCAGATGTGGATTTCTTCAAAGTGCTATTAAAACCTAATGGAAAAATCGCGTAGCCTACCTTCCCTTTGTTCATATTATCTTAAAAAAGAACCTGAGTACTTGCGGAAACATTTCGAAGAGTAATTAATAATAGCTATTTAAGTATCAAGTACGCAAAATAACGCTTTAGCGGACGAATCTAGTATAGCGGCCGAAGCGAAAGCCGAGGCTGAAATACTGGATGAGTCCGCTAAAGTTTTTGCGTGCGTGGTGCATACAATATTTTTAGTAAAAGTTATATAAAATATATGAAATAAAAAAATACCGTATAATTAATTATAATGAAAGGCAGTCAACCATTTGCTAAAGTTATATTCTCATGGCCGTCTAGATCATAAAACAACAATGACCGTACGTACCAATACCAAATGTCGTAGTATAGATGCATAATATATGAGTCCCTTGTTTGTAAACAATATTGCATACCAACTAGTATTTATGAAAAGCTTGTGAAAATATAAATGATAATACCGAGGAAATTTCAATCCAAGCAAGAAACATTGAATTGGAGCTGCTGCTAGAAACTTCACGGCAGAAATAAACTATGAGAAGGGATATATTACGACATTTAAATGCTGTTGCTTCCATGGTAAGGAATGTTTTTCATGTGAACCGAAATGTGAAAAGTTGTTGGCTTATATTTGTTGTCATGTGATGAAGTGGGCTACCGTGTTTTGCGAATAATCCTGGTAAAGTTTCTGATTATCATAAAGAAACGTGTTGGCTTAAATTTGTTGTTTCATGACCAATTATATGCGTAAATCCATGTTAAAGTTGGTGTGACTGGTCAATGCCATTTGGATTTTGTTTATATCATATAAACAAAATCCACATGAATGACTAGTCACACCAACTTTAACATGGATTTAAGCATATATTTGGTCATAAAACAAATTTAAGCTAACATGTTTCCTTATGATATTAAGAAACTTTACCAGGGTTTTCGCAAAACATGGTACCCTACTTCATCATATAACAACAAATAGGCTATAAGCCAACAACTTTTCATATCTTGATTCAAAACAGAATCATTGGCGTCTGACTCCTCGTCATTCTGTATGCGTTAGTACCTAACCTAATGATGCTAATCTAATTCACAGAAGGGAAGAAAAATACAGGAGGGTGCAACAATTGTTCTTACAAGCTCTAAAGAAAGTTTTAAATAAGAAATTGTGAAGGTAAGAAGAAGAAGAAGAAGTTTTAACGAGGCGAGTGTTGTCTGCCTGAGAGGCATGAGGATTCATTAGGCAACCTGGCTACAATGTACTTCAGTTCAGCCAATGCCCTCTAAATGTGCTGAACCTATTGCTAAACTTTTGAGCTTTAATTCTATGTTGTTCCACTGTAGGCGAGAAATTATATCCAGACTTTGAATACTTCCAATATTAGATAAACATCTTGATATTAGTATTGTAGTTTCAAAGTCACGCATGTAATAGGCCTACATAGGCTATACAGTGTGTCCAGAAATAAAGTTTTTGGGTGCAAGGGATACATGATATGATGGCTGTCCACAAAGAAGGTTTCCCTAGGGTCGTTTACATAAACAAAACAAAATTTCCAGCTATTTTTCAAAATATTCGCCACAGGAATTGAGGCATTTGTCATACCGTGGGATCAACTTTTGTACACTTCTGTCGTAGAAGTATGCCGCCTGGGATTTGAACCACTATGTGACAACCATCTCCGCTTCTCTGTCATATTCTGTCATTTATTGAGGTCTAGGAAAATATGGATGTCACTGGGAGCGAGGTCCGGGCCGTAGGGTGGATGTTGAAACATCTCCTAACCGAACTTTTGCAGAAGACTTGCAGTGAGGTGTTGAAATCTCCACCCTATAGCTCGGACCGCGCACCCAGAGATTTTCATCTTTTCCTACCCCTCAAGAAATGAGAGTGAATTACAGAGAATGTTAGAGATTGACAGAGTAACGAATAAGGTTATCACACAATGGTTCAATTCTCCGGCGGCAGACTTCTACGACACAAGTGTTCAAAAGTTGGTTCCACGGTATGACAAAATATGTCTCAATTCCTGAGGCGAATATGTTGAAAAGTAGCTGAACACTTGCTATATCTGTTGCAATAAATATTTCCATGTAATTTTGTTTTGTTTGTGTTAAACGGCATTAGGAAATCTTCCTTTGTGGACGGCTGTAGTAGCTCACTGCATGTACGTTGTATAGGCCTATGTTTACTGTGTGATTTATGCTAGAGTTCAAATTCTATTCTAAACTTAGTATTTAATTGCGAAGACCGGAGACCTCAACGCTGGGATGGGTAGGGAGAATGTACCCTTCAATGGCGAAGACGACATCTGTTAGGCTGCGTGCATGTTGGATAAAATATAATAGCGATTAAGACAATTTAATAATAAATCATTCACAATGTAGGCCTAAGACAGTTAAAGTTCTCGCACGATATCTGTGCCGATGAGACAGTTAGGCCTACTCGCTAGAGAGAGACATGCTATTGTGCGAGAGAGAGAGGTAGCTTGGCCTTTACAAATAAAAAGGAAGGTATTGTTGTGCGAGAGAGACAGTTAGCAGGCCAATCCACGCTACAGTCCCCATGAAAACATAATGCAATGATTTAGGCAAACGGCACAGATTTCGTGCGGGATCTTTATAAAGAACTAACAGGCAATGACAAATCGAGCGGTAGCGAATTGTGATATTCGTGTGAGCCTGTTAACGGCCGAATTTCGTATGGCTTTTTATGTTGTTTTGAATCGTGAATTTTAGAAGGAAAATATTTTCAGTCCGCTTGTGCCTAGAATGGTAATAAGGTGAATGCCGGATTGGAGATAACCCCTGTATTTTCTTTATAAGGAATCGCTATGTTTAGAAATTAACTTCACTACACTAGCAATTGAAAAACTGAAAAGAAAAACTGAAACTGCAAAAGTGAAAAGAATAAGATCCCACAAGGAAAGACGGGTACAGTTACTTCGAACTGAGTCATACGACATACCCAAATTTCCCAGACTGCAGAAGGCAGAAGTTAGAGAGTAAACAGGGACATTGAATATTCAAAAACTTCATATTTCTAATGAGGGTGAGTATTAGATTTGCTTTTAGGACCACCTTATACCCTCAATTTTATTTATTTATTTATTTATTATTATTATTATTATTATTATTATTATTATTATTATTATTATTATTATTATTATTATTATTATTATTATTATTATTATCATTTTTAATGAGCGTATAAGGTGGTCCTAAAAAGAAAATCTAGGGAGATTGAACTTCGACCAAGGTGACCGGAGATTTTGCCAATTGGCCGAGGTTGCTCCGGGGGAAAAGGGCGGGCACCAAAAAATAAAAAAATACAAAATAAAAATAAATAAATAAAAAATAAAGAAAGAAAGGATATCTGGTAATTTCGTATGAAGCGAAATTCAGGCTCTTTTGGTTGGCAACAATTTGTTGGAAACTAATGACATATGAAAACAAATGAACATAATTATCTTCTACATTTATGATTCAAAATACTAAATCATGATCTATAAGCTTACGTAAAGAAACTTATATAACTCTTGCAGTTATAGAAGAGGAAAATAACGAATTAACCTGGAAAAATCCTTCCTTATGATATGGAATCGCAGACTTTGAATGAATGTGGGAGAAATTAAGGTTGTAAGTAATGTTTTGATCGAAACTGAATATTGTGTTGGCCTACGATTATGCTATGTAAAAAACCATTAAGTTTATGATGAAATCTGTATTGCCAAGAAAGTTATTTATGTTATTTTGAATTGTAAATTAATAATAAGTGCCCGGTAGATGCTAGTAGTAGTAGGAATACAAATATTTGTAGTGGTTAAAATTAAGAAAATCAATCATTTATATGTACGAAAGGGAAGAGAACGACAGTGACATCTGGTGATTTCCTCTATAATCTCTATAACGTGCTAGCACATTATTTTTTACCTTAAAGAGCTCAGCAAATAAAATTAAACTTTACAAAGAAGGAGACAGTTCTGTTAGACAATGTTTACGATTCAAAGTAACATGAAAGAATTCATAATCACTCACTGAAATTGTTTATAATGTAGGGCTAATGGATTCTTTTTAATTGATATAACTCCTGTCACATTAACTGAAGTTCTCCACAGGTAACTGCTCTTAATGGAAATAAATTATTATTATTATATTATTATTATTATTATTATTATTATTATTATTATTAATATTATTATTATTATTAACTGACAGTATGGTACTTTCTGAGATTGTGTGGTGGACGGGAAAATGTCTGACCGCCTGTCTGTGTGTCAAATACGCTTTATCGGATTCTCATGAAACTTGGTATAACTTACGCATTTATAACGTCCATGGGAAGAAACCTATTTATTTTTGAGCAAACCGGTTAACCAATACCGGAGTAATGCCCAATTTAGATACTATTTTATGATAATATATTACGCAGAAAGAATTTATCAAATGCAAATCAGTTCTCATCACAACATATTGTTTTACAGTGTTCATATACGGCTTTGGAAGTTGCAACACAGTTAGCTTTGACAAATGACACTACCCACATATTCCTCTACATATGTTTATCATACTTTATACCTTTGTTGTTCCTTAAGCCCTGATTAATGAATCGATCTGGAGCTTAACTGGGAAATAACTTATTTTGAGCATATCATAATTGCAATTATCACTGATTACAAAAGCATTCTGGCACTTGTTACATCAGTTTACCTGATTTTATAATTTTAGTATTGCGGAAAATTAACAAGTTAGCTAGGAATGATCCTGATATTTTAGTATATGCTTTGGCAATAGTATAAAGACTGATTCATTTATACAACAACATGGAGAGTTTCGTTCGCGAGTCTTTTAATATTATTCTCCTATAGCTAATTTACTGTTTAATAAAATAAAGTTCTAGGATTACAAAACATAATGTAATAATTACCACCACATAACATAATACTTAGATATATAGACACGTATCAATAGGCCTATAATTAACACAGCATTTAAATGACTATGATGTTTTGAAATTAGACATTTTGAACTGGATGAATTCCCTATTCTGTTTTACTGTGTTCAAACACTGCTTTGGAATTTGCAACACAGTTAGCTTTGACAAATAACACTACCCACATATTTCTTCACATATGCTTATCAAACTAGACCTTTGTTTTTCCGTAAGCCCTGCTTAATGAATCGATCTGGAGCTTAACTCTGAGATCAATTACAAAAATTACTTATTTTCTGCATATCTCTCCACAGATTACTGCTCTTAATGGAAATAAATTATTATTAACTGTCAGTATGGTACTTTCTGAGATCGTGTGGTGGACGTAAAAATGTCTGACCGTCTGTCTGTGTGTCTGTACGCGCGATAACTCAAATACCATTTACAGGATTTCCATTAAACTTGGTATACGCATTTATAACGTCCATGGGAAGAAACCTATTTATTTTGGGGCAAATCGGCTAACCGTTACCCGAGTAATGACCAATTTAGCGACTATTTTATGGTAATATACCGGGTATTAGCCTACGTAGAAAGAATTTATCATATGCAAATCAGTTCTCATCACAACATATTGTTTTACAGTGTTCATATACGGCCTTGAAAGTTGCAATACAAGTAACTTTGACAAATAACACTACTCACATATTCCTCTACATATTTTTATCATACTTTATACCTTTGTTGTTCTGTAAACCCTGATTAATGTATCGATCTGGAGCTTAACTGGGAAATAACCTATTTTCTGCATATCATAATTGCAATTATCATTGATTAAACAAAAGCATTTTACCAGTTGTTACATCAGTTTACCTGATTTTATGGTTGGTATTATCCCCTTATGGGATCACCAGGGGTCGCTCGCGAACCTGAGGAATAATTTTTTTTTTTATTCATCCTTTGCATTAGATATTTCTGAAAACTGTCAGGATCATATAATTTTAGTTGCAGAAAAGTGACAACAAAACATCCCCAATTTCAGGGTTGCCAGATCAGAAACGTAAAACAGTCGTACCAACAACTGAAAATAGTCGTACGCTAGATAAAATCGTCGTACACTTTGCAAATTGTCAGGATGAAGATGATGATGGTAATAATAATAATAATAATAATAATAATAATAACAAAAAAAATAATAATGTAATAATAATGATTGCCAAGTGAGGTACTCAGTACCAGTGGCAGACGCAGAATTTTCTTCGGGGGGGGGGGATTTGAATAGGTAGAAAGAATACTAAAAAAAAATAATTAACTTACATATAAATAATTAGTTTATAAAACTGTGCATATATAGCCTTTTTTCAGATTTCGGGGGGGGGGGGATTCTATAACGTGCTACTGCTCCACTCACGCATTCTGACTTTATTGTTCACCGCTACTACTCAGATAACTGGTCTCTCGTAACTGTATACATATACCCATTGTTGTTGGCACTCTTTGTCATAGGCTACCTGCAGATGTTGCAGGAAGAAATAAAATATTAATAATAAAATTACATTACAAACCATAAGAAAGTAAGATTTCCAATTATTATTTAAAGAAAAGTAGGCTATACAGCCATTTATTTAACGTGTCAACATACACTATAGACGTGTCAACATATACTATTAATAATAACAATCCTATGATTATTATGTTTGGTCAAAATAAAAGAAAACCAATAAGACCAGCTGCTCTTTATCGGTATAATTTCTTTAGAGGTTTGGATTGCTTCGTTTATCACACGTGCGGCAAAAAAAAAATATTTGGAGAAGAATGAAAGAAGTAGCAATAACAATACAACAATACAACTTAAGCGTGGTGCGGCATAAATGGAATGAGTTTTATTTGACAATGGCTATTATAACATTCCGCCATTCATTTAGCGATATGTAGGCATATACCAAATAAACTACGAAAAAACAAAAAAACTTCATGTTTATCCAAATTGAAAATCCTGCAGTAGATTGCTAAAAGAATTAACAGAAAATGGTAGTAGGTCGATAAAATGCTAATATTAAAAATAGTCGTATGAATAGGCATACGACACATGGTTGTGTCGTACGTCGTACAAATCTATGAAATAGTCGTACGTATGGCAACACTGCCCAATTTACACAGATGTATTTTAGTATACCTTTAGCAATAGTATAACGATTGATTCATTTATAAAAGATTTCGGAGAATTTCGTTCGCAAGTGTTTTAGTATTATTCTCCTATAGCTAATTTATTGTTTAGTAAAAGAAAGTTCTAAGATTACCAAACATAATATAATAATTACCACCCCTTAACATAATACTTAAATATATAGACACGTATCAATAGGCCTATAATTAACACAGAATTTCAATGACTATGAAGTTCTGAAATTAGACATTTCGAACTGGATGAATTCCCTATTCTGTTTTACAGTGTTCATACACTGCTTTGGAAGTTGCAATACGGTTAGCTTTGACAAATAATACTACCCACATATTCCTTCACATATTCTTATCAAACTAGACCTTTGTTTTTCCGTAAGCCCTGCTTAATGAATCGATCTGGAGCTTAACTCTGAGATCAATTACAAAAATTACTTATTTTCTGCATATCTCTCCACAGGTGACTGCTCTAAATGGAAATAAATTATTATTAACTGTCAGTATGGTACTTTCTGAGATCGTGTGGTGGACGGGAAAATGTCTGACCGTCTGTCTGTGTGCCTGTACGCGCGATAACTCAAATACCATTGAAGGATTTCCATGAAACTTGGTATACGCATTTATAACGCCCATGGAAAGAAACCTATTTATTTTGGAGCAAACCGGTTAACCAATACCGGAGTAATGCCCAATTTAGCGACTATTTTATGGTAATATATTATGCAGAAAGAATTTATCAAATGCAAATCAGTTCTCATCACAACATATTGTTTTACAATGTTCTAATACGCCTTTGGAAGTTGCAACACAGTTAGCTTTGACAAATAACACTACCCACATATTCCTCTACATATGTTTATCATACTTTATACCTTTGTTGTTCCGTAAACCCTGATTAATGAATCGATCAGGAGCTTAACTGGGAAATAACTTATTTTCTGCATATCATAATTGAAATGATCACTGATTAAACAAAAGGATTCTGGTACTTGATTCATCAGTTTACCTGATTTTATGGTCGGTATTCATCCTTTGCATTAGATATTTCTGAAATCTGTCAGAACAGGGTTGCCATACGTACGACTATAGTCGTACACATACGACTATTTCATAGATTTGTACGACGTACGACGCAACCACCAGTCGTACGGCTATTTGCACGACTATTTTTAATATAGAATTTTATATTTTTTAATCAATCTACTGACGAATATTAAATTTTTTCTCATGTTTTTTGTTGTAAGCATGTTGCTAATAATTACAACACTGTGGCAATTACTGTTTATTTAATGTTATTGTATTTTATCAAATTTAGCACATCGGAAGATAACAAAACACGTCTAATCATTTACAAATAAGATGATTTATTAACAATTACATGATATATGTAAGGTGTATAGTACCTATTATTAATTATTATTGTTATTAATATTATTAATAATATTATTATTAACACAATAAGTTAATTGCACTGAAAAATCACAAAGTATACGACAGTTTTAACTAGCATACGACTATTTCCGAATTTTGGTAAGACTGTTCTACGTTTATGATCTGGCAACCCTGGTCAGAACCTTACTTGTAGTATAATTTTGGTATTGCAGAAAAGTGACAACAAATCATCCAAATAATGGATATGAATTTTAGTATTGCTTTGGCAATAGTATAACGACTGATTCATTTATAAAATAATTCGGAGAATTTCGTTCTCGAGCCTTTTAGTATTATTCTCCTATAGCTAATTTATTGTTTAAGAAAATAAAGTTCTAGGAATACCAAACATGGTGTAATAATTAGGCCTACCCCCACATAAGATAATACTTAAATATATAGACACTTACCAATAGGCCTTTAATTAAAACAGAATTTAAATGAATACGATGTTTTGAAATTAGACATTTTGAACCGGATGAATTCCCTATTCTGTTTTACAGTGTTCATACACTGCTTTGGAAGTTGCAATACAGTTAGCTTTGACAAATAACACTACCCACATATTCCTTCACATATTCTTATCAAACTAGACCTTTGTTCTTCCGTAAGCACTGCTTAATGAATCGATCTGGAGCTTAACTGGGAAATAACTTATTTTCTGCATATCATAATTGCAATTATCACTGATTAAACGAAAGCATTTTTAGCACTTGTTACATCAGTTTACCTGATTTTATTGTCGGTATTATCCCCTTATGGGATCACCAGGGGTCGCTCGCGAACCTGAGGAATAACTTTTTTTTTTTAATTCATCCCTTGCATTAGATATTTCTGAAAACTGTCAGGATCTTACTTGAAGTATAATTTTAGTAACGCAGAAAAGTGACAACAAAACATCCCAAAATGAGAAAAATGTATTTTAGTATTGCTTTAGCAATAGTATAACGACTGATTCATTTATAAAAGAATTCGGAGAATTTCGTTCTCGAGCCTTTTAGTATTATTCTCCTATAGCTAATTTATTGTTTAATAAAAGAAAGATCTAAGATTACAAAACATAATGTAATAATTACCACCACATAACATAATGCTTAAATATATAGACACGCATCAATAGGCCTATAATTAACAGAGAATTTCAATGACTATGACGTTCTGAAATTAGACATTTCGAACTGGATGAATTCCCTATTCTGTTTTACAGTGTTCATACACTGCTTTGGAGGTTGCAATACAGTTAGCTTTGACAAATAACACCACCCACATATTCCTTCACATATTCTTATCAAACTAGACCTTTGTTCTTCCGTAATCCCTGCTTAATGAATCGATCTGGAGCTTAACTCTGAGATCAATTACAAAAACTACTTATTTTCTGCATAGGCCTATCTCTCCACAAGTGACTGCTTTTAATGGAAATAAATTATTAACTGCCAGTATGGTACTTTCTGAGATAGTGTGGTGGACAGGAAAATGTCTGACCGTCTGTCTGTGTGTCTGTACGCGCGATAACTCAAATACCCTTTATAGGATTTTCATGAAACTTGGTATACGCATTTATAACGTCCATGGGAAGAAACCTATTTATTTTGGAGCAAATCGGTTTACCGATACCGGAGTAATGCGCAATTTAGCGACTATTTTATGGTAATATATTAGAAAGAATTTATCAAATGCAAATCAGTTCTTTATCACAACATATTATTTTACAGTGTTCATACACGACTTTGGAAGTTGCAATACAGTTAGCTTTGATAAACAACACTACCCACATATTCCTCTACATATGGTTATCATACTTTAGACCTTTGTTGTTCCATAAGCCCTGATTAATGAATCGATCTGGAGGTTAACTGGGAAATAACTTATTTTCTGCATATCATAATTGAAATTATCACTGATTAAACAAAAGCATTGTGGTACTTTCTTACATCACTTTACCTGATTTTATGGTCGGTATTCATCCTTTGCATTAGATATTTCTGAAAACTGTCAGGATCTTACTTGAAGCATAATTTTAGTATTGCCACAGTATAGTATAACAGTAGCGAAGCTCCATACAGTTTTTTTCAACCGGCGCGACTGCAGCGCTCGTAGCGGTGAGCAAGAAGCCACACAATATGTTACATTGTTGCTTATGTAAAATGTCAACAATATTTTATGGAAATGCTTGTGGTGCTATAAATTGCACCAACAGCCAAAGGAATTCTCCCGATTTATCTTTCTTCAGGTTCCCTAAAGATCCTGAGAGGTAAGCAAAAACAGTTATTTGTGAAATTAAATGGCAAATTTGTGATTATCATGCTTGCATCCATACTAGTGTATTTACTCCTATTTCTTTTAATTTTAGGAGCAGAAAATGGCTTGTAAATGCTATATACAATTAATTATTTTTATATGTATATCATAAATGAAAATCCTAACGAAGCAAAGGTTTCTAAATATATAGGCCTCTTTACAAATACCCCACCTGACCCTGCTAATTTTAAAAATGTTTTAACACGAGGTTATGTTAGGCCTATATAATTGAATTTAACAAAATTAAACTGTCGAGAATAAAGATAACGTGTTTAATCCTTTACTTTTTTAATAATTTATCGTGTTTAACAAAATGAAGAAAAAGACAAAAAGTGTTTTGCTATTGCATCTGATACTGACCATAGGCCTATCGTGCTATATGCCTATAGAACTTTACTTTCCCTCCTAATTTCTGAACTAGTACTACTACATGCTTATTGAAATTATTAAGTTTTATTATTTGTCAGAATTTTCAGTGTAAGTACAGTATATGTTAGTAGTAGGTCAATTAAATTCTTGAATATTTGTCTTAGGGATGTAGCTTATATGGTGGACGGAAACCGGTCTGATACTTTATAAGATATACAATGTCATCGATCTTGAAACTACAACTTCTTTATATTACCATAAAGTCTATGATTTGGTGAGTTCCCCAGTATGCCTTTCCGGTAATAATCTCGTTCTGGTAATTTTAAAAATAAGAAGAAATACAGCCATATATTCGTATCTTTCCAATGCTGGAAATGGCTGTTTGCTAGTTCCATCCTGCTGGCCGCTTGGGGCGCTAGTGTCGCACGATCTGTCAAAAGGATGCATCTTCCTTTCATTAGAGCTTCGCTACTGTTATACTATACTGTGGTATTGCAGAAAAGTGACAACAAAACATCCCAATGTAAGAGCGAGAGATCTTAGTAGCTTTAGCAATAGTATAACAACTGATTAATTTATAAAAGAATTCGGAGAATTTCGTTCTCGAGCCTTTTAGTATTATTCTCCTATAGCTAATTTATTGTTTAAGAAAAGGAAGTTCTAGGAATACCACACATAGTGTAATAATTACCATCACATAACATAATGCTTAAATATATAGACACTTACCAATAGGCCTATAATTAACACAGAATTTCAATGACTATGACGTTCTGAAATCAAACATTTCCAACTGGATGAATTCCCTATTCTGTTTTACAGTGTTCATACACTGCTTTGGAAGTTGCAACACAGTTTGCTATGACAACTAACACTACCCACATATTCCTTCACATATTCTTATCAAACTAGACCTTTGTTTTTCCGTAAGCCCTGCTTAATGAATCGATCTGGAGCTTAACTCTGAGATCAATTACAAAAATTACTTATTTTCTGCATATCTCTCCACAGGTGACTGCTCTTAATGGAAATAAATTATTATTATTATTATTAACTGTCAGTATGGTACTTTCTGAGATTGTGTGATGGACGGAAAAATGTCTGACCGTCTGTCTGTGTGTCTGAACGCGCGATAACTCAAATACCATTTACAGGATTTCCATGAAACTTAGTATACGCATTTATAACGTCCATGGGAAGAAACCTATTTATTTTGGAGCAAATCGGTTAACTGATACCGGAGTAATGCCCAATTTAGCGACCATTTTATAGTAATATATTACGCAGAAAGAATTTATCAAATGCAAATCAGTTCTCATGACAACATATTGTTTTACAGTTTTCATATACGGCTTTGGAAGTTGCAATACAGTTAGCTTTGACAATTAACTCTACCCACATATTCCTTGACATATGCTTATCAAACTTTAGACCTTTGTTCTTCCTTAAGCCCTGATTAATGAATCGATCTGGAGCTTAACTCTGAGGATGATTACAAAAATAATTTATTTTCTGCATATCTTAACTGTAACTATCACTGATTAAACGAAAACATTCAGTTTACCTGATTTTATTATTATTATTATTATTATTATTATTATTATTATTATTATTATTATTATTATTATTATTATTATTATTATTATCATTATCATCATCATCATCAGCCGCGGCAGCAACGTAACTTAGGTTATTTATTATATTATTATAACAGGTGTAAAAAAAGTGCACAAGTTCAAAGGACACCCGGTTGAGACGGCAGGGAAGTAGAAAGTTAGGAATAAGGGAGAAGAGGGGTGGGTTTGAGGAACTACTTGTAGTGTAAATCTCCTGACATACCTCACTCTTCTTGACAAGCAAGAAGAGGAAATCGCCTGAGGGACACACATGCACATTTTGTATTCATATGTAAATCACCACGGGAAAGTATCGTAGAGCAAGGTGATCGAATTTCCTCTGTGTTGCAGCAATCAGTTCTACATTCTGTCTACAGTAATGCCACGAGCCTTCGTAGTTTTACTAGTAGTTTCATTGAGCCTAACGAATGTTTCTTGTAGAGGTAATTATTTTTAGACCAACGCGAAAATTCTTGTGCGTGCTACCTAAATATAGACCAATCCGTACGTATACATTTTTTCAATGAATACAAAATCAGGTAAAGTAATGTAACAAAGTGCCAGAATGTTTTTGTTTAATCAGTGATAATTGATATTAAATTAACTTATATACAGAAAATAAGTTATTTTTGTAATCGATTTCCCAATTAAGCTCCAGGGCTTACGGAAGAACAAAGGTCTAGTTTGATAAGCATGTGTGAAGGAATATGTGGGCAGTGTTATTTGTCAAAGCTAACCGTATTGCAACTTCCAAAGGCGTACATGAACACTGTAAAACAATATGTTGTCATGAGAACTGATTTGCATTTTATACATTCTTTCTTTCTAATATATTACCATAAATTAGGCACTAAATTGGGCTTTACTCCGGTACCGATCAACCGATTTGTTCCAAACTCAATAGGCATGTTCATGTAAGAAGAATGGAAGAAGAAGGGTACGAGAATGGTGTCTATAAGGAAGAAGAACCAGAGGCAGGCCTCGAAACTCATGGATGCAGGAGATCAGTACAGGAAAGAAAGAACAGGAAATAGAACTTTACGCACAGAAAGAGGTTGTTAACGCAATAAAGTAAAGTGTTCCCTAGGTGGTAAGGTTGTCAGCCTTACGCAACGTTCGCCTTTACCCCCAGAATTGCTCCTGGTACTCACTTCTGTTAGAGGTTGAGTCGACTCCAGGGCCGTAATGCCACCAGAAGGATTAGGCCAATTGAAAAAAAACCCGAACGGCCTCATCGGGGACCGAACCCGCGACCTTCCGGTTTGTAGCGCAGCGCCTCAACCACTACGCTACGGCGTACCCCTGTTAATATAGTACTCTGCATTAAATAAAATTATTTTTTTTATTACGGAATATTCCACAGTACAATGGTTTTCCTCCATCCCAAAACAATCTTTTGCCTCCATAGGCCTAAGTCCCTGTCCATAGCATCTTCATCACTTAATCCTTTTCTCGCCATACTCCTTTTCACCCCATCCATCCAGCACTCTTTGGACTTCCCTTTTCTTCTTTTTCATTCTACTTTCCAATCCAAAACTTTTTTGGGTATTATTTCCTCTGACATTCTGGTATCTGGTATCTGGTACCCTATGATCCCCAGGTGGGGCGAAGGGGCCTCCAATGGAGGTTTCATTACCTATACTAATTTTGATATGCTTATTTTCCGAGAGAGGGTAGAGGGACAGGTGGTAAGCCCATCGCCTCGCAACCCCCCTCTGGAAACTAAGTATTTCTTGGACGTGAAAGGGCCGAGAAATTTTGTCCAGAGGCTCTAATTTAGGCTTGGAGTTCTTTTACGTGCCATAAATCTACGACACGGGACCCCCAGCTTAAAGTCCCTCCCGGAGGACTCCGTGCCCAGGATTTTTACGTCCTGAAAAATCCATCGACCACGGCCGGGTGTGATCCCGCGCCCTGCGGATCTAGAGGCGGGCACGCTACCTCTAGACCACCGCGGCCGACTCTGACATTCTGAATACATGAAATAACATTATTATTATTATTATTATTATTATTATTATTATTATTATTATTATTTTAACGAAAATCAGATCAAGCTTATTCTTGACATCATCATAGCACGTTTGACATTGGTCCTTTGAGGACCGTTAAGTTATTTCACTGGCCGAGAAAAGTTCCAGTGGAATTATGAAAACAGTCCTTAACGATCACCTCATAAATGTACACTCACTTCACAATGGCCTCACTGAGAATCAAAGTTGTAGCTATTAAAACAGGAAGGGTAGATGTGTGTCGTAAGTGAAAATTCATCCTCTATGCAACGGGGCGTTTAAGTTTATACCACTGCCGTTCAGATGGAGGAGGGACTTGGCATAATTGGCACCACTGGCTTAACTACCCACTGAAGTAGATTACTGAACTACCCTCTAAAATGCAAAGCACACCCTCCTAGAAAATCCTACACACAACAGCAGAGCACGCGGGGGGGTTGGGGGGGAGATGGAAATGGCAGGCGTTATAACATCCATATAATGATACCCGGGCGACATCAGCCCTAAGCCTTTACCTTAAACTCACGGCTTCCTAGACAGCATAACCTGCCAGGAAGAAGCCCATTGCCTTGCGCAAGTGGATCGTATTTTTTATATGTCTCCCTGTCTATTCATTTTGGACGGGAGGTATTATCTCCTAAGCCGTGCATATGGAAGGAAATCATCTAGAAGGCGCAATTTATTTCACACAAGCGTAGTTTCTTAAGAAGCAAAATGATGCTTTAAGAAGGGTGTTGCTTTCAGCAAGGAATTTCAGCCTGAACCATATATAACATATGTTTATAAATTATAGTTTTTCTAAAGTGCTTTCGAATTTAAGAGGGCCGTCCATAAAGTAAGTTCCCCTGGGGCCGTTTGCAGAAAAAAGACACAATTTCAAGGAAATATTTATTGTATTCCTGAATGACATTCTTCTTCTTATGGTGAGGAATGATATGTACTGTAAATAGATTATTGGGCAACACTCACCAATGTTTGTTGATCCCTTTGTGAAGCCTTCGTCTTCTTAATAAAATAATAAAACACACACATTATATAAAACGTAAACACTAAAAATTGCAACTTCACAACAGGAATCACATCACAACGTTTCACGAGACCAGAAAAACGACTCGCGTTTTCAAGTGAAAATTAGCGACGAGATGTGAAATATTTATTGCAGCCAGTGTTCAGCTATTTTTCAACATATGCGCCACCGGAATTGAAACATTTGTCTTACCGTGGCACCAACTTTTGAATACCTGTGTCGTAGAAGTGTGACGCCTGGGATTTGAACCACTGTGTGACAACCATCTCTGCCTCTCTGTTATTCTCTGTCATTCTATGTCATTTCGTGAAGTGTAGGAAGAGATGGAAATCACTGGGAGCGAGGTCCGGGGTTTAGGGTGAATGTTTAAACACCTCCCAGCCGAACTTCTGCAAGAGACTAAAATCTAAAATCATTCATTTAACATTAATAGTTTATTTATTTGAATATTTTTTTTTTTAACGAAAGAGAAAATTTAAAAAAAATATTTAAAAAAAATATATATATTTATACCCTAGATATTCCAAAGATTGTAGATGATGTTGTTCATACGATGTTTGCAAATAGATAGGAAAAAGAATAACTAAAAAATATTTGAATAAAAACACTTTCTTAACGCACTTTATTTTACCTTAGTAAACTTCTGGACGGCCGTTTCGCAGGTGGTGTTCCTGCATCATCAGCAGAGTGCCAACTGAGGTCTCTGGAGCAGGTGTTTGTGAGGGTGTTGGCACTCTGTTGATGATGCAGGAACACCACCTGCGAAACGACCGTCCAGAAGTTTACTAAGGTAAAATAAAGTGCGTTAAGAAAGTGTTTTTATTCAAATATTTGTACACAACGCTAAAGTCGGAGACAAGAATGAATAAAAAATATTGCCATTTGTGGAAATTATCAGGGAAACGACATTTCATTGCAAGAAATGTGCTTGCTATTTTGTAACGATAATTACCCGTAACTGTAACAGTTTTTTTAATTTTGAAAAAAGTATGCAATTGTAGAAGTAATCAATAAAGAGAATGTCAGATTGCAAGATTGTAGAGCAATTCATTGCTGAGGAAAAAAATGATGAAATTCGCCTATTTCTCACATGAATTTCACCGAAAGCTGTATGTCCCTCTTAATTTTGAATTAGTCAATGATAATAGTGCTCTATGAGAAATATAGCTCTCAAGCAGCGCACTGAAGGCACGAATTCGTGGTTACTTTCCATTTATAACTTTTCTCGGAGTTGAATGGAGCAGGATTTAGGAAAACCCGGCTTAAAATAAAGTTTCCATTGACGTAGTTAAAGCTTCCATTATTTACTCCGGCTTCACTCTCTCTGCTGTTAGACATAAAATGTTACTACACATGCGCATTTATTACCAACCAGTCTTACAAGGGGCAGCTGACACTTCGATGTTTAATTCTCTGATGAAACGTACAACGTATAATTTCTTTAGGTGCAACTTATATTTGGTACATTGGCTTTTATATACAGTTAGAGCAGTGGAATAATTGAAAATACGAAAGTTAAATTTGTTTATAAATAAAATCTCGGTATTTACACATGAGTTAAGATGGCTCTAATTTTTGAACGGTTGAAAATAGAAAATTAACATATTTTTTAAAGAAAAATTAATGATCTACAACTTCCTTTCTTATGACTTTTTCGTAGGACGAAGGGCCGAAGAGTTGGAAAGTTTTAGCCATTATTAGTTTTTAACGTCTTATTTAACAATTTTTAGGTTTTATAATATTGGATTAACCGAGCGAGGTGGCCGAGATGGTAACGTCTTGGAATCGCATTCGGGAGGTCCCAGGTTCAAATCCCGTGGCCGGCCAATTTGACATGGGTATTTTCATGGTTTCCCCAGTCGAAAAGGCAAATGTCGAATTGGATATTTACATACCATGAATCATCCTCACTATTTCGTCCTGTATCATATCCATTTAAATTAATTATCAGTTGAAATTTACTCCAATAAATACACCGACAATTGACAGTAAATATTTCCAAGGCCTAACCTACTGTAGACTATAGTGCTTTCACGTTCGCCAGAGGTTTCAAGGCCACAACTTCTCACGTCTAATATGCCCCCACTGATAGCAGTCAACAGTATTCCCCTTTGCGCAGAGGAGCTGCGCTGTCGCACACACTCATACGACACCAAGGGGAACTCCCTACTGGCTTGTCATGTGACTGGCATTGGAGGGGTATGATGTCATATGAGCACGATAAGTGGGGGTATCATAGCCGTGCTACGTTTGGCCTTGAAACCTCTGGCGAATGTGAAAGGACTATAGCCTATTTTAGGTCACAAACATTTTAGGCTCTAGCGATTATAAACGAATTTATAAGGATGTATCCAATTACTTAAATTCCATTTTCCAGGCTTTTATCAAAAAGTTTCTCACGGGTTTAGTAGAATCTATAGCTTAAGCCTATTAAATGCACCCTGAGATCTGTGCATGTTCGCTCACCCCTCCGAGACCTTTTGAATTTTTTTTTTTTTTTTTTTTTTTTTTTTTTTTTTTTTTTTTTTATATTTAATTTCAATCGTTCAGCATTACATTGCTATGTCAGATTGGTGATAACCATTGGAGATTTGTAACAGTAGGCCTATTAGTATTCTCGCTATAGAGGTGAGTCAATGTTTGACCCCTCACTCAAAATTACGCTTTAAAGTTATCTGACATAGGCTAATTATGGTCACAGGCTTGAACTTAATCAAAGAACTATATCTTGAGGCAAACGAGGTTTAAGTCGCCGTGCATTGTGGGACTTTTGTCCGAGGCCATAATACTGTGCCCCTGAAACATGTTCTAGATTATTAAGAAAATGTTTAGTCAAATTAGAGATGTGTTCATGAATATACTGTACACCGAGTTCACTGTGTAATTGGTTGTTTCGAATAAACCAAGGAGAGTTCACTGACATTCTTAGAACCTTGTTCTGGAATATTTGGAGACGCTGGATTTTTGTTTTTGATGCACTACACCATATTGGACATGCATATAGCAGCAGAGGCCGGAGTATGCTTTTATAAAGCAAAAGAGTATAATCCATTCTGAGAGACGATTTCCTATTCATAATTGGGTATAACTTCATCAGTCGGGCATAAGCTTCATTTAGTTTTGTGTTTATATGGGTGTGCCAAGTCAGTCGTCGATCTAAATGTAGTCCCAGGTATTTAACAGATTTGTCTGAAGAAAGCCAGGTTACTGATGAATCATACATCTTGATATCAGGGGGAACTTCATGCCTTCTCAGTGTAAATATTTTCAGTTGACTTTTCTGGGGGTTTAACTGAATGCGCCATTTTGATAACCAGTGTAAGAATAGATCTAATGAAGACTGTAATTGTGTAGTAGCTGTAATTATATTATGATGAGAAGTATATATCACTGTGTCATCTGCAAATAGAGCTGTATGCACAGAAGGCAAATCTGGTATATCGGCAGTATAAATACTGAAAAGAGTAGGAGACAAAATGCTTCCTTTATGGCCGGTTTCTATAAACTTGCGAATTACCTATGGGTAAATTACCCAATGGACAGAATTTACACAAGAATCACTTACACTTGTGGCGAGTTTCTAGATAAATGTCCTCTGGGTAAATATGAAAATGACAGAAAAAATGTTCCTACAAACTCGGGCTAGATCTTTCCAAGGGTAAATCGTCGGGTTAATTTATCCTTTCATGGATGGCTGGATAAAATTTAACCTTTCATAGGATCAATAGTAATATTTAAACAATGAGAAGCAAAGCCTTCTGAATTAAATTAACTATACAACTCCAAGGCCTTGCTCATTATATCATAGTGGTTGAAATGGGACTTAATTATCCATGGATAATTTACCTATAGGTAATTCACAAGTTTGTAGAAACCGGGAATTAAAGGTCTTAAATTTTCACCATGTGATCCCCATGACTTGGGAAGTGTCTATCTCAAATTCTTTCCGATAGCATATTCGGTTCGATCAAAATTTAATTTTAAATTAATATTGTGAGTGTATTTACGTGTCATTATTTTCACTCAATGGTAAAATTCAATGAATTATAAAATTATTTTCCCAACCCGAGTAACGGACTTAGTTATAAAATCTATAATAATAAGATGAAGTGTTTGTCTGTCTGTCTGTCTGTCTGACTGTGCGCGATGC
The DNA here is from genome assembly GCA_964059195.1 of Ectobius pallidus. NCBI lineage: Eukaryota > Metazoa > Arthropoda > Insecta > Blattodea > Ectobiidae > Ectobius > Ectobius pallidus. The sequence goes on from CAXKWD010000003.1 coordinate 15,288,980, forward strand.
CCAATGAAATCTACTGAACGCAGAGATCTGAAATTTTTTACATAGATGGACTGAAAGGTGGACGAATGGACCTCGTAGCCGGATTTTAGATTTTCGCTTTCCTTCGCGAATTATGAGTGAAAAACTGGCTGAAAACGTGACTTTTTTTCCCTATCGAAGCATCAGTTTTCGGTAATACGTTTCAGCTGTAATACATTTCAATTGTCAAATCAATTACAGTTGGCTTTGGCTATTTTTGTCATACCTTGGAAATGAAACTTTCGCGATCGCTTGAATGTTGTAGCTCACGCTGGTCGATTCATTTGTTTTTAATGTCAAGGCACGCAGACATATGAAATTTTCAACTAGTGATGAGCAAATGCAAGACCAAGACCAAGACCAAGGCGGTCTTGGTCTTGGTCTTGGTATTGCACTCTCAGTCTTGGTCTTGGTCTTGCATAGGTAACCCTGGTCTTGGTCTTGGTCTCGGTCTTGCATCAGTGGTCTTGGTCTTGGTCTCGGTCTTGCATACTCGGTCTTGGTCTTGTTGCAAGAGTCTTGCAGTCTTCTTTTAGGTATCTTACATGATTTAAAGTTACACCGATTACATGTGTGTTATTGCTTGCGAAAGTAACGAAAGCTAATTGCTTTTAGTTGCAGTAAACAGTAATGTGATGTCACGCTGTTTGCCGAAACGTCCATGGTGATATAAGCTAGAACAGTAAACTTTGAGTGTAAATTTAAATATTCTCTGTTATCCTATTGCAGAACTTTAAACCCAAAATCCACGAGATGCTATACTTTATTTGAGAGTGTAAAATTATGAATATTATATTGTAAAGTTTCAAATTGAACGGCTGTGGAGACAAGAAGTAATATTAACAGGATGTGTATGAAATGTTTAAAAGACTTCCGCATAGGAGAGAGGTTCTATCTGACCTGTTTAAAACAGTATAATATAGTAAAAAAACATAACGGCATTGAAGCAGATGCTTTAGAAATTGTGCAATCTATAGAAAATCACACAATGTCCATTCGAAACCCAAACCCATAGGCTTCAATAAATAATATTTATCTTTTCATATACCCTAGTTCTAATTTATAACACATTGTGAAAAGATCATTTCTGCACTTTAAAGATTTCCGCTACCTCCCATAAATTACTTTCTACTTACTTTCAAGTTTAGGGCCTTCAATTAATTGGGTCATAACTAATTATAATTATTCTTCATGCAAGCAAATATTTCTAGACCAGGCATTTTCTACTTTTAGTATCTTTTCCCATTCGATATGCATCCTTAATATGAATCAGCAGCAAGAACTTAAACACCGCCACCGTCATGTGTCAATAACAAAATTGTAGTAGTAAAAAGTGGTTTTCAGTGGATCTCCTATCTATCATCAGTAAAATCTAGGCCTGTATAGCTATAAGTTCCTGTTTTAATTAATCTACGGTATAATTGTGTTTTATTGAATAATTATGAAGAATACCGGTCGTATAACCTGATTTTTTCAGACTTTACTTTATTTTGAAATTTTCTGCAAAGAGAATGGAATGAGCTGAATAGCTATGTTATATTTTGTTCAAGTAGACAGGAAAGAGTCTATGTGAGAGTAGGCTATGAATATTAATGATAGGTGTAAAAAAGGATACCATCGTTAATGAATAGGATACTGAGCATGTTAATAGGCGTTTTAAGTTACGGGGGCTACTGTTTAAAGTTTCAATTCCTCAGTCATAGGCCGCCTCCATGGCTTAATGGTTAGAGCGTTCGCCCTCCACCGCTGGGACCAGGGATCGGATCTCGATGGATCCATGTGGAATTTGTGGTGGACAAAGTGGGGTCGGGGCAGGCTTTCTCGGGGTGCTCCGGTTTCCCCTGCCATATGTAATTCCATCGTTGCTCCATTCATCGTAGTATGACCATTTGGTTGTAATAAAGAATTATTATAAATCCTCAGTCATAGCTTTATTTTAACCCAGTGAGAGGTTAGAGAAACTAGTTATTAAATAACTGTATGGCAGAATTTTTAAGTTTTATTGATAAATTATGTGGTCAGTTTTTATATTGTACGCAAAATGAAATTTCATATGTGGCTTAGGGCCTTTGTTACATCTGTTTGTCTTTCGTACTTTAATACTAGAGAACTATTGCAATTAAACATTTTAAAAATGAATATGGAGTGTTTATCGTGAATTTAACTCCCACCAATTGAAGGAACTAGCTATATGGAATGCCATTCAGGGAAATCCGTCAGATTAATTGTAAGTTTTCATTGCAGTAATTTGTTTTAACGTAGTGGTGAGAGAGGTAGTATACGGATTTCATATGTATTATTTGAATGGTGCGCTCGTTTTTGGATACGGACAGCGTCACGCACCGGGTCTGCTCTCATTGGTTACCGCACGATGAGGCAACCTCTACATTATAGGCCTACCAGCCTTGGGACTACCCCGGCTAGCGACACTGCGGCGCCTTTGAGTAGCGGTCGCTGGCTCGCTGCATACACAATGGGGCTTTATAAAACTTTTTTCAAATAGCAAGACTGCAAGAGTCTTGCAGTTAGGTCTTGTTCTTGCCAGAGTCTTGCAGGGTTGGTATTGGTCTTGGTCTCGGTCTTGCATGGTCGGTCTTGGTCTTGGTCTTGTTAACGCTGATGCGGTCTTGGTCTTGGTCTCGGTCTTGCATTTTCTGCAAGACCAAGACCAAGACTGCAAGACCAAGACTGGTCTCGCTCATCACTATTTTCAACCTACACAGAAGAGGATTATTATTATTATTATTATTATTATTATTATTATTAATATTATTATAAGTAGGATAATCAATATAGGCCTAAATATGGTCAAACGTTGTTCGATTTGGACGAAACTCACTATAGTCTACAGGGGTTTTCTGGGCCAAGGACCTCGAATCTGAGGTCGCTTTTACCAGGCGACGCTATCTAATCGTGGTATGTAGTGCACGCGATTTAGGTGTTAATAAAAATAATGATTTAACTATTATGCTCTTAATTTTTAATTTTTGAAATAATTATCGCGGGCCATCGCTTGATTTTTTAAGTCCATCCTGGACGATTCATTTGTTTAGAATATCAAGGCCCGCATAGGCCTACGTATGAAATTTTCAACATAGACGGAAGAGGGATTTTCAATATAGGCCTAAATATGGTCAAAAGTTGTTCGATTTGGACGAAACTCACTATACAGGGGTTTTCTGGGTCAAGGACCTCGAATCTGAGGTCGCTTTTACCAGGCGACGCTATCAAATCGTGGTATGTAATTCACGTGATTTAGGTGCTAATGAATATAATGATTTAACTATTATGCTCTTGATTTTTAATTTTTGAAATAATTATTGCGGGCACATGCTTGTCAGTTTATAATCAAATAACGGAAAAGAACTCGAAAGAACTTTTTAAAAGCATGTAAATCTCACATCATAATGTGCAAGGAATAAACTATGATCGTAGTAATTTTGTTAACTGTTTTCTTTGCAGTCCGGTACAGATTTATAATTTGCTTGAGAAATTGAGTGTCATGCAATTATTCTAGTGGGATTTGTAATGCCAAAAATTTATTCTTGATTAAACGTAAACATTGATAATTAGGCAGACTAGAAGTGAAAACATCGGGAAGTTTTAAGTTTGAAATTGATCAGGAAAATTTCAGTAGAGTAGCTGGTTTACATGAATGACAATCGTAACATAACAGTAAAAATTCTCATATTTTAACGTAAAAATTTACTCTGGTATTCTTATACCTTCGTTTGTACATAATTTTTAGGCGACTCATGTATACATCAGTAGCAGTGAAAAAGTTATTTTCTTTATTTCAAACAGTGGTAACTTCTGACACAATGAATATAGGCTATTTGCAATCTCTTTTTTTTTTAAATCTAAAATTATGGTTGAATTTTTCCAAGCACCATGTACTAAATAGCTATTTGTTGATACAGTAATTTATTTTTACTGGATTCAAAAATCCTTGATGCAGTAAATCATACAACAATTTCTATACTATTTGACAATGCCATTAAACTGTTAAATAGCATGATTTAATATTCAAATAATGGTGATTTTTATGTGATAAATTAAAAAGTGTTTGCTCAAAATGATATTTTTGGGTCATATTTAGCTATTTTTAAGGTCATATTGTTTTGCGTATTTCTGCTATAGTGCTTTCACGTTCGCCAGAGGTTTCAAGGCCACAACTTCTCACGTCTAATATGCCCCCACTGATAGCAGTCAACAGTATTCCCCTTTGCGCAGAGGAGCTGCGCTGTCGCACACACTCATACGACACCAAGGGGGAACTCCCTACTGGCTTGTCATGTGACTGGCATTGGAGGGGTATGATGTCATATGAGCACGATAAGTGGGGGTATCATAGCCGTGCTACGTTTGGCCTTGAAACCTTGAAACCTAGCACCTAAATCACGTGAATTACATACCACGATTTGATAGCGTCGCCTGGTAAAAGCGACCTCAGATTCGAGGTCCTTGACCCAGAAAACCCCTGTATAGTGAGTTTCGTCCAAATCGAACGACTTTTGACCATATTTAGGCCTATATTGAAAATCCCTCTTCCGTCTATGTTGAAAATTTCATACGTAGGCCTATGCGGGCCTTGATATTCTAAACAAATGAATCGTCCAGGATGGACTTAAAAAATCAAGCGATGGCCCGCGATAATTATTTCAAAAATTAAAAATTAAGAGCATAATAGTTAAATCATTATTTTTATAACACCTAAATCGCGTGCACTACATACCACGATTAGATAGCGTCGCCTGGTAAAAGCGACCTCAGATTCGAGGTCCTTGGCCCAGAAAACCCCTGTAGACTATAGTGAGTTTCGTCCAAATCGAACAACGTTTGACCATATTTAGGCCTATATTGATTATCCTACTTATAATAATATTAATAATAATAATAATAATAATCCTCTTGAAACCTTGAAACCTTGGCGAATGTGAAAGGGCTATAGGCCTATAGGCACAGATCCCGAACTCATGATATAGCCTCGAAGCTAAAAGGAGTATAAACACAGCTGAAAAAAGAATGGATTATGTGATTGCCATGACAATGAAACAGATAGGCCTAATTATGATAAAATAGACCTATCACAGCTAGCTAGCAAGGAACAAAGTAGTTCAAAATCTAAGAATCCGGGCCCTACTGAGAACCCTATTAGAGGGTCGAAAGCAAACCATGTCAGAAATGAATTTCCGAGCTAGTTTGGAATCTAACAGTGCCACCAAAGGATTAGGCCGAGTGAAAATTCCCAATTCAGGGATCAAACACAGACCTTCTGGTTTGAAACGGCTGTACCGTACGAGGGGTTTTGTACGAGGGGCGTCCATAAATTTCCCTGGGGCCGTATGCAGAAAAAAAATAGAATATCATGGAAATGTTTATTGCAACAGATGCTATAAGTGTTCTGTTCGGAATTGGAACATTTGTCATACCGTGGCACCAACTTTCGAATACCTGTGTCTTAGAAGGCAGAGATTTGAACGACTGTGTGACAAACATCTCCGTCTCTCTGTCATTATCTCTCATTCCCTGTCTTTTCTTTAGGTGTTGGAAAAGATTGAAATCACTGGGTGCGAAGTCCGGGCTGTAGGGTGGATGTTTAAATACCTACTGGGAAGTCTCCTAAACAAGTTCGGCTGAGAGTTCTTTAAACATTCATCCTAAAGCCCGGATCTCGCTCCCAGTGACTTCCATATTTCCCTACACCTAAAAAAAATGACAGGGACTGACTGAGAGGCGAAGGTTGTTGTCACACGGTGGTACAACTCCCAGGCGGCCGTCTTCTACAACACAGGTATTCAAAAGTTGGTGCCAAAGTAAGACAAATATTTCAAATCCGGTGTCGAATACGTTGAAAAATAGCTGAACACTTGCTGTGTCTGTTGCAATAAATATTTCCTTTATTTTTTGTACAACAATTACAATTTATTGTTCCAAATTACAATTACAATTAATTGTTCCAAACTACACGAAAAATATATACAAAGTTGATACACCACCCGAAGAAGCAGAGCTTGTGTTCGGGGGTGGTTCAGTTCAATATATTAGAAAAAACTTATACTAAATAATTACTAAAAACAATACATAATTTGGAGAACTAGGGCAAAACCGGGTGACGCGCCGCACTTTTGTGTAAATTCGTCTACCTCAAAACAGGATTGAATATTCTGAAAACTCTTTTTGAGATTCCAAGCTATGATCTTCCCTCCCTTTATTTCAGCAACGAAAATATTTATAACATAATAATTAAATGTGTAAATACAATTATTAAATTGAAAGACAAAGCGGGAGAGATGCCGCTTTACAGGGTGCTATGCCGCACGTATGGGAGACATGCCGCATTCATAATAACAGTCTAAATTTACATCAAAGGCACGTGTAAAACAAAAGAGAACCTATCTACACAATCTCTGGACATGGGTGACTAGCCTTTTTTCATTTTCTGTATCAAATAATCCTTCAGGCCCAAGTGAGGGTTTTCCCAATTTCCTGTGTCCATGCGCCTACGAATAGTCCTCTCTGGCATAAGATAGCAACGTTCGGCTTCCCGAATCTAAACTTCCCATGCCTTAATTCGCCGAACAGCTTCTTGTAGGTCATTGTCATTCCATAGGCCACAATGTTTAGCTCCTTCCCTTCCCCTATACCTAGTTGACATGTTTATTGTTGAAAAGAGCAGAAAAAATAATTTTGGGGGGTAATTATACTGCAAGACATTGTGCGGCGTGTCACCCTTGAAAGCTGTGCGGCATGTGACCCAAAACTCAGGGACACGCGCCGCACTCATCTATAGAGCTTATTGTTATTGTTGTTATGGCTAACTTCACTCACAATATCTTTACAACCTCTAAATAGTCTATTAAAAGTAATACACGCAGAAAAAATGGAACAAATACAGATCAGGAAAGAATAAAGTAATGCGTCCAAAAAAGTTTTGCAGTGAAACTAGTGCACTTACCTGATAAATACCGCTATAACAATGACATAAAAACCGCAAACAATGAAGACACGTGATCCAGTTACTCTAATGAGGGAACTGGAGATGGTATCATGACAATTAGCGGTATCTAGTGTCAAATGTCCGAGTTAGAGGGGGTGCGGCATCTATCCCGGTGCGGCGCGTCACCCGGTTTTGCCCTATGACAAAATATTATGTATAAAAGGTTAGAGCATGTTCTACTTGCAATACAAAGGTTCGAGGTAATACAATAATAATAACAATTTTAAAGTTTAATATGAAAAATGTTATAACAGTAATAGTAGAAAACAAAAGTAAAAATTATATAAATTTTCTAATTTTAGACCTAAATTGTTTGTTTTTTAAGCTATTTAGATCAGGATGGTTGGTAATAAACTTGAACTTGAACAGTGCTTAGCTCCAGCAGTTGTAAAATTTTTTGTTTCAAGTAATAAATTAAATTGATTCCTTCGCGGGTTATATACGTGAGATTCTGACTTGTAATTGTCACGATGTTTGTGTTTTGTTTCTGTAAACGGTCATAGGAAAACTTACTTTATGGACGCGCCTGGTATGAAAAACTGGAAGTATATTATGTATTTATATTCTGTTGGTTTTCATATATTATACCCACATAGTTCCAGAGTTCATGTCATATTCATTGGAATTCTTTACCATATGAAAATCAGGGCAGACGAAACCAAACAGTGAGCTGTGTTGTTCTTTCTTGGCGGGCATAACAAACAGGCAAATTCGATGGAACAGAAACTTGAATGTTTAGCGAAGAGGAAATTTGGAACCTGGGAGTTGTGCTCTCTGATAAGAAAAAAGTAAGCTCCAGCATCAGAGAGAATAAGTAAACCACAAAATCCATGTTTGTCTCTAAAGTCCACAGTACGAGACGTGTTTTTAAAGTAAGAACCGATAATTTTTAAAAGAATGACAGAAAAGTATTTTCAAATTACTTTATTACCATTCATTGCCTTCTTACACTGGCGGCCGGTGCGTAAGGCCGACAACCTTACCACCTTCACGTCCCGAATGTCTAAAAGTATGGGAACCTCACTCAACCTCCTGGCCTGTATAGGGAATATTTTACTTTTTTTTTTACCTTACACTACTTCTCCACATAGTCACTTGTCGTGACGGGAAATCGGGTTTTTGTATGCCTTCGTCAAAGAATGAAGCCGCCTGTGATGAAAGTCAAGCCTGCACTACTTGATTCACAACTGAGGCACCCACATTTTAACCCCCTAATCGTTGGTGTCACTGTGAACTCCACACAATCTTCAAATAACAGCAATGAGTCCCAGTGCTATGGGAATCAAAATATTCAATAAGCTTCCCCATGAGGTGAAGAATTTGTCCGAAAACAAATTCTGTAGAACTATACGACATGTACTAGTAACTAATGCACATTATTCCTTGAATGAATTTAATCCAAATAACTTCATACTTCAATAATAATATTTATTTTTTTATTTTTAACCCTGTTAATAGTTTTTAATAGATAAACTTGACACACATTTCTTCTTGTTAGAACAAGGGGTCGACTTGAACTTAATCTCTCCAAACAACTATTTGTAACTTCCCTGAAACGAAGCATTTTGTTTGGAAATTTATGACAATGTTCAATAGGAACTCTACTATGTAGAACCTCAATGAACAATAAAGATTATTATTATTATTATTATTATTATTATTAATGTATTCAAACAAAGTTTCCCTCTATACTTCATACGGGCCGAGATATAAATGTTTTAAAATTTCAACCCCCTTCCCCGACCACCCCCTTTGGCCAATTTTGCTCATTAACGAACTTGTCCGAACTATTGGGCCTAGAAATAACATAATAAAATTTGGTTCAAATATCTTCAAAATTACGGCCGCAAGCGTGTAAAGAAATATAGGCCTATATATCACAATTTTTTTTTTTTTTTTTTTTTTTTTTTTAAACTGGCGGTGGTTTCGTACTTAGTGAGGCATGACACGTAAAGATAATATGAAAGAATTTTTCGAAAGTCATGACATGGTATCGATTGCAAAACGTAGATTTTTCTTCGAAATCTACCTAAAACACATGCAGTATGTAATCTGAAAGACAATTATGAGCAGGGCACGACATCGCATTTGGTTGGAAATATGACATCTTTACGTACCCAAGAGAACACTGGGGTAATGGCGGAAGGCGCAGGGAGGGACCTCACCACACTGTTCACTTAGCTATAATTGGACATTACAGATCCACGGCTCCAATTTAACACTAGTTGCAATTAGTTCAACATACACTCGCTAGCTGGCGCTGCTTCATTATCGGCACAGGCGATAACTAAATCAAGACCTCTATTCAATTTCTTTACTACTGTCGACGAAATTAAGCTTTTCGCTGATTAAGCTTTAAGCTTTATTCTCCTCGAACTTCGCCAAGAATGAGACAAAAAATTCCGTAAAAGTTCATAAAGTGGACGGTATAAAAAGGTATTCACCGTATATTCACTGCTTAAACTTATTTATTAGCGTATACCTTCTGCGTCTATGAATATGTCTTTTGTTTTTCTTTTTATTAATTTATGGTGTTTTTTTATTTACTTATTTCATATTTATCCATTTAACCTGAACTTCCTTACTTAGTCAATGACAATAGACAATTTCTAAGCAAGCTAAATGAATATTATCTACTTTATGGGACCCGGAGGATCATTGCCACGCTTACCTGAGCCCGCTATTCAACCCTATTCTGCGCTAACTCCATCCAACCATCCCTCGCAAATCCTAATTCCCTTAAATCCATCATAATATTGTCCTCCCACCTACGTCTAGGTCTTCCAAGTGGCCTTCTTCCTTCGGGTCTCCCAGTCTAATATTTTTAGATATGTCTTTCCTCCCCCATACGCGCAACATGTCCAGCTCATTTCATCCTCCACGATTTAATTGCCCTTATTATATAAATATAATATATATTCATTGCCGCGCTTACCTGAGCCCGCCATTCAACCCTATTCTGTGCTAACTCCATCTAATCGTTCCATCTAAACCTATTTACCTTAAATCTATTGTAACATTCTTCTTCCACCTATATCTAGATATAACAAGAAGATTTACGCCTGAAGTTTGTCAGCAACTTTCGAATACGTCTGTCGTAGAAGTGTGCCGCTGGGATTCGAACCACCGTGTGACAACCTCCCTCGCCACTCTGTCATTCTCTGTTATTTATTGAGGTGTAGGAAATGATGGAAATCACTGGAGCAAGGTGAAGGCTTTAGAGCGAATGTTTAAACAACTCCAAACCGAATTTCTGCAGGAGACTTGCTAGGAGGTGTTTAAACATCCACCCTACAGCCCGTACTTCGCATCCAGTGATTTTCATGTTTTCCTATACCTCACGAAATGACAAAGAATGACAGAGAGGCAAAGGTGGTTGTCATACAGTGGTTTAATCCCTGTCTGAAGACTTCTACGGCACAGGTATTCAAAAGTTGATCCCACGATCTGACAAATGTCTCAGTTCCGGTGGCGAATATGTTGAAAAATAGCTGAACACTGGCTGTGTCTGTTACAATAAATATTTCCTTGAAATTGTGTTTTGTTTCTGTAAATGGTCCCAGGGAAACTTACCACATGGATGCGCCTCGTATTAAAGGGAAACTTTGAAATAAAGTAAAAATAATAAAAAGAAAAAACTTGTTGAAAAGTTATTTTTATATACTTTAAAAAACTAATAACGAATGGTTTATAAAAACCTAGAAAGGGCCCTAGTAGTAAGCGAACAAAATGACAAATGATAAAGTCGAAATCATCTTCTGAACTTATTGTATCAGAGTTCGAAAGCACATCCCAAAACCGAATATCAGTAAAATGGTAATGGATTTACAATTACCGCCTTTTCAGTCCTTCGTCGTCACAGCAATTGAAAGAGAACACAATTTTCACAATTTCATGATTTTTGTATTTGTCATTCTTTGTGAGTAGTTGGTAGCACTGATGCGCGAAATATTGGTCTCCCTGGGGAGACTCTTGGTTAAGTTTTTTTTTTTATCGTACTGTTTTGGAGGACGCAAGGGACACTCATGGTCGTCGCCAACATTGACAAAACAATCTGATATGGAAGCGAACCACCAATCATCGCCAGGACACCAAACTTCTCTTTTTATTTTTACTTCAACTTGAAAAAAGAAAATAATGTGTTTTATTCTGTAGAAAGAATCAGTAGCTATTGTGCCTGCCACAAGAGATTTGGCGACGCGACCTTTTGTGTCAAGTGATGTGCTGAGATCTGTAAGAAGACAAGTCGTGTGAGTGTCTGTATGTCTTGACTCTTTGCACTTATCCCTTCCACAATATTCTTTAACTCACAACAGTGCGATTCAAGTGCCGTAAGCAGTGCATTCGGATCGAGGAAAGAGGCGATATTTGAATGTTTGAAAAAGTGCTCTTTCCTCTTTTTTGCAGTTATTATTGCGGGTTTGTCATGCCAAGGCTAAAGAAGAAGAGTGCTGTGCAGCGACAATAAATTAAACCAAAAGCACTTCGAAATCTACCTCAGCCTGTGGGCCTGCCTAAAAGGATTTTTGAAGTAAAACTTCTTTAGTGGCGGTAGAGGGTAAATCGGGAAAATCAGTCACACTAAAACCGTCACGAAATCAGTCACAATCAGTCACACTAAAACCGTCAAGAAATCAGTCACACTCAAAACCGAACGAAATTACTTACTTGTTTCGGTGCGGACTGCACAGAAAACAATCAACTCAATGATTAGGAGTAAATCAAAGGAAATTTTTTAGACCTTACTTCCTCAATGGCAATAGACAATTCCTAAGCAATCTAAAGGTATATTATCTATTTTATGGAACCCGGAGGTTCATTACCGCGCAAATCCAAAATTAAAAAATACAAATTTCCAAACTTTAAAAAACAAAATTAAAAATTATAACATCCAAAAAGCCAATATTTAATAAAATTAATAAAATTAAAAATTTAAAAATAAAAAAATAAAAATTTAAAAAATAAAAAAATAAACAATTCAAAGATCGAAAATTTAAAAAATCCAAAATTCAAAATTCAAAGATCCAAAATTAAAAAGTCCAAAATCCAAAATTAAAAAAGTAAAAAAACCCAATTTTTGAAAAGTCCATTAATGCAAAATTGAAAAAACCCAATAATAAAAAATTTAAAAAATAAAAAAATAAAATAAAGTTTTACTTCTGTCGCGTGGCGTTCCACTCACACTTTTTTTTAAAGGTAAGCCCGTACTGAAATTCATCAATTTTTAACCAGTCATTCTGAAATTTTAACCACATGCTGATCGGAGTTTACAAGAGACGTTCTTGATCAGGAAGTTGTTCTTGACAGAAGAATGAAGATGAAGTAAACACCTTCGCCGTGGTCGGATGGGGAGAATGATGAATAGCAGGGAGGGATAGCGTGGACTCTGGCGGTAATGCCGCAAACTAGCTGGCACCTGCTGGGTTATTGGCTCATAAATCGCGGGCGAGCGCAAGAGGGAAGAGTATAATCTGCATCCAGCATCCACTGATATCAACATACGTACTACAGAACAATCTGCATGCCACCAGCACCTACAAGCTTAAGGCGTTAAACACTGATATCACAGTACAACATGAAAAATGGCCTTTAAACAATAACGAGTCTGTAATTACTTTTTTGCACTCCTTAGCTAGTAAGTGGTACTTACGAACGTTGTTTACATGGCTCGTAAGTTGACATTCCCACACAGTCTTGTTGCTAAGGACGGTTGCGATGAGGTTAAATTACTTACGGTCCAAGCGCTACGTCATAATTCATTACGATACACTTCATAATACAAGCCTTTATGGGCACGGCCCCCAGGACAAATATTCGGTTCCCATAACAACAAACACATGCGAATCACTTTCTGAAATAAACATCTATTTTCAAGAATGTATTTACATAATATTTTCAGGTAATATCACAATTAATATAATTAAATTGATATAAATAATCATCGTGCAAAAAATAGCATGCAACACACGGGCCGTAAAGGCATTTGTATCGCAATATACTATTTGTTTACCACGCACCATTTACCGTATTTTACGGACTATAAGACGCTCCGAACCATAAGACACATCTTGATTTTAGAATGGAAATTTAAAGGAAAATATATTTAACGGCAAATTTTAAAGGGAATAATATAGGCTATTTCATTGCATAAAAATTATAGCCTTGTAAAATTGTGTAAATCACTTCTAAGTATAACCTGTGTTGTACGAAAATCTCTTCTGTACAGATGTCATAGTGTAAATATTAACTACCGAACTGATTTCTCATGAAAGACTGAAAATACTTTTACACCCTCCAACCCTCAATTCAGCAAACGGTAAGTGTAACGGGACAAGGCTGTTTAGAGGTCATTGCCTTCATTTAAACCACCCGGCGGATGCAACTCCTTTCGCATAAAAGAACTCAACATTCCTTTCTTTTCACCTTGTAGCTTACACCTAGCTTCCAGCCACCCTCATGTTACGATTCTGACAAGTGGACTGATGTACAGTCTGTGCCAAAATTTGTAACTATCCTGTCGTTTATAACACCTTGTTTATAACTATGGTATTCTAGCAATATTTACCATATTTCTAATTTTTTTTGTGTTCTTCGGACTATTAGACGCGCCCAACTTTCAAGGATCTGTTTACAAGGTAAAAAAGTGCGTCTTTTGGTCCGTAAAATAGAGTAGGCCCTATCCAAAAAATCCACATTTTTGCTTTTTACGTAAATAATGAGAAGTGTGTCTCCGACAAAAACGGTACGTGATGAACTATTTTGGTTTTGATATATGAACCTTTTGTTTATACAGAATCACATAGCTTCATTTAAAGGACAGAAAAAAGTTCAAATTTGTTGACTACTGTACAACATGAAAAATGTCCTTTAGATGAAAAGATGTGTTACACTTTATAGGATATTCATGAAACTTGGTATAAACATTTATAACGTCCATAGCAAGAAGCCTACTCATTTTGGACCAAATCGGTTGACCGGCACCGGGGTAATGCCCAATTTAGTATCTATTTTAATAGTCATGTATTAGAAAGGCGCGATAACTCAAATAACTTACGCTTTATCGGGTTTTCGTGAAACTTGGTACACACATTTACAATGTCCATGGGAAGAAGCGTATTGATATTGGACCAAATCAGTTGACCGGTACCGGAGTAATACCCAACTTAGAGCCTATTTTTTGGCAATGTATTAGAAAGAATTTATCAAATGCAAATCAGTTATTATGACAATATATTGTTCTAGAATCTCCATATACTGCTTTGGAAGTTGTAATACAGGTAGCTTTGACAAATAACATTACCCACATATTCCTTCACATATGCTTATCAAATCACACCTTTGTTCTTCCGCAAGCCCTGCTTAATTAATTAATCTGGAGCTTAACTTTAAAATCAATTTAAAAAATAAAACTAATATTTTTGAATGTCATAATTGCAATTATAACTGATTAAACATTAGTATATTGCGACACAAGGGCGGAAAGGCACGTTCACGGGTCGAGGAAACAGATTGAAAACCCGAGGCGCAGCCGAGGGTTTTTAAGTTTTCGAGACCCGTGTGTTGCATGCTATTTTTTGCACGACGGTTACTTATATCAATTTAATTATATTAATTGTGATATTACCTGAAAATATTATGTATATACAGTCTTGAAGAATGGTGCTTATTTCAGAAAGGGATTCGCATTTGTTATTGTTTATGGCAACCGAATATTTATAAAGTGGGGAGGCCTTGGTCATTTCTGCTCGCAAATAAGCATTTGCGGGCGGTAAAGTAACTTTCCGCCCGTCGCCCCTAGCAACAAGTCACTTTCCGCCCGTCGCCCCTAGCAACAAGATTGCGTGTGGTAATGTCAAGTTACGATCCATGTAAACAACTTTCGTAAGTAACACTTACTAGCTAAGGAGTGCAAAAAAAAAAGCATTTTGGCACTTTGTTATATCAGTTTAGTCTATCTGATTTTATTGAATATTGTAAATGATTAATAGGTACACGATAATAGTAGTAGGAATAATACTGTTTGTTGTTGTTAAAGTGAAGGAAATTGACAATTATTCATTTATACGAAAGGGGACTGATCGACAGTGACATCTGGTGATATCTTCAATAACCGCTATAACGTGCTAGCACCATTTTCTTAACCCTTAACTGGCTCAGCCCGGTCAAATGGAACTTTACGTAGAAGTAGAGAGTTCTGTTAAACCAGCGGTTCCCAACCGCGACTCGATCCTAAAACTATCAGAAACCATCGAATAAACCATCAGAAAAGATTAAAAAATCGAAAAAAATCAAATTGTATTTTGATTGTTTTCTTGATTTTTGGGATCCTAAAAATACAAATACAGAAATCAACTCAATGTTGAAAGTGACTTAAGATTAAAAACATCTGCGTTCAATCCTGACATTGGCGTGTTAGTTCAATCGAAACAGTCCAAAAAATCCCATTAATTCTTACTTAAAAACAGCAATTTTGCCTGAAAAATTAAAATTGTCTTTGTGTACTTTTATAATATTGTAGTTTTTATCTTCACGTAGGAACACTTGTTGGTGAGTATGAAACCCCTTATTGCATATATATTGCAAACATATATCTATTGTTAAATAAATAACTGTTTTGCTACAAAGTGCTTATATTTTGTCAACCATTTTCAAATTAGAACACAAATTGTAAATCGATAATCAATCTATATCTTCAAAAAAGCACATATAAGCTTATATATACAGTATTTGCAATATTTGATGGTAAATTATATATACATAAGGAAGGGATACGATACAAATAAGGTTTTTTACTCCACCATGGACCGATGGACCGCGGAGGTATTCCGATAAGGAAAGGTGGGTCGCTAGCTGAAAAAGGTTGGGAACCACTGTGTTAAACAATGTTTGCGATACAAAATAACAGGACCTATCCTGTCTAGCCCATATATATAGGAAACAAGAACTATTTTGCATGTCTGAAACATAGGAGTACGCTGTAATTACCTGAGGTGTACTACAGCTATCATATATCAATAACCAATTACAGTAATATGATTTGTACTATTCCCAAGTCTGACATATATTATGTTACACTGTATTGGAACATGAAAGGGGATGCAAGATTAGAAACAATGATACTACGTACATTGAATGTGGGAGAAATATTGTATTTTTAGTAATTGTATTGTATTACTAGGATGTGAAGCATTGGCGATAAGATATGAGTAGACCTGGGATTTTAAGGCAAATGCCTAATTGGTTCCTTATGAACTAACATGACATTTTTAAATATTTGGACGTTTCATGATAAATCACTTAACTTACATTTAATGAGTTTTATAGTGCCCTGAAATGCCTATTTGTACCTTTAGAGCACAATTTACTCTTTTAGTGCCTAAAATGCCTATTTTGTACATTTAAAATATAATTCACCTTCTGTAATTTTTACAATCTCATAATGGACATCCCTCAATGAATAGAACAGCAGAGGTGAGTTTTTCACAGAAACTTGATTATTCCAAACAATTGTTGCTAAAGGAATGCTGACTGACGGGGGAGGGGGAGGATTAAGGGGGAAGGACTGCTGTGTCAAGTCACCAGTGAAAGAACATCTCTTTAAGTGAATATAGTTAGTGATGCCTAATTTTGCAGTTAATTCTGTTAAGAATAGGTATACCACGATTCTTGCAGTAAAAAAAGACCATGTTACAGTTTAAGTGTATATTGTAATATTTTAAAGTCTATTTTCTATCTATTTACACATTTTTAAAGCATATTTTAAGTGCCTATTTTCTCTTTTAAAAGCCTTTTTACTTGTTTTATAAGCCTATTTTAGGTGCCTAAAACTAATTTTTTAGAGCCTAAAATCCCAGGTCTAGATATGAGATCTCTCTCAAAACAATGTGACTTTGTGAATTTATGTGGAGTTATGATTATTGAGACTATATAGCGAATACTTACAGAATTAATCATGTAATGGATGGTTAAAACTACGCAAAATAATCTCACCTCCTTTAAAAACGAAGGAACAAAGATACAAAAAAGAAATAATTAAAGAAAAATACAGAGAGAGGAAGTAAGGGGGATGGATGGATTGTTAGATAATGGTGGAATAAATTGTTTTTGTCTCCCTTGAAACTTTGGTTTTCTGACTTACTAGCTTTTTCCCTATCACTCAAGAATTGAAGAGTCTATTTCCATAAGGGCGTAAGGCACAAATCTTTAATTTTGAGTTTTTAACATTTATGCCTTCTCTTCATATCTCTTACATAGTCAGTGAACTATTTGTACTTGTGCCTTAAACCTTTGCTCAGTTATAAGAAAAGACCTGTGAGACTGCACATTCATTCTACTTCATAACAGTTCCATACATGCGTAAGGCACACTTCCTATCTGTTATTGAGGTGTGTTTATCAACTGTTCTTATTTTCCGCAGTGCTACCATCCAAGCAAATGTTTATTAAAACTGAACACGCATTTCTGAAGTGTAACTTCATTCAAAATAGACTGTTTTGCTTATCATCTATTGTATTAATGACTACCTAGGGTATACTGGTATTCATTGGCAAACATGCAATTATCACAGTATAATACAGGTTTTTAGTAAAATAAAATACAAATAAATAATATGATACAAAGTAAAAAGATTTTGCTATTGCAAAATTCTTCAGTTTGTGTTTAATGTGTTTAGGTACCTTAGTTGTAAAAAATCCCAACACAGTCTACCTTGTAAATTTGCAGTACACTAATTTAGCCTGTCCTTCAAAAATATCTACTATTATACAATTCAACGGTCCTAAATAGCGTGCTTGCTCGCTCGCCCGCTTCGTGAGACATCGGGTATACTCGGCGATGTTCGTCTCTCGCAGTGTAAACTTTCATGACGACTACAAAATTAGGAAAACCGTTTTTTTATTATATAAGGCCTAAGTGAAATGAACACAATGAACAAATATTATAATTTTATTTTTACTTACAATTTTCATAAACCATGAACCACAAAAATGTTTAATAATCTACCAGTGTAAATTTCTTAAAAATCCTGGAGTCAATGAAGAATGGCTGGCGAAGCCGGGGGCACCAGTAATAAAATATTCATGGTTTAACTCTTGAAATATCGCTGATAATAAAAATCCAAACAAACCATTCCTTCCCTTGAAACAGTAGTCTATATAAGAATAGTAGTCTATATAATTTCTGAAAATTACATTGAATTGATCAAATAAAATTCACATCATATTCATGTCAATAAACAGTTGAGAAACAATACGTATTATGTGTTCACAGGTTCCTTTGGAACTGCATAATCGATTCTGATATAGTTTTCCCAGGGGGCGCTTTCTAATCGTAGAATGTACTCTGAAGCCGAAATTTTAGCTGTTTCATTAACATTATTAATGGCTTAGTTTATGAATGATTCGCGTGCAAGTGTTAACAAATATAATGCTTTAATAATTATTATACTCTTAATTTTTAATTTTCAAATGAATTATCGTGGGCGAAGCCACGGGCACCTCCTAGTATGTTACAAAATTAAACTTCAAACCACCTACTCGTGAGTGGTAACATTGTTTAAAAACATCAAGATTTCTGGAAATTATGTCCTTCTGCCTTACGCCTTTATGGAACTAGGCCCTTCGATTGCATTTTAGTAAAAGAACAATCCAAAATTTTGAGTTAAAATGTATTTGTATTGCACCATGATCGCTTAAACCCATATTAAAACCCTTACGATTTATGCTGCGGGAAAGCATCCTACGTTTTTGTTTTATCGCTACCTTTAACTGTGGCAAAAGTTTATACAAGCCCAGCGCCGTCATTTGAAATGTTGCCAGAATGGGTTTTAGTTCCGAATTCGCAAGAAGCATTCCCCCAGTGTTCCAGAGTAGGCCGTCAATTCCCCCCCCCCCCCCGCCCTCCACCGCGCTCTTAACTTCCCATTACTGTACGAAAAACACATTTCTATATAGATTTTACTATTATTCTTAATGGCGATTTTTAAAAATTTATTTGTATCAACACCATGCCCCATGACACTAAGTAACATTGTCTGATTTAAACAAACCTTCTTAGACTATCTAGAGTAATGCATTTACTTAATAAGCTATGAAATAACGTATCCCAGGATATGTTAATAACTGCATATTATGCTTTTTTTTTATTCAATCCTGAGTTATGGAATTAGACTCTAGGGAAATTCACCCTCTGCAACGAAAATTTTTATATGAAAAAAAAAAAAAAAAAACATAAGATGTTTTCAGAGGCTCTGAAAAAGAGATTCCTGTCGAGAAAGTTAAAAAAATTTACAAATTATGATACTGCCATCATTGTATATTTTTCCCAATCTAACTTATGTAAAAGTACACATACAAGATTTTAATGAACGAGCAATCTTTCATAACTATAAGACAAGGCACAAGAATGATATAAACGCACCATAGGTTAAGTAAAACAAGCAACAACTATAAATATCTGCAAGTTAAACTTTTAATAATCTTGCTCAATCTATAAGAGAATTGCCCTCAGAAGCATTCACTAAATTAATTGTCAAATGGCTAATAACAAAAGCACAATATTCATTAAATGAATTTTTGTCCCTAAAAATCTCAGCCAAAAGGTACCCGACATTTGTCTCACAGGTGAGGAAAAACCCCAGAAAAAACTCACCTATTCCGAAAAAATTCCCGACCAGGAATCGAACTCGGGCCCACTGCGTGAGAGGAGCGAACGCATCCCCTAGCCACAGCGGTGGAGCAAAATGCAACTTATGGCTTAAAAAACGTATTAACAGACTACAATAATATTTTCCTAAGAAAAGTGCACTCATCCTTCTTCTTTGTAGGCCTAATTTCTTCATTGGATGCATTTCGGCATTAGGTTATGCCATCCTCAGCCCTTAACATACAATTTACAATTTACAATTTATTACTCCAAAGTACACGAAAAATATATACAAAAGTTGATACACCCCCCGAAGAAGCAGAGCTTGTGTTCGGGGGTGGTTCAGTTATATATTAGAAATACTTATACTAAACAATTACTTTTAAAAAAATGCATAATTTGGAGAAGTATGACAAAATGTTATGTATGAAAGGTTAGAACATGTTCTATTTACAATACAAAGGTACGAAGCAATACAACAATAATACATAACAATTTATTTGTTCAAATTTTAGTAAAAAACAAAGAAATTAAGTTCTATCCAAATTTTAAAGTTTAATATGAAAAATGTTATAACAGTAATAGTCGATAACAGAAGTAATAATTATATAAATTTTCTAATTTTAGACCTAAATTGTTTGTTGTTTAAGCTATTTAGATCAGGATGGTTGGTAATAAATGAATTGAATAGTCTTGGGCCAAAACTTGAACATGTTTTGTACCTTTACCGTTGAGTACATGTGAGTTTTGAAGGTATTACAAAGACACCTAACTATTAATTATTGTTGAAAAAAGTATCGTCCATTCTTGTAAATATGCTTTTATATGCTCTTATTTAACTTTGCAATCAATAACAAATTTGATATTCTACTCTAGAGTGTAGTTCTAAATTCTCCCATTCAATCGGAGAGGAAAGTAGAATTTATTGCGTTTCTGTCATGAAGAATATAGATTTTAACAGTTTTCGGTAATATTTAATTTATTTGCAGATATTGTATTGGAGACGAAATGGTTTCGGTTCTGAACGATCAATACTATGCAAATATATCTGGAAAGGCGATACTAGAGCCATATCTGTGTGGCGGCAGTTTTATTTAGCTTATATTGTCTTGAATGATAAAAAAGCTTGCCGGAAACTTGGCAGCTTCGCTCCATTTGGCAATCCTGAAAACCACCCCCCCCCCCATACAGTGCTGCCAACCAAACTCGATAATGATGTATGAGGCCAGAGTGTTTCTCTAGCAAATACATGAATCAAGCTTCCTTCTCTGCAAGTAGAATTATACAATCTAACTCCTATATAACTCAAGTTTTATATGGACTCCACTACTTCGTTATTGCACTTTTGACTTTGCAGTGTCTCCTTGAACGGCATTGCTCTTCTTGCAGTTGATTATATTGCACTTTGTCTTCTAGATACTTGTTTTTTGAGATCAATTCAGTCGTAAACGAACAAAACTATCGTGAACAAGATAGAGTTTCTTTAGAATATGGGAGTCTATTATTTGGAAGCATTTGCATTAGCGGTTTGAGCATTAATCGTGAATGTATTATACTACGAGTAGACCTCGTGTCCAAAAGAAGAAAGAAAGAAAGAAAGAAAGAAAGAAAGAAACACAAAACCTAGATCTGCTTTTCATCTTGAAGTGGAATAAAAAAAAAGAGTGCGTGGAACGCCACGCGGCAGAAGTAAAACTTTATTTTATTTTCTTATTTTTTCAATTTTTGATTATTGGATTTTTCAATTTTGCATTATTGGACTTTTTAATATTGGGTTTTTGGGCTTTTTAAATTTTGGATTTTGGACTTTTTAATTTTGGATCTTTGAATTTTGAATTTTGGATTTTTTAAATTTTCGATCTTTGAATAGTTAATTTTTTTATTTTTTATTCTTAATTTTTTTATTTTATTATTTATTAAATTTTGGATTTTTGGATGTTATAATTTTTCATTTTTTTTATTTTGGTAATTTGTATTTTTTAATTTTTTTAATTTTGGATTTTTGGATTTTGGATCTTTGAATTTTTAATTTTGGATTTTTTAAATTTTGATTCTTTGAATTTTATTTTTTGGATTTTTTAATTTTGTATTTTAGTTTTTCAATTTTGGATTTTTAGATTTTTTCAATTTTGGTATTTTCAATTTTTAATTTTATTATTTTAAAATTTTGGTATTTATTATTTATTAAATTTTGGATTTTTGGATGTTTTAATTTTTAATTTTTAATTTTGTTTTTAAATTTTGGAAATTTGTATTTTTTAATTTTGGATTTGCGCGGAACCTCCGGGTTCCATAAAATAGATAATATACCTTTAGATTGCTTAGGAATTGTCTATTGCCATTGAGGAAGTAAGGTCTGAAAAATTTCCTTTGATTACTCCTAATCATTGAGTTGATTGTTTTCTGTGCAGTCCGCACCGAAACAAGTCGGTTTTGAGTGTGACTGATTTTGTGACTGATTGTGACTGATTTCGTGACGGTTTTAGTGTGACTGATTTTCTCGATTTACCCTCTACCGCCACTAAATAAGTTTTACTTAAAAAATTAAAACTCTTACACATACCTTACTTTTCCGCAGAAAAGACGATAGTTAAATATAAAAGGCCCCCAAATCCGAGGTGATCTTATAGCACAGATCAGCCATTTCACGGAAAGTGAGTTTGAAGTGTCCAGACTGTAACACTTTTTAAATATTAATTTAAAATATGTCATCATTGAAAAATTATGAAAATAATTTTCATTACTATTTATTTATTTTCAATGCTTCGTGTAACACTTATAGGCTGCCTTATGACAAAGAGTACCAAACATTAAAAATACAGAAGGAAATAAACAAATATAAACTTAAACCAATGAACCCGACTATGCAACATAATAATGTTGCACTTGAATACACATATAAGCAAACACAAGCAAAATGAATTAAATATATGCATGGTTTCGAAATATGGCCAAAGATCCTTTCAATACTGCCAAAGCGACGTCTTCCAGAATGTGTTTAGGAAGGCTAAATTTTTGACAGACATTGGCCATTATATGAGGGATGGTTCCTCGGGCCCCTATCATTAAACCCATCACACTGATAGACGTAAAGTTGTATTTTTGTTTGTAAAAATTTACAGTGAGTTCATAAATCTTTCGTTTCTCTGCATCCACCTCTTCTGGCTGCTGTTCATAGGATTCGAACCTGATGGTAGAGTCCAGTATATATCCTTCAGATGACGAAGGTTTAAAGCAGGTATGGGCAACCTTTGGAAAGATGCGGGCTAAACTTGACGATATTTATGAAGTGGCGGGCCGGAGATAATAGGTAGTTGTGAAAAAATAATCGTGATACGGTTTTTTGTATTTATAAAGTTTAATGCTAAAATCACATAAATGAGAACAATATCGAACTGATTAGGTATTTATTTACAATCAGCAGATATTAATGAGAAGCTGGAGCTTGAACTTGAGAAACAAGAAAATCAATGTTGGCATCAATCCCACTAACACACAAGCGCAAAGTGTTTTCAAAATTTTCATCTGTAAGTCTGGTTCGATACTTTGATTTAGGCCTATTGCAGCATTTTTCTAGCGCTGACCGGAAGGAACACCCTCGTAGTTCAGGCTTTTGTTTCCCCCCTCTTTTCGAGCGCGGCTTTAAAATGTTCCGCGGGCCGGCTCAAAATTCGGGGCGGGCCACATCCGGCCCGCGGGCCTCCTATTGCTGCCTTCACTGGAAATGACATGAACCTCTTCATACACATAGTAACCAACTCCCCTTAAAGTTTTGGCAAGAACTAATTCTCAAAATTAATTTCATAATTTTTCAGAGATGACATATTTTGAATTAATATTAAAAAGTTGTTACGGTCTGGACATTTCAGGCTCACTTTCTGTGGAATGGCTGAGATATAAAAAAATTAAATTTAAATTTACATGAATTAAAACAATTATAAAATGACTAGCATGTGCCCGCGGCTTCGCCCGCGATAATTATTTCAAGAAGTAAAAATTAAGAGCATAATAGTTAAATCATTACATTTATTAACACCTAAATCGCATGGACTGCATACCACGATCAGATAGCATCGACTGGTAAAAGCGACCTCAGATTCGAGTTTCTTGGCCAAGAAAACATCTGTATAGTGAGATTCGTCCAAATAAAACAACGTTTGACCATATTTAGGGCTTACAACATTCAAGCGATCGCGAAAGTTTTGTTTTCAAGGTTTGACAAAAATAGCCAAAGCCAACTGTAATTGATTTGACATTGAAATGTATAACTGAAAACTTATGTTTTGAAAACGCAAAAAATGCACGGTTTTTCGCCAGTTTTTCACTCATAACTCACGAACGAAAACTAAAATTAAAATTCCGGCTTCGAGGTGCATTTTCCGACCCTTCAGCACACCTATGTTTAAAATTTCAGATCTCTGGGTTCAGTAGATTTCGCTGGACATCGAGGAGAATTCCTTTTATTAATATAGATAATATGAATTATAATGATACCTTCTCTAATTTGTCAAACATCCATTTAATTTAATCCAAGCCCACCTGATACCGCTGGTAACAATACGTTCTGTGAATTTGTTTTGATAATTCTATGTAAAAAGGGAATAAGTATTTTCAAAAACATTTAATTTTTGGCATTTAGAATCAGAATTTTTCAAAATCCTTTCTTAGTGAGCACCTACATTATGAAGCGGAGGTACTGTCAAAATACCAAGTCTCTACCTGTTATAGTTTAGGCTGTACGTTGATTCCTGTCATTCAGTCAGTCAGGAAAAAGCCTTTTATATATATAGAGATAGAGAAGATCTATTTTGAAGTCAAGATTATATTATGTTGATGTATTAAGATATTATGTACCATTTGCGGACAAGTGCATGCCGCGAAATAACGCGACTGTCGTAGGTAAAAATGTATGACAATTATCCTGTCGGTTATATTATATGGATTAAATACTTGGTCGCTTACTCTGCGGGAAGAACATAATCTGAGATGTTCGAAAACAGGAAAATATTTGGACCTAAGAGAGATGAAAATGGGGACTGGAGAAAAATGCATAACGACGAGCTTCATGACCTATACTCTTCAACGGATATAGTAAGGGTAATTAAATCTAGGAGGATGAAATGGGCTGGACATGTTGTGTGCATGGGGGAGGAAAGACATATCTCAAAAATATTGACTGGGAGACCCGAATGAAAAAGACCACCTTGAAGACCTAGATGTAGGTGAGAGGAGAATATCAGGATAGATTTAAGGGAAGTGGGATTTTCGAGGGATAATTGGATGCAGTTGGCACAGAATAGGGTTGAATGGCGGGCTCAGGTAAGCACGGCAATGAACCTCTGGGTTCCATCAAATAGATAATATTCCTTTAGCTTGTTTTGGAATTGTCTATTGCCATTGAGTAAGAAAGTAAATCAGTAAGTAACAAAAGTCTAAAGAGGCTGCATATATTATAACACATGCAAATACAAAAACAGCTAAGTTTCTGTATTACTGGAAAAAAGATGGAATTTCATGAAAACCTTAGCGGTGCTTAATACATAGGAAAAGGCCCAAGCATTTTCCTTTCTATATCTTCTGCAGCATATTTTCCTCATTTATAGATAGTTAAGTATTGAATCATAAATAAAACACCACATAAAGCCATTGGGTTGTCATAATTTGCAACTAAATAAGATTTAAAGTAGCAACTATCAATAAGCATTCGCGTTTAATGGACATTCAAGCTCTAAATGGTACCTTAATACACATTCATAGCCAATTCTGTTTCTTTATAAACTGCAACTTTACGCTCTGGGGGAAACACATTTGAGATCAACCTTATTTTCTCTAGCACTCTTCTAGAGAGCGCCAAAAGTCCACCCTGATATTTATGTAACGATATATTTTCGTCATAAACGTTTTCATGAATGCAATGAAAATACTCTCTATAAAATTTTACAGGCAATAAGCCTGTTTCTGGTGTCTTGAAAGCTGTAAAAACCTCCATATTTATCCGGAATGCGAATCCATAACTGTCCAATACGGTACAGTATATACAGTATTAAGAAAGAGTGAGACCTGGAGAAATAAAGTTATGGAGAACACTTGGGTCTAAGTTTTATTTAAATACCCCCTTCAACCCCCGAGCCCACCGGTTATTGCACACCATAACAATTGGGAACCATGTTATTCCCTCTGGCAATATGAGAGAGTATTAGTGTAGCTACCCCGGCCCTTCGGTATTATTTCTCAAAATTGTTTAACTTTCTGACAGTTGTTAGAAATGTGTTCGCTTTAGTTTTCATATGGGACTATTATTCGAATGGGTCTCGCAGCAGCCTTCACAATGGAGCTTACTTTTGTTTTTGTGTTTTACCTGCAACAACAGAAGAAAGTTGTTTCTCTCTGGAAGTGCCCGTTTGCATTATTAAAAGTGTTTATTGTCAAAGTTTATAATAAAAAAAAATATGCACAAGGGATTCAGATCGCTTCAACTACTTTGATAAATTGCATGTTGATATATGGGTATGTGAGAGCAAATCTAGGCCTATAGCAAATTTAAATTATAGGTTTTCACTTTTAGTCCAACAAATTGTCAGGAATGGATGCAAAATTTCGGGTAGAGCTACTTTTTTTTTATGATGTCTGGGATGGTTTTGAGAGTAATTTCTGACATTTTGCCAATTTTTTTTTTAAATAGATCTTAAGAAGTTGCTGGTTGCAAGAAACAATGAACGAACTGCACTCTTAATAAAAACCTTGTTTTTAGGTAGATTTCGAAGAAAAATCTACCTATTGGGATCGGTACCATGTCATGACTTTCGAAAAATTCTTTCATATCTTTACGTTTCATGCCTCCCTAAGTACGAAACCACCGCCTGTTCAAAAAAAATTGTTATATATATATATATATATATATATAACTTCTGTTGTTTTGGTTATCCACACATTTTCCATGTACTGTATTGTAATATTACTAGCATCAAATGACACGAACGATATCTTGTGTTTATTCTGTCTGCTTAACGCCTGATAGCTTATTGCGGCAACTTCTCCTGCACGCGTGTATTGCACATAGCATACACGGCATTCATCAGGCGTCGACAGTTGATTTGGTGTCTTGTAGTCACTACCTTGGCTAAAGTCTAGTCGTTGTAAGAAGGAAACCTGAAGTAAACAAAATCCAGTACCTCTGTTTCACTCTAGTACATTACTCGTATGACTTAAGAGTGAGACAGACAGACATACTGGTTTTTAGGTAGATTTTGAAGAAAAATCTACCTATTGCAATCGATACCATGTCATGACTTTCGAAAAAATTCTTTCATATCTTTAAGTTTCATGCCTCCCTAAGTACGAAACCACTACTAGTGGTACTAACCGCTAGCAGCCGTAAGTTTGAAGATATTCCTTCACATATGTTTATCGAACTAGACCTTTGTTCTTCCGTAAGCCCTGCTTAATGAATCGACCTGGAGATTAACTCGAAAATTGATAAGAAAACTATCTTATTTTCTGTATATCATAATTTCAGTTATCACTGATTAAACAAAAGCATTTTGGCACATTCTTATTTCAGCTAACCGATTTTATTTTTAATGTCATTAGTCAAAATAAAAACAAACTTAATCCAAATGATAAGAAAATAATAACTCATGTTTAACTTATAAAATGGATTTCTGGTATCTGGTCACTTCTTGAAATCTCTAAATCATCAATTAGTATTTTAACCAGTTGTATACAACTTGAAATCAACAATGCTCCTCACTATCTTACCAAGCAGAATCAAAATTCAATTCTTTATGAACCAAAATATATTACCTCTGCTGGATTAAATCACAGCATAAATTTCGGCACAAGATTATACAACTCACTAATAAGAGCTCATCCTGAGCTAAAATGAACTAAATGTACGCAGATTCAAGAAACAAATTCGTAAAATTTATACAGCCTAGTGTGTTACTCATTTTGCATTCTCCTAGTGTTTGGTGTGCAATGTATGAAGAGTGACTTTTTTAAATAAATTTTTGGTTTGCAGTTCCAGTAATTTATTGGTTATATTTTCTGTTACTCTGCTGAACTGTGCCCGAACACAAGCTTTTGCTCATTCGGGCCCCTGTAATGATTGTATTATATTTTACGCAGGTGGAAAAATAATAATAATAATAATAATAATAATAATAATAATAATATTGATAATGATGATGATGATCAGGGCCCGGATTCTGATGACCTAAAATTGTTTGAAAAATGACCTATCAAATGACCTTAAATTTTAAAGAAAATGACTTAATAATTATAAAAAAATGACCTAAAAACTGATATTTCATTTATAAAAAATTAGTACTGTGCACACAAATGGATAGAGTAGTTTGTACATAATTGTAAAAACTATAAATAACTTTTGAATGTTCTTTTCTCACGGAAATTTATACTGACACTAAGACAATGGGCAGTCAAAATGCGGCATTTTGTTTGTGGTCTGCCGGATTATATTGTTGTTTATTGAGGGTAAACATTAGTTTGCACTCTCAAATCCAATCAGGTGGCAGAATCTGGTGCAAAGTCAATCTAATAACAATAGTAATATATTACAAAATTTTGGTGTTTCTTTGATTCTCATTTTCGACTGAGATATAACAACACTTTAATGCCGAAATTTTCCTTCTTGTATTAAGAAACAACACTTCAAAGAGAGCACCGCTAGCGACGAAAAAAAATGTTAATACACTCAATGTAAATACATGAAAATGACTAAACAAGGAAGGAAATGAAAGGAAAATGACAAAATAATGACCTAAAATTGAAATAAATGTCCTAAAAATATAAAACTGCATAAAATGACAAAAAATGACCTAATAAAAATGCATTTCTATAATCAAGAGGCCATGACTAGGATTTATCTACAAGTTGGCAATGTCTATGCAGCATCATTAAAAAGATGGCATGTCATTAAAATGCGGGCCCTGATAATGATGATGATAATAGTAATAATAATAATAATAATAATAATAATAATAATAATAATAATAATAATAATAATAATAATAATAATAGCTGTTGGTTAAAACGAAATAAAATTGAATCAAGGTTAATGCAACAAAACAGACAGTATAAGTATAGGCCTAACTGACAGTTAATTCTGTAATCTAACCACAGATTAAATTATTTATACAATTGGGCCATGGATTGTTATTTGCTTCAATATAGGGAATGTTACATAGGTAAGCATGAAGACGGGGATAATATTTGACGTAACATGTGATGGCTGAGAGTAGCATAAATGAAGCTGAGCTACGCTGGATCAATGTTACCACTAGCAACGGCAGCAGAGTTGTTAACAGTTGTACATTGTGCAGGGAGGGGGGGAGAGGATGGTGGTACAATTAATGTCCTTCCAATCTGAAAGCATGACACAATCAACTGGTGAAGATTGCGACTATGAATTAGTAAACCACGCTAATGCATGTCCCCGTTTCCTCTGACCTTTGGGGATCACAAGATCCCAATGGTTCCTCAAATTATTTATCAGACTTGCTGGGCCTAACTCATATCAACGTGCAATTATTTTAGTGATGCCCGGTTTCTATAAACTCGCGAAATACCTATGGGTAAATTATCCAATGGGCATAATTTACACAAGAATAACTTTTACAAACTCAAATAATTTAAAGGTAACAATCACATTTTAATAAGTATGTAAAACATTTTTTGTAATTTTATTAGCTTTAAGTCATTTATTATTATTTATTGTATGTTTTTGTGTTTAATATTTTTTGTCTCCTTTTTATAAATTTATATTTTATTTTTCTAGCTCTGTTTAACATATTTCACCTTTTTTTATAAGTGTGTCATTCTTTCTCATTTTGTTTTTTGTTTCTCCTCTTTCTCCACTCTGATGTTCTGAATCTACACCCGAGCACGAGCAGTTTGCTCATTCGGGAGTATTTCTAAATAAATATTTGGTTCTTTTCTTTCTTTTCTTAAAAAGTATTGTACATTAATTTTGAAATTTGTAAATGTTTTTTGTTTATTTGTGTATTTTTGTATTTGTATTTGATTTGATTAACAATAGGCAGAAATAAATAAATTTAAAAAAAAAAACATTCACTTGTGGCGAGTTTCTAGACAAATGTCCTCTGGGTAAAAATGAAAATTACAGAAAAAACGTTCCTACAAACTCGGGCTAGATCTTTCCAAGGGTAAATCGTCAGGTTAATTTATCCTTTCATGGTTGGCTGGATAAAATTTAACCTCTCATAGGACCAATAATAATTAAAACAATGAGAACCAAAGCCTTCTGAATTAAATTAACTGAACGACTCCAAGGCCTTCCTCATTATATCATTGTGGGTGATTAGGAACTAATTTGGCCATGGATAGTTTACCCATAGGTATTTCACGAGTTTATAGAAACCAGGCATAAATCGAGCAGATACTACAGCTCTTTATAGGCCCACTGGTACATGCGTAGTAGGCCTATTATAAACAAGGATTTAGCCAGGATTTTGGTTCGGGAGGGACCCACCGGTGGGACTGACGGGGTACTTCCACGATTTTTTAAAAAATCAGCTGTATTTGTACTCCTTTCGAGGCCATGTCTGGAGTTCAGAATCTGTCCAATACAGTATGCCATGAAACCATTGATTGTAAATTATTTTCTATTGGTATATTTTATGAAGTAAATTTTAACTGATATTAAAGGATGAATTCACAATATGTAGATATCCAATTAGGCATTGCCTTTACGATTGAGGAAACCATGAAAGAAAAATCATGTCAAATTGGCCGGCCACGGGATTTGAAGCTGGGACCTCCCGAATACGAGTCCAAGACACTACCATCTCTCCCACCTGGCTAGGTGGCGACTTCTTTGTTGGTAAAATTAAGCCTTGAAATTTCATTTTAACGTAATTTTTCAGTTTTAGTATAAGGAATATATATTATTAAAAGATGTCCCCTAAATACAAAAATAATATATACATAAACATGTATGTGTGTGTATCTGTGAACCGCCTAGCTCCAGGATGGAAAATGTATGAAAACAAAATTTTGTATTAGGGTTAGGTACCATCTAAGGATGTGACACGAAGATTGGCGACGATTTTTTATTTTGTTTTATTTTTAAGGGGTCTTTAAATGAAGAAAAAATCATCTTTCGCAATTTTCTTGAAAACGACTCTAAAAATTTTTATTAAATTTTGTACATGGAGTGCTTATACTAAGGGCTATAACTTTTATTTGAAATTTTTTCGAAAACATTCTCTGAAGGATAGTAGTTATAAGCCACCCATTGGTCGTAGAAAGTGAACCTTGCCTGGTGAACAATAAAGCTTTGCATCAGGTTGAAACAACTGAATATATTTTGCAAAACGGCCTCTTATTCTATACGACAAAGTCAAGTTATAAAGATGTATTGGTCATGCTTAGATTAGGTTTTCACATTTTTTCGTCACTAGAATATCAGTAATTAGTAGTAGGCCTAATGACAATAATAATATTGGAATTGAAACCGTTGTAACCAACATCTATTTAATTTAATTATTTGACCACAGCTGAATTTGTTTGTTTCTATAAGTAATGATGAACTGAAATCATCAGTGGGCTCTAAGTCTAAAATCAATGAGGAAAATTTCCATGGAATAACTGGTTTCCATAAATGACATTGGTAACATGCGGATAAAAATCTTCACATTTTATATCAAGTATTACTTTACTAATCTTATTATTTCAGCTTTAAACAGCGTTTTGATAGACGCATTTATAAGTCAACTTTTTAGCAGGGAAAAGGTTAATTCCAGGAGGTAAAATCAATTAATTCAAATTCTAAACCTTCTTCTTCTTCTTCTTCTTATCTCTGAGTTTTAACTCCCCCGTTGTAGATACATCTACGCGGCCAAAGCCGCCCGGATCTTATAGGACCACGACCCGTTGGGGATGAAGTTTCTATGGATCTTACACAGACAGATCCCTTGACCAGACAAGGACATGAACGGCCTCCCCGGACGAGTGATCAGCCCAATGCCGGGGCCACCTCAAGACAACACGAACACATAGGACGATACAAACCAGTTACACACTCATTTCTAATATGGCGCGGATGGGATGAAGGTGATAATGAATGATAATGATACCGGGGACTACAAGCGTCTAAAGTTACCCGATATTCGTCCCACAGGTGAGGAAAAACCTCCAACCAAGGAAACTTGTCCCGACCAGGAATCGAACCCGAGCCCGCTAGGTGAGAGAAGCGGACGCGTACCCCTTGCACCACAGCGGTAGACGTAACTAAATAAAATATATTTATAATATGATAGATATTAAGTACGTAAAATTAGGAAAATATTAATTTAAACGGACAGTCAAGAGGATAAAACTTTTTGAAGCAAATTTAGGGGAGAAATTACATTATTAGCTATTTGAAATCTCCTGTACAGAATACTATAGGCTAGAATAGTCCTGTAAAAAGTAAAGTGTTCCCTATAACAGGCCATGGAAGCCCAGAGGGTTCCAGGAGGTTGAGGCTGCCAGATTTTAGACATTCGACACATGAAGGTGGTAAGATTGTCAGACTTGTACACCGGCCGCCTTTGCCCCAGGATTGCTCCTGGTACTCATTTCTGTTAGAGGCTGGGTTGACCCCAGGACCATAGTGCCACCAGAAGGATTAGGCCAATTGAATAACTCCAACGACCTCATCGGGGATCGAACCCGCGACGTTCTGGTTTGTAGCGCAGCGCCTCAATCACTACGTTACGGGTAACCCACAGTAGCCCTGTAGGCCTACCGAAGGTAATTATGATGAAAAGAAGCCGGCAGAGTGAAGGCTTTCCATCTTGAAGCGTTTGTTTCCTAGAAAAGAATTTTGTAGCAAAACTTTAATAGTGTGTGTGTGTGTGTGTGTGTGTGTGGTATGGGACTTCAAACAGAAAAGTAGATGGAAAAAAGAGAAATGACAGAAAGAGAATCGTGGAAAGCTAAGATAGGTGAGAGGGGGAGAGAAAAATAGAGAGGTTCAGAGTATTACAGAATCCCAAAACGAATAGCAACCTGGAAAAGTTTCTTTTTCCGCTTTCCAAGTTGAATAGTTCACTACGAAGAACGTTGACAGGTTTGAAAACTACCTCGGTCACGAAAAATCGTAGCTGCTTTAGATAAAGATAACAGACTGGGATATCCTATGAAAGTTTCGAGTAGAGTGACCCCATTTACTTGTGCAGTTTTTCACGTGTTGTGTACATACATCTCAACCAGGGGTGTACAACTGACGGCCTACAAAGTCACTTCGAAAAATGTATTAAGTGCGAGAATGCTACTTTCAAGATTGTATGGTGGATGGGAAAAATATATGTCCGTCTGTCTGTCTGTCTGTTCCTCCGTGTGCCTTTAGGCGCGATCACTCGAATACGCTTCATCAGATTTTCATGAAATTTGGTATATGCACTTATAACGTCCATGGGACGAAGCTTGCTGATTTTGGACCAAATCGGTTGACTGGTACCTGAGTAATGCACAATTAGGGGTCTAATTTCTGAAAATATTACACTGAATTCATCAAATGCTAGCCTATTCAGTTCGCATGACAACAATATTGTTTGCAGTGTTCATATACGGCTTTGGAAACTGCAATACACTGCGCTTTGACAAATAACACTAACCACATATTCTTTCACATAGCCTATGCTTATCAAACTTTAGACCTTTCTTTTTCCGTAAGCCCTGCATAAGAAATCATTCTGAAGTGTCGGAAATATTCCAAAATATTAAATTTTTTCTTATTTTTTTAGCCCCGTAATACATTAAAAATGGCGAACGCAGGTGGACACCATTCCCATAAAATTCTTAATAGCCTTAATTCTTTCATACTTTGTACATGTCCTTGCCAATTTTTTTTTATGTCTTACAAAGTTCAAAATATAATTATTGGGATAAATTTCTCTCTTATAACTGTATTTCTTATTTTTTATAATTTTGAATGACCGCATAAGAAATCCATTTTCACTGATAGCAATCATAACATCTTGGATTCGCATTCGGGATGACCCAGGTTCAAATCCCGTGGCCGGCCAATTTGACAATGGTTTTCTCATGGATTCCCCAGTCGTAAAGGCAAATGCTGAATTGGATATTATATACCATGAATCATCCTCACCATTTCATCTTGTATCATATCCATTTAAATTAATATCAGTTGAAATTTACTCCATAAAAATACACCGATAATTGAAACAATTGACAAGCAATAGTTCCATGGCCTACCCTACTGTACAGACACACATCCCGAACTACTGATTTGGCCTCACAGCTAAAAGGAGTATAAACACAGCTGAATTAAAAAAAAAATTCTACACTTTCATTAAATTATTAAAATCAATAGTTTTCACTATTGAGCTGTATATTTGTATTTTTAATTCTTAAATTAGTTGAGATAGACTTGCGTTTAGAAACGTGTTTTTTAAAATGATGAAGAAACGCCAAGGAAGCAGCTAACAACAAACTTCTCCGAGCGTTTCCTTGGAGATTATTTCTGTTGTCAAGTCATATTTGCTGTTTACTACATCATGCAGCTAAATAAACAGCCAGCTATCAATCGTTCAAAATGACAGTAGAAACTCGAGACTGGAAGACGTCAGAGCACTTCCGGTTGTGAAGTGCAGTTACGTGACGTGTTAGAAATATTTGAAAATCGCTCGTTTGAGTGATGACAAATCACTTTAACGATCTTAGAAAGAGTTCGAAGAGCGTTTCTCATTTGTCTTTATCACACAACGCTGTTTCTACAAAACTCACTTTCTACAACTTTATGGTGAAACTAAATCCGCTGTCTTGAGTAAAAACACTACGTAAGCTATTTGCAAGACCGAATGTTGTGGTGGTGCTGACTTCTAATCCGTGAGGGGTAATTTCAAGAATTGTAGCCTATTGAGTTTGAGTTTTGAGATTATTTTAAGTACAGGTTGCTTACATTTCCAATACAGTTTCAATTGCTTATTGCCTATTGTTAATCAAATCAAATACAAATACAAAAATAAACAAATAAACAAAAAACATTTACAAATTTCAAAATTAAAGTACAATACTTTTTAAGAAAAGAAAAAGAAAGAAAAGAACCAAATATTTATTATATATATATATATATATAAATTTATATTTAAATTTATATTTATATTTATTCAGAAATACAGCCGAATGAGCAAACTGCTCGTGATCGGGTGTAGTTTCAGAACATCAGAGTGGAGAAAGAGGAGAAACAAAAAACAAAGTGGCCACTTCAACCTTAGCCATGGCTATCTTATGAAGAAATCTATTAAGGATCCATGCCCGAAATGTAATGGGGATGTAACTTCCTCCCATCTTATTCTGGAATGTCCACGGTTATTGCATGTAAGGCGTCTGTTAAATATCAAAGGAGACTTATACAATATATTTAAAAATAATGAAGGATGCCTTAAGGTTATCTCACTTTTGGAACTGTCACAGTTAAAGTCATTCATATAATGTCAAATCAAATCATAGTCTGTCAATAGTTGCTAAAGTTTTAAGTTTAATATGTTGTTGTTCTTACTAAATTTCAAGTTGCATATGTTTTTCTTCATACTTCACTTCTTGTAGAACTTGTTCAATATATATATGTATTAATTATTGTGGTCGCTGGTGACCCTGGCAGTTAAAAAGCAACCTTAAATAAATAAATTTAAAAACAAGTGAGAAAGAATGACACACTTATAAAAAAGGTGAAAAATGTTAAACAGAGCTAGAAAAAGAAAAGACAAATTTATAAAAAGGAGACAAAAATATTAAACACAAATACATACAATAAATAATAATAAAAATAAATGACTTAAAGCTAATAAAATTACAAAAAAAATGTTTTACATACTTATTAAATTTAAAATTGGGGTAAACTGCGAGATTGGGGTATCTACTGATCATAGAGTTATAGAAGCGGGGACCAAAATTAATGCTATGGTTTAACCCTGATGATGTGAGACATTTAGGTTCTGATAGAAGTAGATTATTATTTCTTCTAGTGCTGTATGCATGATCACCGGATGAGTATTTTGCATGATGTTTGTGAAAATATTTTAATAGACTAAAGAAAATTTGTAGAGTTGGTCAAACTTAAAAAACATTACATTCCGAAAATATTAGACTAGTTGGGTAATCAATGTGTTTTCTTACACAGATTTTTATTATTATTTTTTGTAAAAGGCAAAGTGGTTCAAGAGTAGTTTTCGCTAATCCTCCCCAGGCGAGAATGCCATATATTAAGAGGGAAGACACAGCTTAAGGGGGGACATACCAGCTTTCGATGCTGAAAAATAGGTGAAGTTTCATTTTTTTCCCCTCAGCAATGAATTGTTCTGTAGCCTTGCAATCTGGCGTGCTCTGTATTGACTAGTTCTGCAATTGCATACTATTTTCAGAATTAATTTAACTCTTACAGTTAATGGGTAATTATCGTTACAAAATGGCAGCCAAATTTTGTGCACTGAAGCGCCGTTTCCCTTATAACTCAAACATTTATTGACATATTGCAGTGAAATTTTGCATGGAAGTATATTTGATATTACTGAACAAAACTATCAAGAATCATTGATATAACTTTAATATTTTATTTTTAAAAAAATATTTTTGATGTAAAAATTTCTAAAAAAATTAACAAGTAATGAATTATTAAAAAAATATTTATACTGTAGATAATCCAAAGATTTTAGATTATGTTCTTCATACGATATTTACAAATAGATAGAAAAAACAATCAGTCAGAAATATTGGTAAGTATTTATGAAACTTATCAGGGAAACGGCACTTCATTGCACGAAATTTGGCTGCCATTTTGTAATGATAACTACCCATTAACTGTAATAGTTAAATTAATTCTGAAAATAGTATGCAATTTCAGAACTAGTTAATATACAGCATGCCAGATTGCAAGGCTACAGAACAATTCATTGCTCAGAAAAAAAATGAAACCACCTATTTTTCAGCATCGAAAGACGTATCTCCCCCCTTAAAGCACTGAAATATGGAACCCACGAAGGG
Organism: Ectobius pallidus; assembly: GCA_964059195.1. NCBI lineage: Eukaryota > Metazoa > Arthropoda > Insecta > Blattodea > Ectobiidae > Ectobius > Ectobius pallidus. The sequence continues at coordinate 15,325,668 of CAXKWD010000003.1, forward strand.
TCCAGGGGACAAACATGCAAAACTAAAAATGTTTAGGAGATGAGTGAATCTAAAATCTCAAAACTTAAACATTTAGACTAATTATGGTAGAACAAAGTCAGTCGTATGCAATTTGGCTATAAAAATAAAATAAATAAATAAGCCCGTCACAATCCCTTATAGGGCAAGGGCCTCCTACCGTGGTAGGGCTGGCTCTGTTTTACTCTCCCAAGGTGAGCTATTTCCTTGGAGAGTTGGGTTTTTGCCTCCCGGTGGGTTAAGACCTATATATTAACAACACTTTCCTAGGACACTGTTTTCCTAATGAATTAAATGCTCTATCATTTGTTTTCAGTTCACTTTTTCTGTGACCTATCCTGAACATATCGTTTCTGCCTGAAATCTTCTTCCTTTCCATTTGGCTATAATGGTAATTAAAATACTCGTATGAAAATTATAAAAGTTGCGTTGCTCGAAATTTAATTAGCAAGGCACATAACGCATTGCACTTCGTATTTAGAGCATTAAGGGCTTCCCTTAGTGTTTTATAATTAGTTGTATCACTAGTTTCTTTGTCTTGTGCATTAATAAAAGCACGAACGGCCGTCTAGGCCCGTGCGTTGGATTTGTTCTATGGATAATGTATTTAATATGTATATACTCGTAAGAATAAAGATGCACCTTACCATGTAAATGTTTTTATATGCTATAGATTTGAATGGACAGAGATTAAAAAAAAATTAATACCTATATTTATAGGGTATTGTTTGTAGAAAGCTATTGTGATATTTAATGTGTGTAATTGTATGTATACTAGGAGGTGCCCGTGGCTTCGCCCACGATAATCCTTTTAAAAATTAAAAATTAAGAGCATAATAATAATTATTAACGCATTATATTTATTAACACCTGCACGCGAATCATTCATAATAGTCCAATCGAATTGTCAAAAGTGGATGCAAAATTTAGGGTAGAGCTAATTTTTTTATATGATGTCTGGGATGGTTTTGAGAGTAATTTCTGACATTTTGCCAACAAAATTTTTTGCCGCCGGAGCCGCCATCTTGAAAAAACTTCAAAATTTTCTATTTTATTTCTGTGTTTGCCCATTATCTGCCAAAATACGCACCTGACAAAAATGTTTTATTACCCATCCCAAAGTAGACTAAATTTTCTACAGTTTGAGATCAAAGTGAGCTTTCTACCATGAAAAGTTTCGGAAATACAGCTCTCCGAATTTCAGCAACATTTTGCAAAAAATAAAAAAATCTGAATTTTCAACTAGTTTTTGCTCGCTATCTTCTAAATGTCCAAACCTATAGTAAAACTCCATATGGAAACTTAAACTAGAGGTAATTTGAAACTTGTCGAGTACTTTAAACTTATCCTACCTCTTTCAGGTCACAAAATACAGAGGTTTAAAAATATATATACAGCAACGATTGAATAAATGCATGTGCGTACAAGTTAGGAGCAATAACGGCACAGAACATTCATTTTTATACAAAAAGATTTTATTTAGCTAGAGTTCTGGTGAAACATTGCACTGAGTACTTTAAACTTATCCTACCTCTTTCAGGTCACAAAATACAGAGGTTTATAAATATATATACAGCAACGATTGAATAAATGCATGTGCGTACAAGTTAGAAGCAATAACGGCACAGAACATTCATTTATATACAAAAAGATTTTATTTAGCTGGAGTTCTGTTGAAACATTGCATTGAATAACTTGTTTGTTCATAGTCTTCGGCACTTAGAGGGACTTGGGCAGTTGACGTCTGCTATTTCGTCCATGATGTTCACAATCTAGCCAGTGTTGATAAAGTACTCTTCAGCGTCTTCATCCAAAAACGAATTAATTGGCTCATCAGGAGTGTCCTCACTGTCGGAGGACAGGACTATTAGTCACACGACTGCCCATTGCAATGTTTGCATATCGTTGTGCACTTTAATCCAGCTTTACGACACCCACAAGCGTTTAAACACCCCTTCTTGCAGGTACAGGAAATACTTTTCAGAATTGATTCTGGAGCTGGTTACTTCTTGGCTTTAAGGGGAAAGAGGCCTCTTGGTGTGTTCACCCAGCCCCACTTCAAAGGGTCTTTGTATTCACTGAGCCATGCCTGAACTTGGTGGTATGTTCGCATGGCATGAAGTTGAGCCGCATCACTGGTTGGGGGCAAGTTCGCTAAGTTAAATTTCATTCTTCCTGCAGCTTTTACAAATATTCCGTGCCGAAGTTCGTCAAGTGTTTGTGTAGCAGGGTCTCCTCCACATAAGTGACCCAAAAAATGTTGGCCCACTTCAGCCACTTCTCCTGATGTAGCTTGAGGGTTCAGAATTACATTAGCCTCCTCTTCTAGTTCAGGATGTTTCAAAATCGGCGAACAGAAGTGGGTTTTCCCGTGGCCAAAAACTGCAGATGTTGTGTCACAACCACTGAAAGCATGGATTAACAGCAGCATGTTGGAGAAGCTGTGGCGAAATGACTGCCTTGATTAGAAGATGTCTGCAGCTTTGCTTCTTCCGTACTTTTGGATATATGTATTCTTTATATGAGGGGATGGTAATGTAGTGAGGAAATAAGAAGGTCTATGTCCTCCCCAACTACAAAGACAGTGTCGTATTGAGATGCTTTTGAGAAGGCTGTGCTAACAATCAAGACATCTGCATCTTTAACAGCCTATTCCAGCTTTTGCCAATTCTACGAAGCGCCTCTTGTTGTTTTCATTGGTGAGAAAAGTTTCTTGTGAACTTTTCAAAACAGTAGTTCTATCAAAGACGACATCAGGAGATGGACTCGTAGCCCGTCGGAGTCTCACAATTCTTTGTGCTTGTTTGATTAGCGTCAGAAGGATAACCATCGAAGATAACTGAAACCTTTGAGTCATAATTTGTCTGCAAATATTTCAAAATGCCTAAGGTTGCCTGGTACAAACACATAAAAACAGATGTATCCGGAGAGAACGGTATGCGGAGCAGTGACAAAGAGCCTCTTAGCGCCATTCCTCCGATAACATGTTTCCATTTTGGGACAACTGTATATGCTATAGGAAGTAATTTTTTTCAGAGGACACTGCAAAAGTGTTCTTCTAAAATAAAACGCCGTTCTCTCCAAATCAAAATGCTGTACCTACACCAACTTTTCTTATTTTCTTTTTACATTGTTTTTTTAGTCTTTTATCATTATAAATTGTTGGAAATACTGTTTTGGTTGTTAATTACAATGTAAAACTTAACTATAAGACAGCACAGGTTTTTTACTGATAAACGCCATTTAGAATATCCTAGGCAAAACTAGACTTTCGTACCTTCGATAAGTTTTCTGAAATGTGAGGAGTTGTAGATACCTCTGTATCTGGTGACCTATAATAGGTATGAAAACATTAAATACTCAACTTGTTGCAAATTTACTCTACTTTAAAAGTTATCCTTCGAAATTTTACTCAAGGTTTGGTCATTTAGAAGATAGCGAGCAAAAACTAGTTGAAAATTCAGATTTTTTTATTTTTTGCAAAATGTTGCTGAAATTCGGAGAGCTGTATTTCCGAAACTATTCATGGTAGAAAACTCAATTTGATATCAAACTGTGTCAAATTTAGTTCACTTTTAGGATAAATAATAAAATATTTTGTCAGGTGCGTATTTTGGCAGATAATGGGCAAAAACAGAAATAAAATAGAAAATTTTGAAGTTTTTTCAAGATGGCGGCTCCGGCGGCAAAAAATTTTGTTGGCAAAATGTCAGAAATTACTCTCAAAACCATCCCAGACATCATATAAAAAAATTAGCTCTACCCTAAATTTTGCATCCACATGACTTTTTTTGTGATAATTTGACTGGACTATAAACTAAGCCATTAATAATTAATGAAACAGCTAAAATTCCGGCTTTAAAGCGCCCCCTGGGAAAACTATATCAGAATCGATTATGCAGTTCCAAAGAACCTATAAAGGAGGCCATGGGTGAACACATAATACATATTGTTTCTCAACTGTTTATTGACATGAATATGATGTGAATTTTATTTTATCAATTCAGTGTAATTTTCAGAAATTATATAATGTTTCAAGGGAAGGAATGGTTTGTTTGGATTATTATTATCAGCGATATTTCAAGAGATAAAACCATCAATATTTTACAGCTGTTGCCCCCGGCTTCGCCCGCCATTATTCATTGACTCCAGGATTTTTAAGAAAATTACTCTGGTAGATTATTAAAAATGTTTGTGGTTCAGAGCTATGAAAATTGTAAGTAAAAATAAATTAGAATATTTGTTCATTGTGTTCATTTCACTTAGGCCTTATATAATAAAGAAACAGTTTTCCTTCCTAATTTTGTAGTCGTCTTGAAAGTTTAGACTGCGAGAGACGAACATCGCCGAGTATACCCGATGTCTCACGAAGCGGGCGAGCAAGCACGCTATTTAGGGCCGTTGAATTGTATAAGAGTAGATATGTATGGCTGGTATTAATTGCAACACTGCCACCGGGTTGTTGACCCAACTACAGTGTAACAAAATAAATAAATAAATAAATAAGCATACTGGTACCTTAATAAATGCTATTATAGGCTTGTTGCATTATGTACTATTTTCGATTCATGAGACCTCGAAACATGTACTAATGCTGAAAACTCCACTTGTGTGTTCAGCGTCGAACACAAGACCTTCTCTACCTATAGCAGGCCTACATATGGTACGGGTAGAAAAGCAATTAACACTTTTAGGAAAACAAGCTGACGTAGCATACGTCGAATTGGTTTACTTGCTGTTAATGCTAAACACAGAACTGATTGGGTGAGATGTAAAACCACCAAAGCTGCACTTTATCTTCGTTTACCACCTCTCAGTCTAACAAACGAGTTTAGCTCTCTTTCCCGCCCCGGAGAGTCTGCTATCCCCGCCGGGATCTGAACTGGAGCCAACAAAGTTAGTTACACGTCAGTCTCCAGTGAAATCAAGCGCAACTTGTGGGAAACCAAAGTCAGCTCCTGCTCCGTGGCACCCTAGAATAATGTTCTCTTCTTCATAATTCTATCCCCTTACAGCACCTTAAGCGCGCTCCTTACGACAGGATTTCTAGATATTGATAGTTTTATAAAAGGACCAACATGTGAAATTTAGAAATATAACATAAGTTATTTCACACCACTATAGTAGGGTAGGCCATGGAACTATTGATTCTCAAATGTTTCTATTATACTAATTATAACTAAAAGGAAAAGGAGTATTCTTTGACGGATATTCTGAAACCACAAGGACATGGAGGACTTCCGGATGAATGATCAACCCAATGCCGGGGCCACCTTCCAGTCAACACGAACACACAGGACGAGACACATTCACCCTGAACAAGTCGAGGATGGAATGAAGATGATAATGACGGCTAGGTGTTATCTGGGGACCACAAAGGCCTAAAGTTACCCGACATTTGTCTCTTAGGTGAGTGAAAACCCCGTAAAAAATCCCACTGAAGTAACTTGTCCTGATCAGGATTCGAAACCGGGCCCGCTGCATGAGAGGGGCACCACAGCGGTGGCCGTAATGTAACAAAGTCCGAATTGCCTCAAAATAAATTCGGTTACATTACCTATAACCCGGGCCCGGATTTTGATGACCTAAAATACTTTTAAAAAGAGCTATAAAATGTCTGGGGAAATACAGAAAAATGACCCAAAAATTAATAAAAAATTACCCAAAAATTTATGTGAAAATGCTACTTTAATCATCAGATTTGTGTCTATTCTACATTAGGCCTAATGTTTTTTACCCCATTATATAGGGTTTTAATTAGTTAATTGGCACATACGGTTAAATGCAAACAGCAAACACCGTCTTTCAGTAGGCCTACGCAAATTAAAATTAAAACAAGATTCATAATTATGATTATTTAGAGTTCTCATAATATTAAATGTAAGTAAATGCACAAAAACTTTAGGCCTGCATAATGCGAGAATCAACACAAAATGAGAAAATAATAACTTTATTGTATACTAGCTGACCCATCAATGCTTCGCATTGTTAGATTGATGTATATATAGGTTAAGTGAACACAATTTAAAGTCGATTTGTTGTAGCCTACTTCAATAAATCATCAGCCGTCCAGCCAACACGGTGGACGTATTTATATTCCACATACTCCTCCACCCGTAGTTTGCTCTGATTATGTCTTAAAAATTTAATAGTTGTTTCAATTTTGGCAAACATGCAGTAAATAGCTGGGGGTAGGGAATGCGTTTGCTCCTCTCGCGCAGCGGGCTCCGATTCGAATACTGGTCGGGACAAGTTACCTGGGTAGAGTCTTTTCCGGGATTTTTCCTCACATGTGAGACAAATGTCTGGTAACTTTAGGCTCTGGTAACTTTAGGCCCTAGTGGTCTCCGGATATCATCTGGCAGCCATTATCATCATCATCCCTTCCTCGCGTTGTTCAGAGTGAGTGTGTGAATGATGTATCTCGTCCTATGTGTTTGTGTTGTCTCGGAGGTGGCCCTGGCATTGGGCTGATCACTCATCCGGGAAGGCCCTCCATGTCCTTGTCTGGTCAAGAAAGTATGTATGTGATCCATATATAATCCCTCTCCCGACAGGTCGCAGCCCTGTAAGGCCCGGGCAATGTGGGTCGCTTAAATCACCCCAAAAGGGAGAGGTAAGAACTAAGGTAAAGATAGAGAGATAATATGGTAAATATAAATTAATCAGGAAATTATATCTATTGATATTGTATGAACTACCTGGGGGTAAAGGCGGCCGGTGCTTAAGGCTGACAACCTTACCACCTTCACGCTCCGATTGTCTAAAAATCAGGGAGCCTCAACTTCTTGGAACCCTCTGGGCCTCCATGGCCTGTAATAGGGAACACTTTTTTTTATTATCTTTCGCAATGCAGTCCTAGGCTAACTATAAGAAAAGAGTTCAACTCTTAAGAATAGAACCCAGGACCTTCTAAATTTACTTCATGTCAAAAAATAGTTGATAATCATTTAAAGGAATTCCATATAATTCTCATAATTTTATATCTATTAGGCCTACATGAAATCACAGTGTCATGCCAAGCCACCTGTGTAGTTTAAAATAAATTATGTTGTCATGGGGATTGTATACATGCAGTATGAATTCCTTTTGGTGAATTTCATAACTTTACAACCCTATTTTGGCCCTTAGAGGCCCTTAGAGCCCAAAGATTTTGAAATCCTTTCTTAGTGCGCATCAAGAGCCTAGGAGCAATATGTGTACAAAGTTTCACGTTCCTAGGCTGTATAGTTTTTTTAGAAACTGTGATCAGTCAGTGAGTCAGTGGGTTTTGGCTTTTATATATAGAGATTGCGATACAAGTGCCGTAAGGCACGTTTACGGGTCGAGGAAACAGATTGAAAACCCGAGGCGCAGCCGAGGGTTTTTAAGTTTTCGAGACCCGTAAATGCCTTTACGGCCCGTGTGTTGCATGCTATTTTTGCACGATGATTATTTATATCAATTTAATTATATTAATTGTGATATTACCTGGAAATATTATGTAAATACATTCTTGAAAATAGATGTTTATTTCAGAAAGTGATTCGCATGTGTTTCTTGTTATGGGAACCGAATATTTGTCCTGGGGGCCGTGTCCATAAAGGCTTGTATTATGAAGTGTATCGTAATGAATTATGACGTAGCGCTTGGACCGTAAGTAATTTAACCTCATCGCAACCGCCCTTAGCAACACGATTGTGTGGGAATGTCAACTTACGATCCATGTAAACAACTTTCGTAAGTAACACTTAGGCTACTAGCTAAGGAGTGCAAAAAATATGAAATGTTGAACTAAAATATCGTAAACTGGCCATAAATGACCAAATAATGGCACTGAATTCTAAAATTAATTTAAAAATAAGAAATGGAGAAAAAACAAAAAATGACCGTAAAATTACGAATTTTGTAATCTAGGAGTCATGATCAGAATACCTGCACTAGTGGACAACGTCCATGATGTACCAGTTAAAAGATGACATGTCATCAAAATCCTGACTATAACTTTCTTTTATGGGACATCCTTTCTCTCCCCAATATTTCAAGGCAGATTTCAGCACCTTCCTTCCGACCCATAGCTTACTTTTGCACGCATTTCTCACACGAAACTTCATATTTTCTCCACATTTCTTGTAGGTAGATATTTTTCGATTCCTCTAGTAAGTATGGCGGCACAAACTTGTGGTTTCAGCACGGAATTGCATCCAGTTTTATGGTTGTGTGGTTGCGAAGGGAGGGAAATCTCAACACGGTGCTGGCGAACTTCCAGACAACTTCAACTGGAACATGAAGAGAGGAGAGATTTCTACTTGCAAAAGGGAGTGTCCCCAATTTGATAAACGTTACAAACTGTGACTTCGTTGACGTGTAAGAAGACTGACGTATTCTTATTCATCGCCTTCATGCTAACACTCCATGCACTCCAAGAAAAGTATAAATCCCTTCCACAATCCGTCATATTCCTCCCCTCCATGCAGAAAGTATTATTTTGGTATTATTACAGTAGAATATTATAGGTGAAAAATTCCTCCTACACTGGGACTTGACCACAGGACCTTGGGCTAATTGCGTAAATGCTCTACCAACTGAGCTAAGCCGGAGTTCAATTCACAGCGCCAGATGGAACCTCTCCCCTATGACTGATTGCCCTAATGGTCTACCTCACAGACAGACAAGTTAGCCTATGTCATATGCAGTACTGTGAGGCACACTAATTAGTGATTTTTGTGACCGGGCTCCCAATGTTATTGTACAGTTAACAGTAAGCATTCATGCACCACAGATTATTGTCTCTGTTGGACATTACATGAGAATATTATAGGAGAAAAATTCCTCCGACACTGGGACTTGAACCCAGGACCTTTGGTTATTCGCGCCAATGCTCTACCAACTGAGCATTAGGGCAATGAGTCATAGGAGAGAGGTTCCATCTGGCGCTGTGAATTGAATTCCGGTTTTGCTCAGTTGACAGAGCATTGGCGCGAATAGCCAAAGGTCCTGGGTTCAAATCCCAGGGTCGGAGGAATTTTTCTCCTATAATATTCTCATATAATGTACAATAGAGACAATAATCTGTGGTTCATGAATGCATATCAAAACTAAACTTGTATCAGGACATAATACCCAGATTTTTAATTTTTTTTTAATTTGTGACGGAGGTGGCCACGGCATTGGCTGTTCTCTCATCCAGGATGGCCCTCCATGTCCTTGTCTGTTAAAAAGATATGTATATGATCGAGCGATAATCTTTATTTAGACAGTTCGAGGTCCTGTAAGGTCCGGGCGGCATAAACGTTCCTACAACGGGAGAAGTTAAAAGAAGAGAAAGTTGGTCGAATATACCAGGAGAATATTTTACTTCGACTAACAATTTGGGTTAAAACACTCAGCATACTGACAGATGCTGAGCTGAACGGATTAGCTAAACACATAGCAAGTTGTCTTTGTTGTTTTGTTGCCTATAACAGCGTGTGATTACAGATATGCCAATTGGTTGAAAATCAAAGCGGAGTATCGCAAATAATACAACAGAAACAACTTAGCAGATCAGAGGTTACAACCTCAGGCAGTGGCAAATAATTGAAGATTTTTTTCATAACTAACGCTTTGAATCGATAGAGAATATTATTGGTTTTCAGAGCAGACAATCTGTGTGTGTGCATGATCTTTTACATCACATAAAGGCAAAGGTCATGCATGTTCTATACAGAATGAAAGCCAACAGAATTTTTTAAAAAATTATAAATAATCCACAGACCCATCAAATGCCCACAAATATGTAGTGAGTTGAGAGAAAAGGTTGATACCACAGTAGAATATGATGAGTTGATAAAGACGGAAAGAGAGGTGAGACAGGCATAAAAGAGACAGTGCGAGAGGAAAAGAGAGAAGGAAGAAGTAGAATGAAAATGTACAGACGTAAAACTTATGAAATATAATCAGCAGGAAAATAAATAAATGAAGATGAAAAAAAAGTCAAAGTAAAGGTATTAGAAAGAGAATTTATTTATTGAATTTATTTTATTTTAAGGATTGGTAAGAAGTAGAATGAAAGTGTACAGACGTAAAACTTATGAAATATAATCAGCAGGAAAATAAATAAATGAAGATGAAAAAAATTCAAAGTAAAGGTATTAGAAAGAGAATTAAATTTTGAATTTATTTTATTTTAAGGATTGGTAAGAAGTAGAATGAAAGTGTACAGACGTAAAACTTATGAAATATAATCAGCAGGAAAATAAATAAATGAAGATGAAAAAAAGTCAAAGTAAAGGTATTAGAAAGAGAATTAAATTTTGAATTTATTTTATTTTAAGGATTGGTAAGAAGTAGAATGAAAGTGTACAGACGTAAAACTTATGAAATATAATCAGCAGGAAAATAAATAAATGAAGATGAAAAAAAAGTCAAAGTAAAGGTATTAGAAAGAGAATTAAATTTTGAATTTATTTTATTTTAAGGATTGGTAAGAAGTAGAATGAAAGTGTACAGACGTAAAACTTTTGAAATATAATCAGCAGGAAAATAAATAAATGAAGATGAAAAAAAGTCAAAGTAAAGGTATTAGAAAGAGAATTAAATTTTGAATTTATTTTATTTTAAGGATTGGTAAGAAGTAGAATGAAAGTGTACAGACGTAAAATATGAAATATAATCAGCAGGAAAATAAATAAATCAAGATGAAAAAAAAGTCAAAGTAAAGGTATTAGAAAGAGATTTAAATTTTGAATTTATTTTATTTTAAGGATTGGTAAGAAGTAGAATGAAAGTGTACAGACGTAAAACTTATGAAATATAATCAGCAGGAAAATAAATAAATGAAGATGAAAAAAAGTCAAAGTAAAGGTATTAGAAAGAGAATTAAATTTTGAATTTATTTTATTTTAAGGATTGGTAAGAAGTAGAATGAAAGTGTACAGACGTAAAACTTATGAAATATAATCAGCAGGAAAATAAATAAATGAAGATGAAAAAAAAGTCAAAGTAAAGGTATTAGAAAGAGAATTAAATTTTGAATTTATTTTATTTTAAGGATTGGTAAGAAGTAGAATGAAAGTGTACAGACGTAAAACTTTTGAAATATAATCAGCAGGAAAATAAATAAATGAAGATGAAAAAAAGTCAAAGTAAAGGTATTAGAAAGAGAATTAAATTTTGAATTTATTTTATTTTAAGGATTGGTAAGAAGTAGAATGAAAGTGTACAGACGTAAAATATGAAATATAATCAGCAGGAAAATAAATAAATCAAGATGAAAAAAAAGTCAAAGTAAAGGTATTAGAAAGAGATTTAAATTTTGAATTTATTTTATTTTAAGGATTGGTAAGAAGTAGAATGAAAGTGTACAGACGTAAAACTTATGAAATATAATCAGCAGGAAAATAAATAAATGAAGATGAAAAAAAGTCAAAGTAAAGGTATTAGAAAGAGAATTAAATTTTGAATTTATTTTATTTTAAGGATTGGTAAGAAGTAGAATGAAAATGTACAGACGTAAAACTTATGAAATATAATCAGCAGGAAAATAAATAAATGAAGATGAAAAAAAAGTCAAAGTAAAGGTATTAGAAAGAGAATTAAATTTTGAATTTATTTTATTTTAAGGATTGGTAAGAAGTAGAATGAAAGTGTACAGACGTAAAACTTATGAAATATAATCAGCAGGAAAATAAATAAATTAAGATGAAAAAAAAGTCAAAGTAAAGGTATTAGAAAGAGAATTAAATTTTGAATTTATTTTATTTTAAGGATTGGTAAGAAGTAGAATGAAAGTGTACAGACGTAAAACTTATGAAATATAATCAGCAGGAAAATAAATAAATGAAGATGAAAAAAAGTCAAAGTAAAGGTATTAGAAAGAGAATTAAATTTTGAATTTATTTTATTTTAAGGATTGGTAAGAAGTAGAATGAAAGTGTACAGACGTAAAACTTATGAAATATTATCAGCAGGAAAATAAAATAAATGAAGATGAAAAAAAAAGTCAAAGTGAAGGTATTAGAAAGAGAATTAAATTTTGAATTTATTTTATTTTAAGGATTGTAATCGTAGAACTAAATAGTTCGTTTTAAGGATACTATCCGCTCATATGAGGGTGAGTCAACAATTATGCGGACTTTCACTTTATTTACTTAAAAAAATCCTCTTTGTCTGAGGAAAATCGATGACCTCGCAAAGCGTCTTTCAGCGGCCCAAACAAATGAAAGTCCGACGGAGCAAGATCTGGACTCTAAGGTGGATGTTTCAGCACCTCGAAACCCAGTTTGTGGATGGTTTCAAGGGTGAGTCGAGGGCGGGTGTTATCGTGCAATAGCAACACTTTCCGTGACAAAAGACTTCGTCGTTTGCTGCGAATTGCTGGTTTAAGTTTGTTAGTCAACAATGCACAGTAATATTCTTTTTTGGTGGCTTTTCCCTTCTCCATGTAATCTTCCAATATAGGAAGCGGTGCATCATTGGCTTTGCAACCAACCGAAAACCTTCTTTTTGGCAGGATTACACAAGCTTGTGGACCGCTAGACCAAGTGCATTACAAAGAAGGGAGAATATATTGAAAAATAATGAGAAAATCATTCTGTACTTTTCAAGTAAACAAAGTGTTTTATGAAAAGTCCAGATAATTGTTGACTTACCTTCGTACATATATACAGGCCTATTACAGCAGTACAAGATAAAATTGTTAGTACAACATCTCATGGTCTTTCAAAAAAATTGATAGATGCATTGACTTATGCTCCATCCCCCATATTATAGAATAGAATAGAGAGAGAGAGAGAGAGAGAGAGAGAGAGAGAGAGAGAGAGAGAGAGAGAAAGGGGGAGGGAGAGATGATGCAAAGAATTTCACAAATAAGAGACAATTGGAACAATTATAAAACTAAAAATTATGCAATAAAAGAGGACATCAAGGAAGACGAAAGTGACCGAAGGAATACGACTGACGAAGGAAGTGGCTGCGACTGATAAAAGCAGAGAGGAAGGGCATTCTGTATGCACAGGCATGTGTGTCGTGGCTTTACGGTTGGTTTACAAGCAAAGAGCCGTGACATGTACAAAAACTTCACTTTCATGTTTCTTGACACTGTCCGCACATGAGAGCTGCCATTTTCTGCTTCCTTGCCCATCCGTCCCTCGAGGCGAACCAGCCTGACCTCTGGTGTCGTATTCCGATACCATTGATCTTCACTTCCGAAGTCATTCCATTGAATTTCTTACACAAGACATGTTCAAGTGTTCTGATAAGACTGTGTTGTTGTTCTACTTGCTTCTTCACTTAATGTATATGTAATATAGACTGTAGACTAGCCTATTATTTCTGAAGTTATCATTGGTTTTTCTCAACTAATACAAAGCCTACAGCAATGATCAATTATTAAGGAAAAGTGGATGGGATTTTTTATAAACCTCTGACATGGCATATTTAGATTACTTTAATTTAGGCTAAATTTGTTTGTTTAAAATAATCTTCTATATACATGGTGTTAATTAATAACATTCAAATATTTACCTGTGTACAGAGGGGACACAGACAAGCAACTTTTATTAATAGGTTTTTGCTCTATGACATAAAATGTCAGGGCATTAAAGTCATTATATATATATAATTTTTTTTTACAATTTATTACAAATTTATTGCAAATTACAAATTAGAAAATACAAATTAATACAAAATTATTACAAATAAAAATTAATATAAACACAATTAGTACAGTTTGAAAAGAGTATTATTTGCCCCGCATGAGCATAGCTCGTGTTCGGGGTCAGTTCAGTCATACTAAAATTATATTTTGAACATTATTTGAATAAAATTTGGTGCTCATAAGTCAATAATTAAGCAAAATAGGGTTAACATTTTCATTAAATTGACTTCATGCCTTCTTAGTGATTCTTAATCATTCATCACCATCGTATATGATTATATCATAATTTAATGTTTCCATAATCTGCAAAATTTACAGGCTAATCACATGACTAGCCGCCACTGCATTAGTTATTTTATTCCTAACTACAGCGTTAACAAAGAAGTTCCTTTGTTTTGCATTTTTTCAAATGTTAGAAGTCAGTGGCGGCCATGCCCTAAGAGATTTTATGCTGTAACAAGAAAAACTGAATCAATACAGCAAAAGTCTAATAATAAATGTTGCTTGCCTATGTCCCCTCTATACTCAGGAAAAATATTTCGGTGTTATTCATTAACACCCTATATATACGAGGGATGGGGCATAGGCCTAAGTTAAGACAGAATTTTTATTTTTGAAAATGTGGGATCATTTCGAAATTTTGAAACATGCAAATGGAAGGGCCAGGTATGGAATGTAATCTCTATATATATATAAAAGGCTTTGTCCTGACTGACAGGAATCAACGTAGAGCCTAAACTATAACAGGTAGAGACTTGGAATTTTGACAGTACCTTCGTTTCATAATCTAGGTGCTCACCAAGAGAGGATTTTGAAAAATTCTGATTCTAAATGCCAAAAATTAAATGTTTTTGAAAATACTTAATCCCTTTTTACATAGAATTATCAATTCCAAATCACAGAATATATTGTTGCCAAATTTTATATGATGGGCTTGGAAAAAACAATTGAAATGCACTTTTGACAAATAAGAGAAGTTATCAAAATAATTCATGTTATAAATAAATATTACAGAATGAAATCCACTAAAATAATGGAATCACATAACTTTCTCTACCCGGAACATAGAGAAAACAAAACGAGGTATGGTAATGTGTATATTAAGTGCCAGTATGGTACTTTATGAGATTGTGTGGGGGACGAAAAATGTCTGTCCGTCTGTCTGTCTGTCTGTCCGTCCGTCCGTGTGTCTGTACGCGCTCTAACTCAAATACGCTTTTTCGGATTTTCATGAAACTTGGAAAACACATTTATAATGTCAATGGGAAGAACCCTATTGATATTGAACCAAATCGGTTCACCGGTACCGGAGTAATGCCCAATTTAGTGCCTATTTTAATAGATTATGGCGCCTTTCTAATAGAAAGGCGCCATAATTCAAATACGCTGTATCGGATTTCCATTAAACTTGGTATACGCATTTATGACATCCATGAAAAGTACTCTGTTAAATTTGAACCTAATCTGTTGACCGGTACCGGAGTAAAACCCAATTTAGTGTATATTTTAAAGGCGCAATAGCTCAAATACGCCTTATCGGATATTTATGAAACTTCGTATACGCATTTATACTATCCATGGAAAGACGTCTGTTGATGTTCAACCAAATCGGTTGGCCAGTACCGGAATAATGCCCAATTTATTGCCTTTTATGTTAATATATGAGAAGTCGCGATAACTCAAATATGCTTTATTGGATTTTCCTGAAACTTTGTATACCCATTTATAATGTACATGGGAAGACGTCTACCGATATTGGACCAAATCGGTTGTCCGGTACCGGAGTAAAACCCAATTTAGTGTCTATTTTAAAAACGCGGTAACTCAAATACGCTTTACCGGATTTTTATGGAATTTGGTATACACATTTATAGTGTTCATGGGAAGAGGTTTACTGATACTGGATGAAATCGGTTCACCTGTTTCGGAGTAATGCTCAATTTGGTGCCTATTTTATGATAATATACGTATTCGAAAGAATTTATATAAAAAAAAGCAAATCATTTATCATGACAACATAGTCAATTGTTTTACTGTGATATTTTACGGCTTTGGAAATTAAAATAGAGATAGCTATGACCAAAAACACTATTGTTTTACATGCGCTTATAACTTACAACTAGACCGTTAAACTGACCCAGGTGACCGAGATGGTAACGTTTTGGCCTCACGTTATGGAGTTCCATGGTTCAAACCCCGAAACCAGCCAATTTCACTTTCTTTTTCGTATTTTTATGTGAGTGTGCGATTGTCAAGATATCAAAAATCTGTACAGTTCAGCTGATGCTGGAAGATTTTAATCTGATTAAAAAGAAAACTAGACCTTTGTTCTTCCCTAAGCCCTGCTTAATGAATAAATCTGGAGCTTAACTTGTAAATCAATTAAAAAAACATATTCTGCATATCATAATTGCGGTCATAACTGATTAAAAAAAACATACTGGCACTTTTTTACATCAGTTTACCTGATTTTATTATTATATTATATCGCAGGTTTTTGGAGAGAAAAGTATGAAAGTGATAATGCTTTCTGTTTAATTTCATCCCCAAAACGGTTTTATGGTAACATAAGAGTGGGAAATTTCCCGCCTCGATATTACAATTTTATGTTACAGGAATTTCTGTTTCTTCTTATTTGAACCTCTACCAGGCTTGCTGTGCACTGTACAAGCGATGGGATGCAAAATTCTAGATCCTCTATGAGCCATAAAAAACTATATCAAGCGTTTTCTGAGGGAATAGTTTGAGTGTAATAAGTCGTTCTTCCTATTTCAAATTATAAAAGCCTATATAAGGACCTAGAATTTAAAATTGAAAATCCTTCATAAGTTAATTTCCAATTACAAAATACAAAACCCGGGCGACGGTGGGTCTTTTAAGCTAGTGTATGTATAATGCAGATTCTGGGAACAAGATGTAGAATAAAGGGAGCATAAACATGCATGCATGACGGCATCGTGCCACTCTACTGTACTGCAGTAGTTGGAAGCATGAAAGCACGTATAATATAAAAGCCTCGAAATTCGGTACGGTAGGTCCTTATTCCCAAAACTCAAACAGTTCCCTGTGATATTCTCAAGAAATTTCGCTCTAAGAAAAAGCTACTCTCATGTAAGAACGCTGTTTACATCTTGTCGCATTCAATCTGCACGTCGGCTGACTCGCAAGTTATACCTTCTATGCATACGAAAATGTCATCAAATTACGTGTCCATATAGACGAAGCTCTATCTTACGATGATGGCGATGTTTGTGACTTTAATTATTCATGCATGCTTAATTCTGTAAATATTCGCTGAGTAGTCATAATCAGGGCCCGGATTCTAATGACATGTCATCTTTTTATTGATGCTGCATAGACATTGCCAACTTGTAGATAAATCCTAATCATGGCCTCTAGAGTAGGCAGAAATACATTTTTATTAGGTCATTTTTTGTCAATTTATACAATTTTATATTTTTATTGCATTTATTTCAATTATAGGTCAATTTTAGGTCATTATTTTGTAATTTTGGTGTCATTTGATTCCTTATTTACCTTTTTTTCGTCGCTAGCGGTGCTGTCTTTGAACTGTTGTTTGTTTGATGCAAAAAGGAAAAAAATCGGCGTTGTGTTGTCATGTCTCAGTCGGACATGAGGATCAAAGAAACGCAAAAATAATTGTACCTAGGTATTATATTACTATTGTTATTAGATTGACTTGGCACCAGTGTCTTCCACCTGCTTGGATTTGAGAGTGCAAACTACTGTTTACCCTCAATAAATAACAATATAATCCGGCAGATCACAAAAGGAAATGCCGAATTTTGACTCGCCATTGCATCAGTGCCAGTAGGCCTATTAATTTCCATGAGAAAAGAACATTCACAACATTACAGTTATTTACAGTTTTTACAATTATGTGCAAACTAATCTGTCAGCCTGTCACCTCTCGTCTAGCGGTATGACGTCAGACCTCCAACGTCCAATCACGAGTTTCTTCATAATACGAGGAAAGAAGAATTCGCTAGATCGTGGTACAAAAGAAACTGCATCAGTGGGTGGGTTGGGTGGGGCCGATTCATCCCAAGGTGCGACTTATATTTGAATTTTCCCGTAGTAGTAGTAGTAGTAGTAGTAGTAGTAGTAGTAGTAGTAGTAGTACTAATAATATGCAGTTTTACTGTCATTAATTCATTATTATTATTATTATTATTATTATTATTATTATTATTATTATTTCACTGTAAAACCATTGAACATAAAGATCGACTCTGATTGTTGAAATACATTTTTATTAGTTTTATGAAAATGTAATAAATAAAATTAAATTGTTCCTATAATTTACTTTTTTCTGTGCTAGCCTTTAACACGTATATGCGAGAAAGTTTGTGCAACATATTTTTGCACCATTTATTTCTAACTAAAATATCAGTTTTTAGGTAATTTTCTTATAAATTATTAAGTCATTTTCTTTAAAATTTAGGGTCATTTTATAGGTCATTTTCAAACAATTTTAGGTCATCAGAATCCGGACCCTGGTCATAATAAATAGCTTGAGGTCCGGATTATTTCAAGATAGATTATCATAGGTAATCCCACGAGAGTTTACGAGTTTATCGATAGATTCGCGACTGCGCAGCAGTGTCCCGTGGATTACTTTCGAGGCTCTCGCGGACTATCTGTGGTCTATGGACCACCGGTTGGGAACCACTGCTCTAAACCGTCAGAGCAAAAACTACAAGATCTTGAAACTACTGCAAACATTAATTATTTTTACCAGAATTCACAATAGCATACTGTTTAATTTCAAATAAAATAATAGAAAGCTACATAGATGTAGAAAGGCTTACGCTTTGATGTGAATACTTTCGTCCCCTATGGTGACGCCGAAGGAAATATTTTCAATTAGTAACCT
This sequence comes from Ectobius pallidus, assembly GCA_964059195.1. Classification (NCBI taxonomy): domain Eukaryota; kingdom Metazoa; phylum Arthropoda; class Insecta; order Blattodea; family Ectobiidae; genus Ectobius; species Ectobius pallidus. The sequence goes on from CAXKWD010000003.1 coordinate 15,344,201, forward strand.
TTTTTCGTAAAACAGGATAGCACTACCTATGAGGGTAAATTTGCCTTCATAGGAGTAATTAATGTGAAATATTTGTTTATCATGTCTGCTCAAAAATAAAAAAAGGCAAAATATCCGGAAGCAATTACATAATTCTGTTTCCCGAGATACCATAACAATGTAGCCTACAACTGTAAAAGCTCTAAAAATAATAAACATTGTAAAAATAATAATAAAAACTGTAAAAATAATAAACACGAAAACAACTAGGTTCTTCAACAGATATTCATAAAAAAAATGGCTTGCAATATTTCTCAGAGGAGGAAATCCTTTTAGGAGAGCTGCTTTAAATTAAGGGTGCCATTTTGACACAGCCAAATCTAATTATAAGAACTAATTTTTTTTAAGTTGAGATTTTTAAATATAATTTTCACTATAAGGGTTCAATAGCCATTCTGATGTACCATTTGTATGGAACTTGAAATAATCTTTTATACCCTAAGGAAAACTTCTTATTGTATATCTATTAAGTTTTCTTAAGTTTGTTTATTGTTATTGTGTAATCATTTCTGTTATATCGTTGTTAATATTCTCGTCTAGATGGTAAGATTTGTCTTTTCGGCAGCCTTATATTCAAGGAAGCAGTCAAAATAAATATATGATTTTTTATATTACACTTCTAAACCAGCTATCAATAAAGGACTTTCTTTCTAATTATTAAAAATTTATGAATGTAAATGGTTATAGACCAGTGGTTCCCAGCGTTTTATTCCCCCTTAGAATATCATGAAATCCTCACGCCCCCTTTGATAGTGATGGGGAGAAGAAGGCCTAAAAACCTGATTGTCAGTACTTTTGTACTTTAAAAGATCCTTATAATACTTGTAAAAATAAAATTAATATTGCTCACCTCTTTTATTATTCTTGTTTATCCTGTGATGCTTTTGCTGTCACACACACACATATAAAACACGAAAATGCATATATAATTATTGTGAATCTTATTTGAGTCTTAGTACAGTTCATAAAAAAAGTTAAATGTAGAAACATAAATGTCCAATGTAGAGTTAAAACTGAATGTTAGTGAGATGATTGGCACTGTTTGTCTTTCACCAGCTCTGAGATATTAGGTTTTATGTTTGACAAAGCACACCGCAGATCACTCGTATCTCGTGTGGTTGTATTTCCAAATTATTATAAACGTGTTGAGGACAAGATACGACTATTTAATGTGACAGGGAAGATATACTTACAATTTATATGTAAATTCACACTATTCTGTTATTCTGGTTAATTACAGTATGTGTCTGTGCATTTGTTTGGTTAAAGTTAACCGATTAAAAATTCTTGTCGACCGACAAGGCAACAACACTAAATCAAAATATGAATTTCAAATTGTTGCACGGCCCCCTAAGAAGAGCCTCGCGCCCCCCTGTTATCTCTATATATATAAAAGGCTTTGTCCTGACTGACTGAATGAATGACTGACTGACTGATTGACTGAATGACAGGAATCAACGTACAGCCTAAACTATAACAGGTAGAGACTTGGAATTTTGACAGTACCTTCGTTGCATAATGTAGGTGCTCACTAAGAAAGGATTTTGAAAAATTCTTATTCTAAATGCCAAAAATTAAATGTTTTTGAAAATACTTAATCCCTTTTTACATATAATTATCAATTCCAAATCACAGAATATATTGTTGTCAAATGGTATCAGGTGGGCTTGGAAAAAACAAATGAAATGCACTTTTGACAAATAAGAGAAGTTAGCAAAATAATTCATGTTATAAATAAATATTACAGAATGAAATCCACTAAAATAATGGAATCACATAACTTTCTCTACCCTGGACTTAGAGAAAACAAAACGAGGTATGGTAATGTGTATATTATTATATTATATCGCAGGTTTTTGGAGAGAAAAGTATGAAAGTGATAATGCTTTCTGTTTAATTTCATCTCCAAAACGGTTTTATGGTAGCATAAGAGTGGGAAATTTCCCGCCTCGATATTACAATTTTATGTTACTGGGATTTCTGTTTCTTCTTATTTAAACCTCTACCAGGCTTGCTGTGCACTGTACAAGCGATGGGATGCAAAATTCTAGATCCTCTATGAGCCATAAAAAACTATATTAAGCGTTTTCTGAGGGAATAGTTTGAGTGTAATAAGTCGTTCTTCCTATTTCAAATTATAAATGCCTAAATAAGGACCTAGAATTTAAAATTGAAAATCCTTCATAAGTTAATTTCCAATTACAAAATACAAAACCCGGGCGACGCCGGGTCTTTTAAGCTAGTAGACAATATGGAATGAGTCCTGAAGAATGTTTAAGGCCAATTCCTGTAATGTGGCTGAAGACAGTAAAAAAGACACAACATTTCGATTGTCCCTCTCGCCCCAAAATAGCAACCCAATCCCATCCCAATCTCTTATCTCATTCTTCTCCTTCAAGTATTGGCAGCATGGATGATAATGAAGTTTCTTTCCCGTGTCTATTTCCTTTCACCTAGTATGCACTTGCGCAGACAGAGGTTATTGATTTCTCGTACATAGCTGCCAATGTAAGAGATGGATATGAACAACGCTTTTCAGTCAACAAGTATGACATACTAGCTTAAAAGACCCGACGTCGCCCGGGTTTTGTATTTTGTAGTTGGAAATTAACTTATGAAGAATTTTCGATTTTTAAATTCTAGGTCCTTATATAGGTATTTATAATTTGAAATAGGAAGAACGACTTATTACACTCAAACTATTCCCTCAGAAAACGCTTGATATAGTTTTTTATGGCTCATGGAGGATGTAGAATTCTGCATCCCATCGCTTTTACATAGCAAGCCTGGTAGGGGTTCAAATAAGAAGAAAGAGAAATTCCTGTAACATAAAATTGTAATATCGAGGTGGAAAATTTTATTTCCCACTCTCATGTTACCATAAAACTGTTTTGGGGATGAAATTAAACAGAAAGCATTATCACTTTCATACTTCTCTCTCCAAAAACCTGCGATATAATATAATAATATACACATTACCATACCTCGTTTTGTTTTCTCTATGTCCAGGGTAGAGAAAGTTATGTAATTGCATTATTTTCGTGGATTTCATTCTGTAATATTTATTTATAACATGAATTATTTTGATAATTTCTCTTATTTGTCAAACTTGCATGTCATTTTTTTTCAAACCCATCTGATACCATTTGGCAACAATATATTCTGTGATTTGGAATTGATAATTTTGTGTAAAAACGGATTAAGTATTCTCAAAAAGTTTAATTTTTAGCATTTAAAATCAACATTTTGCAAAATCCTTTCTTAGTGAGCACCTACATTATGAAACGAAGGTACTGTCAAAATTCCAAGTCTCTACCTGTTATAGTTTAGGCTGTACGTTGATTCCTGTCATTCAGTCAGTCATTCATTCAGTCAGTCAGGACAAAGCATTTTATATATATATATATATAGAGAGAGAGAGATTTGCGACCACGGTGAGAAATTTGGCGTTAAAAAGGCGTAATGTACTTTAAATTTTCAATTTATAGAAGGCTGAGTCTATTTAATAATCATATGTAATTATCTGGCATATTTTCTCCTTTTAATTAATATTGCCTATCTTTAAAAGAACTAAAAAAGATAGAAAATCAATCCAAACGTGCCAAAATAGAATGGAAAGGAAAATGCTGGGCATCACATGGAGAGATAGAATAAGGAACGACGTAATACGACGAAGAACACAAATAACAGATGCAGGAAACGACAGGAGGTACCTAAAATGGAGATGGGCCGGACACATAATGAGACAAGATCCTGCTCGCTGGACTCACAGAATAACTTCATGGGAACCAAGGATGGGAAGACGGAAAGTAGGAAGACAGAGAACACGGTGTTCGGATGAACTAAGGGCAACTTTCGGCAACAGATGGACCACCACAGCTAAAGACAGAGGAAAATGGCAACTTCTAGTCAAGACAGCAATCCAAAACAACAACACAGGATGAAGACAGTAAATAGCAAGGAGCAGGAAAGCAGTGCACGACCGAAAAGGGAAGACCTAAACCCACAGTGTATAGTGCTAGAATTATATATAGGACACCAAAAAAAATTATAGACTACATATCGGACCATAAATGATAGACTATAGGCATAAGTAATAATAGGAAGATCCTTCCCGGAATGGCTAACCGGGATTGCGAACACAAGCCACCTCTCCCAGGAGAGAGGCCCGTGCCCCTCGGGGACATTATGGGCTAATACTAATACTAATACTAATCTTTAAAAGTGATTCTTTTATCTTCGACTGCCAAAAAAGGGTTTTAAAGCATTCAGAGAAAAAAAAAAGATTTTGAAAAATTCAGCACTTCCTAACCCTACTAATCTCTGTACGATAGTATCACATAGTGGTAGAAAGGTAATATACAGGGCCCGAATTTTGATGACATGTCATCTTTTAACTGGTACATCATGGATGTTGCCCACTAGTACAGATATTCTAACCATGACTCCTATATAAGAAAAATGGTAATTTTTGTGTAATCTTTTACCATTTCCCCCATTTTAAATTTTTAAGTCTTTTTAGAATCTAATGTCATTATTTTGTCATTTTTTGGCGATTTTAAGGTATTTTTTCCACATTTCATATTTTTAGGCAATTTTCAAAGGTATGTAAGAAAAGTATTTTCTGATTTTGTGTTGTTTCTCGAATTATGTAGAGTTTTTGTTGCATTTACTTGCAAAATAAATAGATCTTGTTTTAATTATAATTTGGATGTTTGCTGTTTGCATTTAACCGTGTGTAATTAACTAATTAAAATCTATAATTTGGTCAATCACATAAATGTAGACTAGACACAAATCTGGTGAATAAACTTAACATTTTTATAAAAAATTATAGGCCTTTTTTAAAATTTTTTTCATTTTTGCAGTCATTTAAGAGCTCATTTTTAAAGTATTTTTAGGTCATCAAAATCAGGGCCCTGGCAATAATATGAAGGTTTATCATTAAACTTACCAAATGTGGTCAGTGTAAATAAAGTAGTCCTAGTTCTCGAACACTTACCTGCAAAAAAAAAAAAAAAAAAAATACACTTGATTAATTATAATTTGATGCAATATTAAATATTTAATAAAATTCCGCCTTAACCCTTAAACATACAACTTATTTGATCCACTCAAAAACAGCATTTATAAGATAGACACAAATAAAATATTGATGTCACATATAAAGATGTAGAAGAAAGCTGGTTTCTTCTGTGTGAACCCAAGATGCGTCACTATTTAAAAAGAATATGAATTTCGGCGTATTTGATGCGCCATCTTCAGTTCTGTCGAGTCGTATTGAACACCACAATTTTACCTAACTACAACTGTGACCTAGGTTACCAAATAACAAACATATAAACAACATTATATCAGAGGAATTGTGGTGTTCAATACGACTCGATATAACTGAAGATGGCGCATCAAATACGCCGAAATGTATATTCTTTTTAAATAGTGACGCATCTTGGTTCCACACAGAATAAACCAGCTTTCTTCTACATCTTTATATGTGACATTTATATTTTATTTGTGTCTATCTTTTAAATGCTGTTTTTGAGTGGATCAAGATAAGTTGTATGTTAAGTGTTAAGGTGGAATTTTATTAATAGGGGGCGGATTTCTATGACCTAAAAAATAGAATATATGCATGCATTTATGACCTAAAAACATTAAAATATGACGAATAAAATTTAAAATATGACTTTACCACTTACACATTGTGTATATTTTTTTAAGTTTCATTGCAATTCATTTTATTAAAATATAGGCCTAATGTCAATTATTTAAAATATCTGTAAATTCTCAAAATTGCAAAATTTACAAAATATGATATGAAACTTCCAAATTTCTTTAATATGCATACAAATATGTCAAAAATATGACCTAAATATGCATATTCATACTGAATATGCTACAATCGTTGAAAATTTCCTAAATATGTAGTTATATGCACAATAAAAGCCATTCCATTTTCACCAGGATGCTTGAAATCGGGTTTAAATTAGTTGGAAACCTGAAATAATGGAAAGGGGGGAAAATATGACATGTCATAGAAATTCGCCCCTATTTATTAAATATTTAATATTACAACCCTTATCTGAAGAAAATGAAATTTTAAAATTTTCATGCAATATGTTAATGTATGAGTTTCGTGTATGTCTGTGTATGTGTGTGTGTGTGTGCCTTGTAATAGCTAAGATCACGTACTTCGGTTTTGAACACCATTCAAATTATACAGAAAGAACAGATGAAACTGGAATATGCAATGTGTTTCTCCAAGTTTCCTAGTCAGTTGGCAACTTCCACATCATTACTTTGCAAAGAAGTGAAACTTACAGAGCAAAATTATATATAGATGCGTCTTAAAAGACACCAGGCGTAAGTTTTAAAATTGTAATTATCATGAAGCATTTGGGTTTGAATTGGTTCGTTAAAAAGATGCCTTTTGAAAAGACCCCTTCCAGCAATTTTGCTTTTGTGTTAATATAAAGTGTTGCCTTTTCTCTTATGTAAGGATAGTTTCTTAATTGCTCAAGTTTTTTGCCGCAATTTGTTAGCCCTCATCTGTAAGGAGCGGGAGATAAAGAGGTAGATGGGAGGTGGGAGGTAGAAGAAAAGGAAACGTTGGTTTGTAACATTTCTTTTGAAGTGGAGATTTTGATTACCATTGTGTCTCAAACAGAAGTGCTGTATTGTCTTGCTATTTTGTTAGTTTATAATCCGTTGTTTTAAGAGTTTTTAACTTTATAGGGGTTACTTATTGTTCTTATTGTTTCCTGTTCTTCCTCATTGCTCAAGTAACTGGTAGAACTCTATTAACTTTCTTCTTTCTATGAACAAAGCACGAGGAACCAAGAGAATATCATAGGAGAAAAATTCCTCCGACACTGGGACTTGAACCCAGGACCTTTGGCTATTCGCGCCAATGCTCTACCAACTGAGCTAAGCCAGAGTTCAATTCACAGCGCCAGATGGAACCTCTCTCCTATGACTGATTGCCCTAATGGTCTACCTCACAGACAGACAAGTTATGTCATATGCAGTACTGTGAGGCACACTAATTAGTGTTTTTTGTGACCGGGCTCCCACTGTTATTTTACAGTTAACAGTCAAGATAGAATATACAAGCATTCATGAACCACAGATTATTGTCTCTGTTGGACATTACACAATAGTTTATTTAAACATATATATTAATCAAAAAGAAAATCTAAACAAAAAATATTTTAAAAAATACTTATAGGCCTACTGTAGATTTTCCAAAGATAATAATAAAAAACCCGTAAGATATTTTGTTAGTATTATTTTTAGAAATTACTATTAAAAATTCAGACTCCTTTCGTTATATCTGTAGAGCCCATTTGATTCTGAATATATACAAATTCAGTGAAAATAAATGTCTGGGAAAATGAATTCAAACTTTTGCATGATATTTAAAAGAAAAAAGAGCGTGGAACGCCACGAGACAAAAGTGAAACACGTTTTAATTTTTGGATTTTTTCAATTTTGGATTGTTGGACTTTTTAAAATTGGGTTTTTGGAATTTTTTAATTTTGGATTTTTGGATTTTTAATTTTTAACCTTTAATTACTTTAATTTTGGATTTTTAAATTTTGGATTTTTTAAATTTTGGATCTTTGAATTTTTATTTTTAGGATTTTTTAATTTTGGATTTTTTAATATTTAATTTTAATTTTTTTTTTAAATTTTGGATATGCCCAATCGTTGAGTTGATCGTTTTCTGTGCAGTCCGTTCCGTCACAGCCCCACTAATTTCGTGACGATTTTGTTCGTAAAGCAAGTTTGGGTTAGCTCTCGATTTACTCCTAGCGCGGCTAAAGAAGTTTCACTTCAAAAAATGTGTACAAGCTGCCTCAACGGAAGTAGCCTTAAGACTTTTTTTTTTTAATTGAACCAAACTGAATATTATTTATCTTTCTCTTAGGAGCCTTAAAAGTACCTGAGGCCACCGTACTCTAATGCATAAGGTATAATATTTTATTTACACAAAAACAAATAATGCTAATTTTATCCAAAATTGCACCCATTGCCCCCTTAAAACTTTTAGCAGCCCATTCTTTTTGCAGCCGGCTGTACATCGTGTACTGGAACAAAAAAAAAAGAGCATCATTAACGAAACGCACAAGCATTTGTAAAACAATCTGTCTATGAAGCTACAGTTCACATAAGTGACAAAACAAACCCTGGAAAGGGAAAGAAACCCTTGAGCAGTGGGGAGGAATTCGTTAATGTTCTATTTGCGACTTTCTTTTGAAGTTGTCTCCAATCACAGAGAGGGATGCTGGTCATAATACGGGGTCGGTTCTCTTCATCTGCATACAACAGAGTAGAGTTACAGCGTCCATTATCCAGGGCGCGGAAATTAAAACCAAAGCCCCCAATTGTGAAGGAGAACACACACCATTATCCAAACAATGGAGGATCGCTTTACTACATCAGCTCCGTGGCCAGTATTATACCAGGGATCTGTGTTCGAGTCTCAGTGAGGCCAGAGCCAAATTCGTGACGATCCAAGTTGGATTTTCGGAGTTTTCTCCATTTTCCGATCTAAAGGGGATTCAACCGTGAAAAACTGTTTATAAAACAGGATTTTTTTCGTACGTTCTCTACCCATGAATACACAAGAAAAAGAAGAAGAAGAAGAAACTGGGAGATTTGTCAGTTCAGTATTTTAATAACATTTTCTAAAGCTTTTAATTGTTTTATCACAACCACAGAACTAGAAGGCAGTGTCGTTTTAATTTGTAATTATTAAGAGGCCTACATCTACGACTGCATAGCAAGATGCCCTGAAGATGATACTAGAGTATCGAAAGGCCTATGTAAAAAATAAAGTTTGTTCAGATGATGGTATCAAGTATCTACTCGCGCCTGTTGTTGTCACGCCATCACTCGCGCGTTAGATTTTATCTAACATGCATTATTTTTATAGCTGTTAAATGCTACTCAAACGCATTAAACTTACAATAAGTTTCTATATAATCACTTTAACATTTGTAAAAGTAAATACCGTTATATTTTCTTTTTTAAAAAACATAATAATAACAATAATAATAATAACAACAATAAATGACCTTTCAAATAATTATTTTTTACATGATTCTGGCATTGTAAAGATTTAATTTCTGTTACGGGGCTATTAAAATATATATGCAATTGTTAGTTTCGATCTAATATGCGAGCGATCGCGGGGTAAGTTTAGAGTCTGGGTTTTTATAGGCCTATCAATTGACTTCCCTACCCTCGTAACCAAACAGAACGATTCTTGTGAATACGAATAACTTTTTAGTGACATTTTGGGTTAATTTTGTGTGAACTTCTTAGCGATTTTACATAGTCTATAAATATTCCAACAAGATAAAAAGTGCTTTATGGATTCTAAAAATTTTGAAGAACAGGATAATGTAAAATTTGGCTGTTTTTCGAAGGAAAAAATACATAAAAACTATAGTTTTCATTTTTTATTGTTGTTGTTGCTCAAAGTCCAATAATACGTAATTTAACACTCTGAAGAGTAGTTATAAGACAGTTTTACATACACTAACTTAGGTTTTAAGTTTTGCCTAGCTAATAATGAGACTGCGAATGAGGCTCAGACAATCGAATGCGCAGTATTGCAATACAGCCGTGTACTCAATGCAGGAGTATATTAAAGGTAGAAGAAGTTATGTTCCAATTAATATTAAATTAATGAAAATTTGTAGTTCTTGAAATGACATAACTATACCTTAACTCTTATAATACAGACCACACTATAGGCTAATATTAAACACTACAGCTTAAAATGAAGAGTGTGTGTAGTCGCCTTCGGCACGGAAGGCTTGGAATAATTGAGGCACTTTAAATGTAAGACAGACTCCCCGAACAGATTATGAAAAAGAAGGTTGAGAAGATAGGTTTTAATAGAAAATTCATGCACACTTATTAAATAATACAGCCCGCTAGATTCGCTAACAGCATCATGTTACCAATGGCAACAGTCTGCCAGCCAATGAGGAGAGAGAACTCGCTTCCATTATCACAAGAGACAAGGGTAGGCATTAGGATGCGACACCCGTAAAGATATTAATAAGTCGAAACAGTGGCTCAGAGTTTAGAATGAAAACACTGTCTTCAAAAGTCCTATATAAAGTTATGTCCCGGTTTATTAAAAAGCATAACGGTTATTCGTGACAGAAGTTCGTAAACAGGCTTTCTTGGAAGACTGAATTTGGTAAATTAGCCTCATTTCACATAGGCTTCTTCGCGACTGAAAAAGTATAATTCAAAAGTGTGTATTGTACGACATTATTTTTCTTCGATGATAGGTTTAAGTATAATAATAGTATATTGCGATACAAGTGCCGTAAGCGGCGCAAACGGATCGAGGAAAGAGATCCGTTATGCGCTTACGGCACGAGTATTGCATGCTATTTTTTGCACGATGATTATTTATATCAATTTAATTATATTAATTGAGATATTAGCTGAAAATATTATGTATATAATACACTATTGAAGATGGATGTTATATTTCAGAAAGTGATTCGCATGTGTTGGTTGTTATGTGGACCGAATATTTGTCCTGTTAAAGGCGCCACAAACTAGGGGGCCTAGGTTCCGGTTTTCCATAAAGGCTTGAATTATGATGATTTTACTTACGGCACTTGTGCTTTTTGTAATTTTTACGGCACGGAGTTTTTTTTTTTTTTTTTTTTCATAGCAACCAGATTCCGTGCGGGAATGTCAAGTTACGATCCAAGGCAACAATATTCGTAAGTACGACTAATTTGTTACGTCGTGCAAAAAAAAAAAAAAAAAAACTTACTTACTTACTAAATGGCAATAGATAATTCCTTATCAAGCTAAAGGAATATTATTTATTTTATGGAACCCGAAGGTTCATTGCCGCGCTTACCTCAGCCCACCATTCAACCCTATTCTGTCCTAACTCCATCAAACCATCCCTCGCAAATCCAACTTCCCTTAAATCTATCCTAATGTTGTCCCTCACCTACGTATAGGTCTTCCAAGTCGTCTTCTCCCTTTGGGTCTCCCAGTCAATATTTTTTAGAAACGTTTTTCTTCCCCCATGCGCGCAACATGCCCAGCCCATTTCATCCTCCGTGATTTAATTACCCTTACTATATCCGGTGACGAGTACAGGCTATGAAGCTCGTCGTTATGCAGATTTTTCAGTCCCCGTTTTCATCTGTCTTAGGCTCAAATATTTTCCTAAGCCCCCTGTTTTCGAACACTCTCAGATTATGTTTTCCCTGAGGAGTAAAAGACCATGTCTCACATCCACATAATACAACCGGCAGGATTAATTTTCTTATAATTTTTTTATTTTTTATTTTTTATTATTTTTTAAATTTATTTATTATTTTTTTTTTTTCTGGACAGAAGACGAGAAGATACTAGTTTCTGAACGAGGGTCTCCGTGCCCAAGGTTTTTACGTCCTGAAAAATCATCGACCGCGGCCGGGTTTGATCCTGCGACCTTCGGATCTAGAGGCAGACAAGCTACCCTAGATTTATTAGTTAAATAGTCATTACAAATAACTTGTTTCATTACCTATTATAGTCATCTTCTAGATCAGTGGTTCCCAACCTTTTTCATCTGGCGACCCACTTTTCCTTATCGGAATACCTCCACGGTCCATGGTGGAGTAAAAAACCTTTTTTGTATCGTATCCCTTCCTTATGTAGGATAATTTATCATCAAATATTGCAAATGTATATAAGCTTATATAGACCTATGATTTTTTGAAGATACAGATTGATTATTGGCAAACAATTTGTGTTCTGATTTGAAAATTTGGTTGACAAAATATAAGCACTTTGTAGCAAAACAGTTATTCATTTAACAACAGATATATGTTTGCAATATATGAAACAAGTGGTTTCATACTCACTAACAAGTGTTCCTAGGTGAAGATAAAAACTATAATTATAAAAGTACACAAACCAAGAAAACAATCAAAACACAATTTGATTTGTTTCGATTTTTCTTATCTTTTCTGATGGTTTATTTGATGGTTTCTGATAGTTTTAGGGTCGAGTCGCGACCCCCTTAACCCTTCCGCGACCCACCGGTTGGGAACCGCTGCTCTAGTCTATACAAGAGCATGGGAAAATTGCTTCAGAACATGCTTCCTGAATTTAATATTTGTTGTTTATATGTAAAGGCACTTAACTCTACCGATAACAGACCTACAGTATTTATTTACAAATAAGAGTGCATTTTAGAAAGTAAACAAGTTAAAACAAAAGATTTACAACCCCTCTGACGTGTGGTTTTCATCACAAAGCAGGGTTAATTTAATTTGTATAAATTACAATGAATTCACTCCATACGTCCCGACTTAATTGAATCAGAGCTAAATTATAAATTTAATTTGAGTAACGAGATATGTTTGCTTAATCTGATTCAGTTAATTAGCGAAATGGATACGTGACGTCATTACTTTAGGTGTAGATATAGCCTACGCATGTTTCCTAGAAAATATAGCTCCTTCTATCACACTTGTGATACTGCTGTTTCAGCTAATGAAGTACGTATCTTTGCTTATTTTTTAATATTTTTAAAATAATAATAATAATAATAATAATATAAATAATATAAATAAAATCAGGTAAACTGATATAATAAACTGCCAGAATGCTTTTGTTTAATAAGTGATAATTGCGATTATGATATGCAGAAAATAAGTTATATTTGTAATAGATATCCGAGTTAAGCACAAGATCGGTTCATTAAGCAGGACTTACGGAAGAACAAAGGTCTAGTTTGATAAGCATATGTGAAGGAATATGTGGGTAGTGTTATTTGTCAAAGCTAACAGTATTGCAACTTCCAAATCCGTATATGAACACTGTAAAACAATATGTTGTCATGAGAACTGATTTGCATTTGATAAATTCAGTCTCTCTCTCTCTCTCTCTCTCTCTCTCTCTCTCTCTCTCTCTCTCTCTCTCTCTCTATGTATATATATACATATATTATATATATATATATATAAAAGCCAAAACCCACTGACTATCACGCTATCACGTATCTCAGAAACTATACAACCCAAGAACGTGAAACTTGGTACACATATTGCTCAAGGGCTCTAGAGGAGCACTAAGAAACGATTTCGAAATCTTTGGCCTCTAAGGGCCAAAAACGGGATTGTAAAATTATGTAATTTCTGAATTCACCAAAAGAAATTCACACTGCATGTACGCAGTCCCCATAACAACATTTTTTTCCCGGACTACACAGGTGGTTTTGCAATACATGGCCTAAAATATTGTACTTCACCAAGATACTCCTTTGGGACATACCCTAGGATCTTTGTAGATTTTCATGGGTGGAAGCCTTGCAGAAGAATATAGCCCAATCATCTCTTGACATTTTGTAGACCAACTGTTACTAGATATTTTAACAGTTTCAAAGGGCGTTTTGATGAAACTAACTTGTGAAAAATTGTAAAGTACGTATTTAACTACCTTAACCAGTACAGAAGCAAAATTTATAGTTTTTCTTACCCTAGCCTCTGTACCACCTCCCCTTATAGAAACGATCTGGAGTGAAACTCTGAGAACGATTACAAAAATAATAATGTAAATTTGACTCTTTCGTACAGACCCGTTGAATGAACGAATCGTGCTATTATAAGAAAACAACGTGACACTTAATCTACGGATTTTAATCATGAAATATATATTTCCAAATTTATTCGTTAAATAATATGAACCTTTTTTTTTGCTTTTTGTTAAAATATATTAATTGGGGTGAATTCATGCAATTTTTTTGCATTTTATTTGAAAACCGTTAATAGCAGAACACATTGTCACTGACATTTATTTGGGCCAGTATACTATGTCGCTTACAGAAAACGATAATTTTAAAGGAACCAGGTACCCTAGCTATTTTGTTTCTATACAATGCTTCTTTAAGTGGCTATTAGTATATAGTATATTGCGATACAAGTGCCGTAAGGCATGATTACGGATCGAGGAAATAGTTTGAAAACACGAGGGGCTAGCGCCGAGTGTTTTCAATTTTCCGTTTTATGTATTGCATGCTATTTTTTGCACGATGATTATTTATATCAATTTAATTATATTAATTGTGATATTACCTGAAAATATTATGTATATACATTCTTGAAGACAGATGTTTATTTCAGAAAGTGATTCGCATGTGTTTGTTGTTATGGGAACTTTCTGTGCCCAAATGAAAGTTAGCCTCTTAGTATAATATACGGTATTATGTATGACATTTTCTTCACGTAAAATAAATGAAGATAATGTCGATATCGCATCGCATCCCCGAAGGATGCATAACCCATATAAAATCTGATTAATGCACTCACCTAACTTTCTTTACCATAAGCCTAGGTAATATAATTTTCTCACTTCACATTCTGACATTCAATAAGAGGCCGTATTGAAAGTAATTCTTTCAACAGGATGTAAAGATTTATTGATCACCAATCAAGACTGAGTTTCTATAAACAGTGGGTGGCTTATAACTACCCTTCAGAAAATTATTGCGAAAGAAAAGATTTCAAACAAAATTTTTAAATCTCAGGGTATCCTAGTACCATAAAATAGCTTCTAAATTGGGCATTACTCCGGTGCCGGTCAACCGCTTTGGTCTAAAATCAGTAGACTTCGTCTCATGGATGTAATAAATGCGTAAACTAAGTTTCATAAAATTCCGATAAAGCATATGTGAGTTATCACGCGTACAGACACATGGACAGACAGACAAACATATGGACAGACATTTTCCTGCCCACCACACAATATCAGAAAGTGCCATTCTGGCACTTAATAAAAATCATTATAGTTTAATTACATCTGTACACACAAAAGACAGTGCCATAAATAAGTTTCAACGCAGCTCTGGTTATATTCCCCACCCAGGCGAAGGTTCGTATTCCTTCTTATCTTCCTTCCAGACTCGTAGAAGGCCATATAACTTTAGGCTAGTATTGATGCACGTCTGTTTTCTATTGTTGATGTGTTTATAGCGTCTAATAATTTCAAGTATAATAAGCATGATACAGGATGAAATAGTGGCGAGTAAACGAAGCCTTCTTTGGTAAACATTTTGAACTTTTTCTGTAACTTTTAATTCTTACATTATTCTTCATATTATTCATAATTCTTCACATTATTATAGCAGAACATTGTAATCAGAGCCCGGATTCTAATGACATGTCATTTTTTTATTGATACTGCATAGACATTGCCAACTTGTGGATAAATCCTAATCATGGCCTCTAGATTATAGAAATTCATTTTATTAGGTCATTATTTGTCAGTTTGTGCAATTTTATATTTTTAGGACATTTATTTCAATTTTAGGTCATTATTTTCTCAATTTCATGTCATATGCTTGCTTATTTAGTCATTTTCATGTATATACATTGAGTGTATTAAGTTTTTCTTTTTTTTTCTTTTTTCTTAAGTTTTTCTTTTTTTCGTCGCTAGCGGTGCTGTCTTTGAAGTGTTGTTTGTTTAATGCACGAAGGAAAAGTTCGGCGTTAAAATGTTGACATGTCTCAGTCGGAAGTGAGAATCAAAGAAACGCCAAAATTTTGTATTATGAATGATTTGAGATTTTCCTGGCGTAAAATATGAAGATATTCTTCTCGGGTTTGCAGCCAGGTAAGGGCGTGACGGGGGGGGGGGGTGGAGTTTTGGGGGTCTGAACCCCCCCCCCCCCATTGAATAAAAAAAAGGAAAATTGTACAATTTATTTCATTATTTTGATATAGGCCTATCATCTTTTTTAAAAATCCGCTTATAAATTATTTAATATGAGTTTAAAGCGTGGGAAGCTTAAAACTCGTTATTGTGCTCTTGATTTTTAAAAATTTCCGGAGGAGGACTCCGGAACCCCCCTCTCCAGATATTATTACCCCCCCATATGGTCAGCCTGGTTACGCCTATGTGCACAAGACCTACGGAGCGACTTCTTGATGGCACTGTACAGTATTCCCTACATAAAAAAAATGAACCTTTAACTTCAAAGCTTAATGTTGAATAATTGTTACATATGAATGGTTGGTCTACAGTTTTTTCTTTCTTTCTTTTTTTTTTTCATTGATTAAGACCCCACCAGAATGAGTCGTCCTGGTGGCTGAGTTAGTATCGCGCTGGCTTTTTTTTATCTCTCTCACTTTATCGCACCTACCTTCATTTGTTTTGATTTCTGTGCCCAAGGTTGCGGGTTCAATCCCTGCCCAGGTCGATGACATTTATGTGTGCATAAATGTAACAGGTCCATGTCTGTAGCTTTACAGTCATGTAAAAAAACAAACAAAAAAACAAACAAAAAAACTCCTGCGGGACAAAATTCCAACACACCGGCTACGGTCACAGGCCTAAGTTACAATAGGCCTACATCCCCGTCGATAAATAACCAAACACCAACCAACCTACCCGAATGAGGATATGTCGTGATCAAGTGCAGTTGAGGAATGGATGTAAATAAGTTACATTTATTAAAAATATGAACAAATAATTAGTAAAATAATTTGTAAAAATACAAATAATTAGAATCATTTACAATGATCGAAGGGATTTTTTTTTAAAGAGGTATATTTAAAATAAAGTCAGGTAAAATAACGTAACAAAGGGCCAGAATGCTTTTGTTTAATCAGTGATAATTGGAATTATGAATTGCGGAAAATAAGTTATTTTTGTAATCGATTTCTGAGTTAAGCTCCAGATCGATTCATTAAGCAGGGCTTACGGAAGAACAAAGGTCTCGTTTGATAAGCATATGTGAAGGGATATATGGGTAGTGTAATTTGTCAAAGCTAACTGTTTTGCAACTTCCAAAGCCGCATAACTTATGAACACAGTAAAACAATGTGTTGTCATGAAAACTGATTTGCATTTTATAAATTCAGTCTCAATGTATATATCTCTCTCTCTCTCCATATATATATATATATATATATATATATATATATATATATATATATAATATACACACGCATATATATATATATAAGCCAAAACCCACTGACTATCACGCTATCACAGTATCTCAGAAACTATACAACCCAAGAACGTGAAACTTGGTACATATATTGCTAAAGGGCTCTAGAGGAGCACTAAGAAATTTTGAAATCTTTGGCCTCTGAGGGCCAAAATGGGGTTGTAAAATTATGTAATTTATGAATTCACCAAAAGAAGTTCACATTGCATGCACACAATCCCCATGACAATTTTTTTTTTCCCCAGACTACACAGGTAGTTTTGAATTACAAGGCCTAATATATTGTACCTACACCAAGATGCTCCTTTGGGACATAGCCTGTTTGTGTATTTTCATCGGTGGAAGCCTTGTAGAAGAATATAGCCCAAGCTTCTCCTTTCATTTTGTAGGCCAACAGTTAGGTGACATTCAAACAGCTTTAGAGACCGTTTTGATGAAATAACTTTTGAAATATTGTAAAGTGTATATTTAAATATCTTAACCAGTAAAGAAGTAAAATTTGTTTTGTCCCTAGCCATTGTACCACCTCCCCTTAAAGAAACGATCTGGAGTTAAACTCTGAGATCGATTACAAAAATAATATAAATATATATTTTATTCTGTGTCAATCCGCTGATTAAACGACTGATGATATTATAAGAAGACAACGTGGCACCTAATGTACGGATTTTAATCATGAAATATATATTTGCACATTTATTCGTTAAATAATATGAACATTTTTTATTGCTTTCTGTTAAAATATATTAATTGGGGTGAATTCATGCAATTTTTTTGCATTTTATTTGAAAACCGTTAATAGCAGAACACATTGTCACTGACATTTATTTGGGCCAGTATACTATGTCGCTTACAGAAAACGATAATTTTAAAGGAACCAGGTACCCTAGCTAATTTGTTTCTAGACAATGCTTCCTTTAAGTGGCTTTTAGTAAAAAGTCTTATGTGAAAGTCACATAACTTTCTCTGCCCAAGTTAGCCTCTTAGTATAATATATTATGTATGGCATTCTCTTCACGTAAAATAAATGAAGATAATGTCGATATCGCATCGCATCCCCGAAGGATGCACAACCCATATAAAATCTGATTAATGCACTCACGTAAATTTCTTTACCATAAGCCTGGACATTATAATTTTCTCACTTCACATTTTGGTATACAATAAGAGACCGTATTGAAAACAATTCTTTCAACAGGATGTAAAGCTTTCTTGATCACCAATCAAGACTGAGTTTCTATAAACAGTGGGTGGCTTATAACTACCCTTCAGAAAATTTTTGCGAAAGAAACGGTTTCAGACAAAAGTTTTAACTCTCAGTATAACCTAGTTATACCATAAAATAGGCATTAAATTGAGCTTTATTCCGGTACCGTTCAACCGGTTTGGTCCAAAATCAATATGCTTCTTCCCATGGGCGTTATAAAAGCGTATACCAAGTTTCATGAAAATCTGATAAAAGTATTTGAGATATCGCGCGTACAGGCACACGGACAGACAGACAGACAGAAAGACATTTTCCCGTACACCACACATTCTCAGAAAGCACCATTCTGGCACTTAATAAATAGCTATATAATAATCTTAATTATTAATTTCTTAAATTTGTAATTCAGATGAATAAATTCAGGGTTAATTTTAACCATGGAATAATCTGGGACCAAAACTAGATCTGTGAAACGTTTATGGACAAGTAAAGGATTTTTTTGGTTTCGTTTGGTTCCATATGTATGTGAATGTGATCTTATGCCTGAAATTCTTTTAAACTAAAGAAAACCAAACTCCGTCGCACTACATCCTTGAATTGACTTGGCCTACCACCCGACTGCTGTGTCATCTAACATAGGCAGATGGCAGGATTGGGGGCATGTGGTCAGCATGCCGATACCCACGGTCGTTAAGGGTGGTTTTCATGACCGGAGCCGTTACTTCTCTATCAAGGCTGAGGCTGAGTGCACCCCATTCCAGACCTCCCTACCTCAGAAACATCAGAGGAAGTAGGCCTACCAGGGAATTCTATTAACGTAACTTAATAAAATAAGCCTACGTTTACAAATAAAGGGTATTATTAGGAGTATTAATACATTATTAGGCTATTATTATTATTATTATTATTATCAGGCCTCAGTGGCGTACCAAGGCTACTTGGCGCCCGGGGCTAATTAGATGGTAGTCGCCCCCTAACACTAAAAGGTTCAAGGTTCAATTAGTTTAATTTAAACACAGTTTAATGTTCACAATAATTAATTTTTAATAAGAGAAAAATATGAATGAAATAAAACAGTACGTATTATAAAGTTAGTTTGTTTGAAAAAAAACAATGAGAAAAGTTTCAGTCATAACAATTTTTTTGAAATGTGCCTTCCTACGCTTGATGGATGCAAACTTATTTATAATAGAGTTGAAGTCTATAGTAGTAGACACATCATGTTCAATTGATAAAATTGCTAAATTACACCGTAAACTTTTCCTGTGTGCTCGGCGTCCACGACCTATTTCGTATTGTCTATAAATAGCTGAAAACGAAACGTTTATTTCACTTCTAAATAATATTACTGCGGTATTTAACAAAGTAATAAAGAAAATTTGACCAATAAAACCTTATATTTTTCCGGAAAAAATTATTTTTTCTAAAACTAAAAAAAATCCTCTTTCAATGTTGGCGCCCCCTTCCTTACGGCGCCCGGTGCGGCCGCCCCGTTCGCAACCCCCTTGGTACGCCACTGTCAGGCCTATTATTATTGTTGCTAGAAGAAGAAGAAATGCATAATTTAATTTTTTACTTTCTTAAAAGAATTGCAAAGCATAAGGAAATATTCGCATACTCCCTATGGAGAAATACCTCAGCATTTTATTTATGTAGAGATTTCCTAGGCTCGACAGTTTTCGCATATCTAACAAGCAGCCTTATAACGTATGGGTAAACCGACTGTTTCTCTTTAGGCTGCACGCTCTAACCGCCGCGAGGGCACAGCAAGTAGAAGACACAGTCTGAATAATAACAATAAAGAAAGAAAATACAGTGAATCTACCTATGCGAAAGAGGGAGGGAGCTGAATTTCAAAGCAGAGGTAAAAGACAGTATACGGAAAAAAAAAGAAGAGTTGAGGAAACGACCGACTTTTCCTTTCTTTTTCTAGAAATCTGAAATGAAATCTCCTCTTTCTCGTCCATTTGATTTTTATAGCCTGTGCTGTACATAGTAGAGAGGAGTATCATTATAAGTAAAGATTTCACAATACGTAAAAGGTTCTTCTCTCGTCGTTTTTCCTTTTTGCCAGTTTAACTCTGAGAACGCGACTTAGAAGTAACGAAATTTGCATCTCAACACTAGAATGCACTCCAAAAATATATAAACTAAGTAAAAGGAGGTAGGATGGGGGGGGGGGTTTCTCTTTTTAAGAAGGGTTTGAAGATGATATCTGCGCTTAGCTGCTATGGAAGCTTTGCATGGCTTCAACTGATTCAAGAACCTGCCATTTATAAGACATCCCGTGCTTAAGATCTTCTTTCCTTCCGTTTCATACATAGCTAAGGAAACTATTTTCGTGAAAAAAGGGAATTTACATATAACATTGAAGTGGCAAGTTGAAATGATCGTAGAACATAGGGTGAAGTGAGTATAGGTATCAATTTGAGCACCAAAATATGGGCAGAGAAAAGAATAATAGCGACCCCATACAGAGGCCTCTGTAGAGTGTAGGCCTACAGGTTTAGAAGAATGATCATAAAAGATGAGAAAAGCTGTATAAAATTTTACTTAGGTAAGTCACTGTCTACTGTTCAGGTTATACTGTGTTTTGATTAGTCTACTATGTGTACTTTTCGTTATATAGCTTTTTTATGGCCTGGTAGGGATTCAAATAAGAAGAAACATAAATTCCGGTAACATAAAATTGCATTGTCTTTGCAGAAGATTTATTTCTCACTCTTATGTTACCATAAAACCGTTTTGGGGATGAAATTAAACAGAAATCCAATATCACTTTCATACTTCTCTCTCCAAAGTATATTACCATACCTCGTATTGTTTTCTCTATGTCCAGGGTAGAGAAAGTTATGTGACTGCATTCTTTAATATTTATTTATAACATGAATTATATTGATATCTTCTCTAATTTCTCAGTCACGTTTCACTTATTTCCAAACCCATCTGAGACCACTGGTAACAATACATGTTGTCATGTGAACTGTGATTTGGATTTGATAATTCTGTGTAAAAAGGGATTAAGTATAATAAAAAACAATTGATTTTTGGCATTAAAAATCGAAATTTTTCAAAATCCTTTCTTAGTGAGCACTTACATTATGAAACGAAGGTACTGTCAAAATTCCAAGTCTCTATTTATTATAGTTTAGGCTCTACGTTGATTTTCGGTCTGTCAGTCAGTCGGGACAAAGTCTTTTATATATAGAGAGAGAAGAGATTATACTAAGAGGCAAAACTTTTATTTGGGCGGAGGATAATTATAGCCTATACGTAATATGTTTCAATTATCTATTCTTAAACTAGATTATTGGTTATGAATGTACTTATCCACCTCTGGTTAGTGGAAGAAAATACCTTCAATACACCAGAGGGAATCTATCTATATTAATAAAAGGAAGTGTCTGTCCTCCGTCTGTCTGTCTTCCGTCTGTCTTCCGTCTGTCTGTCCGCGATGCCCAGCGAAATCTACTCAACGCAGAGATCTGAAATTTTATAAGTAGGCGGACTAAAGGGTCGGAATGTGCACCTCGAAGCCGGAATTTTAATTTTCGCCTCCGTTCGTGAGTTATGAGTGAAAAACTGGCAGAAAACGTGCATTTTTTTGCTGTTTGTCTGTCTGTCCACGATGCCCATCGAAATCTACTGAACGCAAAGATCTGAAATTTTAAAGATAGATGGACTGAAAGGTGGGCGAATGCACCTCGAAGCCGAATTTTTAATTTTAGCTTTCGTTCGCGAGTTATGATTGAAAAACTGGCAGAAAACGTGATTTTAGCGCTGTCGAAGCATCAGATTTCAGTAATACATTTCAATGTCAAATCAATTGCAGTTGGCTTTGGCTATTTTTGTCATACCGTGGAAATATAAGCATCGCGATCGCTTGAATGTTGTAAGCCCACGCTGGTCGATTCATTTGTTTAGAATGTCAAGACCCGTAGACATATGAAATTTTCAACCTACACGGAAGAGGGATAATCAATATAAGCTTAGGCCTAAATATGGTCAAACATTGTTCTATTTGGACGAAACTCACTATACAGAGGTTTTCTGGGCCAAGGAACTCGAATCTGAGGTCGCTTTTACCAGTCGATGCTATCTGATCGTGGTATGTAGTCCATTCGATTTAGGTGTTAATAAGTGTAATGATTTAACTATTATGCTCTTAATTTTTAATTCTTGAAATAATTATCGCGGGCGAAGCCGCGGGCACATGCTAGTAAGTAAATAAATAGGCTTTATATAAATAAATATATTCAAAAATACCTATGGTATGAGTAAAGATGGTAAAAATGAAAAAAGGCAACTACCAGTCATTAAGGGATTACTCCAAAAACCGGATTGATGCAGTAATTCACTACCTAGATTGTAACCAGGATTTAGTGAACCTAGAAATATGGCAACTAGGGAAGATTGCTTCCTGCTATACGCTATGCACGGTAATACAGGAGCTCGGTATAGCATAATAACCAAGTCCAATGCAGCCAACATCGTAACACTTAAGGCACGAAACTGCTGCCATCTTTAAACACTCTAATGGACGACGCCATTTTCCTTTCAACTTGTTTTCGTGGAATATAGCGAAAGAAGGTCAGAAGGAGAGAAAGAGGGACAGAGATAGCGAGAATATGTTTTCATAAAAGGACGCAAAAGAAGGGCTTAACTCGAAGTGTTGATCAAGAAAGAGAGGCTTTATTTAGTGAATATTTTAGCTGAGATGCGGATAATGTTACC
Organism: Ectobius pallidus; assembly: GCA_964059195.1. Lineage (NCBI taxonomy): Eukaryota > Metazoa > Arthropoda > Insecta > Blattodea > Ectobiidae > Ectobius > Ectobius pallidus. The sequence continues at coordinate 15,367,177 of CAXKWD010000003.1, forward strand.
GCCCTGTATCAAGGTATAAGCCACTCCAACAAACTTTTGAGAGCCACTTTCGAAATGCACTGCTGTTATTTGAACTTTCTAAAATGGAATGTGTGATGAAAGTTTTTTACAGCTTCTATCTATATGCACTTGTGATTTCTATTCAGATCTCATCTTCAGTTAAGCTTAGACATATAGGGTGTTCATGACGAACCAGTAAAACAAATTAATTCGTTCTCCTTTGATGCGCAAACTTATTTCCCAAACAGTTGTGCTCCGTCTATACAATCAATTGCACAAAATGGACAATATAGATATATTTAATACTAAGAATAAGCGGTTTAAACATATCTGTGATAAAAATCTGAAAACTTTAAAATAGTAATAATTAAAATGGGACAGTTAAAATATGTTCCATGTCATTTTCTTTATTTAAGTATTTCGTTCCTCCAAAACTATTATATATTACTTAATAGGGCCTAGTTCCATAAGGGCGTAAGGCACATCTTGAATTTTGAGCTTTTAACATTTATGCCTTCTCCTCATATCTCTTAAATACTCAGTGAACTATTTGTGCCTTAAACCTCTGTTCAGTCATAAGAAAAGACCTGTGCTTGTGAGTGGTAACATAGTTTAAAAACATCAAGATTTCTTGAAACTATGTCCTTGTGCCTTACGCCCTTATGGAACTAGGCCCTTCTTATGTTTTTGACCTGTTCTCTTCCTTGTGTAATGTTCATATTGTATATATTTCTTGTTTCTGTATTTTTTTAGTTGTAGTATTAGTTTACATATTCTTAGTATTATATGAAATATATGTATTAGTGTTGTAAAACCGGAAGGACGCGTGTTCGATCCCCGATGAGGTCGTTGGAGTTTTTCAATTGGCTTAATCCTTCTGGTGGCACTATGGCCCTGGGGTCGACTCAGCCTTTAGCAGAAATGAGTACCAGAAGCAATTCTGGGAGTAAAGGCGGCCGGTGCGTAAGGCTGACAACCTTACCACCTTCATGTGCCGAATGTCTAAAAATATGGGAGCCTCAAACTCCTGGAACCCTCTGGGCCTCCATGGCCTGTATCAGGAACACTTTAGTTTACTTTATTAGTGTTGTAAAACTATTGTAATTAGTAGGGAGCGAATTTCTATGACATTATCATATTTTCCCCTTTGCATTATTTCAGGTTTCTGACTAATTTAAACCCGATTCCAAGCATCCTGCTGTAAGTGGAACGGCTTTTATTGTGCATATAACTGCATATTTAGGACATTTTCAACTACTGTAGCATATTTAGTAGGAATATGCATATTTAGGTCATATTTTTTGGCATATTTGTGTGCATATTAAATAAATTTTGAAGTTTCATATATTTTGTAAATTTTGCATTATAATGATACTTTTTGAGAATTTAGATATTTTAAATAATTATTTGAATAAAATGTATTGTAATTAAACTTTTAAAAATTTACACAATGTGTAAATGGTAATTTAAATTTTATTGGTCATTTTTTAATGTTTTTAAGGTCATAAATGGATGCATATATCCTATTTTTTAGGTCATAGAAATCCGCCCCCTAGTAATTAATATAGGAAAACATTATAATTGAGCAATGGACCTGTTATATTCTAAACATAATAAATAAATAAAAAATAAAAAAAGTACTTTATCTAGCAAATACAAAAGATTTAAAAAAAATCATGACAGGGACATCAGGTTACCCAATGCATATGCTAACGTCTGCCAGACACTTCCAATTTCTGGTCCACAGGACATCAAAATACACCATATTTCATTCGAGGGGGGCTACCCAAATAAACAGTCCAGCTAACGTAATGAACAGTTAGAACACGAATACAACTTTTTTGATGGTTCCCTTGAAAATAATAGCTCCAAAGCCCACACCGAAAAAAAGGGAACTCCATTCTCATACAACTATACAATTTCCTTTTTATGTTGCTTATTTAATTTTTATTGTTTCTTTGTTGAGTGGAAACAAACGAGTTTGTAGACAATGGGAGTGTCCATTGGTGGAAACAATAGCATTGTTGTGCGTCTCGTCGCTATGGTGCAAACTGCATCAATACGAATTCATGCTTTATTAGAGTTTTGCCAAATAACATTTTTTTTTGTATTATTACTCTATTAACAGATGTCAATACAAGAGAAGTTTGGTTGTTCCTACTGTCTGTGCTGAAAGCATATTCATTTTATTGTGTTAGTTGTACAATGCACTCAATAATTCTAGTCTCTATAAACATTTGCATGCACTGAGTGTGGAATAATTGAGAGGTTTTCAACCTGGGGTTCGTAGGCCAATTCGTCCCGCTTGTCTGGATTAATTATCATATTTTCTTGGTCTTAAAATAATTACAACGAAACATCTATAGGCTACAATAAGAGGAAGTGTTTGTCTGTCTGTACGCGATACCCAGCGAAATCTACTGCACGCAGAGATCTGAAATTTTAAACGTAGATGAACTGAAGGATCGCGGAATGCACCTCGAAGCCGGATTTTTAATTTTTGCTTTCGTTCGCGAGTTATGAGTAAAAAACTGGCAGAAAACGTGCATTTTTTTTGCGCTTTCGAAGTATCAGTTTACGCTATTACATTTCAATTGTGAAATCAATTTCAGGTGACTTTACCTAATTTTGTCATACCTTGGAAATAACAGCATCGCTGCTTCGCCAGTGGTAATTAATTCATAAATTAGAAATTAACAGCAACATAATTGTTTTTGTCTCTCCTAAAACTGTGGTATTTTGACTTATTCGCTGTTCCCCTATCACTCTAGACTATTATAAGCATATGAGGTTTAAAAATGGTTTCAGCAGCACCTGTTCAATGCGTCCAAAAGGTGTAAAAACGTCAAAAATTATAAAAACTTTTATATTAGAAGTATATAAAGTATTATTATTATTATTATTATTATTATTATTATTATTATTATTATTATTATTATTATTAGCCCAATAACATCCCAGTGATGCTATTCCAGACCACTGGCCTCCTAGTTGATCCTTAAAAATATCACACCATCACGTCCTTTGTCTTCCAGCTTTCCTGCTCCCTAACCTGTGTTCCCACACAGTTACAGAATATGTCCATTTTTTGGGGGTCCATTCTAAGCACATGTCCTGCCCAACTCCATTTTGAATTTATTGCTGTTCTCGCTGCGTTTTTCAACTTCGTTGTCTTACGTATGTCTTCGTTTCTTAACTGGTCTCTTCGCGTGATGTTAAGTAACTTCCTTCACATTTTCCTCTGGCAAACTTGTATTATGGTTACTAATTTCCTTTTTAGTTAGTGACCATGACTGCGATCCGTATAAATTAATGGCTTTTAAATAATCTAAGATTTTTTTCTCGAATGACAGGATGGACATGTCAGTATGACGTAATGACAATTGTGGGACACCCTGTGCGTTCAATTTGAGTGAAATTACTTTTTGTTGCAAGTTGGATGAGACTCCGAATTGAGTTTATTTTTATTCTCTACAGCTCATCCCACTTTCTCAAACTTTTTCACTTACCACCCTTGTATATTAAAGAAGCTATAGAAAAGAAAGAAAAAAACTAATTTATCTGTTCAATGAGTGAGTTATCAAAGTTTTGATGAATCGAGAAGCCTAGTTCATAAAGAAAACGAAGAATATCTTAAATTGATGAAGGACTGAACAAACACCTAATTTATTTACTAATGAAAGGACTTCAAAAGACAAGGCATAAAGAAAGCCCATATAAATACAATTTGGATAAACTGATAGATACATACAAACTGATGATACAGTCATTTAGTTAAACATTGCACAAAGAAATAAACTCCCGCATAGGCCTATTTGAAGAGGTCGTAAATAGCTATTTATGTATCAAATACGGAAAATAACGCTTTAGCGGACGAAATATTGGATGATAAAGCGTGGCATACCGACAGATAGACAGACAGACAGATGGACAGGCATTTTCCCGTCCACCATACATCTCAGAAAGCTAAGAAAGTAGGCTACCATTGTAGCACTTAATAAATAAGATATAGTAGGCTATTAAAGTAGAAGTAAAGTGTAATCTCAAATCAGGAAATGCTTGTCTTTATGCAGTTCAGAAACTCTTATCTTCTCGTCTTCTGTCCAGAAATCTAAAAATCAAAATTTATAAGACAATTATCCTGCCGGTTGTATTACACGGATGTGAGACATGGTCCCTCTCTCTTAGGAAATAACATAATCTGAGTGCTTAGGAACATATTTGGGCCTAAGAGCGATGAAAATGGGGACTGGAGAAAACTGCATAACGACGAGTTTCATAACCTGTACTAGCACCGGATATAGTAAGGGCAATTAAACCACAAAGGATAAAATGGGCTGGACATGTTGCACGCATGGGGAAGAAAGAATAGGCCTATCTAAAAAATATTGATTGGGAGACCCGAAGGGAAAAGAACACTTGGAAGACCTAGACGTAGGTGCGAGGACATCATTAGGATAGATTTGAGGGAAGTAGGATTTGCTAGGGATGGTTGGATGAAGTTAGCACAGTTTGGGGTTGAATGGCGGGGACAGGTAAGCACATCAATGAACCTCCGGGTTCCATAAAATAGATAATATTCCTTTAGCTTGCTTGCGAATTGTCTATTGCAGTGATTCTCAAAGTAGGGTCCGCGGACCCCCGAGGGTCCGCGATGGTGTTTCAGGGGGTCCGCAGGCGGTTTAAGAAGAAATAGGATATCCCGTAATTTTGAAGTACTTAACTGTGTTCTCCACTACTTATCTAAGTGAAACAGCATTCTCACGTAGGCTACTTGAAATCAAAGTTGAGAAATAAACATGAAGTTGAAAGTGACTTGATATTGAAATTATCAGACATTAAACCTAACATTGCAGAGCTAATTAATCAAAAGCAGCTTCACTGTTCACATTAAGGAGTAAACTCTGTTTGTTACCATTTATATTGTTATTTTGTCTATTGACTTTAATACATTTGAATGAAAGTATTTATTTAGTTTTTTCATTAAAAAACCCAGAGGGGGGGGTCCGCGAAATTTTAATTTTTTTTTTTCAAGGGGTCCGCGGACTGAAAAGTTCGGGAACCACTGGTCTATTGCCATTGAGTAAGTAAGTACGATATAGAGCCGCCACTGAAAACTAGCTCTCTCCTATAAAATGCCTTTATCGTTAACAGTCTGCTAAATACAGCAAGAAAACTTGAATGGAAATAGTGAAAAGTATGTAAGCGAGAGCTGCGCTTTTCTGTAGGCTGTAGAATATTACTTTCGAGAGTTTAAGATTTCGCAAACAAACACCTCTGTTCGCTTTGTTATCAGGTAAGAAAGTTACACTCCATCCTATTTCTACAATTTAATCATTTGGAAACAGAGAAATGTTACAATTATAAGTAGGAGGGGGGAACTAAATATTCCCATATTCTTCTTCTAACTCCCCAGAGGATATACGAGACGGCGGCAGTCGATTCTGGTTTACTTTGTATCTAAACTTTTAATTGAAAATAAACAACATAATCTTTCTTTAATGATATATTATACATAAGGCTTCCATTTCCAAGAGTTTCCACCCCCTTCATCTTCTTCTTCTTCTTTCGGCCTCAAGTAGTGGAGAAATTCATCTCATTAAATGTTAGGAAAGAGACTTTCAGTCCCTCCCTCCTTCCACTAACATTCCTTTGAAGTGCAAATTCTGCACAAGAGGACCTACTTTTCCTTCTAACCCAGCATCTTCTTCTTCTTCTTCTCCTTCTTCAGTCCGTTCATTCGCCTATGTAAACTTCTTCCGATGCGGAATTTCAATCAGTCAGTCAGAAACCCTTATCATCTCATCGTTTCTCTCTCTGTCGGCTTGTCCATGTATGTTTTCTCGACTCTGATGATGATATTTTTCCCTCTCCCAAACTAAAAGCTTGATGTTGAGAAGGTTCAGTTTCCAAGTGAAGTGGAAACTATGATATTTCAAAGTTGTTAGAGTTCTCGGAAACAGCATTCGGTTGGGCTGCCTCTTCTTACTTTCAGAAGTTGAAGCGCTGAAATCCGTCAAGTTGGTATAATACGGTATTAATCACGGAGGAAAGAAAACACGGAGATGCCCTGAGACCGCAAGCGTGAAGCCAACTGTCCGAGCGTTTTGGTACTTAAGGGGGCGTGTCTCTGTGTTTATATGTTTATAGTGCGCACGGATAGCGTGGTTACTCGTCTTTGTTTCTTTGTTTTGAACAATTCAGAAGTGAAAATGAGTGCATGTTGTGCACTATTCTATGAACTTACCTTAAAAATTAATAATTTTGTAAAATTTAGGTACTGAAAATAGTCAATTTTTGGGATGAATGAATATGGGTATAATTGCTAAGTATAATTTACTTGTATTTTACACTAGGCTGCTAATTATTGATGTATTTTCTTTATACCTGCCTTAGGATACTTGTAATTAATCAAATAAAGTGCATTTATCTGAATTATTAGTTATACTAAGTAATTTATTGCTTTAGATTTCCAATATTTATATTAGTTGCCATTTATTGCGTTTAATAGAGTCAATAACCACATGGTGTAGCTTTATAACTGTCCAGAATATTTTTCTCGTTCTGAATTATCGTAGTCGCATGGTCACTTAATCATTTTCTGACTCAGTATTTATACTCGCACATCTAAAGTTGCTCATTTGAAAGTTACATTTTTGGCTCTTCTGAGATAGGTTAATGCTTACTACCGGGATTATTATGATGTCAGAGTATGTAGTTAATATATGAAATTGGGATATTACATATTTTCCCTACCGTTACGTTGTTATAACCCGTGAAACTTCGGAGTATTTGTGTGCTATTGTATATAGCAAGCCTCCCTTTTGGTCCTCTAAGGGGGCGTGGTCATTGGCTTCATCTGTTTCCCATACAACACCGCAAGCACGGCGTCTCCGTGTATTCTTTCCTCCGTGGTAGTCTATTAATAAACATTGGCAGAAATGGCAGGCCATGCCTGACACTACGTAATACCTATCAGGACCGTATAATAATACAAGCTGAATCAATGAACGTTAAAAAAAAGTAGGCCTACTCAGGTGTAACAAAGTGCCAGAATGCTTTTTTTTTCTTCTTTAAATCAGTGATAATTGCAATTATGATAGGCCCAAGCAGAAAAGAAGTTATTTTTGTAATAGATCTCCAAAAACAAAATGCGCTGGCAATAATATTAATGACGCAATAGGCCTACGATTCGCTGAATTGTTTGCTTCAAGTTTAAAGCAGCGTTATAGGTTATCAATGAATAAAAAGTCAATCTGAAAACTATCTGTCAGGAATTAAATTATGTCTATAGCTAGCACAGGATCGGATGATAAAAATACTCATATTAAAATATCATGTAGATATCTGTAGTCATATATATATATATATATATCGATAGAATGCATAATATTGTATCAATATTCAACGGCTTGTTGTGTTTGAAATCTTTTATTTATATTATTATTTACACTGATATCGTTACGAAGAAATGAATCAAGGCGAGCTAACATATCAATAAACGATTGGCAATTTGTTACGTTATGTGGGCCATGCAATAATATTGTTGCATCTTATATCATACAAAATTAATATTGATATACTCGTTATTTCGGTACCGGTCAACCGATTTGGTCCAAATTCAATAGACTTCTGCCCATGGACGTCATAAATGCGTATACCAAGTTTCATGAAAATCCGATAAAGCGTATTTGAGTTATCGCGCCTTTCTAATATATTACCATAAAAATAAACACTAAATTGGGCATTACTCCGGTACCGGTCAACCGAGTTGGTCCAATATCAATAGGCTTCTTCCCATGTTCGTTATAAATGCGTATACCAACTTTCATAAAAATTCGATAAAGCGTTTTTGAGTTATCGCGCGTAAAGACATACGGACAGACGGACAGAAGGACAGACATTTTCCCGTCCCGCACAGTCTCATAAAGTACCATACTGTCACTTAATAAAATACAATATCGAACAGTTCATTAGTACTATAACGTATCCGTCCTAATACATCTTGCTTTATATTACTATGAAAAAGTACACCTCAATTGAGAAGAGCTACAGTATTTCAGCAATACAGTCTTCGTCAGCGTACAAAATTGTGGTTTTGTTCTCCCGTGAAGAGGAATTTTCCATTCTCATAATTACATTTGTGAGAATTTTGACAAAGACATGTTGCTCCATTGTTGCATGTTTATGTTTCCTGTTCCAGTGCTACCAACTTCCCAACTTGTTACAATGCGAATGAAACTAATAAAAACTTTCCCCCCTCTTTTTCACGAAGCAGAATGACAAATAAAAGAGTCTTTATGCTACCTACTCCCCCATGGAAAAGTAATCTTATATTCCAAAACGCTTCATTAACGAAGGAATGTTTGCTTCAATTACAGTTGGCCATGTATTTTGAGCGCAGTGTTTTGTTATTTTTCATACGAAACGAATTTCATTCACGTTTTTAGTTAGACAGTAATTCTTTTGTTACGTGGAATGAATGTATGTGTTTTATTGCCATGCATACTGCAACATCGCAGAAGAGAAAAAGAGAAATGTAGTAGTGGAACTATGGGTAATTTATGTGAATACGGCCTGTCATTTTGATGACTCTTTCCTACTCGTTTTTTTTCTTTTTAGTACATGACGAAATGCTTTAGTTGAGAGGCTAATTTACTTTAATTATCATAATATTCTTGTACAGGTTGCATTATAAGATTTTGTCAAGAAGAGAATATTACTTGTGATTTAAATACATTTTCAAAAATGTTCAGTATTATCACAGTATAAGTATTAATACGTATACTGTGGTATTATTAATTAAAAATGACGCCAGTGATGAAGCAATTTTATTCTATTGAATGGCACCCTTCAAGCAAAATTTCCTGGCGATGGTTAGAAGTAACCGAAAGGCCTTTCTTACTTACTCAATGGCAATAGACAATTCCTAAGTAAGATATTGAAATACCATCTATTTTATGGAATTCGGAGGTTCATTGCCGCGCTTACCTGAGCCCGCCATTCAATCCTATTCTGTGCTAACTCCATCCAATCATCCCCCACAAATCCTACTTCCCATAAATCCGTTCTAAGATTGTCCTCCCATCTACGTCTAGGTCTTCCAAGTGGTCTTTTCCCTTCGGGTCTCCCCGTCAATACTTTTTAGAGATGTCTTTCCTTCCCCATACGCGCAACATGTCCAGCCCATTTCATCCTCCGGGATTTAATTACCCTTACTATATCCGGTGATTGACGAGCAGAGGTTATGAAATCTCGTCAGGAACCGAAAGGCCTAGGAAAATATAAAAGAAGTTGAGAAGAAAGTTATGTAATTATTTTAAAGATATTTAGAGCTGGACATATTGCGCACATGGGGGAGGAAAGACGCATCTCAAAAGTATTGACTGGGAGACCCGAAGTGAAGATACCACTCGGAAAACCTAGACGTAGGAGGGGGGACAATTTTAAGATAGATTTAAGGGAAGTAGTATTTGCAAGGGATGATTGGATAGACTTATCTATCTATCTATCTGTCTGGCGCTACAACCCGTTGTGGGTTTTGGCCTCCTTCACAAATTTCCTCGACTCATCTCGATCCTGTACTTTTCCTTTCCAGCCTCTTATTCCCATTCTTCTCATATCTTGTTCCACATCTTGCACCACCTCTTTCTTGGTCTTCCCCTCTTTCTTACTCCTATTATATCGCTATGTAATAAACGTTTTGGCATTCTTCCTTCATCCATTCTTTCAACATGCCCTATCCATCTCAATCTCAGAGACTTGATGTATCTTACCAGATCCTCTCCACGAAGTATTTGGTTAATTTCGGAGTTTGATCTAATTCTCCATGCATCATTTTCCAATATTGGTCCATATATTCGTCGATTGGATAGACTTAGCACAGTATAGGGTTGAACGGCGGGCTCATATAAGCGTGGCAATGAATCTCCGGGTTCCATCAAAAATATAATATTCCATTAGCTTGCTTAGGTACTATCTGTTGCCATTGAGTAAGTAAGAAAGCAGAACAGTTTCCGACAAAATAGGCCTAATGGAAAATGATATTTTCTTCGAGTAAAGTGGTAGCAAAAGTGACAGAAAGTCGTCATCAATTTTAATGTTTCATCCCCATTTGCCACAAAGATATAATGTAACGAATTTGGCAAAAACTTTTCTTATCCAGCATTTTAACAAAAAATATTATAAACAAAATATTTAATTCTACAATTTAACAAGAAAATAATTAATTTCCTACTTTTTTTAAAAAAATTCAGCTGTGTTTATACTCCTTTTAGCTGCGAGGCCATATCAGGAGTTCGGGAAGTGTGTCTATACAGTAGGGTGGGCCATGGAACTATTGATTGTCAATTGTTTCTATTGTCAGTGTATTTTTATGGAGTAAATTTCAACTGACATTAATTTAAATGGATATGATACAGGATGAAATGGTGAGGATGATTCATGGTATGTAAATATCCAAATCGACGTTTGTCTTTACGACTGGGGAAACCATGAAATAACCCATGTCAAATTGGCCGGTAACAGCATTTGAACCTGGGACCTCCCAAATGCGAGTCCAAGACGTTACCATCTCGGCCACCTCGCTCGGTATTTCCTATTTTGTACAATTTTCGTATGCAAACTGATGTTGTATCCATAAATAAAAAAAGGGCTCTGTACATAGGTAGGTCTAAGTATTGATAAAATTAAAGAAACCAAACAGTAAGGTTAAACTTATATATTAGGCCTATAGCCTAAATCCTGTACAGAACGAGAGGCTTTGCTATAGTAATCTGTTTAGCTTAAAGATATCTGTGGTTATTTTTAATCACTGGAAATACAAGTTTCGCCGTGTAGGAAGAGAGGATATCCTTCATTGATTGCATATTTCATGAAAAAAACTGTACTTCGCATCATTATTCGTTTGTTCGTTTGTAGGATTAATAAATAAAACTCTGAAATTGTATTGTGATATGACATCCAGTCACAAATCTGATAGAGAAAGAAATTCTGATTAAAAAACAATTGCATTTTTCTAGTGGGAGGGCCGTGGAATGAGGGAGAGAGAGCTAGTTGTATTTGGTTTTCATGTCGTAATGTTGTTAGCGCTGGAACAAAAGAGCATCAAATTGCGTGAGCAGGCAGACAGCTACGTGCGTGTACACACCTATGTGAGAGAATCACGGCAAACTTTCCCAAATTTAATTAAGAATCTCAACAAAATACCGTGAAAAAGACATCACTGTCACGAAGTTTTCTTCTCTACTTCCAAACTTTCTTCACTTTATCCAGATTCTTAAATCTTAGACGTGCTATTATTTTATGGTTGGGGATAGTGGGAGAAATATTCACCATTTTTTTGTCAATATTTTTCTAATTTAAAAAAAAATTGGTTTGTACCTTAATGTATACAAAGTGTTAATGAATAACACCAAAATATTTTGCCTGTGTATAGAGGAGATATAGAAAAACAAATTTTATTAGGAGATATTTGCTCTATGGATGCATTTTTTCCTGTTAAGAGCATAAAATCTCCCAGGGCATGGCCGCCACTGACTTCTAACATTTGAACAAAAAATGCAAAACAAAGGAACTTCGTTGTTATCACTAGAGTAATGAACAAAACAACTAATGCAGTGGCGGCCAGTCATGTGATTAGTCTGTAAGTTTTGCAGATTATGAAAACTCTAACTGATGATATATGTGTTGAAGAATGATTAAGAATCAGGTTTTTATCGATCACTAAGAAGGCATAAAGTCAATTTAATAAAAAAAACTTGACGGTGTTTCGTTTAATTATTGACTTATGAGCACCAAATTATAATTACTTTAATGCTCTCTAGCATACACATTTGACGTTATAGAGCAAAATTCACCTAATAAAAGTTGCTTGTCTATGTCCCCTGTATATACAGCTAAAATATTTCGGTGTTATTCATTAGCACCCTGTATATTGGATGTTTCAGCATCCTCAGAGAATTTAAGTCTGTCTAAATATCTTAGTGATGAAAAAAACATAATTTTTCAGGAAACTAAACTGATGATTATACATAAAAAAGAAAAATAATATTCAAATTGGTTTAGTTTTGGTTTAGTTTAAGGGGGACATGAAGCTTTCAGTGAAATTCACAGGTGAAAAATAGGCGAATTTCACTATTTTTTCCCCTCAGCAATGAATTGCTCTACAATCTAACAATCTGACATATTCTTTATTGATTACTTTTACAATTGCAAACTATTTTCAAAATTAATCAAACTTTTACAGTTAAGGGTACATAATGGCAGCCACGTTTGATGCATTAAAAAGCCGTTTCCGTGATAATTTCCACAAATGGCAATATCTTTGAGCAATTCTTTTTTCTATGTATTTGCAATATATATAGTACAAGTAATTTAAAAAAGATAATAATTTTTTTAAATTTTCTTTTTCATTAAAAGTGTATGTAACTTATTTAAAAAATTAAATAATAACTTTAAATGACAGATTGTAAGTGCTGTTCATATGATATTAACAAATACACAGAAAATTACTCACTCAGATATATTTTGCAGAAGTATCAATGTGTTATAATTTGATATTATTTCCATTGGAAAAGTGAAACCATGAAATACAAAATATGTATTAGTATTACTATGATAAATTCATATACGAGGGCTATTTTTTTCAAGGTCCGATGGGGCATAAAATGAAAACCAAAGCGAAAATCAAAACTGTTTTATTTGGAAAATTTAGGTAAACCTTCTAGCTACTTCTCTACGTAGTCGCGCTCCGATTGAGACATTTGTCGAAGCGTGGTGCAACTTTCAAGTACCCTCTTCATAGAAGCTTGCCGCCAGCGTATTGAGAAGGATCTTCACGATATTTTGAAGTGTTTTGAAATTCTTCGTTGGTGTGGAAGCTCTGTCCTCCTAGATCTTTCTTCAGCTGCCGAAAAAGATTAAAGTCACACGGCATGGGAATAAGTTTTTGAAATCCATCGTGACGGGGGATGAAACGTGGATTCGTTAGCACAATCCAGAATCAAAAGGACAATCCAAACAATGGATGAACACAAATTTCCCGAACAAACCCAAGATCTGGCTTCCACACCAACGAAGAATTTCAAAACACTTCAAAATGCAGTGAAGACCCTTCTCAATACGCTGGCGGCAAGCTTCTACGAAGAGGGTATTTGAAAGTTGCACCATGCTTCGACAAATGTCTCAATCGGAGAGTGATTAAGTAGAGAAGTAGCTAGAAGGTGTACCTAAATGTTCCAAATAAAACAATTTTGATTTTTGCTGTGGTTTTTCATTTTATGCCCCATCGGACCTTGGAAAAAAATAGCCCTCGTATTTATCTGATAATTTTCCCATGTCATTTTTTGTTGTTGAAATTGTAACTTAATGAGTTAGTGGTATATACGCGGAAATCGCTTCCCCTTCTGTTAAATAATATGGAAGGGTTCCCTTCAGAATCAGTTCTATACTGATATCAAACCATATTTCACAGAAATCTCTAAATAAATCCTTCACATGAATACTAAATTTTTACATTCTGGCATATGTAGATAGCAAATATCAGAAATATCAAGAACTTTTACACACAACTCAGATAAAAAAACTTTTTTCCCCTACACAAAGTCTAAAAAATCAGTATTTCTCTACACATTGGTTTACACAAGACCCATACGTAATATATGCCCCATATCACTGAATTGACTCGGTTTGTATATTTTTTTAATCGGAAACAGTAACGGGACTTGAAAGACAACCGACATATCCGAACGCGAGTATTCACTTTTTATTTTTATATTAAAAAAAAAAAACTTACTTTGCGCAAGGGGGGGGGGGAAGCAAATACTGTATAGCGCTCTGCAAACAACATCAAAGCTTTAAATTGTATAAACATGAGGCAGACTGTTTGCAAATAATAATATATCTGCAGCGGCATCATCTCTACCTGTGCTCTCACGATCAATATCATATATGATTCCATACCGGTACTGACTTCCATCATCCAAACATGGAAACTTGGAACAAGTAAAGAGCCCGAAGCATATGGGGTGTGTTCTGGTGATAATCATATTTGTATGAGGGTCTTTCCGAAAATAAAGCCTACTATTTACTTTCATGGAAACTACAACGGATACAGAAAGCAGAACAAGGGTTTACTATAGCACATACCTGGGTTTCTACATGAGGTGTTCCAAGCGGTTACGCGGGCCCTAGCTCGCATACCAACACTCCCAATTGTTTCATTGGTCCTTTACGTACAGGCTGGGAAAGTGCTTTATTTATGTGTCAATACCATCGGGCTATAAACCCCATTTTACCGACGCAAACTATATTCATAGACTCTAGGGAAGTGGCAGTTAGATTAGGAACAGTGATATTAGTGTTGATCGCCATCAAGTTTACATCCCTGTTTCTAGATCACATGACCCAACCAGGCTCTCCTTTTGCAGCTGAACAGACGATTTTCGTGAATACGTATCACTTCGTAGTGCCATTTTAGGTTAATTTTGTGTGAACTTCTTAATTGATTTTACTTATGTTCAATGTTTCTACAAGAAAAAGCTGCTTGCATATGGATTCTATAGGTTTTGAAGAACGCGGTATGAAATTTGGCTGCTTTTCGTGAAGAAAATGAAAAAATACAAGACCCAGATTTGAGGTATACAAACCCCAACAATACTATACTAAAATTAAATAAAGCAGGATTTCAGCAACACAACAAAATCATGTAGGCCTATAGTTCTTTCTAAAACGTGAATACCTCGTCTCACTCCACGGACACATTTTTGGAGAAGAATATTTCGCGATTATTTAGATATTTCGCGAAGTCCAACAAAATTCGAGATACGAAAATATCGTGCCTATAAGCATACAATTTGCTTAAGAGAGATATTTTAAGCATCTATAAAGCCAAATGTAGCTATGAAAAGCTGTTTTTTTTTTTACCTCTATCGCATAACTATTGTATTTCCAACTTGTTTTCCTTTTCCCTTGTTTTTCCTTATTACAAACCCATGCTTGAAGCGGGACTCGAACCCATAGCCTCCTTTCCCACGGCTCCAAGGAAAATGGCCGTTCGCTCTGACATTGACTGTCATTTCTTGAGGTGTGGGAAAAGATTAAAATATGTGGGTACGCGGTCCGAGCTGTAGAATGGAGGTTTAAACACCTCCCTGCAAGTTTCCTGCAGAAGTTCGGGAATGAGATGTTTCAATACCAACCCTGCAGCCCGGACTTCGCTCCCAGAAGAAGATAAGTAAAAAAGAATATTGGAAAATATTTGGTCAAGGTAACATGATGAAGTCAATCTTAGTTTCATGTGTTGCGGGGCTAACGATCTATTATTTTTTTTCTAAGCCTTTAATATTAGCTTGGCTATTAGCACCGATTCCTTCTGGTGGCACTATGCCCCTGGGGACGACTCAGCCTCTAACAGAAATAAGTACCAGGAGCAATCCTGGGGGTAAAGGTGGCCGGTGCGTAAGGCTGACAACCTTACCACCTTCATGTGCCGAATGTCTAAAAATCTGGGAGCCTTAACCTCCTGGAACCCTCTGGGTCTCCATGGCCTGTTATAGGGAACACTTTATTTTACTTTTTATTAGCACCGATACCATTGGCAATTGGAATAATTCTATTACAGCCTGAAACAAGACCAACAAAGCTTAACCCCATAGCCTTACTTAAAGCTTCATTAAAGCTACTTTCCGATGGTTTGCATGCTCCATCTTTTGATACACCTCAATAAATGACAAAGAATGACAGAGAAGCGGAGATGGTTGTCACACAGTGGTTCAAATATCAGGCGGAAGACTTCTACGACACAAGTGTTCAAAAGTTGGTCCTACGGTATGACAAATTTCTCAATTCCTGTGGCGAATATGTTGGAAAATAGCTGAACATTTGCTGTATCAGTTGCAATAATATTTCCACGAAATTGTGTTTTGTTTTTGTAAACAGCCCTAGGGGAACTTACTTTGTGGACGGCCCTCGTACTTCCATTGTAGGCCTATTGAAATGCCCACAGTTAGAATACATAGGCTAGGCTACAATTGAGGTCTATGGAGGGATTTAATCATTTCTGGTTTTGCATAATATGATGAAGGTTTTTCTGGTACAAAACAGCGGTTTCGGACTTACAAGTTGCGCTTGCTCTTCGGCGGGTGTTACTAGGGTAACACGTTGCCGCGGTAACGGAGCCGGCCTCGAGGGCACTTCACTAGATACACTCGCTCCATGGTACAGTATGCATCAAAAATCCAAACTACATTTATCTACTAAAACCTCTCTTCATCAATTGTTGTCAGCATACTTATATAAATGTAAAGATATAATCAAGTAATCTGATATAACAAAGTGTCAGAATGCTTTTGTTTAATCAGTGATAATTACAATATTATGATATGCAGAATATAAGTTATTTTTTTTAAATCGATTTCCGAGTTAATCTCATTTGATAAGCATATGTATAGGAATATGTGGGTAGTGTTATTTGTCAAAGATAACTGCACTGCATCTTCCAAAGACGTATATAAACACTGTAAAACAATATGACGCCATGAGAACTGATTCGCATTTGATAAACTCTTTCTAATACATTACAATAAAATAGGCACTAAATTGGGCATTATTCCGGTACCAGTCAACCGATTTGGTCTAATATCAATAGGCTTCTTCCCATGGACGCTATAAATGCGTACACCAAGTTCTTAAAAATCAGATAAAACGTATTTGAGTAATCGCGCGTACAGACAGACAGACGGACGGACATTTCCAGTTCCCCACACAATCTCATAAAGTACCATTCTGGCACTTAATAAATGATGTATCGATCAAAAGTAATTTTTAGAAATATTTTAACATACAGATGATCAAACCTTACGAGTAGGCTTCGGATGTTTATGACTAGGGACCGGATTTTTAGGTTTTCAAAAACACTGTTTTAGGTTTTCCGTTAGGTGAAATAGTTTTTTTTAGGTTTTTGTCCAAAATATCGTTTTCGGGTAGAATAATCGGTTTAATGAATTTGAATGTGCTACATAGGATTCAATACATAACACTTGTAAAGTTTAACTTAACAAAATTGACTTAAATTTGTGTAAACTTGCTTTAGGACAATATTATACAATTGAAGAAAGAAAGCATAAACAATCAAAAGAAGCAGTGAAAATAAGATTGTCTCACATTTCCTGGTTACAGTAGCCTATATCACTAAATATATAAACTAATATACTAAGTATATCAAGATTCTCAACTGTGAAGTTCTTCCTGTTATCTCTTAGAATACATTTGAAGGCAGAAAATGTTCTTTCAACCTCACATGACGTCAGCAATGGTTGTTCGTACGAATATTTTTAAAAAATACGCCGGTACTCTTACACTTCCTCTCTTGATACTGTCATCCTAGACGACATTGGGTTGAACGAAACGCTGATGGTATTAATTTCAACCCGACAAAAATTGTCTCTCCGCAAAATATCGATTTATCAACTGACAAACAAAAAGACAAAAAAGTAGCCTAAATTAGATATTTTAGGTTTTATATCACGTTTAGGTACCATTTAGGTTTTTATACCCCATTTAGGTATTTTTAGGTGCCACAGAATTAATGTGGTTGAATCCTATGGACATGATTCGAAAAAGTGTATGATCGCTTTTTGTTTTGGAAGTAAGGAAAACAATAGGTAAAAACCTAAGAATCCGGTCCCTATTTATGACATGTCAAGTTTTTATCCTGACCTCCATTCTCGCCGAAAGCACAAATTAAACACAAATTGCATGCTTGTTATCCTCATCGGGCCGTTTTTATTTTGCATATAAAGTCGTATTTTGGTATTTTTTGTGGTCTTGGTAATATTTTGGCTTATTTGTAATTTAACGTTATATTTCAATTATAAATTCGGTAAAACAGCATAATTATAGGTAATTGTACAGTACTACATGGTCGAGCTAAGTTTGAAATTTATTTAATTAATTTAATGTTTATACCAAATTAATAGTAACTTAAATTTTAAAATTAATGCAATTGTTCATATTTTATTGCGACATGCATGGTCTACATTATGGAGCTGATGAAGCCAGCAAACAGGAGAAAATTCTTTAGAAATAGAAGTTCATTACAAGTAAAACTGTAAATGGCCAAAACTGTTTAAAAACAAGTCAATAGGCCTACCTAATTGAACTCATGTGATGAAAGAATTTTGTGTCTTTAAACGTTTTAAATTTGAACTTTTTAAAAAAAAAATACGTTAGGCCCACGTTTATTAGGTCATATTGGGTAATTGCGATTTTTGGGTTATATTTGGTTATTTTTAAGGGCATATTTGCAGTCATATTTTCCACTTTTTTAGGTCATAAACATTCGAACCTTACTTATGAGTAGGGCAAGGCATTTAATGACCATAAAATAGTGAAAAAATGCAAAATAAAAAATGCATTTATGACCTAAAAATAGTGAAAAAATGACCCGAAATCTTAAAATAATGACCAATAAATTTACCATTATTACTTAAAATTAGTAATGAATTGCTAAATACAGTTTATGACGATGCTTTATATATGAATTTACAATATAAAACACACTTATTTTGTTACTAAAGAAATCAGTAAGTTTATACTACAGTACTTGGACATCCTTAGCGAAAAATAAATTCTTTCTGAACTGGCATGCCCATCAAATTGCCCCTAGCAAATATGTACCATTTAAAAAGAAAGAAAAAATATTTATTGCTAAAATGCCGAAAATTACCTAAAATGCCAAAAATGACATAAAATGCTGAAAATGACCTAAAAATGCCGAAAATGACCTAAAAATTGCCAAAAAATGACCTATCTCTTGAAAAATGACGAAATATGCAAAATAAAGCAACATAATGCAAAAACAAATTGCCCTTATTTCATTAATTATTTAATGATATACATTTATATACATTGGAGCTATCTTTTAACCTTCATATAAAAAAGATGCAAAATCATCAAATGCTTGCCCTACTTATGAGCATTGTATTCTAAGGACAGAAACTTACTAAAAGGTTCAATTGATCGATTATCTAATTCTAATGAAAAGACACAAAATATTGTACCTTTATGTCTACTGTAATTCTAATTTCCATCAATATTAAGGAAGGATACACAATGTATTTGTGCTTTAAATATTCCAAATATTTCATTCATATGGTATTTTTTTACAAATAGAAAAAGTCACTCAGAAGTATTGACATTTGTGGAATTTATTAGGCAAACGGCATTTCAGTGCATGAATTTTAATTAAATATTTTATTAAAAATATTTATTAAAATACAACAGGCTGTAAATAATTAAAACAAGGGTGAAAAATCTTTCCATTGATTCTTCATTCATAGGACTAACACCAAGCGAACAGAAAATAGAGATCAAATTAAACAAATGCCGCAAAGGCCGACATCTGGTCGCTATTCAGTTATTTTATTCCATGGCCTACGCCATGTTAACTCGTGAACCAGAGATGATAATGCAGTGAAATCCATATTATAGGAGACTGGACATCTACAGTACCCGTATGTACGATCTAGCTTTATATTATATTCTCTGCTTTAAGAGAAACTCTCAAAATTATTATTTTTTTTATCTGCTGTGGAATTATCCAGCCGGATACCATTTGTGCCGTGATTTATATTTCGTTATTTAATTTCGCGTTCATCTCAATGCTGGTCATCGAAAAACCTCTGATACCATATTCGACCACTTCGTTTTTATATTGGACTTAAAAAAGTCCTAGACGTAATTTCTGTCCAGAAATCTGAAAATATAAAAATTTATAAGACAATTATCCTGCCTGTTGTACCATATGGATGTGAGACATGGTCGCTTACTCTTCGGGAAGAACATAATCTGAGAGTGTTCGAAAACAGGGGGCTTAGGAAAATATTTGGGCCTAAAAGAGATGAAAATGGGGACTGGAGAAAACTGCAAAACGAAGAGCTTCATAACTTGTACTCGTCACCGGATATAGTAAGGGTAATTACATCACGGATGAAATGGGCTGGACATGTTGCGCGCATGGGGGAGGAGAGACATAGGCTATCTAAAAAATGACTGGGAGACCCGAAGAGAAAAGACCGCTTGGAAGACCTAGACTAAGTGGGAGGACAATGTTAGTATATATTTAAGGGAGGTAGGATTTGCGGGGGTGATTGGAGTTAGCACAGAATAGGGTTGAATGGAGGGCTCAGGTAAGCACGGCAATGAACCTTCGGGTTTCCATAAAATAGATAATATTCCTTTAGCTTGCTTAAAGATATTACCTACTGCCATTAAATATGTAAGTTTAAATGTATACTACGGCTTCAGTAATAAGTATATAGTCGTATACTAACTTATTAGATAAAATGAATTATCTTGAGCAATTCTGTTCTACTTTAGGGTACATGGTAGGCTTGAGGTATTTATCTATTATATATAATTATGATTTGAGGGGCTACTTAAATAAAATTAAAGAGGCTGAGTGCACCCCGTTCCAGGTCTCCATACCTTACGAAATCCCATGAAGTATCAGGGATCGAACGCGGTATTTCAAGTCTGACAGCTAACTACTGGACTACGGTGTAGGTCTAACAAGGACACTAACATAAGCGATCTATGTATCATATTTAAATTCTTCCTTCAATAAACTGTTAACTTCTGTTCACAGTAGGCTTTGCCCCAATGTTGTACTCGTATCTTGTCATGTATCATACTAGGAGGTGCCCGCGGCTTCGCCCACGATAATTAATTGAAAAATTAAAAATTAATAGTATAATAATTATTAAAGCATTATATTTATTAACATTTGCACGCGAATCATTCTTAAACTAAACCATTAATAATTATTGAAACAGCTAAAATTTCGGCTTTAGAGTACATTCCACGATTAGAAATCGCCACCTGGGAAAACGATCTCAGATTCGATTATGCAGTTCCAAAGATAACTGTGAACCACTGCCTTCTAAACTGTATAATTCTCGTGCGTAATTCTCGAGACGGCGGTGGATAATACGTATCGTTTCTCAACTGTTTGTTGACAGATGAATGTGATGTGAATTTTATTTGATAAATTCTGTGTAATTTTCAGAAATTATATAATTTTTCAAGAGAAGGAGTGATTGATTTGGATTTTTACTGTCCGCGATACTTCGAGGATTAAACTATCAATATATTAAACTTGATGCCCGCGGCTTCACCCGCCATTATTAATTGACTCCAGGATTTTAAAGAAATTTACACTGGCAGTGTATTAAAAATGTTTGTGGTTCAGAGCTATGAAAATTGTAAGTAAAAATAAAATTAGAATATTTGTTCATTGTGTTCATTTCACTTAGGCCTTATATAATAAAGAAACGGTTTTCCTAATTTTGTACTCTTCGTGAAAGTTTAGTCTGCCAGAGACGAACATCGCCGAGTATACCCGATGTCTCACGAAGCGGGCGAGCGAGCAAGCACGCTATTTAGGGCCGTTGAATTGTATAAGAGTAGATTTCAACTTTTCCCTTCAACAAACTATTGCCTTTTATACACAGTAGGCTTTGCCCCAATGTTGTACTCGTATCTTGTCGAACAAGCTCATGTCCCGTTTAGGCCTGATTTCTCAAAACGGACAGTAAATTCGAGAGTCGTGTTTGAGTCCATGTAAAATGTGGGCACAGGGCCAGGGAAAAACGTTAACGGGATTGGATTATGTTAGAGAAATTAAAGCGAGCGGCAGCTCCATGATCGATATGCAAGACAAACAACACGTGTGATGCGCTGAGTGGCATATGTTCGGTCCATGTTATAAAAATGGAGCCATATTATTATTAATTCACATTTAGGTTCCACGCATATGTTGAACATTGTAACACAAGTAAAACACGATGCTATGTACAGTCCAGGAAGAAATTTTATTCATTCGAACAAAGAATTTGTAGGAATTGAAATGTTACCTTGTACAATCTTTTTATTGGTGCGATTTTAGATCGTGAAAACTTGTAATATGCTAAATTTTGAGATTAACTCAATGTATAAAGCTATTTTATTGTCTTGTCATGTAGGCCTACAGATTTTACTATTTCAATGTAATGTTGTAGGCCTACGTAAAGTAATCTTGTATTTTATGTTGTACAACTTATGTTAAATAAAATAATGTGTTTTCATTCTATCCACTGGCATCATGCGACGTATTAATTACGGTACGTTGGTGCCTTACATGTCCAGTAACGAGCTGACGTTTTATCAGATAAAATTGCGTCCTTGCGGCCCTAGGAAGCATATCATAAGCTAAACAATCGTGATGGGTCTATATCCGAGAAATTCCTAATATGTATTGGCTTATGAATAGTCACTGTTAAATGGTAGTGTTTTAATTTTTAAAAATGTTAAAATGTTTGCAGCAATAACAAAGTGTCAGAATGTTTTTGTATAATCAGTGATAATTGCAATTATGATATGTTGACCTATGTTGTCATGAGAACTGATTTGCACGATGCTCTGTATAGTCCTGGCAGAAATTTTATACATTCGAGCAATGAATTTGTAGGAATTGAAATGTTGCCTTGTGCAATCTTTTTATTGGTGCAATTTTAGATCATGAAAACTTGTAATTTGCCAAATTTTGAGATTAACTCAATGTATAAAGTTATTTTACTGTCTTGTCATGTAAGCCTTCATATTTTACCGGTGAAGTGGATGAGAAGGCCTTGAGGCCTAACTTCTTCAGTATAAATAAATGCTTTTGTTTAATCAGTGATAATTGCAATTATATGCTGATGATAATTCTTTTTTGTAATTTATTTCCGAGTTAAGCTCCAGATCGATTCATTAAGCAGGGCTTACGGAAGAACAAAGGTCTAAAGCTTGATAAGTAAAATATGTGAAGGAATATGTGGGTAGTGTTATTTGTCAGAGCTAACTGTATTGCAACTTCCAAACCCGTATATGAACACTGTAAAACAGAATAGGGAATTCATCCAGTTCAAAATGTTTAATTTCAAAACATCGTAGTCATTTAAATGCTGTGTTAATTATAGGCCTATTGATACGTGTCTATATATTTAAGTATTATGTTATGTGGTGGTAATTATTACATTGTGTTTTGTAATCCTAGAACTTTATTTTCTTAAACAATAAATTAGCTATAGGAGAACAATACTAAGAGGCTCGCGAACGAAATTCTCCGAATAATTTTATAAATGAATCAGTCGTTATACTATTGCCAAAGCAATACTAAAATCTATCCTCCTTTTTTGGATTTTTTGTTGTCACTTTTCTGCAATACCAAAATTATATTTCATGTAAGATCCTGATAGTTTTCAGAAATATCTAATGCAAAGGATGAATACCGACCATAAAATCAGGTAAACTGATGTAACAAGTACCAGAATGCTTTTGTTTAATCAGTGATAATTGCAATTATGATATGCAGAAAATAAGTTATTTCCCAGTTAAGCTCCAGATCGATTCATTAATCAGGGCTTACGGAAGATCAAAGGTCTAGTTTGATAACCATATGTGAAGGAATATGTGGGTAGTGTTGTTTGTCAAAGCTAACCTGTATTGCAACTTTCAAAGCCGTATATGAACAGTGTAAAACATATGTTGTCATGAGAACTGATTTGCATTTGATAAATAATTTCTAATATATCATATTACGATAAAATGGGCACTGAATTGGGCATTACTCCGGTACCGGTCAACCGATTTGGTCCAAAATCAATATTCTTCTTCCCATGGACGTTATAAGTGCGTATCCCAAGTTTCATGAGAATCAGATAAAGCGTATTTGAGTTATCGCGCGTACAGATAGACAGACGGACAGACATTTTCCCGTCCCCACACAATCTGATAATAATATATTGCGATACAAGTGCCGTAAGCGATGCATACGGATCGAGGAAAGAGTTTGAAAAAACGAGTCGCTCGCGCCGAGTTTTTTCAATTTTCCGATATCCGTTATGCACTTACGGCACGAGTATTGCATGCTATTTTTTGCACGATGATTATTTATATCAATTTAATTATATTAATTGAGATATTACCTGAAAATATTATGTATATACATTATTGAAGATAGATGTTATATTTCAGAAAGTTATTCGCATGTGTTTGTTGTTATGGGAACCGAATATTTGTCCTGGGGGGCATTGTCCATAAGGCTTGTATTATGATGTGTGGCGTAAGTAAATTCTTACCGCCGGGAAACTCTTACCGCACGGAAATTTGTTTTGTTTCCATAGCAACATGATTGCGTGCGGGAATGTCAACTTACGATCCACGGCAACAATATTCGTAAGTTAAGTCGTGCAAAAACTATCTTTCTGGTATTTATTAAAAACGTAGGTGAGAAGATGCTCAATGGCGGGATAAGTCTATCTTTTTAATCCCTGAGAACCATATCTAGGTTGGGCACGACTGTAGGCCTATACTCTGGTGTTATGTATGGACGCGATGCTCTGCTGGGGGGGTTTGCTTTCAGGAGTGGTAGTAACTCTTATTGTGGGTGACTGAGTGCAGCAAGAACTCGACCTCTGGAGAGGAATACTGAGCAGTACTGACCTTACTATACAGCGTGTGCCACGTGTACCTGGGAAAAAGGATGGTAGTGGGTGTAATTTATTTTTCTATATTTTTAAAGCTACTTACTTGTCGCTCTGTGTACATACTTGTGGGATAATCTATATCCATGAAAGGAAATGTTTGTCTGTCTGTCTGTCCACGATGCCCAGCGAAATCTATTGAACGCAGAGATATGAAATTTTAAACAAAGGTGGACTGAAGGGTCGTAAAATGAACCTCGAAGCCGGAAATTTAATTTTAGCTTTCGTTCGTGAGTTATGAGTGTAAAACGGGAAGAAAACGTGCATTTTTTTTCTTCGAAACATCAGTTTTCAGTAATAAGTTACATTTCAATGTCAAATTAATTACAGTTGGCTTTGGCTATTTTTGTCATACCTTCGAAATAAAAGCACCGCGATCGCTTGAATGGTGTAAGCCTACGCTGGTCGATTCATTTGTTTATAATGTCAAGGCACGCAGATATCTGAAATTTTCAAAACACACGGAAGAGGGATAATCAATATAGGCCTAAATACGGTCGAACATCGTTCGATTTGGACGAACCTCACTATACAGGGGTTTTCTGAGCCAAGGAACTCGAATCTGAGGTCGCTTTTACCAGGCCACGCTATCTAATCGTGGTAGGCCTATGTAGTCCACATGATTTAGGTGTTAATAAATATAATGATTTAACCATTATGCTCTTAATTTTTAATATTTTGAAATAATTATCGTGGGCGAAGCCGCGGGCACATGCTAGTAGATAATGTTGTAAAGAAGTTTCATTTCTGCCGGTTTATTAATTTTTTAGCTATTCAAAAATTAAACATTAATGCTGTTGAGATTATGTGTTTTTTTAATATTAACAGGAGGTGATTACAATAATTATTACAAGCCAACGTTGTAGAACTATAACAGAACTTGCACGTCCCTAGAATGTTATATTGCTGATCAATGAACAGATGTAAGCGTAAAATTCACTTCATTTCCAGAATAAAATTGAACGCACCCAAAGAATGGTAACTAAGGCTGTAAGTCATTGCCTTTTGAGTCACCGACCTGATCAGACGTTTCATTATCACACTTGTAGGAGGTGATGAAAGAAATTCTATGAAAATTGAGTTAATCATGCCTGTTATTGGCTGATTTAAGCCACATTCTTACATGTTATTGGTTCAGTTCAAAAGAAGGAATTACGATTTAAACAGTCCATTTAATTAATTAAAGAATTTGATAGTGTTTGGGACTGGCTCGTGAGAGGACCAATGCTAGGGATTGGACGATAATATCCGTGAGATGGATAAATGTAGGATAGCTTAATAAGGTAGCTTCATGTAAGTATGAAACAATGTACATGTGAGAAGTATAAGATTTCGGAGGACCATTTAGAGCAAGAAGGGACTATATCACGAGGTCACTGGGTACAGAGATCTAAGGAAACATATTGGTTAAACAATCTAGAATGTAATGAAATACTTGCACTTTATTAATACTTGTAACACTCGAAGAAATAATAGGTGAACACTGAATGATAATTGAATAAACAAGTTGAAACAATGAATTGGAATTTGGCGCGAACCAGATTGCACCACTAGAGGTAATTTAGTAAATTTTGTAATTTACTAATGAATTATATCTCAATTTAACGGTAATAAAATTTGCAGTAGAATGTATGTATTTTAAGTTATTAACACTTGATTGTTCACGTTTTATAGCTTCTTGGTGAGTGATGACGTCACACGCTATTTAATTACTTGGAACTAATAAGTGAATCTAATGAACTTATAATACGGCGAATAAGTAAATTATGTATAAGTAATTTACTTGAAATTAATAAAACTTATAAGGAAGTTTTATTCCAATGATTTCTAGTGAAAATACAAAGAGCGCGAACTGGCTTTTGTTACTAGAACCGGAGCAGTGTCAGACCGTGACTTGATCGTGTAACTGCAGGCTTAATACTGATGAGGCTTCCTGACGCTCTTTAAGGCGTCTTTAAAGAGGGAATACCCGACACAAAGAACTCGTGATCAGGATATGATGAAATATACGCCTACTCAACTTAATGCTTGGCGCAAGAACACCTGGCGGATGATTTGAATTAAAACTATTTACTGCACATAATAAATATGCTGGAAAAAACACTTAGCTTGCGTGAACATACTCCGCGCCATTGACTATTAACGTCAATAAAAACATAACAGGAAGGCAAGCTATAATAGAGAGACACTTGTATGTACACAAACAAGCACTGACTCTAATTGGATGTATACATGTGATATGTATTGGAAAATTACTTCTTACATATATTGCAAGAATATGATATTGAATAAAAAGCACTGAGTTCACTATTTACATTGAAGCACACGACACTCTTGAACTGAAAACCAGAGAGAGGTCTTTCAAATAGCAAGATTGATAGAAAGAAAAATGCATGTAACACATCTCGCAAGAGTACGATTTGTTACAGAGATAGATGAGAAATGGACTTCAAGTGGAGAATCTTGAATATAAGATCATAGAAAGTGTCATATGCTACTCGTCTTGGGGTAGAGGACACACTTTGACTATGGGCCGCTTATATTCGCCACTGGAAGTGCGCACAGTAATCACTCGAACCAAGCCGTCTTCTCCCGGATGAGTAGCGGTGATCACGCCTAACTTCCATTGAAGAGGAGGAATGTTGTCTTCCTTCAAGATGACGACAGTACCAACTTGAATGTTGTCACTGGAACAGGTCCATTTCTGCCTTTGTTGTAGTGAGTGAAGATATTCGGATGACCAGCGTTTCCATATGTGTTGCAAATGATTTTGTAACAGCTGCCATTTTTCTAAGTACTTCTTATCTTCCGTAGGAGGATGTGAAGGTAGAGATATGAGAGGTTCTCCAATTAAGAAGTGACCAGGAGAAAGGTATGACAAGTCAGCTGGATCATCATTTAGACGAACAAGTGGTCTAGAATTCAAGCAAGCTTCGATTTGAGATAGAAGCGTAGAAAGCTGTTCATATGTGAGAATTTGAGCTCCCATAACTCGCCTGAGATGAAACTTCATAGATTTCACTGCTGCTTCATGCAGACCACCGAAATGGGGAGAATTTGGAGGAATGAACGACCAGCAATAATCGTGGTTTGCAGTGAAATTTTGAATTGTAGTTTGAAAATCTCTTGACTGCAATAGCAATCTGAGCTCCCTTAACTTGTTGTTTGCTCCAACAAAGTTAGTGCCATTGTCACTGAAGATTTCTTTACAGAGTCCTCGACGTGCTGTAAATCTTCGTAGGGCTGCTATGAAGGCATCTGATGTTAGATCAGAAACTAACTCAATGTGAATGGCCTTTGTTACCAAGCAGACAAAAATAGCGATGTAAGCCTTTACAGTAGTTTTACTGCGTGGAGCCCCATATCTTATGTTGAAGGGTCCAGCGTAATCGACTGCGGTGCGGAGAAAAGGTCTAGCAGGAGTTATTCTATAGCTAGGAAGATTTCCCATTAACTGTTGAGAACTTTCTGCTTTTAGCTTGTAACACGTGAGACATCTATGCAAAATAGATTTTACTACTCTGCGAATACTAGGTATCCAGTAGGCTTGTCGTAATGAAGCTATAAGCAGCTGATGCGAAGCATGTAATAGCTTGCGATGCTCATATTCTACAATCAGAACTGTTAAATGATGTCGGGATGGCAATATAACCTGATGTCTTGCATCATGTGTAAGATCTGATTTTTCCAACCGTCCACCCACTCTTATAACGTTGTTCTGATCTAGGAATGGAACTAATGCATGGATAGAGCTTTTCACTGAAACTTGTTTGTTGTTGCTAAGATCTTTCAGCTCTTGAGAGAAAGCTTCTTTCTGAGCAATTTTAACACAAACTTGTAGAGCATTTTGTAATTCTTCTGCTGCGAGAGGTCCATGATATTTGTTTTCATGGCGGCAGGCAGAAATAAATCTATACATATAACAAGTAACTCTCTGCAAGCGCTTGAGATTAGAGAATCTTGTAATAAAACTATCTTCTACTACAATAGCTGCCATGCAGATGGAAGTAAGTTGCTCTGAGGAATCTGGAGGGCTTAATTGTTTTGGCTGTTCCGGCCATAATGTTGTGTTATGAGCCAACCACTTAGGACCGTGCCACCACAAATCAATATCAGACAATTGTTCAGAATATACACCTCTTGAAACGAGATCAGCTGGGTTGTTGTCTGTAGAAACATGTCGCCAGGCTGCTGTTTCAGAAAGCTCTTGTATTTGCGACACACGGTTGGACACAAATGTTTTCCATGTTCGTGAATCTGATTTTATCCACGACAGAACAATAACTGAGTCTGACCATAGATAATTTTGTGAGGTTTGAATGTTAAGGTCATTCAACACCTTGTTGTACAGTTTAGATAACAGCAATGCTCCACAAAGTTCAAGACGTGGAATGGTTTGCCTTTTAAGAGGGGCAACCTTAGACTTGGAACATAGCAAGTTAATTGTAACTTCACCTTCAATGTTCACAGAACGGAGATATATGCATGCACCGTAGGCCTTTTCTGAAGAGTCACAGAAGCCATGGATCTGTATATCTTGAAGGGTACCATGTGTGAGAACAAATCGTGGAATACGCATCGTGTGTATTGTACCTAAAATGTCGCAGATCTCAATCCATTTCTCTGCTATGTGTGAAGCTACCTCCTCGTCCCAGTCAAGCTTTTCAATCCATAATGATTGCATGAAGATTTTGGCATTGATAACCATAGGACTGACAAGGCCTAAAGGATCAAAAATGGATGATATGACTGATAGGATAGTACGCTTGGTAAGTTTAACTCGAGTATGAGTTTGGAGAGAAGGATGGGATTGAATCTGGAAGTTATCAGTTGCAGGATGCCATAGTAAACCAAGGGCATGTGCATTTTCAATGTTGTCAAGAGACAGAGGCAACTGGGTCTCTCGATAAGATGATGGTACAGATTCCATCAATGCTTCATGGTTGGAACACCACTTTCGCAAGGGAAATCCGCCACTGTCAAGCATGAGGATTAATTCTTCTTGAAGGCGTAGCGCTTCTTGAAGATTATCATGTCCTGCCAGGCAGTCATCTACATAGAAGGAAGTCCTGACTGCTTGTGAAGCGAGAGGGTATTTAGCTTCTTCTTCTATTGACAGCTGGTGCAGGGATCTTATGGCTAAAAATGAAGCTGATTTAGTACCATAAGTCACGGTAGTTAAGGCATAATCTTGTATGGGTTCATCTGTGCTGGAACGCCACACAATCCTTTGAAGATTTTGATCAATCTCGTTCATTTTAATGCGTCTGTACATTTTAGAGATGTCAGCTGAGAACGCATACTTATATGTTCGAAAACGAATTATAATTGATGATAGGTCATCTTGCACTGTAGGCCCTAATTTCAGAATGTCATTTAGGGACTTGCCTGAAGATGTTTTTGCAGAAGCGTCAAACACAACTCTAGTCTTGGTTGTAGTAGACGAGGGCTTGATTACTGCATGATGTGGTAAATAGAAGCATTTTTCACCTGGCTGTGGAAGTGAAACCTTCTTCATGTGTCCCAATTCTTCATATTCTTGCATGAATTTTTTGTAATCTTCCTGCAAGACAGAATTGGTTTGGAATTTTCGCTCCAGATGCTCTAAGCGTTTTACGGCTTGTGGTCTGGATTCGCCCAAGGAGTCCTGAGATCGATTCTTGGGTAATTTCACTACAAAAGCACCGTCCTCTGCACGAATAGTGTTTTGTACGAAGTGCTCTTCACATTCCCTTTCTTCTTTAGTAAACACTGGTTTAGGAAAGTCTTCTAGTTCCCAGAATCGTCTTAACTGTGTATCAACATTATCAACAGTCACAAATAAATTGTGTTGAGCGAATGTGACCTTCTTGGATTTAATTGCTTTCTTGGGAATAGTTCCACTAAGTATCCAACCTAGTTCCGTGTTACTAAGAATAGGGTTATTAGGAATGACTATTCTTTCATTAGTGAATAGTTGGTAAAACAAGCTAGCACCAATGAGGATTTGGACATCACCAGGGATGTAGAATTTAGGATCCGCTAATGTTATTTCACTAGGAATATTGAAATGTTTGGGATCTATACGGACTGAAGGAAGTTTGTTTGCAATGTGAGGGATTACTAGACAACTCATTTCAGCCTGGAAATTCTGGATTCTGGATCGCAGATTAACCTTAACACTGTGATTGCAAGAAGAGGTGCCATTAATACCTCGTATCTGAGTGTCGACATCTGTGGTTGGCAGCTGCAACTTCTTGGCTAAACCTTCAGTTATGAAGTTCAATTGGCTTCCTGAGTCCAGTAACGCTCTGCATAACACTAAATTTCCTTGTCTATCTTCAAGATGCACTGCTGCTGTTGCTAATAAAATCTCCCTTTGGTTGGAATTTTCTTTTATCGAACAATAACTAGCAGGTACATTATCTGTAGATTCAGACGGTTGATGTGGTTGTCGAGGAGCCTTTTTACTGTCTCGTGTGTTATTATGTAACATTTTGCTGTGTGAAGCCTTTCCACAATTACAGAATGACTTGATTTTGCAATTGTCTCTTTTGTGACCTTTGGAGAAACAGTTTGCACATAAACCTTTGCTTTTCACAAAATCCCAACGTTGATCTACACTCAACTGTGAAAACTTGTCGCACTTATATAAATTGTGACTTTCCTTGCAACAAGGACATGTATCACCTTTGATGGCAACATAAGATTGACGAGTCGTTTTTACAGATTTCTTTTGTGTATGTCTTTCACTTTTTTCCTTGGATGGGCTTGGCACATTGTTAGAATTGGATAGCACTTCTAAAGAATGAGCCTTGGCTTCTAGGAAGTTCATCAACTCTTGAAGCGGTGTGAACCTTTGTGAGTCAATTTTGCTCTCCCATTCCTTGCGTGTAGTTTCACCAAGATGATCCAATATTAATTGAATGAACATGACTTCGTGTAATGGGATTTCAATGTTGAGAGCTTCGATGGCGTTAAGATTGCTTTGAAACTGATTTAATAAGTTTCGCAAGTCTGTAACATTTTCATCTTTCATTATTGGTAATGAAAGTAGATTTTTGATGTGAGCTGTGGCAATAACTCGAGTATTATCATATCTAGAGCACACCAAGTTCCATGCTATAGTAAAATTCTCATTCGTGACTGGAAGATTCTGAATGAGCGCGTGAGCCTGCCCCTTCAGAGAACTCAGCAAATAATGATATTTCTGGATGGAATCCAACGATTCATTGTTTACCACTAAGCTACTGAAAGTGTCGTGATAGTGTTTAAAGTTAGTCACATCCCCACTAAACACTGGAATTTGAATCCTTGGAAGTTGTATATTTCTATTGTTGCATTGTGAAGTAGAAGATTGACACGTGTGATGCGAATTACCACTGTGATTAGATTGATGACTGTGATGAGAGCCTACACTACGCACTGGTTGGTCGTGTAGAAATAACAATTCACTAAGCTTAGCCTTTAGCACCTTGTACTTGTTATTCATCTCTTCGTCATACTGTGCGTGCATGTCAAGTTCACTTTCAGCTTCGATAATAGCTTCAACTTGAGTTTGTACCACTTCATAATTTTGCCACACTTCGTTAAGAGTGTCATATTCAACTTTTAATCGAAATATATCAACTTCTTCAGTAATATTGTCACTGTACTTCTGAATGTACGTAAGTTTTCTTTTAAGAAAAGCACGTTTTTTCGTTAATTCCTTCAATTCACTTTCCATCTTGAATGCGAAATGTGGAAATTACTTGTTCTTGAAGATTTGAAATTCTACCACTGCTGCACGATAATGCATGTATTAACTGTTCACTGTCTTCTTGATGTTCACTGAGGACCGGAATCCCACGATGAGTCGAATCACTGCTGCATGATGCTGTCTTCGCTGCGAAGTTCAGGGTTGCTGGAACTCACGAACTGACCGACGCGGAAGCACATATGAATGAGACGAACTCGAGAAACGGTATTTGCGAATACAAGTATGCAATAAATAAGATTGTACCAATATGATCCTGCCCGGTAAAGGACCAATGTTTGGGACTGGCTCGTGAGAGGACCAATGCTAGGGATTGGACGATAATATCCGTGAGATGGATAAATGTAGGATAGCTTAATAAGGTAGCTTCATGTAAGTATGAAACAATGTACATGTGAGAAGTATAAGATTTCGGAGGACCATTTAGAGCAAGAAGGGACTATATCACGAGGTCACTGGGTACAGAGATCTAAGGAAACATATTGGTTAAACAATCTAGAATGTAATGAAATACTTGCACTTTATTAATACTTGTAACACTCGAAGAAATAATAGGTGAACACTGAATGATAATTGAATAAACAAGTTGAAACAATGAATTGGAATTTGGCGCGAACCAGATTGCACCACTAGAGGTAATTTAGTAAATTTTGTAATTTACTAATGAATTATATCTCAATTTAACGGTAATAAAATTTGCAGTAGAATGTATGTATTTTAAGTTATTAACACTTGATTGTTCACGTTTTATAGCTTCTTGGTGAGTGATGACGTCACACGCTATTTAATTACTTGGAACTAATAAGTGAATCTAATGAACTTATAATACGGCGAATAAGTAAATTATGTATAAGTAATTTACTTGAAATTAATAAAACTTATAAGGAAGTTTTATTCCAATGATTTCTAGTGAAAATACAAAGAGCGCGAACTGGCTTTTGTTACTAGAACCGGAGCAGTGTCAGACCGTGACTTGATCGTGTAACTGCAGGCTTAATACTGATGAGGCTTCCTGACGCTCTTTAAGGCGTCTTTAAAGAGGGAATACCCGACACAAAGAACTCGTGATCAGGATATGATGAAATATACGCCTACTCAACTTAATGCTTGGCGCAAGAACACCTGGCGGATGATTTGAATTAAAACTATTTACTGCACATAATAAATATGCTGGAAAAAACACTTAGCTTGCGTGAACAGATAGTAATGTGCTATTACGCCTCAGCCTCCTTGGTAATATGAAAAACAAATGCGAGAGCTTTCAGAAAGTATGAATAATTGAACCAGGAGGCGGTGGCTGCTGATAGGATAATATTGTACTCGTAAAGATGTGTTGTTGAATAATTTAGCCATCTTGTATGCATCCATCCGCCTTGTTAGCAAGTCCGCTAACTTTCCTCTAGTTATTAAGTTTAAAAGGCTCCGGGCTGATAATTGAAACAGTTTCTTCCCCCTAATCTATTCTTTATACATTATAAATGGCGAGTGCTTCTCAAAAGAAACTACTATCCCACAGAATTACGATTCAAAGATCCCTGACTTTTGCAATGTTCTAGTGTACTTCTCATAAGATAATGCCAACTAATAAGGATATGACTTTGAGTGTACCTTAAGTTAGTGTTAATGTTAGTGAGCATTCACACCGAAGTAGCAAAACATGCGAATCGCACTACCCGGATGCAGGCATGGTTCACAGTTTTGCATTCATACCGAAGAAGCGAATGCGATCTGCAGTTTAACGTAAAGTATATATTTTCACTTAAACTATTGAGAAACCCATTTAAAATAACGTAATTTACCCAAAGAGGATATAGTTTCAGCAATTTTAATCCAGGCTTTTTACTGCCATATCGTATAGTCTGCGCATGTACAAATTTTATGTTAAATAGTTTTCATGACACCTTTGCCATAATCTACCGCTTTCTAATATATTACCATAAAATAGGCACTAAATTGGGCTTTACTCCGGTACCGGTCAACCGATTTTGTCCAATATCAATAGGGTTCTTCCCATGGATCTTAATTGCGTATACCAAGTTTCATGAAAATCCGATAAAGCGTATTTGAGTTATCGCGCGTACAGACACACGGACATACATTTTCCCTTCCCCACACAATCTCATAAAGTTCAATACAATACTTAATAAGCATTAATACAATATAAGGGGTCTGGACTTTTGCGTACCAAAACCACTAAACTAGGACTTTTGCGTCCATAGATCCTCAGATCCAATTACCCGTTTGCGTCCCGGGTCTCTCTACATCAATGACCAAAATGCGTCCCATGGAATACAGGCAATATTTGTTATATTAGTGTTGGTGACAGGTTCTGTTAGGTTATGAGTTCAGTGATGATAATTTAGTAGGGCATTTTGAATCCTCCCGTTTCGTAAATGTGCCACATTACATCTCCCCCGAGGTTTGTCGTGTTTTGAACCTGTTTTTGAATTCTAGGTGCTCTGGTGATGTGACGTCACACCTCTAATGTCCAATCACGAGTTTGTTCATCATAGGGAGAGAGAAATATGGCTGAATTCATGGTACTTTTCGCTAGATCGTGTTATAAAATAAAGACGGGACGCACGAGGGCTGTTTACGTCAAATTGCACCGGACGCACGAGGGTTGTTTTGATGAAGTGACCACTCGCTTTGGGACGCAAAAGGGTACGACCCCAATATAATATAATATAATACAATACTTAATAATAAGTACAATACTTAATAAGCATTAAGAAAAAAACGAGACCTAGTACTACACCATTTCAACCTCAATTTCGGAAAAAGTAATTACAATTTCGGAAAAAGTCATTTCAATTTCGGAAAAAGTAAATTCAATTTCGGAAAAAGTAATTTCAATTTCGGAAAAAGTAATTTCAATTTCGGAAAAAGTAACTTCAATTTCGGAAATACCAGGGCTATTTTCTTTAAACATTATGGGGCATAAAATGAAAACCACAGTGAAAATTAAAACTGTTTTATTTGGAACATTTAGGTACAACTTCTAGCTACTTCTCTACCCAGTCGCGCTCCGATTGAGACATTTGTTGAAGCGTGGTGTAACTTTCAAGTACCCTCTTCAATAGGCTGGCGGCAAGCTTCTATGAAAAGGGTACTTGAAAGTTGCACCACGCTTCAACAAATGTCTCAATCGGAGTGCAACTAGGTAGAGAAGTAGCTAGAAGTTGTACCTAAATGTTCCAAATAAAACAGTTTTGATTTTCACTGTGGTTTTCATTTTATGCCCCATCGGAGGTTTAAAAAATAGCCCTCGTATTTCCGAAATTGAAGTTACTTTTTCCGAAATTGAAATTACTTTTTCCGAAATTGAAATTACTTTTTCCGAAATTGAAATTACTTTTTCCGAAATTGTAATTACTTTTTCCGAAATTGAGGTTGAAATGGTGTAGTGCTCTGTTTTTGGTGGTCCCTTCTTCACCCTTTCTAAGCCGTCACTGAGACAGAATAGCTGAAGCTTGCATACATGTCTACCTTCGTCAGGCTGTGTGTGTTAATCCACCAGGGATTCGAGCTCAGGATGTCAAGATATGAAACGCCAGCAGAATGTAACTTTGTAGCATGAAGAAGCTACATTCCCCGAGTGTTAATAACACTGGAGCAAAAACGCCAACTGCTGCAAGTTGTTTCAACAAGTATGCACACGTTTTGATGCTAATCTATCCCGAGCCAAGTTTCGCACACAAACATAAAAAAGCGTCTTATCTTCAAGGATGATGAAGAAGCGCTAAAAGCATGGCTTGCTGCTCTTTCCTTTGAAAATACTTAAGTGACGGCTTCTTGTTAGTCTTTGTGAATAATTCTCACATAACTTATACATAAAAATTCGCGTTATTTTATGGTGTTTATATGTATCAAATCTCTTTCTCTCTCTCACTTCTTGTATATATATATATATATATATATTACATTATTATATTTATGTGTGTATATTACATTAAATATTATATATATTTAATTTAGGCTATGAAACGAAGGTATTGTCAAAATTCCAAGTATCTACCTATTATAGTTTAGCCTCTACATTGATTCTCTGTCATTCAATCAGTCAGTTCAGGACAAAGCCTTTTATATATATATATATATATATATCTACCTATTATAGTTTAGGCTCTACGTTGATTCTCTGTCATTCAATCAGTCAGTTCAGGACAAAGCCTTTTATATACAGGGTGTTAATGAATAACACCGAAATATTTTACCTGTGTATAGAGGGGACACAGACAAGCAACTTTTATTAGGGGATTTTTGCTCTATGGATTCAATGTTTCCTGTTACAGCATAAAATCTCCCAGAGCATGGCCGGCACTGACTTCTAACATTAGGAAAAATGCAAAACAAAGGAACTTCGCTGTTAACACTGTAGTCAGTAGTTATGAATAAAAAAAAGACTAATACAGTGGCGACCAGTCATGTGATTAATCTGTAAATTTTGTAGATTATGGAAACACTAAATTATGATAGGCTATAGCTATTGACGAATGATTAAGAGTCAGGTTTTTATCGATCACTAGGAAGGCATGAAGTCAATTTAATGAACATTTTAACCCTATTTCGCTACATTATTGAGTTATGAGCACCAAATTGTAATGACTTTAATGCCCTGTAGCATACACATTTTACGTCGTAGAGCAAAAATCTTTTAATAAAAGTTGCTAGACATGTCCCCTCTATACACAGGTAAAATATTTCAGTGTTATTTATTAACACCCTGTATATATATATATATATAAGGCTTTGTCCTGAACTGACTGACTAATGGCCGGTTTCTATAAACTGGCGAATTACCTATGGGCAAATTATGCAATGGACAGAACTTACACAAGAATAACACCACACAAAAACAAATAATTTAAAGATAGCAATCACATACACTTCTGGTGAGTTTCTAGATAAATGTCCTCTGAAAATGACAGAAAAAATGTTCGGGCTAGATCTTTCCAAGGGTAAATCGTCGGGTTAATTTATCCTTTCAGGGATGGCTGGATAAAATTTAACCTCTTTGTAGGATCAATAATAATTTAAACAATAAGAATCAAAGCCTTCTGAATTAAATTAACTCTACAACTCCAAGGCCTTGCTCATTATATCACTGTGGGTGAAATGGAACTAATTTGTCAATGGATAATTTACCCATAGGTAATTCACAAGTTTGTAGAAACCGGGCATTAATGACAGAGAATCAACGTAGAGCCTAAACTATAATAGATAGAGGCTTGGAATTTTGACAGTACCTTCGTTTCATAATGTAGGTGCACATTAGGAAAGGAAATTGAAAAATTTTGTTTTTAAATGCCAAAAATCAAATGTTTTTGAGAGTACTTAATCCCTTTTCACACAGAATTATCAAATCCAAATCACAGTTCACACGACAACAGTGAATTGTTGGCAGTAGTCACATAAGGCTTTGGAAGTAAATAAAACGGGACTTTGACAAATTTGAGAATTTATTAAAAGTTATATTTGAGTAAATGACGTATCTCAAAATTTTGTAGATTATGTAAAATAATCAGTAAATTCAACATTTTAATCAATATGTTCCTTACAGCTTACAAGTTTCGCGGGCAAAACCTTAATGGGAAAACATTGAATGATTTGGACGAAACACACTATGCGGGGTTTTTTTTTGGGCTAGGGAACTCTAATCTGAGGTCTTTTATTCCCCGGGTGGCGCACTTTGATCGTGAAATGTACGTACCTCGAAGCCGGGATTTTAGTATTTACTTCCGCTGCCCGTACCATAGGTACTATAGGTAGAGGAAGTATTGTTTTCGACCCTAAAATTCGAAGTTGAGTTTTTAGCATATATACATGTTTCAAGGCACCCTGAATCAAAAAATACTATTTTTGGAAACATGTCTGTGTGTCCGTGTGTGTGTGTCTGTCTGTGTGGAAGTTTGTGAACAGGCTACCTCCGAAACAGAGAATCGTATGAAAACAAAATTTCGTATTTGGGTCAGGTACCTTCTGAAGATGCGATTCGAAGATTGGCGACAAATTTCCCTTATTTTTAAGGGGACTTTACATTAAGAAATTTTAGTTTTTCGCGATTTTCTCGAAAACGGCTCTAACGATTTTCTTTAAATTTTGCGCATGGATTGCTTGTACCAAGAGTTAAAACTTTTATTTGAAACATTTTTTCGAACAAATTCTCTGAAGGGTAGTTATAAGCAACCCACTGTGAATACGTGCTTTTTGCAATACGGGCTTCTTGTAAATCGTACGAAAACAAAATTTTGTATTTGGCTAGGTACCTTCTGAGGCTGTGAAGATTGGCGACAACCTTTTCTTATATTTAAGGGGACCTTACATGAAGAATATTTTGTTTTTTGCTATTTTCTCATAAACGGCTCTAACAATTTCCTTTAAATTTTGTACATGGATTGCTTATACCATTTCAAAAACATTCTCTGAAGGGTGGTTGTAACCTACCAACTTGCCTGGTGAACAACTCAATACGTGGACATTTAAGGCATTTTATTCTATATAAGCACGTGAAGTGAGAGAAATGTACTGTTGGCCCTGCTTACAGTAAAGAAATATCTGAGGGGAATATTTGATAAAATTCAGAAATTATTTTTAACGGCGGAAAGTTCAATAAACGTTTGCAGTCACTTGTTTTTTTTTCCCATAGCCTGCGTTTTTAGTCGCAACATTCAAAGAAGGGGCTATAATATATTTATATCATAATTAGCGTAAATGCTGCAAACTTTTATTTGGGCAGAGGAAGTTATGTGACTTTCACATCAGATTTTTTTAAATTATCAATCGTTATAATAAAATTGCTTATGCATGTTCATGAATCTATGGTTTATTTTAATCGATTCATTTCGAATTTGTACGCCAATATGGCAGCATAAGATTCGTTTTGTTCGTTCATTTTATATTTTTAACGTTAAACAATGTAGCCTAATTAAGAGTAAAATTGTGTATTTCCTGCAATTTATGTAAAAAAGATATCAGTGTTTATATTTAAATAATGTTTTAAGTATTTTTCTGTTAAATAAATGATTTAAACACAATATCTAGCAGTTGATTAAGTAATCGCGGGTGAAGCTAGTATATATTATATATATAGGCCAAAACCCACTGATTGACTGACTGATCACAGTATAAAAGCCAAAACCGACTGATCACAGTATCTCAAAAACTATACAGCGTGGAACGTCAAACTTAGTACACATAGCCTATTGCCCACAGGCTCTAAAGGCGCTCTAAGAAACGATTTCAAAATCTTTGGCCTCTAAGGGCCAAAATGAGGTTGTAAATTATGTAGTTTCTGAATTCACAAAAATTAATTCACACTGAATATACTGAGTCCCCATGACAACATTATTTTTTCAGACTACACAGGTGACTTTGCATGACATGTGATTTCACGTAAACCTAATATTGTACTTAGGCTACACCAAGATACTCCTTTGGATCATAGCCTATGTTTGTGTATTTTCATCGGTGGAAGCCTTGAAGAGGAATGTAACCCAAGCGACTCTTTACATTTTGTAGGCCAACTGTTACGTGATATTTTAACAGCTTCAAAGGCTGTTTTGATAAAACTAACTTATGAAATATTGTAAAGTACCGGTACCATACATATTTAACTACCGCAATCAGTAGCCTATAGACGCAAAATTTATAGTTTTTGAAGTGAATCTTCTTTAGCCGCGGTAGGGGTAAATCGAGAGCTTGTGTAACGCTCAAAACCGTCACGAAATTAGTGTTACGCTCAAAATCGTCACGAAATTAGTGAGGTGTGACGGAACGGACTTACACAGAAAACAATCAACTCAATGATTAAGGTTATCCATAATTTAAAAAATCAAACAATTCAAAATTAAAAAATCCAAATTTAAAAAACTAAAAATCCAAAATTTAAAAAATCGAAAATCCAAAATTAAAAAAAACAAATTTCCAAAATTAAAAAAATCAAAGATTCAAAATTGAAAAGTCCAAAAATCTTGATTTAAAAAAA
This sequence comes from Ectobius pallidus, assembly GCA_964059195.1. Taxonomy (NCBI): domain Eukaryota; kingdom Metazoa; phylum Arthropoda; class Insecta; order Blattodea; family Ectobiidae; genus Ectobius; species Ectobius pallidus. Next base: position 15,407,462 of record CAXKWD010000003.1, read on the forward strand.
TAAAAATTCCAAAATTAAAAAATCCAAGTATCCAAAATTTAAAAATCACAAATTCAACATTCAAAATATTCAAAAATTCAAAATGTAAAAAATAAAAATCCATAATTAAAAAATCCAAAATTTAAAAATTCCAAAATGAAAAATAGAAAATTAAAAATCTCAAAAAAAATTCAAAGATTTAAAATTATAAAGTCCAAAATTATAGAATTCAAAATTCCAAAATTAAAAATTAAAAATCCAAATCCACAAGTAAAAATGTCCAAAATCCCAATATTAAAAAGTCCAACAATCCAAAATTGAAAAAATTCAATAATCCAAGATTGAAAAATCAAAAAAATTATAAAAAGTTTCACTTCTGTCGCGTGGCGTTCCACGCACGTTTTTTTTTTTATCCTAGCCTCTATACCACCTCCCCTTAAAGAAACGATCTGGAGTGAAACTCTGAGATCGATTACAAAAATAATCATGTAAATTTAAATTCTCTTGTGTTCAAACGCTGATTGAACGAATCGTGCTATTATAAGAAAACAACGTGGCACTTCATCTACGATTTATAATCATAAAATACATATTTGCACATTTATTCGTTAATGGTATGGATACTTTTTATAACTTCCTGTTAAAATATATTATTTGGAGTGAATTCATGCGCATTTTTTGCATTTTCTTTGAAAACCGTTAATAGCAGAACACATTGGCTCTGGCATTTATGTGGGCCAGTAGACTACATCGCTTACAGAAAACGATAATTTTAAAGGAACCAGGCACCCTAGCTATTTTGTTTCTAGACAATGCTTCCTTTAAGTGGCTATTATTAAAAAGTCGTGAAACTCACACAACTTTCTCTGCACACATAAACGTTAGTAAGATATATTAAGCATGGCATTCTGTTCATGTAAATGAAGATAATGTAGATACCGCATCGCATCCCCGAAGGATGCAAAACCAATATAAAACCTGATTAATGCACTCACGTAACTTTCTTTACCAAGCCTGGATAATATAATTTTCTCACTTTACATTCTGACATACAATAAGAGGCCGTATTGAAAGTAATTCTTTCAACAGGATATAATGCTTTATTGATCACCAGGCAAGACTGAGTTTCTACAAAGAGCGGGTGGCTTATAACTACCCTTCAGAAAATGTTTTTCGAAAGAAAAGGTTTCAAACAAAAGTTTTAACTCTCAGTATATCCTAGTTATACCGTAAAATAGGCACTAAATTGAGCTTTATTCCGTTACCGGTCAACCGGTTTGGTCCAAAATCAATATGCTTCTTCCCATGGACGGTACCAAAGCGTATACCAAGTTTCATGAAAATCTGATAAAACGTATTTGAGATATCGCGCGTACAGGCACACGGACAGACAGACGGACAGACATTTTCCCGTTCACCGTACAATCTCAGAAAGCACCACTCTGGCACTTAATAAATATCTGTATAATAAATGTAATTATCAATTTCTTAAATTTGTATTTCAGATTAATCAATTCAGAGTTATTTTTAACCATGGAATTGAATCATTTGGGATAAAGAATAAAGCTGTGTTTTAGTTTTAGAGGCCGTTTTGATGAAATAACCTTTGAAATATTGTAAAGTGTATATTTAAATACTTTAACCAGTAAAGCACATTTTGTTTTTGACCCTAGCCAATGTACCACACAAGGTATATAAAGCTACGTACCACCTCCCCTTAAAGAAACGATCTGGAGTGAAACTCTGAGATCGATTACAAAAATAATAGAAATTAATTAATGTCAACGTGGTAAAACCGCTGATTGAACGACTCATGCTATTATAAGAAAAGAACGTGGCACTACATGTATGAGTTTTAATCATAAAATATAAATTTGCACATTTATTCGTTAATAATATAGACATTTTTATTGCTTCCTGTTAAAATATATTAATTGGAGTGAATTCAAACGCATTTTTTGCTTTTTCTTTGAAAACCGTTGATAGCAGAACACATTGTCACCGACATTTGTGTGGGTCGGTAGGCCATGCCGCTTACAGAAAATGAGAATTTTTAAGGATCCAGCTACTCGGGAATTAATCGGCTCTGATGAAAAATTCACAATTGTAGTCTGTATTTAATATTATGTATGCAGTATATACACATACATATAAACAGTATAAAGCTGATGAGGTGTAAATGTTAAAATATAGGGATTGGTACCATAAATCCATAAATACGAATGAAATTAAAGTATTAAAAATTAATTTAAAAAATAATACGATTGAATAATTTAATAATTGCTACCTAAATATTTATTAAGTGCCAGTATGGTACTTTATGACATTGTGTGGTGGACGAAAAAAGTCTGTCCGTCTGTCCGTCTGTCTGTCTGTCTGTCCGTCTGTCTGTCTGTCCGTGTGTCTGTACGCACCATAACTCAAATACGCTTTTTCGGATTTTTATGAAACTTGGAAAACACATTTAAAATGTCCATGGGAAGAACCCTATTGATATTGAACCAAATCGGTTCACCGGTACCGGAGTAATGCCCAATTCAGTGCCTATTTTAATAGATTATGGCGCCTTTCTAATAGAAAGGCGCCATAACTCAAATACGTTGTAACGGATTTCCATGAAACTTGGTATACGCATTTATGACGTCCATGAGAAGTGCCCTATTGAATTTGAACCTAATATGTTGACCGGTACCGGAGTAAAACCCAATTTAGTGTTTATTTCAAAGGCGCAATAACTCAAATACGCTTTATCGGATATTTATGAAACTTCGTATACGCATTTATAATGTACATGGGAAGACCTCTATTGATATTCAACCAAATCGGTTGGCCAGTACCGGAATAATGCTCAATTTAGTGCCTTTTATGTTAATATATGAGAAATCACGATAACTCAAATATGCTTTATTTGATTTTCCTGAAACTTTGTATACCCATTTATAATGTACCTGGGAAGACGTCTACTGATATTGGACCAAATCGGTAGACCGGTACCGGAGTAAAACCCAATTTAGGATCTATTTTAAAGACGCGGTAACTCAAATACGCTTTACCAGATTTTAATGAAACTTGGTATACACATTTATAATGTTCATGGGAAGACATCTATTGATATTGGATAATATCGGTTGACCTATTTCGGAGTAATGCTCAATTTAATGCCTATTTTATGATAATATACGTATTCGAAAGAATTTATAAAAAAAAAAGCAAATCAGTTATCTTGACAACATAGTCAATTGTTTTACTGTGATTTTATAAGGCTTTGGAAATTAAAATACAGTTAGCTATGACCAAAAACACTATTGTTTTACATGCGCTTATCCAACTAGTCCGTTAAGGTGCCCGACCCAGGTGCCCGAGATGGTAACGTCTTGGCCTCACATTCTGAAGTTCCATGGTTCAAATCCCGAAACCGGCCAATTTCACTTTTTTTGTTGTATTTTTATGTGAGTGTGCGATTGTCAAGATATCACAAATCTGCACAGTTCAGCTAATGCTGGAAGATTTTAATCTGAAAAAAAAAACTAGACCTTTGTTCTTCCGTAAGCCCTGCTTAATGAATAAATCTGGAGCTTAACTTGGAAATCAATCTAAAAACAAAATATTCTGCATATCATAATTTCAGTCATAACTGATTAAACAAAAACATACTGGCACTTTTTTACATCAGTTTACCTGATTTTATTACCATAGTCTTTGATTATCGTCATAAATACTCTATAAATCTATGCGACAATTTATGGTCCTATACATAATAAATATAAACAGTTAAATGAACAAAACGAATCTTATGCTGCCATATGGGCATAATGCAACTGCATTTTTCTGTTAAATAAATTATTTTTAAAAAACCTAGCAATTGACTAAATAATTTAGGGTGAAGCTGCAGGCACCTGCTTATCGGATATAAAATATTAGAACTATGACTGTTAACTAAAATCCTTATCTTACAGAAAACTTGAAGTACTTCGGATATTTCGGATAAAATGTCTGTCTGTGCGCGATAACTCTAATGCGCTTTTTCGGATTTTCATGAAACTCGGTATACGCATTTATAGCGTCCATGGGAAGAAGACTATTAATTTTGGACGAAATTGATTGACCGGTACCAGAGTAACGACTAAGTAAAGTTTAAATGGGAAATCATGACTAAAGTGTTTTGCAGATGACAAGCCGTTTGTCCTTCTCCTTGCTTAGATACGCGGTCTAATCAGAGACGGCGAGACGGAGGGAAGACTCTTACTGCTAGCGGCACTGCGTTAGCTCGTGCACGTGTTTGGCGGTGAAGGAATTGGCTTCTCATTTGAAAAATACTGTAGGCCTATAGGCCTACTACGTAAAAGTAAGCTGTACTTCCTCAACTTTCTCAAGAAACCATGGTCTAAAACTCAGTGATTTCTTAAATATGGCCTATTAACTTCGTCTGGCACTTCGTTTTATCAGTTTTCCTGATTTTATATTAAGTAAGTTTTGTAGCCTATATTATCCTCCTATTATGTAGTATTTTTACCCACTTATAGAACAGCTATAATTAAAAAAATTCAGCAGCAATACTGGCAAATCCAGCTGTCATAAGCATACAAAATTTGTTTTTTTAGCTTCTCTACGAGCATAAAAAACTGGATTTTAATAGCCGTGACGTCATTAACGCCTAAGACAGTCCAAATTACCCACTAGAAACTTTAAACTTCGCAGACTTATAGACTTTTAGATTACCCCTTGAGAGTAATTAAATCTTGGAGGATGAAGTGGCTGGACACGTTGCGCGCATGGGGGAAGAAAGACATAATAAAAAATATTAACGGGAAGACCCGAAGGGAAAAGACCACTTGGAAGACCTAGACGCAGGTGGGAGGACAATATTAGGATAGATTTAAGGGAAGACGGATTTGTGAGGGATGGTTGGATGGAGTTAGCACAAAATATGGTTGATTGGCGGGCTCAGGTAAGCGCGGCAATGAACCTTCGGGTTTCATAAAATATATAATACTCCTTTACCTTACTTAGGAATTGTCTATTGCCATCGAGTGAGTAAGTAAGTAGGCTAAGACTTATAGATTTTCGCCTATAACCGATGGGAAAATTCCAAAAAGTTGAAATTTTAAATTTTGTACCTTCCAAAAATATTTTGAAGTATTTTGACTGCGTATTTGTACCTACGTCTTCAGATGTTTTCGCAAAACTAAAGGAATATTGTTAACGTGATATTTTTTTTTTTTTTTTTTTTTTTTTTGTGAATTTGTTCAAGGGAAGATTTAGTGTGCAAAATTTTCGTAGGGATTTATTAGTTAAATTTTAATGCAGAAGAACTACAGTCAAGCAATATTTTCATACTGTGCTACATTTGTGTAGAATTCACCGTTTGACGTGGCACCACTTACTTGTACCCATACGAAAAAGGAAATATGCCAGCTGCCATAAGCATGCAAAATTTGGTGTTTTAAGCTTTTATACAAGCATTAAAAAACTGGATGGATGCCGTGACGTCATGAACGCCTAAGACAGTCCAAATTACTTTGACATGAGCTAAAAAGTTTACCTTTGCAGACTAATATATTTTCGCCTATAACCGATGGGAAAATTCCAAAAATTTCAAATTTTATATTTCGTACCCTCCAAAAAGATTTTGAAATTTTTTGACAGCGTATTTCGAAAAAAAAGAGTGCGTGGAACGCCACGCGACAGAAGTAAAACTTTATTTAATTTTTTTTATTTTTTCAATTTTTGATTATTGGATTTTTTCAATTTTGCATTATTGGACTTTTTGATATTGGGTTTTTGGACATTTTTAATATTAGATTTTGAACTTTTTAATTTTGGATCTTTGAATTTTGGATTTTTTAAATTTTCGATCTTTGAATTGTTTATTTTTTATTTTTTTAAATTTTTGATTTTTGGATTTTTAAATTTTTTATTTTATTTATTAAATTTTGGATTTTTGGATGTTATAATTTTTAATTTTGTTTTTTTAAATTTTGGAAATTTTTATTTTTTTAATTTTATATTTTTAATTTTGGATTTGCGCGGTAATGAACCTCCGGGTTTCATAAAATAGATAATATACCTTTAGATTGCTTAGGAATTGTTTATTGCCATTGAGGAATTAAGGTCTGAAAAATTTCCTTTGATTACTCGTAATCATTAGTCCGCACCGAAACAAGTAAGTAATTTCGTTCGGTTTTGAGTGTGACAAGGCCTCGCAACGAATGTTGGAATAGTTCCCTTGCAAAAGACGGGCCGCAACCCGCATAATAACAACCTCCCCAAATTTCAAAATTGTTAAATAAAAGGTAAAGGACCCTTAGACCGCGTAAGATAACATTTTAGAGTAAGAAATTGGATATACAAAATTACAATAGACTGTCTTTTCGGCAACAACAATAGAATGAAACATGCTAGCCACCCCTACTTTACTACTATGACACCACCTCCAAATCATACTAAAAATTATGGGGCAAATGGGCTTTGCCTAGGTACCCATTGCCTATTACATAGTAGTGGGCATAAAAGAGGAAGGAGCCACGTATCAAAAGTACGTTGCAGATATTCTCAATTCGATTCCGATTCGATTCCGATTGAGTGTGACTGATTTCGTGACTGATTGTGACTGATTTCGTGACGGTTTTAGTGTGACTGATTTTCCAGATTTACCCTCTACCGCCACTAAAGAAGTTTTACTTCAAAAAAAGGAATATTGTTGATTGACGTGACAAATTTTTTTGTGAATTCGTTCAAGGGTAGACTGAATGTGCAAAATTTTCGTACGGATTTATTGGTTAAAATTTAATGCAGAAGATCTACAGCCAAACAATTTTTTCATACTGCACTACATTTATGTAGAATTCACCGCTTGACGTGGCACTACTTACTCGTACAATGAAGGAAACGTGCTGAGACTGGTATGTGGAAGAATATTATTGTGTAGTAGGCACAACACGGAGTTTAGAGCTATTCCACGAGTTGGAGAAACTTTGCCTCTAACTCGTCATTAACATGGTTTTATCGCTTGAGGTACAACGGATGAATAGGGTACGGAATTCTGTTCACACCAGAAACACAATTCACGCGCCACGATTAGGGGGATTCCCCTCCACTTGAAGCATAGCCGGAAGTCGGACAACAAGCGGAGAAGAGAAGAATTTCATCAACAGAGCTATTCACTAAGGCGGAAGCTGCAAGAAAGTAGCATGGGAGATGAGCTAGCTGTAGCTATGCTTTCCTACTAGTGGCCGTATCATTAGTGACAAGGCTTGCCCCTAACCGAAGTCTATTTTAATAGCAGTACGTACATAAACAACACCAAGCATCCAAAGCCTCATCGGGCATGTGCAGAATTTATTTACATGATGTTTCTTTTTATATACGGAATGTTAGAATTAGAATTAGAATTAGAATTGTTTTATTTTACCTGGTGGAATTAAGGGCATTAGGCCTTCTCTTCCATTCTACCAGGATTATTGTAACTGAACATTACCAATAATGCAATAGAGAGTAGCTTATGATAAGTAGACTTCGGACTTTTAGGTCGCTAAAAATGCTGTTTTAGGTACCTAAAATAGGCTCTAAAAATTGGAAAATAATTTCTAAAAATCGTAAAATAGTCTCTTATAAAATCATTAAGTTGCCAATTTTCTGAAATATCTCGATTGCAATGCAGAATATTATATTTACTGAAGTCACCAATAATCAATAATCGTGATAAAACATAGATATAGGCCTATTTTACACAGAATGATATAGACCTATTAGGGCACTAGGGCCTGTATTACTACCATAACAGTGAAAACCTAATCCCTGCACCCAGAAGCTACGCATATCATACTAGCATATTCATCTCCTTGAATCCCTCAGTGATTCAGAAAACTACGGGTTTTTTATTTTTAATTATTTGTTTATTTTTTATTTATTTTTAACTGAATGTGAGAGTCGGGAGAAAAACACAACATTTTCTTAGGAATTCCAAGAAATTTTTCTACTGAAGACGAAACATTTCTTACTATTTAACCACGTTACAAATGTGTCATGTACTGCACATTCCGAGCTAAAAATTTAGTACGAACTGAAAATAAATGCTAGAATTTATAATAAAAAATGACTTGTTTTGAACTTTAGAGGAAAACAAGCAAAAAAAGGCAATATTAGGCTCTAGCTTAAAAAATAGGCTGTTTTAGGTCCTATAAAAGTATCAGTTTTAGGCATAGTCACTTATGAAACATGTAAGTACAAGTTTTCGTACAAATATCACTTAAGGATTAAAATAAGTTTTTACCTAAAATCCGAAGTCTAATGATAAGAGTACAATATAGTTACAGATACTCAGAAACACGATTATAATTTTATCATTTAAGGCTTAAGAACTAGTTTTCTGGAGATAACACAATACACAAAAACCAATATCTTAAATAGTTTACTACTTAATGAGATTTAAACTATTACTAAAATTTTAACTATTAGGCCTACTAAGAAATGTAATAGCCTATGCAAAAAATGAAAAATCGTGGATAGTTGGAAACGCTTATAATAGTGTGATGATTTATTGTTATTAATGTGCAACCAAGTCCCTAACTATGGCATCCGTGTCACATCTTCGTGTCACATCCGCAAAAGGTACCTAACCCAAATAGGCTACAACATTTTGTTTTTGTACGAATTTTTTTCTCGAAAACATGCTTTAAAAAGTTTTAGCTCTTGGTAGGTATAAGCAACCCATGTGCAAAATTTAAACAACATCGTTAGAGCCATTTTCGAGAAAATCGCGAAAACCGAAAATTTCTTCATGTAAAGTCTCCTTAAAAATAGAGAAACTTGTCGCCAATCTTCGTGTCACATCTTCAGTAGGTTCCTGACCTAAATACAAGATGTTGTATTCATATGATTTTCTGTTCTGGAGCTAGACTGTTCACAAACACAGACACATAGGCCTATAGCCTATGTTTCTGAAAATAGTATTTTTCGATTATGGAGACCTCAAAACATGTATTTATGTTAAAAACTCTACTTCGAATTTGGGAGTCGAAACAATACTTCCTCTACCTATTGTAACTATGATACGAACAGAGGAAGTAAAAATCAACAGTATTTATGTAACACCCTGTATATACAGAATCGTACAGCTATGCCGCCTGAGAGGGTTCTGGCGTAATGATGGGTTTTAAATACTGAGGTCACTGATGTGAGAAATCGAATGTTTATCGGAAGGGAAGAGATCAAGGGAGAGAGAGAGTGAGAAGGATGTACCGCATTGGAGCATGGGTTGGTTTTTTCCATTTAGCATACTGTGAATCTGGTAGAAGAAGGATGGACAAAAAACAAAGAATTACAGTAGAGAAACAACAGGATTGTTGTTTTCGGACTCTTCACGGATGGTTTATTCCATACTGACCTCTTTCTCATATCTAATAAATTCTGTGCTTGCTTCCAAGTTGCTTAGAAGGAAAGGACGGCTGCTTTTTACTCAGCGTACGTTTCTAACTGTTTAGCTTTCTAGGGCGTGCTGTTATTTCTTTTTCATCTCCTCTACGCTTTCGTATTACTTTTCTCTTTATCTTAAGTTTACTTTATGTGTGTTCCTTGTTTAATTCTTCCGCTTACAGTTTATCTAGTACCAAGCGCCTCTTCTTCTTTTCATCCCTTAAAACAATTCCCACTATGCTCTAAAAATCCGTTTAAAAATCTACATTGAATCTTTATTCACAACAAATATCTACTCTTATACAATTCAACGGCCCTAAATAGCGTGCTTGCTCGCCCGCTTCGTGAGACATCGGGTATACTCGGCGATGTTCGTCTCTCGCAGTCTAAACTTTCATTACGACTACAAAATTAGGAAGGAAAACCGTTTCTTTATTATATAAGGCCTAAGTGAAATGAACTCAATGAACAAATATTCTAATTCTATTTTTACTTACAATTTTCATAGCTCTGAACCACAAACATTTTTAATAATCTACCAGTGTAATTTTCTTTAAAATCCTGGAGTCAATGAATAATGGCGGGCGAAGCCGGGGGCAACAACTGTAAAATATTGATGGTTTTATTTCTTGAAATATCGCTGATAATAAACCATTCCTTCCCTTGAAACATTATATAATTTCTGAAAATTACACTGAATTGATAAAATAAAATTCACATCATATTCTTGTCAATAAACAGTTGAGAAACAATATGTATTATGTGTTCACCCATGGCCTCCTTTATAGGTTCTTTGGAACTGCATAATCGATTCTGATATAGTTTTCCCAGGGGGCGCTTTAAAGCCGGAATTTTAGCTGTTTCATTAATTATTAATGGCTTAGTTTATGAATGATTCGCGTGCAAGTGTTAATAAATATAATGCTTTAATAATTATTATTATGCTCTTAATTTTTAATTTTTAAAAGAATTATCGTGGCGAAGCCACGGGCACCTCCTAGTATCCTACATGTTTTCAAACCTCTTTCAATAGACTATCGCAATTTTGACTTACTCTAGTACCATATATGATTTCTGAAAACTTGTATTCGTATTTTAAAATCTGTTTAGATAATTAGATACAATAGTATATTGCGACACAAGGGCGGAAAGGCACGTTTACGGGTCGAGGAAACAGATTGAAAACCCTCGGCGCAGGCGCCTCGGGTTTTCAATCCTTTTCCTCGACCCGTAAATGCCTTTACGGCCCGTGTGTTGCATGCTATTTTTTGCACGACGGTTACTTATATCAATTTAATTATATTAATTGTGATATTAAAAGAAAATATTATGTATATACACTGTTTATTTCAGAAAGTGATTCGCATTTGTTATTGTTTATGGCAACCGAATATTTATAAAGCGGGGAGGCCTTGGTCATTACAGCCCGCAAATAAGCGTTTGCGGGCGGTAAAGTAACTCTCTGCTCGTCGCCCCTAGCAACAAGTAAAGTTCTGCCCGTCGCCCCTAGCAACAAGTAAAGTTCTGCCCGTCGCCCCTAGCAACAAGATTGCGTGTGGTAATGTCAAGTTACGATCCATGTAAACAACTTTCGTAAGTAACACTTACTAGCTAAGGAGTGCAAAAAAGTTAGGGATATATCTGTGGCTTGGTTCTTAAAGGGCCAATGTCATAAAACTTGCTTTTGAGATAACTGAATGAAACACATAAGATTCTACCACAGGGTGATAATCGATATATTATATGAATGGTCACGCTACGAGGGGTTATTAATAGAATTTAAATGATGATGGAAGTAGGCCTACCTCTTCTTTAGTAAGCCTATTATGGATGTGTTTGAAATGGAAGATGTTGATCTTGATGTTGCGATTATGTTTACGAATATTCATTTAGGCCCAAAAAAGACTATGATATATTTAATTACGCTAGCACGAAATCACATAGAAAAAAACTGACCGTAAATGCGATAGTAAGCCTATAAATCATAAAAATAAGGCTATGGGCAACGCTCGATTGAAATTTTACATAATATCCTTACACCGACTGGCCATTGATTCATTGTTTACATTGATTAATGGGCTAAACAATCAATGTATTTTTAGGTAGATTTGCAAGAAAAATCTACCTATTAGTATCGGTACCATGTCATGACTTTCGAAAAATTCTTTCATGTCTTTACATTTCATGCCTCCCTAAGTACGAAACCACCGCCCGTTCATTTTTTAAAAAATATTTATATATATCTTTACATGCTAGCTGCCGCAATTTTGAAGATATTTGAACCAAATTTTATTATGTTATTTCTAGGCCCAGTAGTTCGGAAAAGTTCGTTAATGAGCAAAATTGGCCCAAAGGGGGGTCGGGGGATGGGGTTAAAATTTAAAAAAAATATATATCTCGGCCCCTATTAAGTATAGAGGGAAACTTTGTTTGAATAAATTAGAGTACTCCCTATGGAGTTCACAGTGACACCAACGATTCGGGGGGTGGAAATTCGAAATTTTTAAAACCACTTCTTGTGGGGTATCGTTGAAAAGCTCTTGATGAGTACCGTACTCTACGAATCAATGACTAGTTTCTCGATAACTCTCATATAAGGCGAGATTTGAATCTTTGATAAAATGCTCTTTCCTCTTTTTTGCAGTTATTATTGCGGGTTTGTCATGCCAAGGCTAAAGAAGAAGAGTGCTGTGCAGCGACAGTAAATTAAACCAAAACCACTTCGAAATGTAGGGCCTACCTCAGCCTGTAGAACTGCCTAAAATGATTTTTTTTATTTATTCTACTTAATCTTGTAACATTTTATATGGGTAGCATTCTTCTCCCAGTCGTGTTACATGACCAGCCCAACGCAACCTTTTGCCTCCATTATATACATTCAATATGCAAGTGGCACGGATGACGTAATTTACATTCTGACCGCCTCTAAATGAACAATATAGTATATTAAAATACATGGAGCCAGTAAAGGGAGCCTACATTACATTTTGATAGAGGGCGACCGGCATCTGTTCATGACGCAATATCGAGAGCTTCCTCCCTCTAATGGCGTGTAAAATGCCCGCCGGCTCCACTGGTATAGTTTGCCAGTCTTTGTGTTTCTGTGTGATGAAAATGCAGCAAGTGAAATAATTAAAATATCGCCGGGGGCGAATTCGTGTCCTGCCCAACTTACTCCATTTCTACGTGCCAGCCACCCGGCTGAATATTATTTCAACAGAGTTTCTATTAAATATGAACACACACGCCTCAATTATTATCAGCTGATTCGTTACCAGGCAACCGGAGCGATGCGTTTTTATTTCAGTGCCTCCTGTGGCTTTCTTTCAGGCAATTATTGAAGAACTGAGTTTGAACACGTCCTCAAAGGATGTCATGCATGGGTACGCGGATGGATTTCTGTCTACAATAATTTTAACATGTAAACTAGTTTTTCAAGAACGTAAATAAGATATGTGGGCTATGAATTTGGTAGGGCACAAGTAGGCTTAATGTTAATATTGTATACGACAAAATTAATAAATATTATTATTAATTCTTGTGTCTTTGGAAACAAACTTGTCAATTTACTGTCAATATATAGGCTATATATATATATATATATATATATATATATATATATATACATAAAGTTATATTTATATATTTATATAAATATATTATATATATATTTGTATATATACGTCAATATACAGGGTGTTAATGAAAAACACCGAAATATTTTACCTGTGTATAGAGGGGACTTTTTTTTTTATTTGACCATAGTTGACCCAGAGCCCCACAGCTGGAGGCTACACTACTGGGGAGAATACAGATAATGCATAGATTGACAAGCAAATTTTATTAGGAGACTTTTACTCTACGGATTAAATTTTTCCTGTTACAGCATAAAATCTCCCAGGGCAAAGCCGCCACCGACTTCTAACATTAGAAAAAAATGCAAAACAAAGGAACTTCGTTGTTAATACTGTAGTCAGTAGTTATGAATAAGAAAAAAAGCCTAATGCAGTGAAGGTCAGTCATGTGATTAGTCTGTAAATTTTGCAGATTATGAAAACTCTCAATTATGATATAGCTGTGGATGAATGATTAAGAATCAGGTTTTTATCGATCACTAGGAAGGCATGAAGACGATTTAATGAAAATTTTAACCCTACTTTGCGTAATTATTGACTTATGAGCACCAAATTACAATGAGTTTAATGTCTTGTAGCATAAACATTTTACGCCATAGAGCAAAAATCTCCTAATAAAAGTTGCTTGTCTATTTCCTCTCTATATACAGGTAAAATATTTCGGTGTTATTCATTAACACCCTGTGTGTATATATATATATATATATATATATATATATATATACATATACTTTTGCTCTATGGATTCAATTTTTCCTGTTACAGTATAAAATCTCCCAGTGCATGGCCGCCACTGACTTCTAACATTAGAAAAAATGCAAAACAAAGGAACTTCGTTGTTAACACTGTAGTCACTGTATATATATATATATATATATATATGACGGTTATTTTATTCATAGTTTAAGTGTAAAGTAGTTACGCCATTCCTGACGGAGAAGAGGTTATTACAATGCCTGTTCTTTCAATTGAATTCGATAAAATTGAGTTTGAGCTCACCGCTACCCACAGACGTTGTCAGCATCTTGTCTATATTGCAGTCTTTCAATTTCAAGAAGGTTAGATAATATTCCCCAGCGGATCCTTCTGTCATGATGTGAGGAACTACTACTAGATCTTTGATACGACCTCCAAAGACGCTAGACTGTTTGGCAAGAAACAACTTATGTCTAGGAAGAGACGAAAAATATAAGAAGAAACAGACGAAAGCTTGTATTAGTTCCCTGATCCAGTCAAGAGGGAAATAAAAAAAGACAAAACAAAGGAAAAACTATCTAACTTTATAAAAGCAAAACAAAAAGCAAACGATCTAAGATACTATTTTTCCCGAATTGAAGAGTAAATGAGAAAACAAAACACTGTGCTGGCAAGTTTCCATAGAGACCTTATTATTCAAAGGAACTTAATTGATTACCTCCTCTCTCATTAGTTATGTTCCAGAGACAAGATGCCAATTTCCCCAGCTGCTTGCTTGCGTATTCAGCAATATACATGATTAGGAAAACCTGCTAATTTCTTGTTATGTACGTCATTAAATTAACGTTAAGCGAGGGAAATTCCTGGGTTTAAAATACCATTACCGAACAATCTATTGCACTCCCAGACTGCTGGAATAGCATTACAGTACAATGTATTGCCTTCAGTGGCGGAGTCGAATCTCATTTTCAGCAAATAAGTGGCGACACTATAGGAGGGAACTGTTAGTGGGCAATAAATTGTCTTGGATAAATTCTCTTTCTGGTATTCTTAATTTAACGACCAATTAAATATACAATATGGAGCGGTATAAATAAATAATGTCGTACAACTGAATATTATTAAAGCAAACTATACGAATAAATGTTAATAGTATAGATATATTATGCATATGCATTCATGTACCACAGATTATTGTCTCTGTTGGACATTACATGATTATATTATAGCAGAAAAATTCCTCTGACACTGGGACTTGAACCCAGGACCTTCGGCTATTCGTGCCAATGCTCTTACCAACTGAGCTACGCCAGAGTTCAATTCACAACGTCAGATAGAACCTCTCTCCTATGACTGAATGCCCTTAATGGTCTACCTATCAAATATTAATAAACTTAATTTTTTCTCCAATGAGGGTTTTTATAATAAAGTATAATATAATTTTGTCCATCTTATACCCTCATTAAAAAAATAATAATGCTTAAATGGTTTGCCTTTAACTCCTAAAGTTTCATTCTTTTAACATAAAATTCCTTATAGAATACACAATACCCCGGGTTAAAATTATCAAGGCAATTTAGGCTAATTTCTTGATAATTTTAACCCGGGGTATTTAATATTAGGCCTTTATAAGGAACACGGGAAGTAATTTAGGCTATTCATTGCAAATAAAAAAGTAAAATAATAACCTGTGATGACATCACTGCCAAATACAGTGAACGCCGCTTTATGTAATCGCGGATAATGTTATCAGTCGGGTAATGTTATCACTTTTATGAAGTCTTATACGAATTAATACTCATACACTGAAAAAATGCTGTTTTCTTTGATCAAAGATTCGGTTTATGTTATCACATTTTCATTTTTTTGCGGCTTTATTTCCAACTAGGCGTCATTCAAAATTTCGTTTTTAAGAATTTCGTTTCCCACTCAACTGTATTATGTTGTACTGGAGGTAATAATTCTGTTTCCAACTCACAGGATGACCAGTTCGAGGGGGTGACATTACCTAACTTTCTCTTTTAAGCTATAAAACATGTTTCACCCCACAGTTAAGCTGCAGATTTTTATTTATAAAGATAACAATGTTGACATGCAGTGTTGGCTAGTGTAAAATGAAAAGACTTGAACAGACAGGCCTAATATGTTTTGTTACGCGGTGTTCACCACAGATCAGTATAGACTTCCAAAAACGCTCCAACTCGTAACTCGTAACTGAGTATGGAGTATTGGTTAATGGTCTCCTAAAAGAAAGAAAAAATTATAAACATTGTAACGTTATAACTGGTTAAAAAGTAGGTGTTTACAGGTCTATTACTGTATTAGCGTATGAGTGGTTCAATGATTCACAGTTACGTATTATTGTATGAATAAATATTTTTAATTCTGTTTTGAGGTCGCGACCCTGTAAGGCCCGGGCGGCTTGGGTCGCTTAAGTCCTTAAAAAAAGGAGAGGTAAAACTAAGATAAAGAGAGAGATGAATAAATATCCTTCATTTAATTCCTTTGGCTCGGTTAATACTATCAGATCAGCTGCGTTCCAAAGTGATCACTAGACTTCGAACTTTTAGGTCGCTAAAAATGCCTTTTTAGGTACCTAAAATCGTTAAGTTGCCAATTTTCTGAACTATCTCAATTGCAATGCAGAATATTATATTTATTGAATTCACTATTAATCATGATAAAACACATATATAGGCCTATAGCACACAGAATTATATAGACCCTAGTAGTAGGGTCTGTATTACACTCAGAAGCTACGCACGCTAGCATATTCATTTTTTTTGGGGGGGGGTTACTGGATTTGGGAGTCGGGAGAAAAACACTACATTTTCCTGGGAATTCCAAGGAATTTTTCTACTGAAGACGAAACAAACCACGTCACAAATGTGTCATATACTGCACATTCCGAGCTAAAAATTTAGTAATGACTGAAAATAAATGCTAGAATTTATAACAAAAAATAACTTATTTTGAACTTTAGAGGAAAAACAAGCAAAAAGGCAATATTAGGCTCTAACGTAAAAATAGGCTGTTTTAGGTCCTATAAAATTATCAGTTTTAGGCATAGTCATTTATGAAACATGCATACACAAGTTTTCGTCCATATATCACTTAAGGATTAAAATAGGTTTTTACCTAAAATCCGAAGTCTAGTGATCACAATAAGCGGCGTACACTGTATTATACACTGTATTTTCAATCAGTGAATATTGCCATATAATAACATAACGCAATTGTATATCACTGTTAGGTCTTACCCACCCTCGATGCAACTCTGGGGTGGATTTAATCACAGAAATTACTCCAGTGATGTCCACAGGAGGCAAACATCTGCTTTAGGGGGGTTGGGGGGGGGTAATCTCTCACGAGGAGAATGTTTAGGTCATGCCGGGGAATGTCGTCGCCGTTACTACATTCCAGCGTTGGAGAGGGAGGGAACACCTCATATTGATGTCCGGCAGAACCGCAAACATTAGCGAGGATCCCACCCCCATCACAAAGTTGTTATTAACTCTCTGGAATTATGTCGCAATATTATCGTAGTTCACTCCTGTTTTTTCAAACCGATTCCGGCATTACATTCCTAAATTGATTTCCTGCGTAAAATTTAATTAGCGTTACGCCACAGGTCTAATTCATCAACTCGGATATGAATATATGTAGATGGATAGTATGCAGATACAAGAATCTACTGCAGAATCACATTTTGCAAATTTAAGTGAGAACACACAAAGTGCGGAAGGGCTATTGTAAAGTACTAGCAGGTGCCCGCGGCTTCGCCCACGATAATTAATTTTAAAAATTAAAAATTAAGAGTATTATAACTATTAAAGCAATATATTAATTAACACTTGCACGCGAATCATTCATAAACTAAGCCATTAATAATTAATGAAACATCTAAAATTCCAGCTTCAGAGTACATTCCACGCTTAGAAAGCGCCCCCTGGGAAAACGATATCCGATTCGATTATGCAGTTCAAAAGAAACCTGTGAACACATAATACGTATTGTTTCTCAACTGTTTGTTGAAAAATGAATATGATGTGAATTTAATTTGATAAATTCGGTGTAGTTTTCAGAAATTATATAATGTTTCAAGGGAAGGAATGGTTTGTTTGGATTTTTATTATCAGCGATATTTCAAGAGTTAAACCATTAATATTTTACAGCTGGTGCCCCCGGCTTCACCCGCCATTATTAATTGACTCCAGGATTTTTAAGAAATTTACACTGGTAGTTTATTAAAAATGTTTGTGGTTCAGAGCTATGAAAATTGTAAGTAAAAATAAAGTTAGAATATTTGTTCAGTGTTGAATTCAATTCGACCTTATATAATAAAGAAACGGTTTTCCTAATTTTGTACTCTTCGTGAAAGTTTAGACTGCGAGAGACGAACACCGCCGAGTATACCCGATGTTTAACGAAGCGGGCGAGCGAGTAAGCACGCTATTTAGGACCGTTGAATTGTATAAAAGTAGATAGATTGGGACAGCAAATTGGATAACGGTTAAGGGATAACCGAAGTGTTGAGAATGATCTTAAGCAGTTTATTTATAAACTTTGATTAATTTTCTGAAACCATAACTTTTTAATACACATCAATGTTTTTTGTCTCAATACATCGATGTATTCAGGTCGATATTATTGTATCATCGATGGTCATCGCCGATTTTAATATCAATGTTTTAACTATCGATGCTCAACCCAATTATGTTGATTAATAACACAGATCAACAGCCATTTTGGTGCCTTAGAATTTATACTTATTTTTTGGGTATATTTAGGTCGCTGATGCCAAATGTTCCATTAGTTTTTCCCTATCAGCTTTAGTTTCGTGTGATATGGTATTACCATTATGCATATTATCCCATTTTACGTTTGATATAAATAAAAAAACAGTGCCTATTTTTAGCTTCTAAATCATGTGAAGAGAAAAGCAACACACTAACATTACATTAACATTACAATAACAATATAACATGGGGTCTATAAAAAAATTGATATTATCACATACTGTACAGTCGTTTATGACTTATGAGCTGTCAATTTGAGGGCCAAAAATAATACAGCTTTTAGTTTTTCTGTACTTCGTACAGTTTTCGTCCTACGGGTCCAAAGTATGGTCAAGAACCTTCACTAGCTATATTATCAAGCAAGATTTTGTTCGCGAAGGAGATTATAAGTTAATGGCACTCTAGGCCTATAAAAGTAGAGCTGGTAGAGAAAAACTGTTTACATATTTGGAATAAGTACACTAAGTAGGCCTATAGCAAAAATCCGGTAAAACATCTGAGACAATTAATTTACAGCATACTCAATCTGTTATATCTGTGGCTTGGTTCTGAAAGGGCTAATGTCATAAAACTTGCTTTTGAGATAACAGACTTTGAAACCTCTATAGAAGTAACGTTTTTTGCTGAGAACTTCCGACATTGGCCTCTAAGGTTTCTGTATTATGTCTATTAATAGCATCAGACATTGGCACTTTCAGTATAGTAGGCCTAATGCATAGATCTCATTTTTGCAAGAAATTGACATTAGCCCTTTTATAACCAATCCACATATATGTTTTATTTTTGTCCTGTAGAGTGGAAGATAAGGCCTTACTGCCTTATTATTATTAAGTGCCAGTATGGTACTTTATGAGATTGTGTGTGGGGACGAAAAATGTCTGTCCGTCTGTCTGTCCGTCCGTCCGTCCGTGTGTCTGTACGCGCGATAACTCAAATACGCTTTGTCGAATTTTAATGAAACTTGGTATACACGTTTATAATGTCCATGGGAAGAACCCTATTGATATTGAACCAAATCGGTTCACCGGTACCGGTGTAATGCCCAATTTAGTGCCTATTTTAATAGATTATGGCGCCTTTCTATAGAAAGGCGCCATGAAACTTGGTATACTTATTTATGACGTTCATGAGAAGTGCCCTATTGAATTTGAACCTAATCTGTTGACCGGTACCGGAGTCTACTTTAAAGGCGCAATAACTCAAATACGCTTTATCGTATATTTATGAAACTTCGTATACGCATTTATAATGTCCATGGGAAGACGTCTATTTATAATAGATAAAATCGGTTGACCTGTTTCGGAGTAATGCTCAATTTAGTGCCTATTTTATGGTAATATACTTATTCGAAAGAATTTATAAAAAAAAATGAAAATCAATTATCTTGACAACACTGCTTATTGTTTTACTGTTATCTTATAAGGCCTTGGAAATTAAAATACAGGTAGCTATGACAAAAAACACTATCGATTTACAAGCGCTTATCCAACTAGACCGTTAAAATGACCCCGGTGGCCGAGATGGTAACGCTTTGGCCTCACATTCTGGAGTCCATGGTTCAAAACCCGAAACCGGCCAATTTGAATTTTTTTTTTTTGACATTTTTATGTGAGTGTGCGATTGTCATGATATCACATATCTGTACAGTTCAGGTGATGCTGGAAGAGTTTAATCTCATTAAAAAAAACTAGACCTTTGTTCTTCCGTAAGCCCTGCTTAATGAATAAATCTGGAGCTTAACTTGGAAATCAATTTAAAAAAAAAAAACATATTCTGCATATCATAATTGCAGTCATAACTGTTTAAACAAAAACATACTGGCACTTTGTTACATCAGTTTACCTGATTTTATTATTATTGTTATTATTATTATTATTATTGTTATTATTATTGTTATTATTATTGTTATTATTATTGTTATTATTATTATTATTATTATTATTATTATTATTATATTTAGTGGATCTACGTCACTAGGGTAGTAAAATTATCATAGCAGGAAGTTTGTATGGATGACGCGGTCCACTGAGTGAAAACCCTCGAGACACTTCACATAGGGACAAGGCCTGTAATTACGCATCCCCACTGGAGGGGGACTTCCGGACTTCTTGGTCAGCAACCCCCGAGGACGCTGACAAACTCTTGCAACTCTGCTTAATCTGTTCGCAAGCTAAGAACAGACTGAACAACTGCCCATCACAGCTTGAAGGAGGAATATTTAAATAATCTGACGCAACGAGAAATTAATATTGAGTTACAAAGATGCATGTACGGTACGCGGCTAAAGGCTAACCAGCCATTTAATAAAATATGGGAATTTTTCCATCAAAGGGAGAAGTTATAAAATTATTGTAATTGGGTGGTCAAAAATAACTTTAAAACCTCAAATTCTCTGAATATTAAGGACTTAGGTGTATCTGAAGTGGTTCCATGTGTAAAACCTGTCGATTTACTGATTTATTGCGTTGAGTTACTTTTTTGCAATTTTTAGCATGATTTTAACACTCTTTAATACCAAGTAAGTTAGTCAAGAATAATCAGCAATGTTCATTTTCATTTGAGAAAATATACATCTTAAGGTACAATCTGGTTTAAGATTAACTTCAAAAAATATGTGTCGTTAATTACTATGTAAAATAACAAATAAGTGACTTTTTGTCCCACCCGTAATGGTGATAGTTTTGTTAAATTTTTATTGATGAGTTAAATAAATATTCTGAGAACCTGGAAACAGTTTATAATTTGTATTTAATCCCTTATACCTTCATTAATAACAACATTAAAACCCTAACAGTAATAGCAGAACAGCAAATGAGCTTTTGTTTTGCTTAATTAAAATCAGTGTCCAAATTATGTCCCACCCATAATAGATTTTGAAAAACAAATTTAAAATAAATTTAAAATAATGCTTCACATGTAGTGTGGAAGAGAACGCATTGTAAGTTTCACAGAGTGTGAATAAAAACAAATTCTAGTTTATTATTAGGCTAGTCCAGTCAACGAAGGGGTTGTAGAGGACATGGAGGGGGAGAGAATTTTTTCTTCGGGAATGTGTTGGGGTAGTTAGGAGGTAAACATACTAAAAGTCCCCGCCCCTATCCCTTACGCTTCATGGGGGTAGGGGGTGGAAAAGGTCCACTTTTTTTGTTTTTCGCTTATAATTTGAAAATGGTGCGTCGTAGGGGAAAATTTTCATGTAAGAAATTAAAACTGACATAATTTTCTACATGTTGGTTCATGTACCCTTTTGTCGTATCTATAACTGTTTTCGAGATATGGGCTGCTGGATGTAACTAATTTTCCCAAAACTAATTTTTACCTCACTTTTTAGTTAAATTTGTCTTTCTAACTCATCAGCCTTACGTTTTACAGCAACGTTGTGAGAAAAAGAGTTGTAGAGCATTAAATTTCCTTTAAATGTGTATATAGATATTTAATTTATCTTCAACAAAACAAAAGTTACAACAATTTGAAATTGTCCGGTAAAATTTATGATTTCTCAAGAAAATAGTAGGGCCTACATTTATTTCCCATTTAAAGAGCTATAACTATATGCGAACATGCGAATCATTTTCTGAAATATAACATCCATCTTCAATAGTGTATATCCATAAAGTTTTCAGCTAATATCTCAATTAATATAATTAAATTGATATAAATAATCATCGTACAAAAAATAGCATGCAATACTCGTGCCGTGAGCGCTTAACGGATCTCGGAAATTGAAAAAACTCTTTCCTCGATCCGTATGCATCGCATCGCAATAAACTATTAAGCTATTTCTTTATAAATTGCTTATGTGCGAGAAAAATAGGACCAGTTAACACGGAAAGCTAAGTAATTA
The DNA here is from genome assembly GCA_964059195.1 of Ectobius pallidus. NCBI lineage: Eukaryota > Metazoa > Arthropoda > Insecta > Blattodea > Ectobiidae > Ectobius > Ectobius pallidus. Next base: position 15,429,829 of record CAXKWD010000003.1, read on the forward strand.
TAGGAATTGCTTTGAGGAATAGTCTTGCGTTAGTGTAACTTGTATGTTATTTCGCACAATTGCATTGCCGAGTTTTAGGGGTTTTAGTTCTGCAGCTAATTTAGTAGTTAAAAGTAAGAAAAATTAATAAGTTATCCACAAATAGTATAGAATTTCTACCATATAATGATAAATAATACTGAAATGTAAGAAGTATTAGGCAATTGTAATTAAAAAATTAAAAATTATAATGAATGAAAACGTTTTACTTATGCATGTGAACCAAAAATGGATAATATTTCTTTAGCTTGCTATTGCCATTGGGTAGGTAAGTAATTTATACATTTCATTCATACATATATATAGCACCTATACTACTTTCATCCTGCATGACAAAGTCGAACGAAACAAGGCCTCTGAAAGCTAATATCTGGATAATACATTCAAAAGTTCTTGCTGCAAAGAGCAATGCATGTTCAGCCGGACTCACAAAACACAATATGACAACCAAACTTCTCATGTTCAGTAATTAATGCATGCATGGCGTGGTGGAAAAAAAAAGAGAGTAGGTTTCATTCATAGTAACAAAATGAAAACCTCATTAGTAATTACCAAGGCCCCCTGATACACCAGCTGACATATGCATCACAGTTCTCAGGTAATCCCCTGCCAGCCTCACATATATCAGGGCCCCCATATAATTGCATTCAATGAGACGGCTCGGAACAGAGAAACGCTTTCAAGGCCCCCCTACACCAGCTTGCATAATGCGAGTTCTCTAGCAAATACCGAAGAAAACGTGAGAGTTCCGCAATTTATAGGCGATTGGATACAGTGCGTAGACTGAATGTAGACTGGCTTATTTTCTCAGGCTATAAGATAGCTTTTTGGTATGTAGAAAATGAAATGGTATTATACTCTGGGTTTAAAGGTAGTAAACACTTCCAACTTTGCAGCACTGCTCCGATAAAGTGAATATTTACCTCTATTTTTACTCCGCCCCCAAACCCCCGCCGATATTCTCGGGTAAGGTTTTCGGATTTTTCCTGTGGTTTACAGCCTAAAAGCTATACGTGTAACAAATTTCAAGTTTGTAGCTCATCTGAATGTGGGCAAACATTAATGTCAGTGAGTGAGCCATTTTTCGGGGGTTTTTAGGACTAAAATTAAAAAAAAAAAAAATACTTTTTGGAATTTTTCCTGTGGTTTACAGCCTAAAAGCTATACGTGTAACAAATTTCAAGTTTGTAGCTCATCTGAATGTGGGCATACATTAATGTCAGTGAGTGAGCCCTTTTTCAGGGGTTTTTAGGGCTAAAAATAAAAATATACTTTTTGGAATTTTCCTGTGGTTTACAGCCTAAAGGCTATACGTGTAACAAATTTAAAGTTTCTAGCTCATCTGGAAGTGGGGAAACGTTAATGTCAGTAAGTGAGCCCTTTTTCGTAGGTTTTTAGGGCTAGAATTTAAAAAAAATAACTTGTTGGAATTTTCCTGTGGTTTACAGCCTAATAGCTATACGTGTACCAAATTTCAAGTTTGTAGCTCATCTGCAAGTGGGTAAACATTAATGTCAGTGAGTTTTGTCAATATTATCGTTTGTCAGTAAGTGAGCCCTTTTTCGGGGTTTTTAAGGCTAAAAATTTAAAAAATACTTTTTGGAATTTTTCTGTGGTTTACAGCCTAAAAGCTATACGTGTACCAAATTTCAAGTTCCTAGCTCATCTGGAAGTGGGCAAACATTAATGTGAGTGAGTGAGTGAGTGAGTGAGTGAGTCAGCCATGTGGCTTTATATTATAGGGATTAATCACCAGGGCCCGGATTTTCATGACATATCATCTTTTAACTGGCACATCATGGATGCTGGCCACTAGTGCAGATATTCTGATCATGAAACATAGATTATAAAAATGATGAATTTTAGAGTAATTTGTGGTCATTTTCCCATCTTTTAATTCTTAGGTAATTTTTTTTTAAATTTAATATCATTATTTGGTCACTGTATGGCCTTTGTCCCCATTTTATATTTTGGGTAGGCTACTATTAAAAAAAATATCAAGTCACTGTTTTCTCATGATTTTCTAATTTGTTATTGTTTCTTGCACTGACACCTATAGTTTTTGTGCATTTACTTAAAATGAATATTATCGAAACTCTAAATAATTATTAATAAATAATTCAAGGGGAAGTAGGATTTGCGAGTGATGATTGGATGGAGTTAGCACAGAATAGGGTTGAATGGCGAGCTCAGGTAAGCGCAACAATGAACCTTCGGGTTCTATAAAAATAGATAATATTCCTTTAGCTTATAGAACCTAAAAAGGGCTAAATTGGACTGAAGGGCCTAAAAGAGACTAGGGAGGACTTTTGCTGAAAAACTAGGGGCTAAAGAGGACTTTTGCTGAGAAACAATATTTTAAAATAGATTTTCCAATAATGCAAAGGAAAATAAACATGGGAATTTGTACATTTTAAGAAAAGACATAATAAAAATAAATTTATACAACGCACTGAAATTAACAATGTATATGTCGCTTTGTCGCTTGTCTTTCTAACTCGGAAATGTACAGCCTCGCCGTCACAGGAAATGAAACTTGAAATCTGCGACTACCCTATTGTCGTTTCAACTTAAAAATATTTATTGCCGACCAATGACAGAGAAGTAGGCCTATATTAAAGGAACAAATTCGTGACACTCGAGTCTACTTATTTTTGTAGATCGGAAGTGAATCGAGTGGTGTATCATTGTATTATTAAAGGGTAAATACTGTTGTTGTTTATGTTGTTTATGCTATTTGTTTATGCTATTTTTCGAGTGCCGATATAAGTAGACTTGCCAGATTTCTGAAATGTTCAATCGGGACACCGGAATGCCCCCCAGCGTCGCGGGTATTCAAGGGTGCACAGCCTTGGCGGGTTTTAGAGTGTTTTAGAGGGCAGTTTATTCTCAATGCTATGAATAAATGGTTACTGATTAGGAACCTAAACCAAGGGTAATAATAAATGGCATAAGAATATAAATTTAAACATTTTATTTCTAACATGTTAATATTAAAAGTTAGTTAAGTAAGAAGAAACACTTTGAATGAGGAATACAAATTTGAACAATATTTACATGTACTTTTCATTGGTTAGGACTTTTTTAAGACTATTTTGGTCATCTAGAAAATCAAATTTAATTTTTACCGGGACGTGAAGTAAACCGGCCGGGACACCGGGATTTTGTCTGAAAACCGGGACTGTCCCGTTCAAACCGGGACGTCTGGCATGCCTAGATATAAGGAATAGTTATTTGTTTATTTTGTAAAATAAAACTAGAATAACTGTGTCGAAATTATGATAAGAATTTTCGGTGCAAATATTAGTATTTATTAATACGGCTAAAATCATTTGTTTAAAGCCCAAAAAATCCGGCCTTTAGTCATCATACGCCCATTGCATAATGTGCGACGAGTAAGTTTTACTATTAGCTGTATATTCGGTCGGTTTCAGGCAAACAGTTGACTGCACTGGCAAAGTAGTAGAAGAAGAAGAAAATGAAAGAAGAAGGAGAAACTCATCAATCCATGTGTAAATTTCGCAAATGACAGTTTGTCTTCAACACTCCATGGAAACGTCAGACTGTGTAATGTTGTTGAACTGTTTCTGCCACATTAAACAAAAGAAGGAAACGAGGGACATAAATTTTGAGCATCCTGTGATGTTGAGACTGTGTCTAGGAGAGACACCGGGTGACCACGGCCATTGGCAATCCTCCAATACAACAGCTGCTCACTTAGCTTGTGACATTGCCAAATCAATGTTATCTACATGGACTATAATAGATACAGTACTCTACGTATCGTATTACCAACTACAATTCAAATTGCGTATCCTTTTACTAGCAGGCAACTGATAGATGTTTTGTTTAAATTACTTATTTATCAGAAAAATAATTAAAATATTATATTTATTAATACTGACATAGTTTTTACATAAATTACTGGAATTACATAATTTTATTCTTATTTATTTTGTTTAACGTTAAAAATATAAGTAATTAAATGAACAAAACTAATATTATGCTGCCAAACGGCCATGCAAATTCGAGTTAAGCTCCAGATCGATTCATTAACCAGGGCTTACGGAAGAATAAAGATCTAGTTTGATAAGCATATGTGAGAGAATATGTGAGTAGTGTTATCTGTCAAAGCTAACCTTATTGCAACTTCCAAAGTCGTATTTGAACACTGTAAAACAATATGTTGTCACGAGAACTGATTTGCATTTGATAAATTCTATTACCATAAAATAGGCACTAAATTGGGCTTTTACTCCGGTACCAGTCAACCGATTTGGTCCAATATCAATAGGCTTCGTCCCATGGATGATATAAATGAGTATACCACGTTTCTTGAAAATCTGAGTTATCGCGCGTACAGACACACGGACAGATTGACGGACAGACATTTTCCCCTCCACCAAACAATCTCATAAAGTACCATTCTGGCACTTAATAAACTTTACAAAAAGAAACCGAGAATAATCATTTTAGACTTGTGACTCACCACTAGGAAGAGGCGAAGAAAACTAGATGAATATCCATGTACACTTACCTGAAAACAATAGAAACAAATCATTTATAATATTAATGTGTCCAGGGCATTAACCTATGTCCCTAGGGTAAGCCAACACAATATAGCCTAATACAATTAGAGCTACTGTCAATTTCTTCTGTGCCTCCCAATATATATACAGAGTTTTAATAAATAACACTGAAATATTTTACCTTATATAGAGGGAAATTAGACAAGCAACTTTTATTAGGAGATTTTTGCTCTATGACGTAAAATGTATATGCTACAGGGCATTAAAGTCATTATAATTTAGTGCTCATAAATCAATAATTAAGCGAAATAGGGTTAAAATTTTTATTAAACTGACTTCATGCCTTCTCATTAATAGATAAAAACCTGATTCTTAATCATTCATCAACAGCTATATCATAATTTAGTGTTTCCTTTATCTGCTAGATTTACAGACAAATCACATGACTGGCCACCACTACATTAATCTTCTTTTTATTCATAACTACTGACTACAGTGTTAACAACGAAGCTCCTTTGTTTTTCATTTCTTTCTAATGTTAGAAGTCAGTGGCGGCCATGCCCTGGGAGATTTTATGCTGTAACAGGAATAATTGAATCCATAGAGCAAAAATCTCCTAATAAAAGTTGCTTGTCTATGTCCCCTCTATACAGAGGTAAAATATTTGGTGTTATTCATTAACACCCTGTAGGCCTATATCCCACAGTACGAGAAATGTTTCAATTCCGGTAGCGAATACTTTGAAAAATAGCTGAACACTTGCAGTATTTGTTGCAATAAACATTTCCACGAAATTGTGTTAGGTTTCTGTAAACGGCCCCAGGGAGTGTTACTTTATGGACGCGTCTCGTACACACTTCTGCTATATTTAAGGTAAAAATGTTTTTATGTCAGTTCACTAAAAGAATTGCAATACCACCGATAAATACCATTTAAATTACTTGAGGTCTATTACTCATAACATGGTCGTAGAAAGGTTAAAAGTGGAATTGTGTTTATTTTTCCACGACGTAACTAATTAGTGGTACTTACGAATACTGTTGCCGTGGATCGTAACTTGACATTCCCGCACACAATCTGGTTGCTATGAAAACAAAAGAAATCTCCGCGGTAAAAATTACAAAAAGCACAAGTGCCGTAAGTAAAACCATCATAATACAAGGCTTTATGGAAGACCGGAACCAAGGCCCCCTAGTTTGTGGCGACTTTAACAGGACAAATATTCGGTTCCCATAACAACCAACACATGCGAATCACTTTCTGAAATATAACATGCATCTTCAATAATGTATAAACATAATATTTTCAGCTAATATCTCAATTAATATAAATAAATTGATATAAATAATCATCGTGCAAAAAATAGCAAATACTCGTGCCGTAAACGCATAATGGATCTCGGAAAATTGAAAAAACTCGGCGCAAGCGCCTCGTTTTTCAAACTCTTTCCTCGATCCGTATTCACCGCTTACGGCACTTGTATCTCAATATACTATTTTCGCGTTATTATAAGAATTTCAATTATTTTGCGATTTAAAATTATGTTTTTCGGGGTAATGTGTGAGGGTAAAAAAAAAAAAATTTGCAAACAACTGTCGAAATCAGAACAATTCGTGTTATCGCGTCTCACGAATTTCACGGATCTAACAGGCGTTACCCGCAGATTCATGAACCTTAAAAATTAGTATTCACGGAAGCAATCCAACTTTTCTCTTTTCAAAAAACCAATAACAAAAGTCCCTTTCAATGAACATTAAGGGCTGGAGGGTACTTGAGTATGGATAGGACGGAGTGAATCTAATAAACGTTTATTTACTTTGCTCGGGGTTCGTGACCGAAATGCACGGCGGAGGGAGTCGAATGATTGTGATGGCTCTGACGCTAAAAGGTTTTGAAAGCCTGAACACAGGGGGCGATGGCTACGTCCTCCCATGACCACTCACAACGTCGCCTCGCATTTTCGCTTTCCATTTTAACGAGTGCTGAAAGGTGGGGTTAAGAACGTGCCATCTAATGGCATCTGTGTGTGTGTATGTGTGTGTGCTAACGCCATGCAAACTAGGTGAATGGAAATCGTCATTTTTATTGATCCTTACAAATGCATATAGAGTGCAGCTAACTTCAATTTGCATTCTCTACGCGTAGCATAGCTACTACAGGTACAAGAAGTAGTCCACAATGAAATTGAACCTCTAGTTTTCATAGGTAATCCCACGAGAGATTACGAGTTTATCGATATAATATATAGATATTTATTGTTATATATCGATACATAGATATATCGATATTTATTGATATATATCGATATACATATATATCGATATCTATCGATATACATAGATATATATCGATATTTATCGAATTTCGTTCCCGAAATTTATATATATATATATCGATATACATAAATATATATATCGATATTTATCGTTCTCGAAATTTATATATATCGATATACATAAATACATATATCGATATTTATCGAATTTTGTTATCGCAAATTTATCTAATGAAACTCATATTCTCGAGTAGGATTTATTAAGACTACTACATGAATAAAATGAAACGCATTTTGTAAATAATAATTATTTCCTTACTTTTCTGTCAATATTCTGTCGGCCATGAGATCACGGCATACTAGGTGAATGAACAGTCCACGAATCGATTCGATGAATCGATCCGAGTTCACAATGCTACCATTGTGCGCATCACAAGATGGAGGGCGTCGTGGTAGTTGCTTAGATCAAAAAGTTATAAAAGCACACCAACTGGCTTGCACCCAATCGAAATTTTTTAAAATCAGTGGACATTGACATTATTTCAATTTCCAAACATGTTATGTTGTAGAAAATATTTTTTTGATTCTGATGACTGACAGCATGTGACGTATTAATCATCTGACGCTGAGACGTTAAAAATTAAAAATATCAAAATATGTTTTTCAATTAAAATACGATAAAATAGTGATAATAATTATAATAATTTTCTAATTATTACTGTTCTACTAAAATTACTTTTTAAATGTCTGCCTATATTTTGCATCTTGCACATTGTTGCCAGTATATTATTTTGTACCCCATTTTGTACCCCATTTTGTACCCCATTGTCCGGTAAAGGAAATCTTAAGTGAACCGAAATCCCCACTTTTTAGGAGCAAATTAAAGACATTCTTAGGAAGCTTACATTTACAGTTTATTCAAAAGACACCGCAAGTGAAGTATTCGAAAATAAAGTATTCTAAAAGTTGATTAATGGAAAAACGTTCTTGTTGAGTTGGAAATGACAAAGGTATTGATAAAATAAGCAAAACGTATCCCTAAAGATTTTTGGATCAGAGCCATGGAAATTTAAGTTAAAATAAAATAATTTAATATACTTTTATTGTACTTGTTAAAGTGGCACCTATAAATCCTCTGAAAATTGTAAAAAGCTGAAATAAAACTATTTTAATACGTTTAAAAAACTAAAACAGGGTTTATAGAAACCTAAAAATCCGGGCCCTACTCATGACATTCAACAAACATAGTTAGTATGCAAAAAGAGCAACACAGTGCAAAAAGTTATTTAACAATTGATTCCTGCTGATGGTAGGATCCTAATAAGTAGGGACCGGATTCTTAGGTTTTTACCTATTTTTTTCCTTGCTTCTAAAACAAAAAGCGCTCATACACTTTTTCGAATCACGTCCGTAGGATTCACCCACATAAATTCTGTGGCACCTAAAAATACCTAAATGGGGTATAAAAACCTAAATATACCTAAACGGGATATAAAACCTAAAATATCTAATTTAGGCTACTTTTTTTGTCTTTTTTGGTTGTCAGTTGAGGAATCGATATTTTGCGGAGAGACAATTTTTGCCGGGTTGAAATTAATACCACCAGCGTTTCGTTCAACCCATTGTCGTCTAGGATGGACGGTATCAAGAGAGGAAGTGTAGAGTACCGGCGTATTCCTTTTAAAATATTCGTACGAACAACCATTGTTGCCATGTATGAACAAGGGTATAGAATTCTGTGTTTTAAAGCGTTTGTTTGCCTTTAGTACTGTCCTGTTATTCACAATGAGTGGACACACTATGTTTTAAGAAGACGTGTTAATGATGTATTGAATCCTATGTAGCACATTAAAATTCATTAAACCAATTATTCTACCCGAAAACGATATTTTGGATAAAAAACCTAAAAAAAACTATTTCACCTAATGGAAAACCTAAAACAGTGTTTTTAAAAACCTAAAAATCCGGTCCCTACTAATAAGAGTAACGCCATGGAGGTATAAAATACAGAGTATGTGTATCAATACAGCCGATACAATGAATGATTAATACCCTGACTTGAAAGTCTTGTTTATTGCGAAGAGGCCCGTCAATATTTTATTGCTCTATAATGAACAGTGACTGGGAGCTACACAACAAAGGGAATGACTAATTTACATGTACACAATGCGAGCTGATGAGGGTCAGCAGCAGGAAATAGGTCTCTGGTGTGTTCGCGCATGCGCTATTATTTTTAAGGGAATGACCGAAGTGATGAGAGTGGATTTCTAGACTGCTTGTCCTAGAAACTTTAAATTCTGCACACATAATTAAAGTGTAACCCGACATTACAGTTTGAAAATTCATTTTTGCACGATTTAACTAATTAGTGGTACTTACGAATATTGTTGCCGTGGATCGTAAGTTGACATTCCCACACGCAATCGTGTTGCTATGTGCGGTAGGGGTTTCCGTGCGGTAAGAATTTACTTACGCCACACCTCATAATTAGGGACCGGATTTTTAGGTTTTTAAAAACACTGTTTTAGGTTTTCCATTAGGTGAAATAGTTTTTTTTAGGTTGTTTGTCTAAAATATCGTTTTTGTGTAGAATAATTGGTTTAATGAATTTGAATGTGCTACATAGGATTGAGTACATAATACTTGTAAAGTTTAACTTAACAAAATTGACTTAAAATTGTGTAAACTTGCTTTAAGACAATATTATACAATTGAAGAAAGAAAGCATAAACAATCAAAAGAAGCAGTGAAAATAAGATTGCCTCACATTTCCTGGTTACAGTATATCACTAAATATCTTTCAAGATTTTCAACTGTGAAGTTCTTCCTGTTATCTCTTAGTTAATAGTTAATACTGTATTTAGACACTACCCTTCTCAGGATTCGAATCCGATGCTTCTAATTTAGTGAGTAAAATACTTTATGGTTGGATGTGGATAATGTGAAACTGATTATTTTCCTTTTTTCGGTTGTTACGCATGCTAACCGCACAACAGATCAACTAGGGACGAAAACTTCCCCCTTTTCTAGAAAGGTATGTAATAGCCTACGTGTTTCTGGCAGGCTTGACAAAATATTACTTTGCCATCTGTAGTGAAATTCAGATCGTCGCCAATCCACTGCCGTAATAAACTCGATTTCATTTGTTTCGGCATAATTAACACGTCTTCTTAAAACTCACAGTGTGACCACTCAGTATGAATAACAGGGCAGTACGGGATCACCAGGGGGCACTCGCGAAAATGAGGAATTCCTTTTTAAAACAAGCGTTATAAAACGCATAAATCTATATCCTTGTTCATACACGGCAACAATGGTTGTTCATACGAATATTTTAAAAGGAATACGCCGGTACTTTTTTCCTCCCTTGATACTGTCCATCCTAGACGACAATGGGTTGAATCAAACGCTGGTGGTATTAATTTCTACCCGACAAAAATTATTCTCTCCCCGCAAAATATCGATTTCTCAACTGACAAACAAAAAAGACAAAAAAGGAGCCTAAATTAGATATATTTAGGTTTAGGTATATTTAGGTTTTTATACCCCATTTAGGTATTTTTAGGTGCCACAGAATTAATGTGGGTGAATCCTATGGACATGATTCGAAAAAGTGTATGAGCGATTTTTGTTTTGGAAGTAAGGAAAAAAATAGGTAAAAACCTAAGAATCCGGTCCCTACTCATAATACAAGCCTTTATGGACATGGCCCCCCAGCACAGATATTCGGTTCCCATAAATAACAACAAATGCGAATCACTTTCTGAATTAAACATCTATCTTCAGGAATGTATATACATAATATTTTCAGGTAATATCTCAATTAATATAATTAAATTGATATAAATAATCATCGTGCAAAAAACAGCATGCAATACTCGTGCCGTAAGCGCATAACGGATCTCGGCGCGAGCGCCTCGTTTTTTCAAACTATTTCCTCGATTCGTATGCATGCCTTACGGCACTTGTATCGCAATATACTATTTAACATATCTATTTATTTCTGAGATATTCATTAATTAAACTGATTTTAAAAATCTTTCTTCTCTAACATATATTAAAATATGAACATGAATTTTTAATGTGAGATTCTTTGTTGCTTGATGCTTGATGTATTTTTTACGTTGTATATACTTTTTGTTTAAAAAAAAATAGTTTCCCCAGAGAAACGAAAAGTTAAAAGATTACCTATGATTATACTATGTATTTTTTTTTAAGAACGAAAGCCTATATTGAAAATTTGATTAGGCCTAGTATTTTATTGTACACAATGTAAAAGTACATCGTGAAAAAATTCACACTTGCATGTCTAGTTTTTGAATTAGTAAAATAACAGCGAAATGAATCTCAGAAATTTCATTTTAACATCCCTATTTATTTCTGAGATATTCATTAATTAACTGATTTAAAAAAAATTAAATTCGAAATCTATCTTATCATACAGAGTGTTAACCAATAACAGCGACATATTTTACCTGTGTACAGAGGGAACATAAAGAAGCAACTTTTACTAGGAGATTTTAGCTCTATGGATTCCATTTTTCCTGTTACAGCATAAAATCTCCCAAGGCGTGGAGTTATGAATAAAACAAATTAATGCAGTGGCTGCCAAGGTTTAAAGTTTGATAAGTTTGATGTGGGTAGTGTTATTTGTCAAAGCTAGGCTAACTGTATTGCAACTACCATGCCGTATATCAGGGGAAGACAGAAGCTTGCTCTGTGACGTCATAGGTTTCTGCTCTGACTGCACGCGTTTTATCTCTGCGAGGAGCATGTGAAATGTAGGCATCAGTGAACAGGGGGGAAGAGAGGGGCATTAGTATTGCGGGCAGCGGGAATTTAGGGGGTTAGAACTTACGTAATACGTGTTTCCGAGTTAATGAAACATCAACCGATTTTTTTTGATAGTTTATCGGTTAATTACAGCGCAGCAGTTTAACATATTATAAATAATTCTATTTTTCTATTCTGTGAGAACAATTGCCTTTCCACAAAATCTATGCTCTTTGACAAAAATAGACAATAGGCTACTATCATTTGAATTAACATAATTCACTACAGTAAAAATGATAAAAAAAATGAACTGAATTAATTATCATAGAAGCTCGTCTGCACCTTAGATGATACAAGATTACAGTAACAATTTTCTGCCTTTCCTGTCTCTTTTTCTTTAACAAGTTTATCAATGTTGGGACGTAATGTTTGCACCTTAGATGATACAAGATTACAGTAACAATTTTCTGACTTTCCTGTCTCTTTTTCTTTAACAAGTTTATCAATGTTGGGACGTAATGTTTGAGCAATATTTAATCGAAGACTACATTTAGGTTGTGATTTAACAATGTACTTCTTGATTTGAGCTTTGCACATTTCATTAGTGAAAAAAATTGTTCGGCCACATATGTCGATCCAAAATTACATAATATTCGTGCGGCAAGTTTCGGGAATCTGGTTTCAGAGAAATTTCTGTAAAAGTTACCCAAGACCACTTTACGTTCGTATTTGTCCTTTAACAGATCGTCGCATTGTAAGTTTAGCAGTTCCAACTGATACGGGCAAGGAACGTCTTTGACATTAATTAAATATGGGGTAGCAAAAAGTTTAAATATTGGAGAAAGGTTTTCCACATCCTGAAACCTCGATTCGAACTGAAGAAGAATGTTTTGCAGAACTAACACATGTTCTGCAGAGAGAACACTATCAGGATCGCATCTTGCATTAACTTTGAAAAATGCTCCGTATTTCCAACCAGAAGTTGTTCTACCCACAGAGCTAAAGTGAATAGGTCCTCTAGTACCTAGCTCTAGCGTACTCTAAACACCCCTACTACCGTGCGCTCTTGCTGACGTCACACACAAGGGATCCGCATGCTCTTGCTCCACAAACGTCATCACAAGACGTAGTTGACTTCCCCTGCCGTATATGAACACTGTAAAACAATATATTGCTATAAGAACTGATTTGCATTTGATAAATTCTTTTTAATATATTACCATAAAATAGGTCTAAATTGGGCATTACTCCGGTACCAGTCAACCGATTTGGTCCAAAATCAATAGGCATCTTCCAATGGACGTTATAAAGGCGTATATAAACTTTCATGAAAATCCGATAAAGCGTATTTGAGTAATCGCACGTGCAGACACACGGACAGACAGACAGACATTTCCCGTCCTCCACACAATCTCATAAAGTACCATTCTGGTACTTAATACCAGCTACAGGAACTGATGTTGTCTTGGCTACAACAATACATGTACACAGTAGAGCTCTATCTAAGATTGCTTCAGTCAAGAATCCATCTACAAGAATACTTTCTGTAGTACTTTGAATAGTATAGGTACAACACAAGGGCACCGCTGAGAAAAATAGGGTTGTATCTTGAATAATAGAACAACTCCTGTAAGTCTAATGCAATTGATTGATTCACTTAAGTTTGGGAGGTCGATGAAAACTCTGCACTTGCGTCATTGAGGTATACTAAAGCCAGTTTGGATCAGAGGAATTACCCTGGTCAAATGTTATTTCCATTCTGTCTGAATATATTTCGATAATGAATTTTCCATTCTTGTCTAATATTTATGTGATAATATTACAGTATTTTTCAAATGAGAAGCCAATTCCTTCACCGCCAATCACGTGTACGAGCTAATGAGGTACCGCTAGCAGTAAGGGTCTTCCCTCCGTCTCGCCGTCTCTGATTGGACGGCGTATCTAAGCAGGAGAAGGAAGAAACGGCTTGTCATCTGCAAAACACTGTAGTTTGTTAAATCGCTCTAGATTTAATTCTAATAGCATAAATAATTTGTGGTAATTAATTCATTTCTATCCAATTTTGTACCACAAGCCGGTATTTATATCTATGTGTACTCACTTACTCAATGGCAATAGACAATTTCTCAGCAAGCTAAAGGAATATTATCTACTTTATGGAACCTAAAGGTTCATTGCCGCGCTTACCTGTGCCCGCCTACCCCTATTCTGTGCAAACTCCGTCCAACCATCCCTCTCAAATCCTACTTCTCTTAAATCTATCCTAATATTGTCCTTCCACCTACGTCTAGGTCTTACAAGTGGTCTTTTCCCTTCGAGTCTCCCAGTCAATGTTTTTTTAGATGTGTCCAGTACGTAACATTTGTTTCCTTAAGGTAATGACCTCTGTATTCTTTTATATTGTAATTATTTGTGATATCTGGTCTCAAGCATTTTAAATAAGTTTGATTTAAACATTTTATGTAATTTTAGTTAAATCACACTAGCATATACCCCTTCATGTCTTAGTTTTAAGATGTATATTATCGTGGCTTTATTTGTTAGACTTACAATGTTTTCACTGTCTGTTAGAATGGAAGAGAAGGCCAGAATAGATAAATAATAGATGGGATTTGTGTAATGAACACCTTAAGAGATTTAGAAATTAAAATATTTTAACAACTGTCAATTTAATTTAATTGAAATGTCTGCCACTTGTTTGATGTTCATATTTTAATAGTAGGGAACATTTTAAATAATTATTGACTAACTTCTTAGTTTAAAAAAAACTACACGGGCTGTATTATAATGATGATGATTATGATAATTATGACGATAGTAATAATAATAATAATAATAATAATAATAATAATAATAATAATAATAATAATAATAATAATAATAAATCTCGCTGGAACTTCTTTCCTTCTGTTATCCTCTACTTTCACCCGTTTTAGTTTGCGCTATTAATTACGAAACACTCTGTATAGGCCTATATATATATACACACATATATAAATACATAAGTTTGTATGTGTGGCACATATAATCATGTGTACATAAGCCCAAGTAATTAAATTTGTCCTGAATTTCTAGAAGACTGAACTCTCGATTAAGCTTTCTATTAGGACTGCACGCGTGCGCCTTTGGGCAACGACTAGACTACCCGCACAACATTTAATCGCCTCAACATAGCTGTGCTTTTACATACCAAGTTTCACGAAAATCCGATGAAGGTAATTTGATTTATCACGCTTACAGACAGACGGACAAACATTTTCCCGTCCCCCACACGATCTCATAAAGTACCGGTACCATTCTGGCACTTAATAATAAAAATATATGAGTCGTTATCCCAAATAAATACAGTCCGCATTTTCAGATGTATCGTACCTTGCACTCAGTCTATGTACAACACTAGTAGGTGCCCGTGGCTTCGCCCACGATAATTAATTTAAAAATTAAAAACTAAGAGTATAATAACTATTAAAGCATTATATTTATTAACACTTGCACGCGAATCATTCATAAACTAAGCCTTTAATAATTAATGAAACAGCTAAAATTCCGGCTTCAGAGTACATTCCACGATTAGAAAACGACGCCTGAAAAAACGATATCAGATTCGATTATGCAGTTCCAAAGCTAACTGTGAACACATAGGCTAATACGTATTGTTTTTCAACTGTTTGTTGACAGATGAATATGATGTGAATTTTATTTGATCAATTCAGTGTAATTTTCAGAAATTATATAATGTTTCAAGGGAAGGAATGGTTTGTTTGGATTTTTAATATCAGCGATATTTCAAGAGTTACTGTAAACCATCAATATTTTACAGCTGGTGCATAGGCGTAACCAGGCCGACCATATGGGGGGGGGGTTTATAACATCCGCGGGGTCTGGGGTGTATGGAATACCCCCCAGGGAGAGGGGGTCCGGTGGTCCGGGGGTCCTCCCCCGGAAAATTTTAAAAATTAAGATGCAAAATAGCGAGTTTTAAGCTTCCGGGGGTCCTCCCCCGAAAAATTGTAAAAATTAAGACGCAAAATAACGAGTTTTAAGCTTCCCACGCTTTATACTTGTATTAAGTAACTTATGGGCAGACTTAAAAAATTATACAATTTTCCTTTTTTTTAATCAATGGGGGGGGGGTTCAAACCCCCAACCCCCCCTCGGTACGCCTATGAGCTGGTGCACCCGGCTTCGCCCACCATGATTAATTGACTCCAGGATTTTTAAGAAATTTACACTGGTAGTTTATTAAAAATGTTTGTGGTTCAGAGCTATGAAAAGTTTAAGTAAAAATAAAATTGGAATATTTGTTCATTGTGTTCATTTCACTTAGGCAAGAAAGAAACGGGTTTCCTAATTTTGTACCCTTCGTGGAAGTTTACACTGCCAGAGATGAACATCGCCGAGTATACCCGATGTTTCACGAAGCGGGCGAGCGAGTGAGCACGCTATTTAGGGCCGTTGAATTCATAGGCGTAACCAGGCCGACCATATGGGGGGGTTATAACATCCGCGGGGTCTGGGGGGTATGGAATACCCCCCAGGGAGAGGGGGGTCCGGGGTCCTCCCCCGGAAAATTTTAAAAATTAAGATGCAAAATAACGAGTTTTAAGCTTCCGGGGGACTTCCCCCGGAAAATTTTAAAAATTAAGATGCAAAATAACGAGTTTTAAGCTTCCGGGGGTCCTCCCCCGGAAAATTTTAAAAATTAAGTCGCACAATAACGAGTTTTAAGCTTCCCACGCTTTATACTTGTATTAAGTAATTTATGGGCAGACTTAAAAAATTCTACAATTTTCCTTTTTTTAATCAATGGGGGGGGGGGTTCAAACCCCCAAAACCCCCCCTCGGTACGCCTATGGTTGAATTGTATAAGAGTAGAATACTGGTCAATACAGAAAGCAGTGCGATTGTATCAAAGCAGAAAACAATAGAAAGTTTTAATGTAAAAATTCTACACGGACAATACTGAGGACGTTCTGAAATGAATAGGCAGAACACAGTACCTTAATTAGCATGTTCAAACACAGAATGGCAATTAAAGGGCTCCTCTTTTCAAAAGCCAATCGTTTGCATTCAATTTATATGTGCCACTTACGTGCGATTATCATATCGCGTTCACAAACGCCAACTGATCAATACCAACATTATAGTTGTCTGTCAGCTAGAGCTTTCTAGTGCTATCAAAGCTCATAAAAGCTCTCGGTCCTTCACAAAACACACAAACCGAATGTAAATGCTATTTCAGTTCCTCTATCGGTCATCGAAGTAGGTTTAAATGATAGATATAAGCTTTCATGAACCACAGACTATTGTCTCTGTTGGACAGTACATGAGAATATTTTAGGAGAAAAATTCCTCCGACACTGGGACTTGAACCCAGGACCTTTGGCTATTCGCGCCAATGCTCTACCAACTGAGCTAAACCGGAGTTCAATTCACAGCGCCGGATGGAACCTCTCTCCTATGACTGATTGTCGGAGGAATTTTTCTCCTAAAATATTCTCAGGTTTAAATGAGGTTGTCTATTATTATTAGGGACCGGCTTTTTAGGTTTTTGAATACACTGTTTTAGGTTTTCCATTAGGTGAAATAGTTTTTTTTTAGGTTTTTTTTGTCCAAAATATCATTTTTGGGTAGAATAATTGGTTTAATGAATTTGAATGTGCTAAATAGGATTCAATACATAATACTTGTAAAGTTTAACTTAACAAAATTGACTTAAATTTCTGTAAACTTGCTTTAGGACAGAACAGACGTAGAAACCCGCGGGGTGCAACGTCATAAAATAACTTCAGAAGAAGAAAAGAAGAAGAAGAAGGGGGAAAAGATTAATTTCAGGTCATCGCCAATCCACTGCCGTAATAAACTCGATTTCATTTGTTTCGGCATAATTAACACGTCTTCTTAAAACTCACAGTGTGACCACTCAGTATGAATGACAGGGCAATACTAAAGGCAAACAAGCGCTTTAAAACACAGAAATCTATATCCTTGTTCATACATGGCAACAATGGTTGTTCATACGAATATTTTAAAAGGAATACGCCGGTACTCTTACACTTCGTCTCTTGATACTGTCCATCCTAGACGACAACGGGTTGAACGAAACGCTGGTGGTATTAATTTCAACCCGACAAAGTTATTGTCTCCCCGCAAAATATCGATTTCTCAACTGACAAACAAAAAATACAAAAAAAAAAACAGCCTAAATTAGATGTTTTAAGTTTTTTATCCCGTTTAGGTATATTTAGGTGGCACAGAATTATGTGGGTGAATCTTATGGACATGATTGGAAAAATTGTATGAGCGCTTTTTGTTTTGGAAGCAAGGAAAAAAATAGGTAAAAACCTAAAAATCCGGTCCCTAATTATTATGATTGTTGTCATTCATTTCGTATGCTCCTTTTTGTTAAGTGCCACTGAGATTATGTGGTGTATGGGAAAATGTCCGTCTATCTGTCCGTGTGTCTATACGCGCCGCGATAACTCGAATACGCTTTATTGGATTTTCATGAAACTTGGTAAATGCTTTTATAACGTCCATTGGACGAATCCTGTTGTTTTTGGACATTATCGGTTAACGGATACCGGAGTAACACCCAATTAGGAGCCTATTTTCTCAAAATATTACACTGAAATCATCAAATACAATTCAGTTGCCATGACAATATTGTTTGCAGTGTTTGTATAGGGCTTTGGAAGTTGCAATACAGTTAGCTTTGACAAATAACACTACTCAGCACAATTTTTTTCGGAAAACAAAACACAATAGTTTTCTTAGTATTCTTATATCAGTTTACCTGATGTTCTTGTTATAACAATAATGTTATTATTTAGTTAATAATATTATTATTGTTATTACATGCTTAACAGTGAAAATAATTAATGAAAATGTACATGTACTTTAAGTTTTGTTGGTATGTCAAATTCAATAAGAATTTAATATTAATAGTAATGATAATAGCAATGATGATGATAATAAAATCAGGTAAAATTATATAACAAATTGCCAGAATGCTTTTGTTTAATCAGTGATAATTGCAATTAAGTTATGATATGCAGAAAATGAGTTATTTTTAAATCGATTTCGGAGTTAAGCTCCAGATCGGTTCATTAAGCAATGTTTACGGAAGAACAAAGGTCTAGTTCGATAGGCATTTGACCATTCGTTTTGTTATATATATTTACTATCTACTCTTATACAATTCAACGGCCCTAAACGCTCGTCCGCTTCGTGAAACATCGGATATACTCGGCGATGTTCGTCTCTCGCAGTCTAAACTTTCACGAAGAGTACAAAATTCGGAAAACCGTTTCTTTATTATATAAAGCCTAAGTGAAATGAACACAAAGAACAAGTATTCTAATTTTATTTTTACTTACAATTTTCATAGCTCTGAACCACAAACATTTTTAATAAACTACCAGTGTAAATTTCTTAAAAATCCTGGAGTCAATTAATAATGGCGGGCGAAACCGCGGGCACCAGCTGTAAAATATTGATGCTTTAACTCTTGAAATATCGCTGATAATAAAAATCCAAACAAACCATTCCTTCCCTTGAAACATTATAAGCTTATAATTTCTGAAAATTACACTGAATTGATCAAATAAAATTCACATCATATTCATCTGTGAACAAACAGTTGAGAAACAATATGTATTACGTGTTCACATTTAGCTTTGGAACTGCATAATCGAATCTGAGATCGTTTTTCCCAGGCGGCGATTTCTAATCGTGGAATGTACTCTGAAGCCGGAATTTTAGCTGTTTCATTAATTTTTAATGGTTTAGTGCATGAATGATTCGCGTGCAAGTGTTAATAAATATAATGCTTTAATAGTTATTGACTTATTATACTCTTAATTTTTCAATTTTAAATTAATTATCGTGGGCGAAGTCGCCGGCACATGCTATTAAAAACAATATAGCCTAAGGTAATCAACAATAAAATTATGTAATTCATACAATTTGTGTACAAGCGATGTTGTGTCAATAAACAAAATGTATTGATTAATTCTCTGTTAAATAAATTATTTAAATAAAAGTCTAGCAGTTGAGTACATAATCGCGAGCACTTCCTAGTTTAAAACATTGCTGAATAATTTGTAAAATTTGAATACATTACATTATGCCAGCGTTTCTCAACCTTTTTTAACCCGAGGACCTCTAAAATGTCTAAAAAAATTTACGGACCCCTAGTTTTACATCGCATTTTTAAAAGAAGGCCTATATTCTTAATATTTGGGGTATTAAATATAGGTAATTATAACGAAATATGTGAAAAAAATTTACGTCTTTAATTTCCACTTGCTTTATGATATTTTTTAATTATGTCTCTAGACCATCTGCACCATCTTCGCGAACCACCAGTGGTCCGCGGACCATAGGTTGAGAAACGCTGCATTATGCCAATGATATAATCCAGTAACATACCTCGTATCCTAGCAACAAACAAACAATAATATATTACAAAACCATAAATAATACAGCCTTTTTACGTCTAACGCAAGAGATAAGTGTAGGCCTATATAATGAAGATAAAATATAACTTTGCTAGTAATTTGACTTGTTTTGCGATCATATGTGTTGATATGTTCGAATTTTGTCTGTATTAGGGTCAGTCAGGCTAAACAAATTAGCCTATGCTAATTCACGATACGTTAGTGGAAAATACTTCCTTGTATGTAAGAACTTTTGTAATTCAAGGAAGTCTTGGAGAGAAAGGAGTTCAAGAAGGTAGTGCGATCACCATGAAGAAAAACTTAATTTTTCAGGTACACTAAACTTTTATACCTGGCATATTTTTATCGCAGCTAATATGTTTTATTTTAATCGAGTTAACTATTTAGCGAATAAAAATCGGATGTAAAACTCAAAAAAGTCCTCTGCCCGGATAAAAGTTACCATCTTAGTTTATATAATAAGTATCCAGAATGAAGTTAAAAAGAAAAAAGTCTCCGTGGAACGCCACGCTACAGCAGTGAAACTTGTTTAAATTTTTTTATTTTTTCAATCAGGATTTTTTCAATTTTGGATTGTTGGACTTTTTAAAATTGAGATTTTGGACTTTTAACTTTTGGATTTTGGTTTTTTTTTAATTTTTTATCTTTGAATTTTTTAATTTTGGAATTTTGGATATTTTAATTTTGGATTTTTTAAATTTTAGATCTTTGATTTTTTATTTTTTGGATTTTTTAATTTTTAATTTTTAATGTAGGATTTTTTGTTCGTAAATTTTAGATTTTGGAATTTTTTATTTAGGATTTTTTATTTTTTTAATTTTGTATTTTTTAATTCTTAAATTTTGGATATTTGAATTTTTAATTTAAATTTTTAAAATTTTGAATTTTTTGAATTTTTAATTTTGGAATTTTCGCTTTTTAATTTTTTATTTTTTAAATTATGGATCTTTGAATATTTTTATTTTTTAATTTTTAGATTTTTTAGATTTACGATTTTTTAATTTTGAATCTTTTGATTTTTAAAATTTTGGCTAAGCCTAATCATTGAGTTGATTGTTTTCTGTGCAGTCCGTTCCGTCACACCTCACTATTTCGTGATGATTTTGAGCGTTACACAAGCTCTCGATTTACCCCTACCGCGGCTAAAGAAGTTTCACTTCAATTATTTCATGGCAACATATTATTTACATTGTTCATATACGACTTTGGAAATTGCAATATAGTTACCTATAACAAATAACACTATTCCTTCACACATTATGCTTATCAAACTAGAATGGTTCAATATTAGAAAGAGTGTATCAAATGCAAATCAGTTCTCATGGCAACATACTGTTTTACAATGTTCATATATGACTTTGGAAATTGAAATATAGTTAGCTATGACAAATAACACTATTCCTTCACATATTATGCTTATCAAACTAGAATGTTAAAATAAGAGAGGTGGCCGAGATGATAATATCTTGATCTCGCATTCTGGAGGTCCCTGGTTCAAATCCCGTAGCCGGCCAATTTCACTTTTTTTTATGTAAGTGTGCGATTATCAAGATATCAAAAATCTGCATAGTTCTGCTGATGCTGAACGATTTTGATCTGATTAAAAAAAAACAAGACCTTTGTTCTTCCGTAACCTCTGCTTAATGAATCAATCTGGAGCTTAATTCGGAAATCGATTACAAAAATAACTTATTTTCTGCACGTCATAATTGCAATTATCACTGATTAAACAAAAGCATTCTGGCGCTTTGTTACATCAGTTTACCTGATTTTATTTCAGGTACTAATCTCTTGATCGGACCACAAGTACTACACCCCTTTATATTATGATTTTACTTCGCGCATGGGGCGTAATGCTCAATTCAGTGCATATTTTATGGTGTAGGCTATATTAGAATTTAACAAATGCAAATCAGTTATCATGACAACATATTGTTTTCAGTGTTCAGATACGGCTTTGGAAGTTGCAGTACAGTTAGCTTTGACAAATAACACTACCCACATATTCCTTCACTTACGCTTATCAAACTAGACCTTTGTTGTTTTGTAAGTCCTGCTTAATGAATCGATCTGGAGCTTAACTTGGAAGTCGATTACAAAAATAACTTATTTTCTGCATATCATAATTCTAATTATCACTGATTAAACAAAAGCATTCTGGCACTTTGTTACATCAGTTCACCTCATTTTATTATTTCTTGCAGATTTACTTGTATCTTCTCATCACAGAGACGGGATTGGGGATTATCATACCCCAAGAGTTTGATTATCTACTGTTTGACTGTGCAGCGGAAGTAACCAAGAGCCTTCTACAAGACAAAGAAACTATTTTTATTTTTGGTCCTGTGGTAGAGTACAAAACGGAAATATACAGTTCACCTTATGATTTGATTGATACACATATATTTGTTCATGCTCCTGAAAAATGCAAGAAATTGCTTAATTCTGAAGAATGGGAACTGGTTTATATAAAATACAATGGAACCTTTATGTGTGTTGAAGAATTTGAAGCATATTTTAAGACTTTGGTTGATAATGACAGAAATATTGATAGATTTGTTGAAAGTCTTCATCTAGAAAATAACTGGCCAATTATACTGACACCGACTTCAGGAGTGAATATTAGAGGCTTCTCTGTACTAAAGCATTATAAAACTTACGTATTATTCATAAAATACGGAGAGAATAGAAAATAGTACATACATAACTTAAAAAAGTCTTTTGCCGTTATTTCTGATCTTGGTTACGAAAACATGGAAGGCCAGTATGTAATAGTTTTCCTGGGCATTTCGTCTAAACGTTTAATTCTTATATCTATACGACAAGTATTTCCTCGCCTTCGAAAACGTGTTATTTTTATGTATAGGGATATGGAAGGTGTAAAGATATATTCCTGGCATCCATACACACCTCCATCAGGCATGTGTGGACTTATGAGGAAATTTCTTCTCCTGAATAAATGCTTTAAGAATGGCAGTAAAGTCGGATTCTCAAAGCATTTGACTTTTCCAAAACAAGAACTAGATTTAAGTTGTTGTAAGCTTACTTTTATGATCCAATATTTTCATGAAAGACATGTTGACGGCATACCTGCTATAGCTAGGTTAGAAAAGAATCTGGAAGATTATATGGGGATGGCTAAAGCAGCATGCAATGAGTACACAAAAATTACTATAAGAAAAACTGGTGAATATTTCGATTTTCTTGAACATTTTTTTAGGGCAAAGTACTTCTACACGGAATACTATACTTTCTTTGTACCTTTATCAGATAATTATTCTAGATGGGACAGCTTGTCAAGGGTATTCGCTTTGTATACATGGGTCGTATTTTTCATCACAATATTTGCGGTATCATTTTTATTTAAATATATGTACTTTTATCAATTACATAAAGGATATGGTAAATTCGAAGACACCATTTATTGGGTGTTGCATTCCTGGGGTATCATCTTGGGAATAGGTGTAAGTAAAATTCCTAGTAAAACTGCCCTTCGCATTTTCTTCTTTTGTTTTGTGTTGTATTCGTTGAGTATCAACACTGTTTTTCAAGCTTTCTTAACAACATTCTTGGTCCACCCTGGTTCTAAGCATCAGATTGACACGTTTGAAGAACTTGAAGGCTACAACTTTGCTTTCCATTCTTTTGCAGAATTTCGCTATTTTACCACCACATACGGCTCCCAATTAGCGAATCGCTCATTTCTGTTTGTTGTTCCACATTCGGCGATTGCGTATGGTCTGTTCACAGAAAAAGCAACTATTTTGACATCAGAAAGGGAATATGAACATTTTATACAAGCAACGTGTCCAACATTACGATATCACAAATTCAGTGCTGTTATGAGTTATGAGCATGTTGGGCTATATTTTGAGAATGATGGTTTCCTTCAGGAAAAATTAAATTATTTTTTATCCAAATTAGTTGAATCAGGAATTTCCTCCAAAATAGTGGAATACAGAATGAAACGACCTTTTATCAAACACAGTTCCTTGCGTCAAATAGCTGAAGAAGACATTTATGTGCCGATGTCTGAGCTTCATCTTCAGTCTGTTTATTATTTTTGTTGTATGGGATTACTTCTGAGCATATTTACATTTGTTATGGAGATAGTTGTACATTGGGTTGAGAACGTAATTATTTTAGTAAGACTTTATGTGTGAAAACATGTTAATTGAAAGAGAATTGTCAATACCTGCACCTTTTTGCTTATTCTACGTGACTTGGGGACTTGGAAGGATGTCACTCCATTTAAAAAAAAATTATAAGACTTGGTTTCACATTAATAACAATAAATCATCACTAGGGGCGGATTTCTATTACATGTCATATTTTTCCCCTTTGCATTATTTAAGGTTTTCGACTAATTTAAACCCGATTCCAAGCATCCTGGTGAAAATGGAACGGCTTTTATTGTGCACATAACTGCATATTTAGGAAATTTTCAACTATTGTAGCATATTTAGTACGAATATGCATATGCATATTTTCGGCATATTTGTGTGCATATTAAAGAAATTTTGAAGTTTCATATCATATTTTGAAAATTTTGCATTATTCTGATACTTTTTGAGAATTTACAGATATTTTAAATAATTAACATTATATTTTAATAAATGTTTTGTAATGAAACTTAAAAAAACATACATAATGTGTAAGTGGTAAAGTCATATTTAAAATGTTATTGGTTATATTTTAATGTTTTTTTTTGGTCATAAATGCTTGTATATATCCTATTTTTAGGTCATAGAAATCCGCTCCCTAATCATCACATATGTAAATACTGTAAGTGTGTCCAATTATCCAGAACTTTTCATTTTTCTTTCACAATATATTGCTTAGTAATAGTTAATATTTTAGTAATGCTGTAGTTTAAATCTCAGTAAGAAGAAAACTATTTAACATATTGCTTTTTGTGTATTGTATTATCTCTAGAGAACTAATTCTTAAGCCTTAAATGATAATAGTATAATCATGTTTCTGTGTATCGGTAACTTTGTACTGTACTTGTATCATACTTGTTCTATTGTAATATTGTAAAGTTCAGTTGTATTAATCCTGGTTGAATGGAAGAGAAGGCCTAATGGCCTTAATTCCACCAGATAAAATAAAACAATTCTAATTCTAACTTTAATTACAATTACAATTACAATTACAATCTATTGTTCCAAATTACACGAAATATACATAAAAAAGTTGATACACCACCCGAAGAAGTAGAGCTTGTGTTCGGGGGTGGTTCAGTTCAATATATTAGAAAAACTTATACCAAATAATTACTTAAAACAATACATAATTTGGAGCAGTATGACAAAATATTATGTATAAAAGGTTAGAACATGTTCTATTTACAATACAAAGGTACAAGGTAATACAATAATAATACATAACAATTTATGTGTTCAAATTTTAGTAAAAAACAAAGAAATTAAGTTCAATCCAAATTTTAAAATTTAATATGAAAAATGTTATAACAGTAATAGTAGGAAACAGAAGTAATAATTATATAAATTTTCTAATTTTAGACCTAAATTGTTTGTTGTTTAAGCTATTTAGATCAGGATGGTTGGTAATAAATGAATTGAATAGTCTTGGGCCAAAACTTGAACAGTGCTTAGCTCCAGCAGTTGTAACATTTTTTGGTTCAATTAATAAATTAAATTGATTCCTTCGTGTGTTATATACGTGAGATTCTGACTTGTAATTGTCACGATGTTTATGAAAATAATCCAGTATGACGTACTTGTAAATTTGGTCTATGGGGAAAACGTTAAACTCAGAAAATAATAATTTGGAAGAATAGTCAGGAGACTTAGATAAACAAATCTTTATGACGCGTTTTTGAAGACAAAGCAAAGGGCTGAGGATCGTTTTTGCAACTCCTCCCCACCCAATTATGCCATATTGAATAAAAGAATGAATTAGGGCTAAATAAATCGTACGTAAAACATGAGCTGGTAAACATGAACGGAGAATAACAAATTTATAAATGACTTTACGTAGCCTATTGCATAAATCTGTACCTCAGAGCCAAAGGAACGTAACTCCAAATTTCATATTTTTTTGTTTTTTTCATATTCTTTACTAACTTCTTGACCTCTATAGAACCAATTAATATTAAATCCATAATTTCATTAGAAACCAAGATATTGAGAGCCAAATAGTAGTAACTCCATTCCCCTTTATTGTTCATAATTTTGTTTTTCGCTCCTCCTGTAAAATTTAGTTTTTGGCAGTTACGCGCGTTTGGCTCTGAGGTACAGAAATATTCAATGATAGATAGATAGATATTTCTAAAAAAAAAAAGATAATCTAACCCCTGATTAAAAAAGAAAAGAAATGAACCATATTGAAACGTTTGATGCGTATAAGGAAAACAATTACAGAGAGAGCTGCCTGAACTTCAGAAGGTTCCTCCAACGATGAGAGTAATCTTTAGAAGGATTCAGCAGAGAATCCTTGTTCTCTAGACTGGAAAAGCTTCAAAGGAAGGAAGCAACGTTCAAAATGGAGCAATACAAAAAGACGAACAAATGATTAATTCATTTACTGAATAATAGATTACAAGGCCACTTCATTAGGAAAAATAAAACCTTAGTTCAATTCCCTTAACGGGAACGTCGTATTCTCTGAAGGGCTTAAGAAACTTCGCAATCTGCTTTCATTGGATATTGCACAATGGCTGTGGGAGAGATGCTACTTTAATGGTAGCAAAATTCCAAAGATGTAACTAAAGTAAAAAATGATCACATATGCATAGCCTATACTATATTGATTTAAAGACAATATTTCCATGAAAATACATGTTTTTATACAGGATGTTAATGAATAACACCGAAATATTTTACCTGTGTATAGAGGGGACTTTTTTGTGTGCCCACCCTTACACCCGGAGTACCAAGCAATTAAGCCTAAACCTCCGGTCAAACCAAAGTTTGGTAACCATATGTGTATACCTATTGTGCCCTTATGTACATCCGTAGGGAATGTTGATGGTGTGACGTGTTTGGGCTGTTTACTTGTGTCTTTGTATTTTGCCGCAGGATTGACCTAAGTGCGGATAGGTCTTAAGCTTATGTGCTATATTTTGAGAGTGTTTTTTATTTTTATTTTTTTATTATTATTCTTTTTAGTGACTTGTAGTTATGTATTCTAGAGATTTGTAGTGCGTGTATCTGTTTAAGGGGATTAATGATCAGTCCGGCATTCGCCTTAGAACGAGGGAAACCACTCAAAAACCTCGTTCGGACTGGAGTAGTGGCCAAAAGACCGTCTACTTTGGTGTGTTAATTTATTATAGACTGGACAAAGACAAGCAGCTTTTAACAGAAGAGTTTTTCTCTATGGATTAATTCTTTTCTGTTATAGCATAAAATCTCCTAAAGCATGGCCGCCAATGACTTCTACCATTTGAAGAAATGCAAAACAAAGAAACTTCGTTGTTAACACTGGAGTTATGAATAAAAACTAGGGATGGGTCGATACCAGATTTCCTCGATACTCGATACCGATACATGATTTTTTCCTCGATACTCGATACTTCGATACTCGATACCTTCAACATTTCCATTTCAATAAAAAGGTACATTAAAAATTAAAAATTAAGAGAACTCTGTAATATAAACTTAATAAATTAAGTCTGCATATTTAATGAGACAAAATTTAATATCATCAGTAGCCTATAACTATTTTTAAACACTACACTGAAACTAAAATTAGTTTTTGAAACAGTCCACTTACAAGTTTTTGTTCAAACATACTAGCATTCTCACTAATTGCAGAATTGCAGAATTACAAAAGTATCGAAAAAGTATCGAACGAGTTTTCTGAAGTATCGTTCGATGCCGATACCATGCAAGTATCGAGAGTATCGAGGTATCGAAAGTATCGAGAATCCATCCCTAATAAAAACTTAATGCATTGGTGGCCAATCATGTGATTAGTCTGTAAATTTTGCAGATTATGAAACACTAAATTATGATATAGCCGTTGATAGGCTAAATGATTAAAAATCAGGTTTTATCGATCACTAAGAAGGCATGGAGTCAACTTAAAGAAAATATTTAACCCTATTTCGCGTCATTATTGACTTATGAGCACCAACTGTGATGGCTTTAATGCCCTATATCATATACATTTTACGTCATATACAGGGTGTTAATGAATAACACCGAAATATTTTACCTGTGTATAGAGGGGACATAGACAAGCAACTTTTATTAGGAAATTTTTACTCTATGACGTAAAATGTGTGTGCTACAGGGCATAAAAGTCCTTAAAATTTGGTGCTCATAACTCAATAATTGAGCGAAATAGGGTTAAAATTTTCATTAAATTGACTTCATACCTTCTTAGCGATCGATAAAAACCTGATTCTTAATGATTCATCAACAGCTATACCATAATTTAGAATTTTCATAATCTGCAAAATTTACTGACTAATCACATGATTGCCCGCCACTGCATTATGTTTTTATTCCTAATTCCAGACCTAACAAAAATATTTCGTTTGTCTTTTTTTCCCTCAGAGTTGTAAGATATCGATCGTCTTTTTTTACAATTTTCCCGACCACTACACAATATTCACTGTTCCTTTCTTTCCTATCATTTAAAGTATTAGAAGTCAGTGGCGTGCATATCCTTGGGAGAGTTTATGTTTTAACAGGAAGAATTGAATCCATAGAGCAAAAATCTCCTAATAAAAGTTGCTTGTCTATGTCCCCTCTACACACAGGTAAAATATTTCGGTGTTATTCTTAACACCCTGCATAATCTTGTTACACTTTTCAAACTCGTTAAATATCCATGTCATAGCTTATTGATTCCTGATTACTGGCGATTATGGTGGATGTCGTCGACAGTTTTCATTGTTGCACGAGGAGCATGAGGTCGGGCGTTATCATGTTGAAGCAAAACACCTGCACTCAGCAATCTCCTTCGCTTTGGCACTATCGGATTTCCACATCTTTGGTCCGTTAAAGGAGCTCCTTGGAAGGCAGAAGTTAATGTCTGATGAAAACGTCCAATCGGCGGTGCACGAGTGGCAACAGCGTCAACCAAAATAAATTTTCTCACGCGGTATCGAAGCACTTCCTATCCGATGGCGCATTGAACTGGGAGGGAACTGGGAGGGAACTAAGGAGAAAATAATGTACAAGCAAACATTCTTCCTGCAGTAAAATAGTGGGGAAAAAATTAATAGCGGTTTTCATTTTATTCTCCCTCGTATTAAATTTGTAAAACTGATGTAATTAGTACAAGAGAATATTGTAATTAGGCAATGAGCCTGTTATAATCTCAACAAAATAAATAAAATCAGATAAACTAATATAACAAAGTGCCAGAATGCTATTGTTTAATCTCTCTATCTCTATATATATAAAAGGCTTTGTCCCGACTGACTGAATGACTGAATGACAGGAATCAACGTACAGCCTAAACTATAACAGGTAGAGACTTGGAATTTTGACAGTGCCTTCGTTTCATAATGTAGGTGCTCACTAAGAAAGGATTTTGAAAAATTCAGATTCTAAATGCCAAAAATCAAATGTTTTTGAGAATACTTAATCCCTTCTTACACAGAATTATCGAATCCGAATCACATTTGACATTAAAACATATTGTTACCAGCGGGTCTCAGATGGCCAAGGAAAAAAAAATGAAAGTAGAATAAATTTGACAAATGAGAGAAACAAATGAGAGAACTATCAATATCCACGAAAATAATGCAGTCACATAACTTTCTTTACCCTGGACATAGAGAAAACAATACGAGGTATGGTAATATGTTTTGGGAAGAGATGTATGAAAGTGATATTGTATTTCTGTTTAATTTCATTCCGAAAACGGTTTTATGGTAACATGACAGTGAGAAACAAAATTTTCAGCCACGATAATACAATTTTATGTTACCGGAATTTCGGTTTCTTCTTATTTGAACCCCTCCCGGGCTTACTGTGTACTGTACAAGCGATGGGATGCAAAATTCTACATATAGCCATAAAAGCTATTTCAAACATTTTCTTAGGGGAGAGTTTGAGTGTGATAAGTCGTTCTTTCTACTTCAAATTATAAATACCTATATAAGGACCTAGAATTTATAAATCTAAAGTCCTTCATAAGTTAATTTCCAATTACAAAATAAGAAACCCGGGCGACGCCGGGTCTTTTAAGCTAGTATATATATAAAAGGCTTTGTCCTGACTGACAGGAATCAACGTAGAGCCTAAACTATAACAGGTAGAGACTTGGAATTTTGACAGTACCTTCGTTTCATAATGTAGGTGCTCACTAAGAAAGGATTTTGAAAAATTCTGATTCTAAATGCCAAAAATTAAATGTTTTTGAAAATACTTAATCCCTTTTTGCATAGGATTATCGAAACAAATTCACAGAACATATTGTTGCCAATGATATAGGTGGGTTTGGATTAAATTAAATGGATGTTTGACAAATTAGAGAAGGTATCATTATTATTAATTCATATTATCTATATTAATAAAAGGAACTGTCCTCGATGTCCAGAGAAATCTACTGAACGCAGACATCTGAAATTTTAAACATAGGTGGGCTGAAGGGTCGGAAAATGCACCGCGAAGCCGGAATTTTAATTTTAGTTTTCGTTCGTGAGTTATGAGTGAAAAACTGGCAAAAAACGTGCATTTTTTGCGTTTTCAAAACATAAGTTTTCAGTTATACATTTCAATGTCAAATCAATTACAGTTGGCTTTGTCTATTTTTTGCACACCTTGAAAATAAAACTTTCGCGATCGCTTGAATGTTGTAAGCCCTAAATATGGTCAAACGTTGTTTTATTTGGACGAATCTCACTATACAGAGGTTTTCTGGGCCAAGAAACTCGAATCTGAGGTCGCTTTTACCAGACGATGCTATCTAATCGTGGTATGTAGTCCACGTGATTTAGGAGTTAAATATTATGATTTTACTATTATGCTCTTAATTTTTAATTTTTTAAATAATTATCGCGGGCGAAGCCGCGGGCACATGCTAGTCAGTGATAAATTAATTGCAATTATGATAGGCCTACGCAGAAAATAAGTTATTTTTGTAATCTATCTCCGAATTAAGCTGCAGATCGATTCATTAAGCAGGATTAATGGAAGAACAAAGGTGTAAAGTTTGATACTTAACCTAAATTCAAATTAGTATACACTGATATAAGACATTCTTAAAATATGTCAACATTTCACAAAATACACAGCCGAAGAACTCCACTTAATGTACCCCTATACCTTCTATTCGTGTAGTACTCATTTGAACTTGATCAAGGAAATACACAAACATCTGACTATGTGAAGGAATATGTCATGGCTAATTGTATTGCAAATTCCAAAGCCGTATATGAACAGTGTAAAACATATGCTGTCAGGATAACCGATTTGCAATTGTTCAATTCTTTATAATATATTACCATAAAATAGGCACTAAATTGGGCATTACTTCAATACCGGCCTACCGATTTGGTCCAATATCTATAGGGTTCTTCCCATGGACGTTATAAATGCGAATACCAAGTTTCATGAAAATCCGATAAAGCTTTTGAGTTATCCGCGCCTTTGTGATATAATACCATAAAAATGTACTATATTGGGCATTATTCCGGTACTGGCCAACCGACTTGGTCGAATATATCAACAGACTTCTTCCCATGGACATTATAAATCCGAATACCAAGTTTCATGAAAATCCGATAAAGCGTATTTGAGTTAAAATAGATACTAAATTCGGTTTTACTCCGGTACCGGTACCATACTGGCAATTAATAAATAAATAAATAAATATATTAATAAATAAATAAATATATTATTATGCCAGTACCAAGATTATAATTGTAAATATTATTTCAAATGCACTGTAATAATTATCCACAATGTTATGTAAATTTCGCTCGCGTATTCGAGTCTCCTATATTATCCTCTCTTTTCTTTTACCCTTCTTGAAATTTCTCCTTTGTTGTGTATGAGTGTCTGGGTAAGCTGTAGGGAAACGGAAATTTGCCCACATATTTCACTCACAGCACAAAAGCGCGCAACTCCCCCGCCCCGTTATGTGCAATAATTCCTAGAAACCTACTCTCTGCTGGCGACTTCACATTACCAGCAAAGTTTTCGACTGCGATGACTAAAAAAAAAAAGAGACAGAGCTGGCCATAAAATGTATAAAAGAGTAAAATCATATGAGCGGGCAGTGTACTAATGTACGATATCAAACTTGCGAAGAAGCGGGCGAAATAAATTTAAGGAGCTGTTTACCACAACTGGTGTGAAGGATAAACGCCATCCCCAGATGTCTATTAAAAGTAAAGTGATCCCTATACAGGCCATGGAGGCCTAGAGAGCTCCAGGAGGTTGAGGCTCCAAGATTTTGGACATTCGGCACATAAAGGTGGTCGGTTGTCAGCCATACGCACCGGTCGCCTTTACTTTCAGGATTGTTCCTGGTACTCATTTCTGTTAGAGGCAGAGTCGACCCCAGGGTCAGGATGCCACCAAAAGAATTAGGCCAACTGAAAAATCTCAACGACCTCATCGGGAATCGAACCCGCGACCTTCCGCCTCAACCACTACGCTATGGCGTACCCCTCCAGATTTCTATTACCACCGCAGAAACTATTGCAATCTACACAGCTCTCAAAGATGCATTCCAAAACACGTGCAACCGTATTCAGCTATGTTTATACTCCTTTTAGGTACGTGGCCATATTAGGAGTTCGGGATGTGTTTCTATACAGTAGCGTAGGCCATGGAACTATTGACTGTCAATTGTTTCTATTAGTGGTGTATTTTTATGGAGAAAATTTCAACTGATATTAATTTAAATGGATATGATACAGGATGAAATGGTGAGGATGGTTCATGGTATGTGAATATCCAACTCGGCATTTACCTTTACGACTGTGGAAACCATGAATAAAACCATGTCAAATTGGCCGGTCAGACAAACAGACGGACAGACATTTTCCCGTCCACCACACAATCTCAGAAACTACCATTCTGGTATTTAATAATAAAATTTCGTTGCTATAGGCCTGATAATGAAAATGAAAATGAAAATAAAATCTAGATCTGGTCGGAATTAACTTAATTTAAAATGTAGAACTTACCTGCATTTTGGCACAGTAGTGCATGTTCAGAATATTTCTCGCGCGAAATATTGTAAGAGAAGCAACGTCACTGGTCGCGTGATGAGAGAAATTCTCACACCATAGCGTACGTTCGGACAGCAATATATATATATATATATATATATATATATATATATATATATATAGTGAAATACAAACAGTGAATATGAATATTTAGTCACACGAAAGAAATCATTTCATAAGTCAGGTAGACAGAGGGACAAGCCCATCCCTTCCACCAAATCTTTGTAAAGAAAGTTATTAACTTTCCTGTAAGAAGAATGTTCATACGGCGACCACTCGCGGGTTAACGAAAGATTCCACTCCACGGAAATTGGAAATGCGCATCTGTCTAAAATGTCGTCTCATTTAACTGTTGTGCATTATAAAGTTTCCATTCGAAATTTAAAAAAAAAAGGAAGAAAACATCTGCAAGGTTGGCAATAGTTACAACTAGATTTCACTTAACATTTTTCAAGGGGAAGATAATGAAGATGATCGTTGCCAAGCATTCTTAGAATGCGGCTTCGGACGGAAAGAATTAAATCGCCACTGTCATTATACACCGGTAGTGAGATCAACTGATCGTCTGCCCAAAACAGAATTAGATTTGGCACTCTAAGATAGGGAGATATTACACAACATAACAATAGCAGCTGCCCTATGGCTCTATGCACATATCGGCTGTATCAGATTACCAGGGCTTGGTCTAGGGTACCCAAGACAAGAATGTTAAGAAGGCAAGGACCATTGCTTCATGAAGGTTGAGGCAAAGTGGCGTTACTCGTTGCCTCAACATGTAAACATTCAGTCATAATAACAATAATAATAATAATAATAATAATAATAATAATAATAATAATAATAATAATAATAATAATAATAATAATAATAATAATAATAATAATAATAATGATAATAATAATAATAATAACTTAATAATAATAATCGTCTGTTTGAGCATACAGCCATAAGACTTGTCATTATATCTAAGATTAAATATAAATTATACATTACCGACATTTACTTCATTAATACTGTATGGACACAGTTGAATTAAAATCTTTCTGATAAGTCTTTTAAAAACTTTCAGGTCATTAATGACTCTAATGCTAACAGGCAGATTATTGTACATCTTCAAACCATACACCATGATGGATTTGTTGAAACTGAAGTAGGGAAAGAAATAATTGTTCACATTTACAGTCATAAACAGGGCCCGGATTCTAATGACATGTCATCCTTTACCTGATGCTGCATAGACATTTCCAACTTTTAGATAAATCCTATTCATGGCCTCTAGATTATAGAAATGCATTTTTATTACGTCATATTTTGTCATTTTATACTTTTAGGGCATTTATTTAATTTTTACGTCATTATTTTGTCATTTTCATGTCATTTGTTTCCTTATTTTGTAATTTTCATGCATTTAGGCCTACATTGAGTATATTCTTATATATTTTTTGCACGACGTAACTAATTAGTTGTAGGCCCTACTTACGAATATTGTTGCTGTGGATCGTAACTTGACATTCCCGCAAGCAATCTTGTTGCTATGGAAACAAAACTAATTTCCGTGCGGTAAAAATTACAAAACGCACACTGTGCCGTAAGTAAAATCATAATACAAGCCTTTATGGACCAAGGCCCCCAGTTTGTGGCGACTTTAACAGGAGAAATATTCGGTTCCCATAACAAAACAAACACATGCGAATCCCTTTCTGAAATAAACATATATCTTCAATAACGTATATAGGCCTACATAATATTTCAGGTAATATCTCAATTAATATAATTAAATTGGTATAATCATCGAGCAAAAAATAGCATGCAATACTCGTGCCGTAAGCACATAGCGGATCTCGGAAATTGAAGAAAACTCTGCGCAAGCGCCTCGTTTTTTCAAACTCTTTCCTCGATCCGTATGCACCGCTTACGGCACTTGTATCGCAATATACTATAAATAAATTACTACGTTAAAATAATGCAACATTTTTGTAGGCTCTACTTTAAAAATAATTTTCTTACTTTTCTTCCCAGATGCTCCCCTGAAGAACAAAGAACAAAGCTTTTAGACCTACAACATCCTTTCTGCATTTACAGTTTTTACAATTATGTATGTGTGTACAATAATAATTTTTATAAATAAAATATCGGTTTTTAGGTCATTTTTTATAATTATTAAGTCATTTTCTTTAAAATTTAGGGTCATTTTACAGGTCATTTTTCAAACAATTTTAGGTCATCAAAATACGGGCCTTGGTCATAAATATAGGCTTTATATTTCTAGTGTAGCAGATGGGGCATTCAGAGAAGGGATCCTACATTTCAATCCTATATTTGCAAATTGGAAATGTAGACTTACAATGGTAATATTAACATTCCACACATATTACGCACTGTTGTTAAATAAATTCAAGCCTTTACTGAACACATTTATCCTAATTTAAAAAGCATCAGTATTATTGAAGAGTTCGAACAAGTGGAGAAATTCAAATAACTGGAGCAGTAATTACAGAAACAAATATTATTAAGGCAGAAGTTAAGCGTAGACTCAAATCAGGAAATGCCTGCTTTTATGCAGTTCAGAAACTTTTATCTTCTCGTCTTCTGTCCAGAAATCTAAAAATAAAAATTTATAACACAATTATCCTGCCGGTTGTATTATATGGATGTGAGACATGGTGGCTTACTCTTCGGAAAGAGCATAATCTGAGAGTGTTCGAAAACAGGGGGCTTAGGAAAATATTTGGGCACAAGTGAGATGAAAATGTGGACTGGAGAAAACTGCATAACCTGAACTCGTCACCATATATAGTAAGGGTAATTGAATCACTAAGGATGAAATGGGCTGGACATGTTCCGCGCATGGAAGAGGAAAGAAAGACATAGGCTATCTCAAAATATTGACTGGGAGATCCGAAGGTAAAATACTACTTGGAAGACCTAGATGTAGGTGGGAGGACAATATTGAGATAGATTTAAGAGAAGTGGGATTTGAGAGGGATGGTTGGATGGAGTTAGCACAGAATAGGATTGAATGGTGGGCTCAGGTAAGCGCGACAATGAACCTTCGGGTTCCATTTAATTGATAATATTCCTTTAGCTTGCTTAGGAATTGTCTATTGCCATTGAGTAAGTAATTATGAGTATTATTATTCCACCTTGGTTAAGGGAAAGAGCAATACTTAATCTACGAATGGGTCTGCAACTAATAGGCCTATCTTGATAATCCGAAATATATGGGACCAGACAACCGCCGGATTATGTAAAAATTCCGGGTTATCGGGAGTAGCCATCGCGACACCGGGCCTTTTAAGGTAATATCACAGTATAGTATAACGGTAGCGAAGCTCTAATGAAAGGAAAACGCATCCTTTTGACAGATCGTGCGACACTAGCACCCCAAGCGGCCAGCAAGATGCAACTAGCAAACAGTCATTTCCAGCATTGGAAAGATACGAATATATGGCTGTGTTTCTTCTTATTTTTAAAATTACTAGAAGGAGATTATTACCGGAAAGGCATACTGGTCAACTCACCAAATCATAGACTTTATGGAAATATAAAGAAGTTGTAGTTTCAAGATCGATGACATTAGACCGGTTTCCATCCACTATATAAGCTACATCCCTACGACAAATCTTCAAGAATTTAATTGACCTACTACTAACACATACTTACACTGAAAATTCTAACAAATAGGAAAACTTAATAATTTCAATAAGCATGTAGTAGTAGTAGTTCAGGAATTAGGGGTAAAAGAAAAGTTCTAGGCTTATAGCCCGATATGGTCAATATCAGGTGCAATGTCTTTTTCTTCATTTTATTAAACACGATAAATTATTAAAAAGTAAGGGATTCAACACGTTATCTTTACTCTGGACAGTTTATTTTTGTTAAATTCAATTATATAGGCCTAAGATAACCTCATGTTAAAACATTTTCAAAATTAGTAGGGTCAGGTGGGGTATTTGTAAACAGGCCTGTATATTTAGAAACTTTTGCTTCGTTAGGATTTTTATTTATGATGTACATATAAAAATAATTAATTGTATATAACATTTACAAGCCATTTTCTGTTCCTAAAAGTAAAAGAAATAGGAGTAAATACACTAGTATGGATGCAAGCATGATAATCGCAAATTTTCAATTTAATTTCACAAATAACTGTTTTTGCTTACCTCTCAGGATCTTTAGGGAACCTGAAGAAAGATAAATCGGGAGAATTCCTTTGGCTGTTGGTGCAATTCATAGCACCACAAGCATTTCCATAAAATATTGTTGACATTTTTCATAACCAACAATGTAACATATTGTGTGACTTCTTGCTCACCGCTGCAGTCGCGCCGGTTGAAAAAAAACTGTATGGAGCTTCGCTACTGTTATACTATACTGTGGTAATATATATTATATGTTTTGGAAGATTATGATGAGTATTATTCCTTAGTAAAGGACAAATTAGAATGGCGGTGTAATTTTTGTATTTCTTTGGCAATATTATAACGACTGGTCAATTTACACATTATTTCGGAGAATTTCGTTCGAGAGATTTTTAGTATAATAATTTTGTAGCTAATTTATTGTTTAAGTGAAGGAAGTTCTACGATTACCGAACATAATGTAGCAAATACTACCACGTAATAACATACTTAAATATGTAGACCCATATCAATAGGCCTGTAATTAACATAGAATTGCAATGAGTGTGTTGTGAAATGAGACGTTTTAAACTGGATGAATTCGTGAGCTTTTCGTTCTGGTCCCTATTCTGTTCAGCTGGGTGTTAGTTTATCCAGTATTTTATGTCTTATATTTTAATTGAGTTTTATAGAAACTAAAATGGCGAAATTTAAGAACATTTTTTAATCCAATGTCCACAATCTTCTGTGCATATATAAAAGGGGCTTTGTCCTGACTGACTGGCTTAATGACTGACAGAGAATCAACGTAGCGCCTAAACTATAATAGGTAGAGACTTAGAATTTTGACAGTACCTTCGTTTCATAATGTAAGTGCTCACTAAGAAAGGATTTTGCCCCCCCCCCAAAAAAACTTGATTTCAAATGCCAAAAGTAAGATATTTTTGAGGATAATAAATACCTTTATACACAGAATTATCAAATCCAATTCAAATTCCATGTACAGTTCTCATGAGAACAGTGTATTGTTGGCAGTGGTCACAGGTAGCTTTGGGAGTGCTTTACCCGGTACTTTAACAAATTAGAGAAGCTATCGATAGATTTAATTGGTGTAAAAACATATTGAAGAATGAAATCCACGAAAATAATGCACAATGTGATGCAGTCACATAACTTTCTCTGCCCTGGATATAGAGAATACAATTTTCTCCCTTCACATTTTGATGTAAAATAACGGTCGTATTGCGGGGACAGCTTAATCCAGCTGTCTCAGTCTGAGTGTGTGTCAGCAAGTAAGTTATGCCATATCAGAAGTCCGTGAAAAATTATCTCCACTGAAACGTTATTCATGCTGAAGGCTTTGTATTTTCAGTTGATAAATATGAATGTTTACCATTGGCCCTGCGCATGTAAAAGGAGACAAAATAGGATGGAACATTTTTAGTCGTATGCGCGCAGTATTATGTCCCAGATTTTGGGGAGGAAAGTATGAAAGTGGTATTAATTTTTATTTTATTTTTTATTTTATATTTATTTATTTATTTGGTAAGATGAGAGTGAGAAATAAAATATTCCGTCAAGACAGTACAATTTTATGTTACCGAAAATTCCCTTTCTTCTTATTTGAACCCCTACCAGGCATAGTGTGGAGAAGCAATGGGGTGCAAAATTCTATATTCTGTATGAGCCATACAAAGTTATATCAAGCGTTTTCTGAGTGAATAGTTTGAGTGTTATAAATCGTTCTTCCTCATTTCAAATTCTACCTATTTAAGGAACTAGAGTTTTTAAATAAAAAGACAAGTCCTACACAAGTTAATTTAAAATTAAAAAAAAAAAACCAGTGACGACGGGGGCTTTTAGGGTAATATACATTTTTTTTATTTTGAAGTTTATGATGAGTATTCTTCCTTAATATTACGTATTTCGGAAAAGTAACAACATACAAAACATTTCCACTAAATTATCTTAATATTGCCTTGGCAATAGAATAATGGCTGGTCAATTTACACATTATTTCGGAGAATTTCGTTCGTGAGGTTTTTAGTATTATATTTTAATAAATAATTTATTGTTTAAGTAAAGGAAGTTCTAGGATCACCAAACATAATGCAAGAAATACTACCACATACAGTATACTTAAATATGTAGACCCATATCAATAGGCCTGTAATTCCAATGACTGTGTTGTTGCGAAATGAGACATTTTCAGCTGGATGAATTCGTGAGCTTTTCCTTGCGGTCCCTTATTCTGTCCAGCTGGGTGTTAGTTCATCCTGTATTTTATATTTCAATTGAATTTTACAAAAAACTAAAATGGCGAAATTTAAGAACATATTTTTATCCCATGTCCACAATCTATAAATCTCTATATATATAAAAGGCTTTGTCCTGACTGACTGAATGAATGACTGACTGACTGACTGACTGACTGAATGACAGGAATCAACGTACAGCCTAAACTATAACAGATAGAGACTTGGAATTTTGACAGTACCTTCGTTTCATAATGTAGGTGCTCACTAAGAAAGGATTTTGCAAAATGTTCATTTTAAATGCCAAAAATTAAACGTTTTTGAGAATACTTAATCCCTTTTTACATAGAACTATCAATTCCAAATCACAGAATATATTGTTGCCAAATGGTATCAGATGGGCTTGGAAAAAACAAATGAAATGCACTTTTGACAAATAAGAGAAGTTATCAAAATAATTCATGTTATAAATAAATATTACAGAATGAAATCCACTAAAATAATGGAATCACATAACTTTCTCTACCCTGGACATAGAGAAAACAAAACGAGGTATGGTAATCTGTATATTATTATATTATATCGCAGGTTTTTGGAGAGAAAAGTATGAAAGTGATAATGCTTTATGGTAACATAAGAGTGGGACATTTCCCGCCTCGATATTACAATTTTATGTTACAGGAATTTATGTTTCTTCTTATTTAAAACTCTACCAGGCTTGCTGTGCACTGTACAAGCGATGGGATGCATAATTCTAGATCCTCTATGAGCCTTAAGAAACTATATCAAGCGTTTTCTGAGGGAATAGTTTGAGTGTAATAAGTCGTTCTTCCTATTTCAAATTATAAATGCCTATATAAGGACCTAGAATTTAAAATTGAAAATCCTTCATAAGTTAATTTCCAATTACAAAATACAAAACCCGGGCGACGCCGGGTCTTTTAAGCTAGTATATATATATATATACAGGCCTAAGAGGCATTGTCCTGACTGACTTAATGAATGACTGACAGAGAATCAACGTAAAGCCTAAACTATAATAGGTAGAGACTTGGAATTTTGACAGTACCTTCGTTTCATAATGTAGGTGCTCACTATGAAAGGATTTTGCAAAATTTTATTTTAAAGGCCAAAAATAGAATGATTTTGAGGATACTAAATACCTTTTTACACAGAATTATCAAATCCAAATCAAATTCCATGTTCAGTTCTCATGACAACAGTGTATTGTTGGCACTGTTCCACAGGTTGCTTTGGAAGTGCTTGATCCGGTACTTTGACAAATTAGAGAAGCTATCGATAGAATTCATTTGATTAAATAAATATTGAAGAATGAAATCCACGAAAATATTGCACAAGGTGATGCAGTCACATAACTTTCTCTGCTCTGGACATAGAGAATACCATTTTCTCACTTCACATTTTGTTGTAAAATAAGAGGTCGTATTGCGGGGACAGCTTAATCTAGCTGTCTCAGTCTGTCAGTGTGTGTCAACGAGTTAAGTTATGCCATATCAGAAGTAGGTAGAATATTCTATCCACTGATACGTTATTCATAGCTGTAGGCTTTGCATTTTTAGTTGATAAATAAGGATGTTTACCGCAGGCCCTAAGCATGTAAAAGGAGTCAAAATAGGATGGAAC
Source organism: Ectobius pallidus (assembly GCA_964059195.1). Classification (NCBI taxonomy): domain Eukaryota; kingdom Metazoa; phylum Arthropoda; class Insecta; order Blattodea; family Ectobiidae; genus Ectobius; species Ectobius pallidus. The sequence goes on from CAXKWD010000003.1 coordinate 15,471,095, forward strand.
ATTCTTAGTCCCATGCGCGCAGTATATTATTATGTCCCAGGTTTTGGGGAGGAAGGTATGATAGTGGTGTTGAATTTATTTTTGATTTCAGCCTGAAACGCTTGTATGGTAACATGAGAATGAGAAATAAAATATTCTGTAAAGACAGTACAATTTATGTTACCGTAAATTCTGTTTCTTCTTGTTTGAATACCTACCAAGCATGATGTGTAGAAGTAATGGAGTGCGAAATTCTATATTCTCTATGCGCCATAATAAGTTATATCAAGGGTTTTCTGAGGGAATAGTTTGAGTGTGATAAGTCGTTCTTCCTCATTTCAAATTCTACGTATCTATTTAAGGACCTAGAGTTTGAAAACCGAAAGTCCTTCTTAAGTTAATTTCGAATGTCAAAATACAAAACCCATAGCTAGTAAAGAATATAAAATATTTTTCAGTTTATTACTTTTGAACGCAATACTATAGTAGAATGCTGAGAACTTTACTCTAATTTACGCGAGTTGAAGAAATATGTTCCCTCTTATCATTGAATAAGAAATAAAATTCTTGTAGAGGGAGCTTGTATTTCAAAAGCTCGTATTTTAAGTATCCATAGTCTATACAAATGTACTTTTAGCTGTAGACCTTCTTCTTAGCAATCTAAACCTCAATTTCCAAAGAAATTTACAGCTTAAATAAGCTCGCTTATTGAGAAGATCATTCAACATTCTAAAAGAAGCCAAACCATGCTACTCTAGAGCATGTAAACATATAAAAAAAATTTCCAGCTACTTTTCCCAGAATAAGTCTTTACCGGTGAAAAAAAAAGTTCAAATATCGTCATTAGATATAAAGGGCACAACTTCTACCACTTTCCACATACAATTTCATGAGCATGCACGTAATTTTTTCAAGAGAGTATATTCAGCTGTGTATATAACTTATTTATATATTTAATAAGGCACTTGAGAATTTCGTTCTTTATTAATACTCGGATGTGAAATAAGCTATTTAGATCCGTTGCGAGTGGAAATTTAACGGAAGCCCCAGTTGCAAGTAATTGAAGACTGGTGGCGCTCTCAATTGGTCGGGCCTGTACTCATCCTTGCCGTATGAAGGTGCCTGTAATTACCACAGACCTTTACCACCCTCAATTCCAGTATGCCCCGTGGTAGTGAAAGAGAAGGGAGGATTAAACAGAGCGGGTTATGCAAGGCCTCTATATACACACCTACTTGTCGAGAAGATACCTAACAAATATCATTTTTAGATGGCCATGGAATTATCGATAATCGCATTAAGGTAGTTGTACACCCCTGAAATCTGAAAAATGATGAAAAATGGCATTTATTTAAAAATAGCTTAGATCATCGTTTCTCAGCCTATGGTCCGCGGACCATCAGTGGTGCAGATGGTGCAGATATAATTAAAACATATCATAAAGTAAGTGGAAAGTAAAGAAGTAAAATTTTTCACATATTTCGTTGTAATGACCTATAATTAATATCCCAAATATTAAGAATGTGATGTAAAATTAGGGGTCCGTAAATATTTTTAGACATTTTAGAGGTCCTCGGGTTCAAAAACGTTGACAAATGCTGGCTTGGATGGATAGACAATTCTCTTCTCTTTAATTTCATGTAGACTATGAATTTTTAAATTCTGATTGTTAGTTCCTTAGATACAGCCTTTTTTCTAAAGATAGCCTACGATATAGGAGGTTTTTTCCAAATCGTAACTTTCAACTACAATTTCCCGTAAGTAGTGAATCACAAGGTATTCAATTTTTCAAACATCATAATTCTTCTATAAATTAACGTATCAAGGTGATTTTGGTGAAATTTTAAAGCTTGAAATCTTTTCTAGTGTTTGACATTGAATAATTTCTGATATACTAATATTCTGTTGTGTTATACAATTTTGTTTATAATGATGTGATCAAAAAAATTATAATTTACATTTATCAGTATAACAATTTTAACTCTTAAGTAATCGAAAAAACAAAATGTCAGGCACTAAAGAATTCTTTTGTCTACAAAACAGTGAAAAATTGGTGTTTGTATTTTAGCCTAAGTAGTTTTGGAGTAATCATGTTTTGAATTTTTAGTCAAAATTTACAACAAAATATTATTTATAAACAAATTTTAAACAAATTCAATTTTTTTATAGGAAAATGTCTTAAATTTTCCAAAAAAATGGAGACTCCTGATATTGAGAAATAACATTTTCATACCTAAAGGTGTACAACTACTAAACAAATGCTAAATAAATTCAATGGTGTTATGCATAAAGCGCTAACTATTATTAAATGCAAGAATGATACTTAAAATATTGTGTGGGGGACGAGAAAATGTTTGTCCGTCTGTCTGTCTGTGCGTGTCTGTAAGCGCGATAACTCAAATACGTTTTATCGGATTTTCATGAAACTTGGTATATACATTTATAATGCCCAAGGGAAGAAGTCTATTGGTATTGGGCCACTTCGGTTGACCAGTACCGCAGTAATGCCCAATTTAGTGCTTATTTTATGGTAAAATATTAGAAAGAATTTATCAAATGCATATTAATTCTCATGACAACATATTGTTTTACAGTGTTCATATACGGCTTTGGAAGTTTCAATACAGGTAGCTTTGACAAATAACACTAACAACATATTCCGTCGCATATACTTATCAAACTAGACCTTTGTTCTTTAGTAAGCTTTGCTTAATGAATCGATCTGGAACTTAATTCTCAGATCGATTACAAAAATAGATTATTTAATAATTCGAAAAACTATAGGACTGCTGATTGAACGAAAGCATAACACATAAAGTAAAGAATACAAAACTTCATGTACGAGTTATGAATATAGAATATAACTTTTCAGATTTATTTAATAAAAATAGGAGAAAACTTTGTTATTTGTAGACAAGAAATATTAATTGGAGTGAATACCTGTAGACGTCGTAATTTTCTCTTCCCTTTTTTAGTGATTAATATCGGAAAGCTTAAGCGAGGAGGTTTGCACTCTATTTTGTTAATTGGGAGATGAGTTACAGCCGCATGAACTCTTGGTAGAGTTCTTTTGCTGCCATAAAGGCATACAAATCCGAACTGAAACGATTAAAATGAATTTAGGTTATTAAGTGCCAGAATGATAATTTCTTAGATTGTGTGGGGTAAAGGAAATTCCTGTCTGACTGTCCGTGTGTCTGTACGCGCGATAACTCAAATGTGCATTATTTAATTTTCTTGAATCTTGGTATAGCATTTCTAACATCCATGGGAACAAGCCTGTTGATATTGAACCAAATCGTTGACCGGTACCGGAGTAAGGCCCAATTTAGTGCCTATTTTTTTTTTTTGTTAATACGCATATTAATACGTTAATACGTATATTAGAAAGTTTAGAAAGTATTTATCAAATGCAAATCAGTTCTCAATGACAACATATTGTTTTACGGTGTTCATATACGGCTTTGGAAGTTTCAATAACGGTAGCTTTGACAAATAACACTACCCACACATTCCGTCACATATGCTTATGGAACTAGACCTTTGTTCTTCCGTAAGCCCTGCTTGATTAACCGATCTGGAGCTTAACTCGGAAATAGATAACAAAAATAACTTATTTTGTGCATATCATAATTGCAATTATCAGTGATTAAACAAACGCATTCTGGCCCTTTTTTACATCACTTTATCTGGTTTTATTTTTTCTTACTTCAGTAAGCAAATTTGAAGTTTCTGGTCATTTTCTGCAACTGACACTTTGTGGTTTGGCATTTTCGCGTATAGAGCGCAGCACTGGATAAAAGTTTATGATTAAACCTATCAAAGGAATGACCTAAAGGTATCCAGACAACACCATAACTTTATTTTTAGATCATTCAAGTTCGTGCCCTGTTCATTCAAAGTCGTATTATTTGCGAGGAGAGAAATAAAGCTTAAAGTTTGTATATGAATCTTGCTGGACTCGAACGGACCTGAGGAATAGGATATGTATGCCTATATAATTCAGCTGTTTACACTCCTTTTAGCTATGGATCCATATCAGGGTAGGCCATGGAACTATTGATTGTCAATTATTTATATTATTGGTATATTTTTATGGAGTAAATTTTACTGATAAATAGATATGATACAGGATGAAATGGTGAGGTTGATTCATGGTATGTAAATATCCAACTGGGCATTTGCTTTTACGACTGGGGAAACCATGGAAAAACCCATGTCTTTTGGCCGGCCACGGGATTTGAACCTAGGACCTAGAGAAAGTTGTGCGAGTGTGTAAAAATATAATAGTGTCGAAATAGTGTAACTCTTAAGGCTTAAGGATAGAGAAAATAAGTGAAATAATAGTATATTGCGATACAAGTGCCGTTAGCGGTGCATACGGATCGAGGAAAGAGTTTGAAAAAACGAGGCGCTTGCACCGAGTTTTTTCAATTTCCGAGATCCGTTATGCGCTTACGGCACGAGTATTGCATGCTATTTTTTGCACGATGATTATTTATATCAATTTAATTATATTAATTGAGATATTAGCTGAAAATATTATGTATATACATTATTGAAGAAAGATGTTTATATCAGAAAGTGATTCGCATGTGTTGGTTGTTATGGGAACCTAATATTTGTCCTGTTAAAGTCGCCACAAACTAGGGGGCCTTGGTTCCGGTCTTCCATAAAGGCTTGTATTATGATGATTTTACTTACGGCACTTGTGCTTTTTGTAACTTAGTTTTTACCGCACGGAGATTTCTTTTGTTTTCATAGCAACCAGATTGCGTGCGGGATTGTCAAGTTACGATCCACGTCAACAATATTCGTAAGTACCACTAATTGGTTACGTCGTGCAAAACAGATTTAAGAATTACATACGATTGTGTCAACTTGATTCGTGTATAGGCGTCTTTGGAGCAAGAGATAGTTTCTCTCACTTTGCTTAGTATTCTCTCCAACCTTTTATCTCTCCTGTTATGTGAGTTAACGAGTACTATCACCCTCTCTTTTTCATCCCTCCAACTCTACAGAACCACGTGACATAATGTAGAGAGACTTTCTATCCAATCCCCTATGCTAATTCGTATTCTGCACATCCTGTTATGACCTGCTCCAATGAAAGACGGCCTAACACGTTCTCTTTTGATGAGATGTTTGGAGAAGCCACGGCCTTCTATAACTGCACCTCTCTTCCTTCAAATTGATGAGACCAAAGATAAGAAAGAAGAAGAAAAAAAAGAACAGCAATACTTAAACGTAAGCGAAGAGATAACGAAAATGGAAACACTTTCTAAGTTTCAACTTCCTCTTTCGTCAATGTTCTCTCCCCTTACCCAACTCATTCTTTCGCCTTTATCTACATCACTCTTCTTACTTCTTTAGTTGTTAGATCTACTTTCAACTTACACGATATTTTAAACCTTTTTTTTCCCTCGTGCTTTCTCTTTCTATCCGTAGCTAAGCATTCTGCTACGTAACTGCTGTAAAATGGGGTGATGTTTTCCATGAAATGTTTTCCTAAAGCACAGAAAAGTGGTATTATTTATATAACATACACCTGCGGAAGAAAGCTGAAGTCTGAGTATCCAATGGCAACCATAAGGTAAATTTGACAGCAATTCTTTTCTAGAGTAAATGCAGAATCATAACTAGGGCAAGGCATTTGATGATTTTGCAACTTTTTTTACATGAAGGTTAAAAGATAGCTCGAATATACAGCAAAAATCTCCTAATAAAGTTGCTTGTCTAAGTCCCCTCTATATACAGGTAAAATATTTCGGGGTTATTTATTAACACCCTGTACATAAATGTGTATAATTAAATAATTGATTAAATAAGGGCAATCTGTTTTTAAATTTTTTGCTTTATATTGGATTTTTCATTATTTTCAAGAGATAGGTCATTTTTTTGGCAATTTTTAGGTCATTTTCGGCAATTTTAGGTCATGTTTCACTGGAGGCAAAGAGGAGCTCTTTCATATCGAAATCGTTACTTTCAGAAACAGACAATCTTTTCATCTCCGCCAAGTTTTCATAATAGTTAATTTTAATTCAGATTTATTATAAACATCATAGCAACGAAGAACTATTTTGTTTGTTTCTTTCTTTCTAAATAGCACATAATTGCAAGGGGCAATTTTATGGGCATGTCAGTTCAGAAAGAAATCCTTTTTCGCTAAGGGTGTCCAGGTAGTATAAATTTATTTACTTTTTTAGTAACAAAATAAGTGTGTTTTATATTGTAAATTCATATATAACGCACTGTCATCCATTAAATTGTTTTTGGCAATTCATTGCTTTAAAAAACCAATTATACGTAATAATGGTAAATTTCTTGGTCTATTTCACTATTTTTAGGTCATAAATGCATTTTTTATTTTGTACTTTTTTCAAAATTTTGTGATCATTAAATGCCTTTCCCTACTCATAAAATAGGCTACCATCTTGTCAAGTTATAAACTCTTAAATAAAGCCCGAAGCTTTCACACTTCGTCACATTGTTGTTTGCTTTTGCTCCGTACACATCTTGGATCAAGTAAGTTATATCAAATAACGGTGTTTGTAGGTTATAGCTATGTCATACTCACACAAATAAAACAATGTGAAATCCATGCGGATCTCCCAATGGGAAGCAAGCGTACGACACAAGTTTGAAATCTCTACTCGCCAGTAAATTATCTACACCAGGTGAGAGCGCCATTATCAGCGAATTGTGATAAATCTCTAAGGACCCAACTACAAGCCACAGATTCTGATCAAAGACATCAAAGAGGAATATTTTATTGTATGCTCTTATTACAATACAACTAGGTTTGAGCCTGACTTAAGCCTCCTAAGATAAGCTTTATTAATAGGGGCGGATTTCTATGACATTAAATGTCATAGAAATCCGCCCCTATTAATAAGGATTAAGGGGCGGATTTCTATGACATTAAATGTCATAGAAATCCGCCCCTATTAATAAAGCTTATCTTAGGAGGCTTAAGTCAGGCTCAAACCTAGTTGTATTGTAATAAGAGCATACAATAAAATATTCCTCTTTGATGTCTTTGATCAGAATCTGTTTTTCCCCTTTGGATTATTTCAGGTTTCCGACTAATTTAAACCCGATTCCAAGCATCTTGGTGAAAATAGAACGGCTATTATTGTGTATACAACTGCATATTCAGGTCATATTTTCGGCATATTTGTGTGCATATTAAAGAAATTTTGAAGTTTCATATCATATTTGGTAAATTTTGCACTATACTGAAACTTTTTGAGAATTTACAGATATTTTAAATAATTAACATTATATTTTAATCAAATGAATTGTAATGAAACTTAAAAAAATATACATCATGTAAAAGTGGTAAAAAAAAAATATTTTAAATTTTATTGGTCATATTTTAATGTTTTTTTAGGTAATAAATGCATACATATATCCTATTTCTTAGGTCATAGAAATCCGCCCCCTATTTATTAACAATAATGGCGAAATAGTACATTATGAAACCAACCTATAATTACATTTTAAAAATACGAATATGTTTATGAAACTTGCTTTGCTCAATTCACAATTATCATACGAGCATCATAATTAGGCTTACCATTATAGGAAAGTTGTATACGACTATTTTTGTTCGACCATAATTAAATGGATACAGTGCACGCCGCTAATTGTGATCACTTTGGGATGCAACTAATCTGATAATATTAACAGATTGATAACAATATCTGAAGGAATTAAATGAAGGTTATTTATTCATATATAAGATAATACACTACAAAACATGATTTAAAATATTTATTCACAAAATAATTAGTACCGTAATTTCTTCTCTTTCTTTCTTTCTCGTAGTTTTACCTCTCCCTTTTAGGATTTAAGCGACCCACGCCGCCCGGGGCTTACAGGGCCGCGACCTGTCGGGAGAGGGATTATCTTTGGATCACATACATACTTTTTTGACCAGACAAGGACATGGAGGGCCTCCCCGGATGAGTGATCAGCCCAATGCCGGGGCCACCTCCGAGACAACACGAACACATAGGACGATACACACCATTCACACACACATTCACTCAGAACAAGGCGAGGATGGGGATGAAGATGATAATGACGGCCAGATGATACCCGGGGACCACAAGAGTACCGTAATTTACGGACCATAATACGAACTTTTTTACCTTGAAAACAGATCCTTGTAAGTTGGGTGCGTCTACAGTAATGGTCCAAAGTACACTAAAAACAAAAAAAAAAAAAACAAAAAAAAAACAAAAAAAAAATTAAAATAATGGTAAATATTACCGGAATACCATAATTATAAACCAGGTGCCACAGACTGTACAACAATGCACTTGTCAGAATCGTAAAATGAGGGTAGCTGGAAGCCAGGTATACAATGCGACAAGAAGAGTAATGTTGAGTTCTTTTATACAAAAGGAGTTGTCTCCGCCAGATGGTTTAAATGAAGGGCATGACCTCTAAACAGCCTTGTCCCGTTACACTAACCGTAGGCCTAACTGACGGTCAGAGGGTGTAAAGGTAGTTTCAGTCTTCCATGAGAAATCAGTTCAGTTGTTAAAATTTACACGATGCCAACTGTACAGAAGATATTTTTGTACAACGCGGGTTTTAAATTCAAGTGATTTACACTGATAACTTGTACAAGGTTATAATTTGTTTATGCGATCAAGTATTTAATTCTCTTTAATTTTTCGCTTAGAGTCACATTAAATTTCTTTTCCTTTAAATTTCCGTCCTAAAATCAAAGTGCGTCTTATGGTCCGGAGCGTCTTATAGTCCGTAAAATACGGTAACTGTGAATCACTGAATCACTCGTAGGAATGGTTTTGGAGGTCTATACAGATATGTAGTCAACTCTTTCACCCTCCCATGCCACAAGTGGAGTGGCAATGGGGGGGGGGGGTTCAATCCCCCAAAACCCCCTCCTCGTTAAGCCTCTGATTATTATTATTATTAAGTCCCAGAATGATACTTTATGAGATTGTGTGGGGAACGAAAAAAAGTCTGTCCGCCCGGCGGTCTGTCCGTGTGCATGTACGCGCGATAACTCAAATACGTTTTATAGGATTTTCATGAAACTTGGTTTATGCATTTATAACGTCCGTGGGAAGAATCCTATTGATATTGGACCAAATCGGTTAACCGGTACCGGAGTAATGCCCAATTTAGTGCTTATTTTAAGATAGTAAGTTATAATATTATAAAGAATTTATCAAATGTAAATCAGTCCTCATGACAACATATTGTTTTACAGTGTTCATATACGGCTTTGGAAGTTGCAATACAGTTAGCTTTGACAAATAACACTACCCCACATATTCCTTCACATATGCTTATCAAATTAGACCTTTTTTCTTCCGTAAGCCCTGCTTAATGAATCGATCTGGAGCTTAACTCGTAAAATGTTTTTAAAAAAAATTATTTTCTGCAGATCATAATAGTAATTATCGCTGATTAAACAAAAGCATTCTGGCACTTTGTTACAACACTTGACCTGATTTTATTATTATTATTATTATTAACTGGAAATAATATTATTGGAAAGTAGAAAGAAAAAGAAGAAGAGGGAAGCCCAAAGTGTGCTGGATGGATGGGGTGAAAAGGAGTATGGCGAGAAAAGGATTAAGTGAAGAAGATGCTATGGACAGGTACTTATGAAGGCAAAGAATTGTTGTGGGATGAAGGAAAATTATTGCATTGTGGAATACTAGGAGGTGCCCGCGGCTTCGCCCACGATAAGTAATTAAAAAAATAAAAATTAATAGTATAATAATTATTAAGCATTAAATTTATTAACACTTGCACGCAAATCATTCTTAAACTAAACCATTAATAATTAATGAAACAGCTAAAATTCCGGCTTCAGAGCACATTCCACGATTAGAAATCGCCACCTGGGAAAACGATCTCAGATTCGATTATGCAGTTCCAAAGATAACTGTGAACCACTGCCTTCTAAACTGTAAAATTCTCGTGCGTAATTCTCGAGACGGCGGTGGATAATACGTATCGTTTCTCAACTGTTTGTTGACAGATGAATGTGATGTGAATTTTATTTGATAAATTCAGTGTAATTTTCAGAAATTATATAATTTTTCAAGAGAAGGAGTGATTGATTTGGATTTTTACTGTCCACGATATTTCGAGGATTAAACTATCAATATATTAAACCTGATGCCCGCGGCTTCACCCGCCATTATTAATTGACTCCAGGATTTTTAAGAAGTTTACACTGGCAGTGTATTAAAAAGGTTTGTGGATTAGAGCTATGAAAATTGTAAGTAAAAATAAAATTAGAATATTTGTTCATTGTGTTCATTTCACTTAGGAGTTGTGTAATAAAGAAACGGTTTTACTAATTTTGTAGGCGTCATGAAAGTTTACACTGCGAGAGACGAACATCGCCGAGTATACCCGATATCTCACGAAGCGGGCGAGCGAGCAAGCACCCTATTTAGGGCCGTTGAATTGTATAAGAGTAGATTCCTTTAAAAAAATATATTATTATTTTTATTATCATTATTACTATTATTATTATTATTATTATTATTATTATTATTATATTATTCACTCTCGCACTTGCACTCTTTCGTTCTCTCTCACTCATACACATAGACATACCATGTGAATAGAGAAGTCCAGTGTTTTGCTGGAAAAAGGGAGAGAGAGAGGGGGAGAGAGAGAGAGAGAGAGAGAGAGAGGGGGGGGGGTTACTCTGAACTCCCATCCCTTTTCCAAAGCCACCCTCACTCGCTTAATACGTGACGCGGGACTGTTATTGGCGCGAATGTGACTGCTCGACTTTGTGGTTACCCCCCTGCCTCCCTTAAACCCCCACACTCATACGCTGCACAGTAGTAATTGGCCTCACTATGATAAAAACTGTTTAGTATGCACAGAGAACCATGTTCGGCCGTCTTTTTGTGTGTTCTGTATTATTCTCTTTAATTTTATCTCCACCTCTCTCTGTCTTTTTCACTGTCTCATTCTGCCCCCATATCGCTTCTTGGTTAGCCAAACGTCCAGACGAAACCAAAAGTTTGAACGACAAAAATTATCAGAGTAGAGAAGTACCTGTCGTTAGTACAGCATGTTACACTGGCATTACCATCTTTTCAGCCAGGGGTGTATGTATTATAACTAGACCTGGGATTTTAAGGCAAATGCCTATTTTGTTCCTTATGATATAACATGAAAATTTGTAAATATGTTGACGTTTCATGATAAATCACTTACATTTATAGAGTTTTATAGTGCCCTAAAATGCCTATTTGGATCTTTAGAGCCTATTTTACTATTTTAGTGCCTAAATTGTCTATTTTGCACATTTAAAATAAAATTCAACTTCTGTAATTTTTAGAATCTTACAATGGACACCCCTCAATGAAAAGCAGAAGAGCAGCGGTGGGTTTTTTCACAGAAACATGATTATTCCAAAAAATTGTCGCTAAAGGAATGCTGACTGACGGGTGAGGGGGAGGATTAAGGGGGAAGGACTACTGTGTCAAGTCACCAGTGAAAGAACATCTGTTTAAGTGAATATAGTTAGTGGTGTCTAATTTTGCAGTTAATTCTGTTAAGAATAGGTACCTATACCACGTTTCTTGCAGTAAAAGAAAAGATCATGTTACAGTTTAAGGGAAGATTGTAACATTTTAAAGTATATTTTCTGTCTATTTACACATTTTTAAACATTTTATTTTATCTTTTAAATGCCTATTTACTTGTTTTAAAAGCCTATTTTAGGTGCCTAAAACTAATTTTTTTAGAGCCTAAAATCCCAAGTCAATTATAACTAGGGTCCGGATTTGACGGTTTTAACCTATTTTTCCCCAGCTTCCCAATTATAGCATTTTAACGTATTTTTCCGTTTCATACTCCTAGCTTCGGAATACATGATCCTTAAAGAATTTTAAAGGGGTCAATCGGACTAAATGGCCTAAAAGGGGCTAAAGAGAACTTTTGCTGAAAAACTAGGGGCTAAAGAGGATATTTGAGAAAAAAACGATTTTTAAATAGATTTTCGAATTAATGCAAAGGAAAATAAAATTTATTTTCACATACAGAATTTAATATGTTGATTTATGCATTTTAAGAACAGACATAATAAAAATAAATTTATACAACGCACTGAAATTAACAATGTATATGTCACTTGTCTTTGTAACTCGAAAATGTGTCGCCTCTCCGTCGCAGGAAATGAAACTTGAGCCGTCTGCAATACTTTGAAATCTGCAAGGAATCCATTGTCGTTTAAACTTAAAAATAACAAGTTGCCGACCAACGGGAGAGAAATATAGGAGGGTCTGTGTAAAAAAATTACAATACAATTTTCGGTGTTAATATTAGTGCTTTATTAAGACTGCTAAAATCGTTTGTTTAAAACCTAAACAGGGCTATTCCACGAAAATAAAAGGCTAAAATATATTTTATAAAATCCTAAAAATCCGGGCCCTAATTATAACTGGACAAATGTAGCGCCATTAATTAACAATAAAATACGAGACGCGTCCATTAACTAAGTTTCCCTGGGGCCGTTTACAGAAGCAAAACACAATTGCATGGAAATAATTATTTCAACAGATACAGCAAGTATTCAGCTATTTTTCAACATATTTCCCACCTGAATAGAGACATTTTTCATACCGTATGACCAACTTTTGAACACATGTGTCGTAGAAGTCTTCCGCCTGCGATCTGAACCACTGTGTGACAGCAACCTCCACTTCTCTGTCATTCTCTGTAATTTCGTGAGGTGTAAGAAAAGATGGAAATCACCGGGAGTGAGATCCGGGGTGTAGAGTGGATGTTGAAAGAACTCCCAGCCGAACTTTTGCAGGAGATCTGTCGTTATAAGTCACCCACTCTGAATACGTGCTCTTTGCTATATGGTCTCTTGTTCTATATCAGAATGTGAAGTGAGAAAAATGTATTGGCCATGCTTAATGCTTATTTGGGTTATGTATCCTTCGGGGATGCGATGTGATACGATAACGACATTCTCTTCATTTTTACAACAAATTTACATGAAGAGAATGTCATACATAATAAAATCAGGTAATCTGATGTAACAAAGTGCCAGTATGCTTTTGTTTAATCAGTTATAATTACAATTACGATATGCAGAAAAAACTTTTTTTTTTTTATTTCCGAGGTAAGCTCCAGATTCATTCATTAAGTAGAGCTTCAGGTAGAACAAAGGTCTAGTTTTTTAATCAGCTTTAAATCGTCCAGCATCAGCAGAACTATAGACCTACAGATTTGTGATATCTTGACAATCGCACACTCACATAAAAATACAAAAATGATATGTCAAACTGGTCGGCTACGGGTATTGAACCAGGAAAAACCAAAATGTGAGTCCAAGACATGACCATCTCAGTTATCTCGCTCAATTTAATGATCTACTTTCAAAAGTGTATGTGAAGGAATAATGTTATTTGTCGTAGCTAACTGTATTGCAATTTCCAAAGCCGTATATGAATACTGTAAAACAATATGTTGTCATGATAATTAATTTGCATGTGATAAATGTTTTCTAATATATTACCATAAAATAGGCACTAAATTGGGCTTTACTCCGGTAATAAATGTGTATACCAAGTTTCATGAAAATCCGATAAAGCGTATTTGAGTCATAGCGCGTACAGACACATGGAGAGACGGACAGACATTTTTCCTTCCCCACACAATCTCATTAAGTACCATACTGGCACTTAATAATAAAATCAGGTAAATTGATGTAACAAAGTGCCAGTATGTTTTTGTTTAATCAGTTATGGTTGCAATTATGATATGCAGAATACAAAAAAAAAAAAGTCAAATTGGCCGGTTTCGGGATTTGAACCATGGAACTCCAGAATGTGTGAGGCCAAGACGTTACCATCTTAGCCACCTGGGTCAGATTAACGGTCTAGTTTGATAAGCGCATGCAAAGCAATATTGTTGTCATAGCTAACTGATTTTAATTGCCAAAGCCTTATAAGATCACAGTAAAATAATTGACTATGTTGTCATGATAACTGATATGCTTATTTTTTTATAAATTCTTTCGAATACGTATATTACCATAAAATAGGCACTAAATTGAGCATTACTCCGAAATAGTTCAACCGATTTTATCCATTATGAATAGACGTCTTCCCACGGACATTATAAATGTGTATACCAAGTTTCATAAACATCCGGTAAAGCGTATTTGAGTTACCGCGTCTTTAAAATATACACTAAATTGGGTTTTACTCCGGTACCGGTGAACCGATTTGGTCCAATATCAATAAGGTTCTTCCCATGGGCATTATAAATGTGTTTTCCAAGTTTCATGAAAATCCGAAAAAGCGTATTTGAGTTATGGTGCGTACAGACACACGGACAGACGGACAGACGGACAGACAGACGGACAGACAGACGGACAGGCATTTTTTCGTCCACCACACAACCTCATCAAGTACCATACCGGCACTTAATACATACTAAGATACTAACTTTTCTTTGGGCAGAGGAAGTTATGTGAATTTCACATAAGATTTTTTTCATAAACTTTCGTTTAATCTAGAAGCCCGGGATCACGAATCAGGACTTAGTTGTACAAAAGCATTCATAGCCTTATCTAATGTAATAAACTCTCCATACACTGTATGTAGTTGAGCTCTGATACACTAAGAGCGTGAGTATATAATTTTTGCACGGTTTTCCAGGTAATATTGTGAAGGAATTTTAATTAACTGCTTGGTGTAATCCCAGGTAACAGCGAGCTCTCATTAAAACTCAAAGCGCTGCACCTGACACTAGCTTGGTCCTGTTAATAATGACACCGACCCATAGCCTGATGCCTGTAAACACTGTCTATTCTAGTATATTCTGTACCTAAATGTCTGGGCCTTGTTTCATAGAAGTTGCTAATAATATTAGTTACTAATATTAGAACTCATAATATTATTTATTAGTTAACGTAATCTTTTTCATAGAACTTGCTAATAATATTACTTAATAATATTAGAACTCATAATATTATTTGTTATCAAAATCTTGTTTCATAGAAATTGCTAATAATATTAGTTAATAATATTAGAACTCATAATAATATTTATTAGTTAACGAAATCTTCATTCATGGAACTTGCTAATAATATTAGTTAATAATATTAGAACTCATAATATTATTTGTTATCAAAATCTTGTTTCATAGAAATTGCTAATAATATTAGTTAATAATATTAGAACTCACAATATTATTTATTAGTTATCAAAATCTAGATTCATAGAACATGCTAATAATATTAGAACACATAATATTATTTATTGGTTATCAAAATCTTGTTTCATAGAACATGCTAATAATATTAGTTAATAATATTAGAACTAATTAATATAATTTATTAGTTTACAAAATCTTGTTTCATAGAACTTGCTAATAATATTAGTTAATAATATTAGAACTAATTAATATAATTTATTAGTTAACAAAATCTTGTTGCATAGAACTTGCTAATAATATTAGTAAATAATATTAGAATTCATAATATTATTTGTTAGTTAACAAAATCTTGTTTCATAGAAATATGTACAGTACCGGTACCCATAAAATCTCTTCACTAATATTATTAGTTCATTAGTCAGCTGATTTGGAGTTTATGTCTGGATTGTTGTTTGTGTTTCTTTTTTTCTTAGTCTTTTTGTCAATACTATTTCAAAGCAGCACGGCCTATCTTTATAAAGGTAACAAATAATAACTAACTCTAAGCATAGGCTACCACGCACGCAAAAGCTCTAGCAGACTCATGCAATATTAGATTCGTTCGCTAAAGCGTTATTTGGCGTACTTGATAAAATAATAGCAATTTCAACTTCAGTTCAAACTACCTAAAGAATTATTAATTAAAAGTATTGATGAAAATACCTATTAGAAGAAAAACCCATTTATTGCAAAACAGAACAATGCAACTGTTAGCCCTTAGACACAGCTTACCATTCAAACCACGAAGGCCAATGAACAACGTTGTAACATTAATTTTGTTTTTGTTAGGTGTTATGGAGACATATGAAGAAATTCAATGCCGTATGTTTCCATAAATCTGATGGTGAATCAGATATATTACAGTTTAAGCGATTGTTTATCCGATGGCTTTTAATTGTAGTAGGAAATCAATCAACAATGTAAACGGACCATGTAGTACGGTAGTTATTTTAATCCTTAAATGGACGAGACTCTATTTCTCAGCCATCGCCGGACTGCAGAGAAAACACTTAACATAATGATAGTTTAATAGTAATTTTGTTGTAGTCTATTCTGTGAATTTGACAGGGATTTTAAATTTCTTGCAAGATTTTCCGTTTTTACTTCCTCTGCCCATACAATAGGTAGGCCTACTGTAGGTAGAGGAAGTATTGTTTTAAACCCCGAAATTCGAAGTTGAGATTTTAACACTAACACACGTTTTAATGTTCCTTGAATCCAAAACTACTATTTTCAGAAACATGTCTCTGTGTGTGTGTGAAACTGAATGAAAAATCGTACAAAAAGGAAATTTTGTATTTGGGTTAGGTACCTTCTGGGGAAGTGACACAAAAATTTATTACGACTTTCTCTTATTTTTAGTTCCTAATTACATGAAGAAAATGTTGTTTTTCGCGATTTTCTCTAAAACGGCTCTAAGGATTTTCATTAAATTTTGTACATGAGGTGTTTATACTAAGAGCTAAAACTTTTATTTGAAACATTTTTTCATAAAAATTGTCTGAAGGGTAATTATAAGCAACCCACTGTATGTAGAAACTCAATCTTGCCTGGTGAACAATAAAGCTTTGAAACAACTTTATACGCGCTCTTTCACGGCGTCTTATTCTATATCAGAATATGAAGTGATAAAGGTGTATTGTTCATGCTTATGGCAAGGAAAGTGAATTAATCAGATTTTATTTTGGTTGTGTATCCTTCGGGGATGCAACTGTGATGTAGGTTTTCTGTCGGTCGGTCTTGATTTCCGCATTCCAAACCAAAAGCAACGTAGCAATATTCTCTCATTGTTATCACTGTCCTCAGTTCTTTCCTCACTTTAATCAATTCACACGTGTTATTGTTTGCTGTAACTAAATTTAAAAAAAAACCCGCGTTTCACTTCACGCGGAATAGACGAGTACCTGTCACAGCCATCAAAGGACATTCTTAGAGTTTGATAGACTGAGGTGACTTGCTGATTGGTGCTGTAAAAATAAAGAGCATGGGTTGAGCTGTCGGCAAACTTTCCCTCCTAACAAAAGGAAGCCGCCTGGCCATGCAATGAATAACTGGACTACAGCTGTACCGTATCACAGCAGTATCATATCAACACCTAGGTCTATGTTGGTTCCTCGACTCCTGTAGTCTATGTCCCCTTAATACGGAATGATACCTGACCACTAGGGCAAGGCATTTAATGACCATAAAATAGTGAAAAATGTAATGAATAACAGTGAAGCATAGGTAATTTGGTTTTGTTATATATAGACCTGAGATTTTAAGCTCTAAAAAAATTAGTTTTAGGCACCTAAAATAGGCTTTTAAAACAAGTAAATAGGCTTTTAAAAGAGAAAATAGGCACTTAAAATATGCTTTAAAAATGTGTAAATAGATAGAAAATTTACTTTAAAATACTACAATATACACTTAAACTGTAACATGGTCTTTTTTTTACTGCAAGAAACGTGGTAGCCTATACCTATTCTTAACAGAATTAACTGCAAAATTAGGCATCACGAACTATATTCACTTAAACAGCTGTTCTTTCTCTGGTGACTTGACACAGTAGTGCTTCCCCCTTAATCCTCCCCCACCCCCCGTCAGTCAGCATTCCTTTGGCGACAATTGTTTGAAATAATCATGTTTCTGTGAAAAACCCACCTCTGCTGTTCAGCTTTTCATTGAGGGTTGTCCATTACAAGATTGTAAAAATTACAGAAGTTGAATTTTATATTAAACTAGCTGACCCATCAATGCTTCGCATTGTTAGATTTATGTATATATAGGTTAAGTGAACACAATTTAAAGTCGATTCGATGTACTTCTATAAATCATCAGCCGTCCAGCCAACACGGTGGACGTATTTATATTCCACATAACTTACTCCTTCACCCGTAGTTTACTCTGATTATGTCTTAAAAATTTAATCTTTCTCTTTCAATTTTGGCAAACATACAGTAAATAGCTGGGCGTAGGGGATGCATTCGCTCGTCTCACGCAGCGGGCTCCGATTCGAATACTGGTCGGGACAGGTTACCTAGGTAGAGCTTTTCCCGGGATTTTTCCTCACCTGTGAGACAAATGTCTGGTAACTTTAGGCCCTGGTGGTCTCCGGATATCATCTGGCAGCCATTATCATCCTCATCCATCCTTGCCTTGTTCAGAGCGAGTGTGTGAATGTTGTATCTCGTCCTATATCTTTGTGTTGTCTCGGAGGTGGCCCCGGCATTTGGCTGATCACTCATCCGGGAGGCCCTCCATGTCCTTGTCTGGTCAAAAAGTATGTATGTGAGCCATAGATAATCCCTCTCCCGACAGGTCGCGGCCCTGTAAGGGCCGGGCAACGTGGGTCGCTTAAATGACCCCAAAAGGGAGGGGTAAAAACTAAGGTACAGATAGATAGATAATTTGGAAAATAGAAATTAATCATGAAATTATATCTATTGATACTGATCTAACTGGGGGTAAAGGCGGTCGGTGCGTAACGCTGACAACCTTACCACCTTCACGTTCCGAGTGTCTAAAAATCCGGGAGCCTACACTTCTTGGAACCCTCTGGGCCCCCATGGCCTGTAATAGGGAACACATTACTTACTATCTTTTGCAATACAGTCCTAGGCTAGCTATAAGAAAAGAGTTCAACTCTTAAGAGTAGAACCCAGGACCTTTTAAATTTACTTCGTGTCAAAAAATAGTTAATAATCAATAGCAATTCTATTGATAGCCTTTCTCATAATTTTATATCTATTAGGTCTACATGAAATCATAGTATCATGCAAAGCCACCTGTGTAGTTTAAAAAAATAATGTTGCCATGGGGATTGTGTACATGCAGTATGAATTCTTTTTGGTGAATATCATAACTTTACAACCCTATTTTGGCCCTTATAGGCCCTTAGAGGCCAAAGATTTTGAAATCCTTTCTTAGTGCGCATCTAGAGCCTAGTAGCAATATGTGTACCAAGTTTCACGTTCCTAGGCTGTATGGTTTTTGAGAAACTGTGATCAGTCAGTCAGTGGGTTTTGGCTTTTATATATAGAGATGTACAAAATAGGCATTTTAGGCACTAAAACAGTAAAATAGGCTCCAAAGGTCCAACTAGGCATTTTAGGGCACTATAAAACTCTATAAATGTAAGTGATTTATCATTAAACATCTCCACATATTTAAAAATTTTCATGATATTTCATAAGGAACAAACTAGGCATTTGCCTTAAAATCCCAGGTCTAGTTATATGTTATGCAGACATAAGAAGAAATTCATTGCCGTATGTTTCCATAACTATGATGGTGAATCATTGCAATAGAATCAGATATATTACAGTTTCCGCGATTGTTATCAGATGGCACTTAGTTGTAGTAGGAAATCAACAGTTAAAGTGATCATACAGTAATAATTTTAATCCTTAAATGGTCGAGACTCTATTTCTAAGTCATCGCCGGACTGCAGAGAAAACACTTAACATAATGATAGTTTAATAGTAATTTTGTTGTGGTCTATTCTGTGAATTTGACAGGGATTTTAAATTTCTTGTGAGATTTTCCGTTTTTACTTCCTCTGCCCGTACCATAGTTAGGCCTAAGAGTGAAAAAAATGACAACAAAAAAATTGAAAAAATGTCCAATAAATTTTCCATTATTACTTGTATTACATTTTTTAAAAAGAATGAATTTCTAAAATTAATTTAACGGATGACAGTGTGTTATGAATTTACAATATAAAACAGTTATTTTATTACTAAAAAAAACCATGTATATCTATGCTACTTGGACACACTTAACGAAAAAATATTCTGAACTGGCATGCCCATCAAATTGGCCCTAGCAAACTATGTGCCATTTAAAATAAAGAAAATAATAATTCTTTATTGCTACAAGACAAACTGCAATGGTGTTTACAACAAACTCGAATTAAAATGATCTATGAACACTTGGCGGAGATTCTCAAATAAAAACGATTGTCTGTATTCTGAGAGTAACTATTTGTAGCTCCTCTCTACCTACACTGAAACATGACCTAAAATGCCGAAAAAATACCTAAAAATACCGAAAATTACGTAAAAATCCCGAAATGACCTAAAAATGTAGAAAATAACCTAATAATTCCCCAAAAATGACCTAACTTCTTGAAAATGCAAAAACAAATTGTCCTTATTTAATCAATTATTTCATGATATACATTTATACACATTCGAGCTATCTATTAACTTTCATACAAAAAAAAAAGTGTGCGTGGAACGCCACGCGACAGAAGTGAAACATATTTGCATTTTTTGATTTTTTTCAATAAAGGATTATTGGATTGTTTGAATTTTGGATTGTTGGACTTTTTAATATTGTGTTTTTAACTTTTTTAATTTTGGATTTTGGATATTTTAAATTTGTTTTCATTTAATTTTTTAATATTGGAATTTTGGATTTTTTAAATTTTAATTTTTGTAATTCTGATCTTTGAATTTTTTATTTTTTGGATTTTTAACTTTTGATTTTTTAATTTTGGATTTTTTATTCTTAATTTTTTTAAATTGTTATTATTTTTATTTTTGGATTTTGGATTTTTTAGTTTTGGATTTTATATTTTTTAAATTTTGGATTTTTTGACTTTTTAATTTTGGATTTATGAATTTTTTTAATTTTGAAATTTTGGATTTTTTATATTTTGGATCCTTGAATTTTACTTATTTTCTTATTTTTTAAATTTTGATTTTTTGGATTTTTTAAATTTCGCATAAGCGTAATCATTGAGTTGATTGTTTTCTGTGCAGTCCGTTCCGTCACACCTCACTAATTTCGTGACGATTTTCAGCGTTACATTAACTTCGTGACGATTTTTAAGCGTTACACAAGCTCTCGATTTACCCCTACTGCGCCTAAAGATGTTTCACTTTCAAAAGATGCAAAATCATCAAATGGCTTGCCCTGGCGATCACAGGTATTGTAGGAATCTTATCTACGATATGTAATAATTTGAAGCCCTGGGTCGCGAAATGAGACAAGTTCAGCGGGGCTGTCAGCAGCAAACTGGAATCACACATGAGTGATGGGTGCAATGCAAATCCATAACACACACACACGCAGATAGGGGGCTTTTGCCCTGGTCCTCCCCTCTCCATCCCTTGTCGTTTCGGGACTCCTGGACTCAATCCCCGGATCCCAGCTGCGTTTCAAACACTCTATACGCAACGGAATTCTTTTATGGTGTTTGAGTGATGCATTGGCTATGCTTGTACGACATTCGCATTACTCTTATGGTACAGGGTGATTCAAAATCAGCTACAAATTTGAAGACATAAATATCTCCATGACTATACAGCTCATGAATCAGTGGCCAATCGCAAGTGTCTATCGTCATAATATCATCGTTTTAGAATGGTACTGTTAAGAGACTGTGGGGGACGGGAAAATGTCTGTCCATCCGTCTGTACTCGCGATAACTGAAATACGCTTTATCGGATTTTCATGAAATGTGGTAAACGCATTTATAACGTCTTTGGGAAGAAGCTTAGTATTGATTTTGGACCATATCGCTTGACCGGTACCGGAGTAAAGCCCAATTTAGTACATATTCTATGGTAAAATATTAAAATTAATCAATAATTGATTATTGCAAATCAGTTCTCATGACAACATATTGTTCTACAGTGTTCATACACGGCTTTGGAAATTACAATACAGTTAAGGCTAGTTTACACGATGACACTAGGTTTCGTAACCACTTTCATGAAAATGATTTCGTGAAACTAATTACACCATTTTCTTTCCAATGCAACCGCACATTTCATGTTATTTCTGAAGTTAAAGTTATTAAAATCCCATATAAATGTTTGAAACACGTATGAATACAGGCATTTCACAATTTCCTAACTTCCCCATTTCATTTTACTAAACGCGAACAAGCTAAATAAGCGTATAGTCTCAAAATTACTATTATAGTTTCGTGAAAAGTTGGAATCAGCCGAAACTGCGTAGTGTCGTAACTCATTGTCGCCAGTACATCTAGCGCTTGCGCATTCAAGTAAAAAACAGTTGCGAAACTCAGTTACGAAACCTAATTTCGTCGTGTAAACTAGCCTTTAGCTTTGACAAATATACATATTCCTTCACATATGCTTACCAAACTATAGACCTTTATTCAAATGTGTCTAAAACGATTCCAAATATCGAAATTGTTAAGCATATATCGAAATTTTAACTTTAACTACATAAAAAACAAATATATTTTCTTCTTCTAATTCTTATATTCTTTTTCCAATATTGTCATCGTCATCACGAACATTATTAGCTGGAACAGTTTAGTACAGAGAACTTTTTCAGATTATTACGTTTCCGTGACGCGTTCAGTTGAAATGTTCACTTGAGTTAGCCTAAGTCAGGGGTTTGGGGGGGGGGCGTAACGGAGCGTGCTAGCGCTGTGTTTAGAGATGGCAACAGCTGTGAAGCACATGCTGCGGATATGCAAAAAAAAAAAATACTTTATATTAGTGTGTTCAGAAATTCACGTGCGGTTTTTGTGATTTGCTGACCCGAATAATCCTGTAAAACACATGACTAATTAGACGAGACTTGGCGGAATTTAATCTTTCTTGCATTAGGGCAGA
The DNA here is from genome assembly GCA_964059195.1 of Ectobius pallidus. Taxonomy (NCBI): domain Eukaryota; kingdom Metazoa; phylum Arthropoda; class Insecta; order Blattodea; family Ectobiidae; genus Ectobius; species Ectobius pallidus. The sequence goes on from CAXKWD010000003.1 coordinate 15,493,885, forward strand.
GGCAAGGGATCGATCAACAGTGTCCTGTAGTTTTGTATTTCTACAGTGTGATGATTAAGGCGCGGAAGTCAATGCCCTATCAGAAGACGAAATATGCAAGCAAATATGCTCTAAAATTTGTAAAATATGCTGCGAATCAATGAAGTATTCAAGTAATTTTTAATACTTTACGTCTACTTTTTTAGGAAGATTTCAAACAAAAATCTACCTATTGCAATCGACACCATGCCATGACTTTCGAAAAATTCTTCCATATCCATACGTTTCATGCCTCCTTAAGTACGAAACTGCCCGTTCAAAAAAAAAAATTGTGATATATACATATAGCCTATAGCCTATATATATATATATATATATATATATATATATATTTACAAGCTAGCGGCCGTAATTTTGAAGATATTTCAACCAAATTTTATTATGTTATTTCTAGGCCCAATAGTTCGGACAAGTTCGTTAATGAGCAAAATTGGCGCAAGGGGAGGGTCGGGGAAGGGGTTGAAATTTTGAAAAATTTAGGCCTAGATCTCGGCCCCTATGAAGAATAGAGGGAAACTTTGTATGAATAAATTAGATTTCTCTATGGAGTTCACAGAGACACCAGTGATATATAGATGAAAACTTGTATATGCATGTTTCATAAGCGACTATGCCTAAAAATGATACTTTTATAGGACCTAAAAAAGCCTATTTTTACGTTAGAGCCTAATATTACCTATTTGCTTGTTTTTCCTCTAAAGTTCAAAATAAGTTATTTTTTGTTATAAATTATAGCATTTATTTTCAGTTCGTACTAAATTTTTAGCTCGGAATGTGCAGTACATGACACATTTGCGACTTGGTTAAATACTAAGGAACGTTTCGTCTTCTGTAGAAAAGTTCCTTGATATTCCCAAGAAAATATAGTGTTTTTCTCCCGACTCCCACATCCAATAACAAACAAATAATAATAACAATAATAATAATAAAAAGTAGTTCTCTGAATCACTGAGGGATACAAGGGGTTGAATATGCTAACGTGCGTAGCTTCTGGGCGCAGGGATTAGGTTTTCACTGTTATGGTACTAATACAGACCCTAGCAAAAGGTCTATATGATTCTGTGTATCATAGGTCTATACCTGTGTTTTATCAAGATTATTGATTAATGGTGACTTCAATAAATAATATATTATGCATTGCAATTGAGATATTTCAGAAAATTGGCAACATAACGATTTTATAAGAGACTATTTTACGATTTTTAGAATCTATTTTCCAATTTTTAGAGCCTATTTTAGGTGCCTATTACATGCATTTTTAGCGACCTAAAGTCCGAAGTCTAGTGATGATTAAGGTCCGGAAGTTAATACCCTATCAGAAGACAAAATATGCCCTAAACTTTTAATAGTATATTGCGATACAAGTGCCGTAAGCGGTGCATATGGATCGAGGAAAGAGTTTGAAAAAAAGAGGCACTTGCTATTTTTTGCACGATGATTATTTATATCAATTTAATTATATTAATTGAGATATTAGCTGAAAATATTATGTATATACAGTATTGAAGATGGATGTAATATTTCAGAAAGTGATTCGCATGTGTTGGTTGTTATGGGGACCGAATATTTGTCTTGTTAAAGTCGCCACAAACTAGGGGGCCTTGGTTCCGGTCTTCCTTAAAGGCTTGTATTATGATGGATTTACTTACGGCACTTGTGCTTTTTGTCATTTTTACAGCACTGCGATTTCGTTTGTTTTCAAAGCTTGTGGGATTGTCAACTTACGATCAACGGCAACAATATTCGTAAGTAGGCCTACCACTAATTAGTTACGTCGTGTAAAAACACATTTTTATTAGATTTTATTTGTAGTTAATGAGATTATATGGATTAATCGTAGATTGGGCAATTAATTATAGTAGGCTATATTCTCACTCTCTGGGTCTATGTAGGCCTACTTGAAGACATGAGGCTAGAGACTTGAACTGCGGAACCGATTCGTGAAACTTCGGCTACATCACAGAAGTAAGCACGTGCATATGCGGTAGTTTTGTGAATGCGAGGTATTGAATCGATCCGGAGCTTAACTCTGAGATCGATTACAAAAATTACAAATTAGAAATAAAGTTTTAGCGAATGAGTGATCGATTAAACAGAGACATGCCAAATTAAGTAAAGAACAAGATACTTCATCTACGAGTTATTAACATAAAATATAAGATTACAGATTTATTTAATAAAGATAGGAAGAACTTTGTTCTCTGTAGAGAAGATATATTAATTGGATTGAAATCATGTAGACGTTGTACTTTTATCTTCCTTTCTTTAACGATTACTATGAGAAAGCGTAAGCGCAGAGGTTTATGTGTGCCATGTGGAACCTATATTTAAAAGCGGGGTTAGTTTCTCATTCTACTGGATTCGTTAATTTTGTTTTTTACACACGTAAAACGGCAAAATTTCATGTAATATTATTCTCCAGAAGTTTTAGAATCCATATATAGACACATTTTGTTTCTAAGAATATTTTAAATTTGGGTAAAATCGGTAAGAAGTTCACAAAAAACTAACCTAAAATGGCGCTCTGAAAGGAATCACAATAATACAGAATCAGCTGCTAGAAACAGCGCAGGTGCATGCTGGGAAGAAGCCGATGGGTCACGTGGTGCTGGAATCAGCTGCCAACATGATAATGGTCAGACAACCCTCCGGAAGATATAATATGCCACATTTTCGAAACCGACAAACAGTGTATCGTACATTATTCGAAAATGCAAGGGCGCTTCGCTTCGGCTGCCGCCTCCGCTCGCGCACTTAACTAATGTGGTTAGTGTTTTGCATTATTTAGCTTTATGTAGAGGTTACAGGACGGTATGGAACAGACCAATGACATGCAAGGTCGTTGTCAGCCAATGGGAGTGTTGGTCTGCAAGCCAGAGACCGCATACCAACGCCGAACATCGCGTGTGGAAATCCAGTAGAGTGGGAAACTAAACCCATCGGAAATTACATTATGCAACAAACCTATAATGGCATTTATTAAGGTACGAGTATGTTTATGAAACGAGCGAATCAAGTTTCATAATTTTCATACGAGCATTTTTATAGGTCAGTTGTATACGACTGTTCTTCTTCGACCATAAAATTAATCTAAGGGCCTGTTCGATGACCTGCTGATATCATATTTATCTGCCAGATAGAGAACCTATCAGGAAGTTGACCAAGAATTGTGTATTATGATCTCCTGACAAAATCTGACTGGCAAGACAAGATAAGCTCGCAGGAGGATGGAGTGGCTGACAAGCTTCCAACTGCTAGTTAGGAATCTTGGTTGAAACAAGATGGCAGTGCGCCGAAGTTTTCTGGCCACCTGAATTTTAGAACTGATGCCGGAAGATTTAATTTACATAAAATTGTCATTTTATGCTCACATATGAATGAAATACAATTGAACAAATAGATTAATGCACTTAAAACGATATGTTGTATTGTACAAATACAAATCCGAGCTGCCGCACCTAGTGGAGGACTACCGAACTACAACAAACACACCTCTCTGCTCAGCGAGGTAAGGACCCTTTTACAAATTTTTACTGCGTTCTTCCCGATAGCAGTTCAGCGGTGGTATTACAAGGCATCTTCCAGTTAAGCTATCTGGAAGTCACGTATCGGGAGGAATTGTCGACAGGTGGTAATACAGGCCCTAAATGTATACATTTTAAGACTTAGATACACGCAAACGAACCGGCTACGCTTCAGCAAGATGACCTTCGCATCAACATGGTTGACGTAGTTCATGTCTTCTAAGAGAGATGGCAGCTTACTGCGTCGGTCAAATCGAAGCTTCCTTTCGCTGTTTTCTTCAAACCAAAGGATTTTTACAGCACGAAATGGATTAATTTAGTATAATATTAAAATTAACAGGAAGAGAATTGATTTTATTTTAAATTAGCTTAAAGGGCCCGGCGTCGCACGGGTTTTGTATTTTGTAAATTCGAAAATAACTTATGAAGGACTTTCGATTTTCAAACTCTAGGTTTTTATATAGGTATTTAGAATTTGAAATGAGGAAGAACAACTTATCACACTCAAACTATTCCCTAAGAAAATGCTAGATATAGCTTTTTATAGCTTATAGCAGATCCCTGCGGCTTCGCCCACGATAATTAATCGGAAGATTGAAAATCGAGAGAAAAATAATTAAAATATTATACTTATTAACACTTTGCAGACGAAACATTCATAGGTCTAAACGAAACGATTAATAGGCCTAATTAATGAAACAGTTAAAATCCGGCTTTGAAGTTAATTCCACGGTTAGAAAGCGCAGCATGGGAAAAATAACCTCAGATTCTAGTTCCCTGGCCCAGAAAACCCCTACGTAGTGAGTTTCGTCCGAATCGAACAATGTTTGCCTATTTAGGCCTATATTCATTATCCCTCTTCCGTCTAGGGTGAAAATTTTAGATGTCTGCGTGCCTTGACATTATAAACAAATGAATCGACCAGGCTAAAATTAAAGTTAAAATTAAAAATGTACTATGCCAGAATACTTCAAAAACTTCCCAAAGTTTCATGGCGATCGTATATAGGACAAACAGGACAAACAGACATACATTCGTATATACAGGGGGTTAATAAATAACACCGAAATATTTTACCTGTATATAGAGAAGACTTAGACAAGGAACTTTTATTAGGAGATTTTTGTTCTACGACGTAAAATGTTTATGGCACAGGACATTAAAGTCATTACAATTTGGTGCTCATAACTCAATAATGTAGCGAAATAGGGTTGAAATGTTCATTAAATTGTCTTCATGCCTTCCTAGTGATCGATAAAAACCTGACTCTTAATCATTCGTCAACAGCTATATCATAATTTAGTGTTCACATAATCTGCAACATTTACAGACTAACCACATGACTGGTAGCCACTCCATTAGTCTATTTTTTTTATTCACAACTACTGACTACAGTGTTAACAACGAAGTTCCTTTGTTTTGCTTTTCTTTCTAATGTTAGAAGTCAGTGGCGGCCATGCCCTGGGAGATTTTATGCTGTAACAGGAAAAATTGAATCCATAGAACAAAAATCTCTTAATAAAAGTTGCTTGTGCTTGACACTCCGGGGGTAATGGAGGGCATGCACACACACACACACACACACACACACAAAAAGAAGTCCCCTCTATTCACAGGTAAAATATTTCGGTGTTATTCATTAACACCCTGTATATATAGATACAGTCTAATTATTAAGCAGATTTCAGCTGCTTTTATTCTTATGGCCTCAAGATCGTTTCATGTTCGATAATAATCGATATAATACTTGTGTTATAAGGAAAATCTCGAAATGAATGTCATTATGACATTGTTACGTCACAATACGGTCGAGCAAAAAGTACATCTGAACCGTATTCTCTGCATTAATAAGCTCTAAATTGATATTTCAGCCCGGAATTTAAGTATACTTAATTAAAGTACCGCTTCTAACATTTCCCAACAAGCGTAGAAGTTCAAACTTAAATTAGGAAGAAAAAGACAGCAACGTTTCGCTAACCAGGGGGAGAAAGAGGAAGCAAACATTACCCTTACGTACACTTGAAGAACCAAAGCCCTGAGAATCGAGATAAATCGATACATTCGAGTATCGTTACGCCGTCAGTGGGATAAGAAATGAAAGATTTTCCTCCAGGATAGAAGGACTGGAATTAAGGATGAAGAAAGAGAAGGGACGGAAGGATAAAATGAATAATTCAATGCATCAAAATCAAGTTTGATTTGTCCGCATCGACAGAGGCATAGCGTTCCGCACAATTCTAAATCTATAGACTGTTAAAAAGCAAGGACAGTATTTCCCATGTGGCTGTCTTCAAATGCCCACATAGATGTTATTTATAGCATTTTTTTCAGTTTTCAAATTCCTTGAGACAAACGCGAAGGTGCTCGATTTTTTTTCTTTTTTTTGCATATTGGAATTATTGTTATTATTATTATTATTATTATTATTATTATTTTTATTATTATTATTATTATTATTATTATTATTATTATTATTATTATTATTATTATTTCATTGCTAGCAGATCCCCGCGGCTTCGCCCACGATAATTAACTAAAAATTAAGAGCAAAATAATTAAAACTTTAGGCTATATTTAAGTTACTAACACTTGCACGCGAAACATTCCTATGCCTAAATTAAACGATTAATAATTAATGAACCAGCTAAAAATCCGGCTTTGAAGTGAATTCCACGATTATAAAGCGCAGCATGGGAAAAGCAACCTCAGATTCTCCGTTCTCCGTCCCAGAAAACCCATGCATAGTGAGTTTCGTCAAAATCGAACAATGTTTGCCCATTTAGGCCTATATTAATAAATTATCCCTCTTCCGTCTACGTTGAAAATTTCAGATGTCTGCGTGTCTTGACATTATAAACAAATGCAGACCTATCGACCTACATTAAGTAAGGCTTACAAAAATCAAGCAATCGCGACGCTTTTATTTCCAAGGTATGACAAAAATAGGCAAAGCCACCTGTAATTGATTTGACAAATAAATTGTATTAGGCCTAGGCTATTGAAAACTGATGCTTCGAAAGAGCAAAAAATGCACGTTTTCTGCCCGTTGTTCACTCATAACTCGCGAACGAAAGCGAAAATTGAAAATCCGGCTTCGATGTGCATTCGCCTTCCCTTCAGTCCATCTATGTTTAAAATTTCAGATCTCTGCGTTCAGTAGACAGACAAACAGACAGAAAGACAGATACTTCCTTTTATTATTATAGAAGATTACAGAAATACAGATGTACATAGGCCTATAGGCCTACCAAAATTTTCTTGCAAGATAAAAAATCAACAAACCAATTTTTTTGCTGTCAGATGAGCAAAGCTCGTGTTTAGGGGCTAGAAATGTATTATATTTTAGAGAAACAGAGATATTTATAAAGTATGAAAATTAAGTATTAAAAACAGTTAACCGTGTTTATAATACTAAAAATTAAAAATACAAATTTATAGTGTTACCAGAAAATTAACTTAATTTTCCAAACTATATATATACTAGCTTAAAAGGTCCGGGGTATTTTCAATTCGGAATTATCTTACGAGGGACCTCAAATTTTGATACTCTAGGTCTTTATATACAGTGAGTCCCACGCAAGAGTTGGCCAATGACGGGGGTTTCTGCGTCGCGGCTGGCACAGCTCCAACTCCCGAGCTCTATTGTCTTTAAGTTCTTCTTGTGTATCGGAAATTGACCTAAGCACTTTATTTTTTCAAGTTTCCCCATAAATAATATTTACATACTGTTAGAAGAACTTGATGACAATATCACATAGGCCTATCACAAGAAAAAGTAACTCTGTCTCGAAAGCTGAACTTATGCGCGTGAAGGAAAATTTCCTAAAAAGGTGCCAGTATTGTTTGGATGCAAGAGGAGAACATTTCCATCATCTCTTGTGATGAAGTACGTGGTTATTTTCATTGTAATTTTAACTGTAAATGTGAGAACCTGAATCATTACAACAACCGCGGCATTATTTGCGTAGATATTTCACCCGATCGCTCGGGAGTTGGAGCTGTGCCAGCCGCGACGCAGAAACCCGCGTCATTGGCCAACTCTTGCGTGGGACTCACTGTAGGTAGGCTAGCCTATGTAGGTATCAGAAAACGCTTGGTACAACATTTATGGCTCATAGAGGATTTAGCATTTTCACGAAGTGAGGAAGTGAGTACGCTATTTAGAGCCGTTGAATTGTATAAGAGTAGATGGAAGAAGACTCCGGAGGATGACAAATTTATAAAATATATTATAGGTAATATAACGAGAGGTCAGGAATTTCGGGGTCGAACATGATACATCCTCTACCTACGGTACCTATGGTGTCTGAAAATAAATAACACAGAAGTACTGAAATTTTACAACGAATTTTCCTTAAATACAACGCCATTTTCATGTATCCCCGAGTTAGGAATTTTATAATAATTGCTATTAGATGTCGTTTGTGTGATCTTCATTGCTTATAAGAGTCAAACACCTCAAAAACCCATTCAGAAGTTCTGTATTGCCTTTGGGCAATTGATATCATGTCATAGTAATTTGTACGATACAATGGGAAGTTCCTTCCGCGAGTTTTTTGGGTATTAGGTTCTGCAGCGATTTACTATTCAAAAGTTTGAACAATGGTACAAGTTTATAATCATACACTAGTAATTCTTATCATATAGCGTTATATATTACATAGATATTTAAATTGTTAGGAAACTATGTTATGATTAACACAAAATTGCAATGAATGAAAAATTGCATTTAAACAGAATCATTACAGCGAGGACGGATTTGAGGTTTAATTTTAATGGAATTTTAAATTTATTTACCCTGGGTAGAGTTAAGACTATCAGATCTTCTTGCCCCCTCTACAAGGATTTCATAAACTACAATTATAATACAAAAGTCTCACTTTATTGCACGTATTGACAAGAACGTAATATTTTTATTGGCAATTGTCATTTTAAAACATTTATACATGAATGGACATTTTAAATCTATTAATGATGGCTGTCAAATGGGATATAGCTGCAGAGGATTTTTATTTTTCACTCTCTCTTTCTTTTAGCCTAGACTGTTGTTATTTTTATGTTATTGATAGGGTTGTCTGCAAAACGAGTTATGAGGACCGTCCACAAAGTAAGCTTCCCTAGGTCCGTTCACAGAAACGAAACAAAATGTCATGGAAATATTTATTGAAACAGATATAGCAAGTGTTTAGCTATTTTCCAACATATTCGCCACCGGAATTCAGACATTTGTCTTACCGTGGGACCAACTTTTGAACACTTGTGTCGTAGAAGTCTGCCGCCTGAGATTTGAACCACTGTGTGACAGCCATCTCCGCTTCTCTGTCTTTCTCTGTCATAGGAAAAGATGGAAATCACTGGGGACGAGGTCCGGGCTGTAGGGTGGCTGTTGAAACACCTCCCAGCCGAACTTTTGCAGGAGACTTGCAGGGAGGTGTTGAAGCCTCCACCCTACAGCTCGAACCGCGCACCCAGAGATTTTCTACTTTTCCTACTCCTCAAGAAATTACAGAGAATGGTTGAGGTTGACAGAGAAACGGAGAAGGTTGTCACACAATGGTTCAAATCCCAGGCGGCAGATTTCTACGACACAAGTGTTCAAAAGTGGGTCCCACGGTATGAAAAAGTCTCAATTCCCGTGGCGAATATGTTGAAAAATAGCTGAACACTTGCTATACCTGCTGTAATAAATATTCCATTAAATTTTGTTTTGTTTCTGTAAACGGCCCTAGGGAAACTTAGTCTACTTAATGGACGCGCCTCATGCATACAAATATCGATTATTTTCATTTAGAAGTTGATTTATCAACTCATCTAGAGCTAAATACAGTGCGTCCCACGCAAGAGTTGGCCAATGATGCGGGTTTCTGCGTCGCGGCTGGCACAGCGATCGCTGACCCGAGCGATCGGGTGAAATATCTACGCAAATAATGCCGCGGTCGTTGTAATGATTCAGGTTATCACATTTACAGTTAAAATTACAACGCAAATAACCACGTACCTCATCACAAGAGACGATGGAAATGTTCTCCTCTTGCATAAGCACAACACTGACACCTTTCTTAGGGAATTTTCTTTCACGCGCGTAAATTCAGCTTCCGAGATAGAATTAATTTCTCTTGTGATATTGTCTTGAAGTTCTTCTTGTGTATGGGAAATTGACCTATACACTTTATTTTTCAAGTTTCCCTATAAATAATATTTACATACTGTTAGAAGAACTTGATGACAATATCACATAGGCCTATCACAAGAGAAATTAACTCTGTCTCGGAAGCTGAACTTATGCGCGTGAAAGAAAATTTCCTTATAAGGTGCCAGTATTGTCTGGATGCAAGAGGAGAACATTTCCATCATCTCTTGAGATGAGGTACGTGGTTATTTTCATTGTAATTTTAACTGTAAATGTGATAACCTGAATCATTACAACGACCGCGGCATTATTTGCGTAGATATTTCACCCGATCGCTCGGGAGTTGGAGCTGTGCCAGCCGCGACGCAGAAACCCGCGTCATTGGCCAACTCTTGCGTGGGACTCACTGTATATTGTCCGAGAGACGCTGGGAAAGGCAACATAATTCCTTTTCATAAAATGAGTAACATCTTCTTTCTAATTCTGCAGACTCAAGACTTTATGACTAGAAATTCGGTGGTTTAACCAAGTTTTACGTTATTTAAAATTATATTACAGTTTAATAGGCTAAAGCTTATAGTTCCATCCTAAACATGAAAGCTTCAGGCCTTGGAGGTAATTAGACAATATTTTACCCCTGCTACTTAACTGTAGAGATTAGTGGACAATATACGACCCTCATGAAAGGCGTCTTTTCTACATATTGTTTACTCCACTGTCCTGTTTCGTGTTGAATAGTTGCACCCGATATGTTAGTGTTATAATATGTCTTTTTTTTCCGACCAAGGTGTAAAAATGGCCATCCTCGCCACATCGGAAGAATGCGTACTCTCTAAATATACTGAATCAGCTATTATTGAACATTAAGCGACCCTCATTGTATGTGATCCAAAATTAATAGCTCTCTCGGTAGCGGTCCTGTAAGGCCTAGGCAGCGTGGGCCGCATAAACGTTCCTACAAGGAAAGAGGTTAAACGAAGGAAAAGAAAGAAAGAACAACAATAATAATAGCCTAAAAATAATAATAATAACTTACTAAGAAAGTTAGCCTTAAAAAACTGGTTGAATTGAAACAATCCTTCTTTCCTTTCATGCTCTTTGAAAACTGTAAAATTTAATAATGAATAGAGGTTTTCATACCCCTTAGGTGTTTTTTGTAATGTCACATGAAGCTATAATTTGTTTGTTTATCCTCATTAATCCTAAATATTGAACACACAAATTTAAAAAAAAAAAATCCTGTAGAATAACGACGTAAAATTGAGTAGATGGCTTTGGGGTATGTAACATCAAACAATACAGGCCTCACTACACAGATTTATTATTCAGGTGAATTGGGAATACAAATGACGTCATATGACGAGCGTCCCAATTACTTGAAGCTTATTTTGCGTCAGTACATTATTGCGGAAATCTGTTCGGGAAAAAAGTACATAGTAGGCTGTGCTAGAAGTGAAGCAACGGATAAAAAAATGACAATCACACAAGCCGTTAAGCTGTTACCATGGTAACGAGATTAGTGACAATGGCTTCATCATTCATCGAGAAACGTTGCAAAATTTCCTGTTTAGCTCAACCACGAACGACTTCTTATTTATGTCATAGGTTTAGTCTACGATAAATTGCTTGTTTTTTTTAAATAAATACATTGTTGATATTATTACCAGATCATTGGGCGCGAAGTTTTGCTGCAACGTAAATAAGAACAAAGTCAGTTAATATTCTTTTTCATGAATTTTTTCTTCATTCTATTTTTAAGTTGGATTTATGTAAAGAAAGGCACGACTTGGCTTAGAACAATAGAAATAGATGCACAAGAGTGAATTAATAGAAGAGCCTACTGAAATACCTAAACATTCTAAACACGTGACATTACAATGCAGTTAAAGCAAGTAAAATAAGCTAAGTAGTAATAGGCCTAGTAATAATAGTAATAATTAGGGCAAGGCATTTGATGACCATAAAATAGTGAAAAAATTCAAAATAAAAATTGCATTTATTACCTAAAAAATATAGTGAAAAATTACACAAAATTTAAAAAAAGAGCAATAAATTTACCACTATTACTTAAAATTACTTTTTTAAGTAATTTATTCCTAAAAGCAATTTAATACATGACAATGCGTTATATATACATTTACAATATATAACACTTATTTTATTACTAAAGAAGTAAGTAAATTTATACTACTTGGACACCCTTAGAGAAAAAGAAATTCTTACTGAACTAGAATGCCCATCAAATTGCCCCCTAGCAAATATGTGCCATTTAAAAAGAGAAAGAAAAATCTTTATTGCTACAAGACAAACTGCTGCGGTGTTTACAATAAACCTGAATTAAAATGAACCATGGACACTTGGCAGATATTCTCAAATAAAAACGATTGTCTGTTGTCTGAAAGTAACGATTTGTACACGGAAAAGCTCCTCTCTACCTCCACTGAAGCATGACATAAAAATGCCGAAAATAAGCTAAAATGCTGGAAATGACCTAAAAATGCCGAAAATGACCTGAATATTGACAAAAAAAGTACCTATCTCTTGAAAATGACGAAAAATGCAAAATAAAGCAAAAATGCATAAACAAATTGCCCTTATTTAATCAATTATTTCATTATAGACCTACATATTTATATATATTTGAGCTATCTTTTAACCTTCATATAAAAAAGATGGAAAATCATTAAATGCCTTGCCCTAGAAATAATAATAGTAACAACAACAATAATAATAGTAATAATAATAATAATAATAATAATAATAATAGTAGTAATAATAATAAAATTTACATGGAAATTCAACATCAACTAAATCTTCCTACAATCTTCTTTCCCTCAGTACAATCTCAGTAGGCTACGTACTGTACACATAAGAGAAAGTATACATGAAAAATACTGGCAATTTGTAAAAGCTGTATGCTATTACCATGGTAACGCAATTATGACGTAACAACCAAAGCCCACGATAGTTATGGAAATGCATATACAAGGACACATATTACTGAAACATTATATGCAAAGTGCAAAATTACCAACTCTAATTAGATTCTGCAACTGCAAGCTCTATATCGGCCTACACAACTTTTTTTTTTTTAAATGATGCATTCTTTTTTCTCCCCTCGCATAACATTGACCTGAATATGGTTTTGGTGCAATTCTATATTCCCTCGACGAGTTGATCCTGTTCCATAGTTATGACTTCCAAAATATACGAACTGAAATCTGATTTTAGAGCATGGGTTCATTACAACGGTTGAAGATCACGGTCCAGCTCAGAATAAAACCGACGATTATGTTCCCATGAGGTCTGAAATGTAAGACTTGCTATATTGTGGCCCTGCCAGAGAAATCCGACCATAAGTAGGAAAAATACATTTTCTAATTTGAAGGGACTCAATTCAGCATAAAATTCTGGGAATACTAAAATAAATTATACCTCCAACTCAAAAATTGATGTTTTATGCTATTAGAAACTCTATTGTTCATAAAATACGAGGCGCGTCCATAAAGAAACATTCCCAGGGGCCGTTTACAGAAACTAAACACAATTTCATGGAAATATTTAATACAAAAGATACAGCAAGTGTTCAGCTATTCTTCAACACATTCGCCACCGGTACTGAGACATTTCACATACCAATGGGACCATATTTTAACTGAAACCAAAATAGAGGTATATTACTGTTAACAATATAATTGAATTTTTTATTCCAGTTATGGAAATATGAAGCTCATTGAATGCCTGTGCCATAGAAGACTGCCGCCTGGTATTGGAACCACTGTGTGAAAACCATCTCCGCCTGTCTGTCGTTCTCTGTCATTTCTTGAAGTGCAGGAAAATATGGAAATCACTGGGAGCGAGGTCCGAGCTGTAGGGTGGACAACACCTCAAGAAATGACGAGGAATGACCGTGAATGACAGAGAGGAAAAGATGTTTATCACTAGGGACCGGATTCTTAGGTTTTTGCCTATTTTTTTCCTTACTTCCAAAACAAAAAGCGATCATACACTTTTTCGAATCATGTCCAAAGGATTCACCCACATTAATTCTGTGGCACCTAAAAATACCTAAATGGGGTATAAAAACCTAAATGTACCTAAACGGGATATAAAACCTAAAATATCTAATTTAGTCTACTTTTTTGTCTTTTTTGTTTGTCACCAGTTGAGAAATCGATATTTTGCGGAGAGACAATTTTTGTCGGGTTGAAATGAATATTTTACCACCAGCGTTTCGTTCAACCCATTGTCGGCTAGAATAGACAGTATCAAGAGAGGAAGTGTAAGAGTACCGGCGTATTCCTTTTAATATATTCGTACGAACAACCATTGTTGACGTAATGCGAGGTTGAAAGTACATTTTCTGCCTTCAAATGTACTTTAAAGAGATAACAGGAAGAACTTCACAGTAGAGAATCTTGAAAGAAATTTAGTGATATACTGTAACCAGGAAACGTGAGGCAATCTTATTTTCACTGCTTCTTTTGATTGTTTATGCTTTGTTTCTTCAATTGTATAATATTGTCCTAAAGCAAGTTTACTCAAATTTAAGTCAATTTTGTTAAGTTAAACTTTACAAGTATTATGTATTGAATCCTATGTAGCACATTCAAATTCACTAAACCAATTATTCTACCCGAATACGATATTTTGGACAAAAACCTAAAAAAAACTATTTCACCTATTGGAAAACCTAAAACAGGGTCTAAAAAACCTAAAAATCCGGTCCCTATTTATCACACAGTGGTTCAAATCCCTGGCGGCAGACTTCTATGACCCAGGTGTTCAAAAGTTGTTTCAGATCCGCTTGCGAATATGTTGAAAAATAGCTGAACAGTTGCTGTATCTGTTAGAATATAATATGTCCATAAAATTGTGTTTTGTTTCTGTAAACGGCCCAGGGAAACTTACTTTATGGGCTCCTATCTCAATTATTGTGAAAATTAGTACTTTCATTAGAAGCCTTTCTGGACTGGAAGTTATGAAAATCACAAATGAAAATTTACGACTTTATTTGATGAAACATAATAGTAAATTATTATTGCATAAGAAATTGAATTTTAATTTCATTATATTGGAGGGAATATAAGATATAAATGAATATTGTGAGAAATGGTTTTTATTTATAACAACGCATTCCTATCTGAATGCTTCAAAGAATTCAGATTTAATCAAGAACCGGTTCAGCACACATTTATTCCTGATATAAAACGGGTGTCGTCCACTTTCTGCACGTCATATATTTCCAATTCCTCTGTTTTCGTCAGATATATCTGATTCCTAATCAAGTTTGCCTTTGTGATATGACAGGGCCATAATTTTACTTAGGAATTGTATTAAATATACGATTATTACTCCAGGAAATAAATTAAATGGATTTGTAATATGGGTATGTAGTAATAATGAATCTTCGGCCCGTTCCCCTACCACCGCCTACACATGTCCATCCATGTTGTACAGTGTGGTGCGTTGCTAGATTTAATTAAGTCAGTGGATCAGAAAGCGTCTGATATTTCATTACGCGGAATACGTAGGCCTATGTTCATGAAAGCAAGGTACCTAATGCTCAATTAACCTTTCAAAGGGCAGAACTATACTTACTCAATGGCATAGGCGTACCGAGGGGGGGTTTTGGGGGTTTGAACCCCCCCCCCATTGATTAAAAAAAGGAAAATTGTATAATTTTTTTAAGTCTGCCCATAAATTACTTTCTACAACAAAAAGCGTGGGAAGCTTAAAACTCGTTATTTTGCATCTTAATTTTTTTAATTTACCGGGGGAGGACCTACGGACGCTTAAAACTCGTTATTTTGCATCTTAATTTTTTAAATTTTCCGGGGGAGGACTTCCGGACCCCCCACTCCCCCGGACCCCACTGATGTTATAACCCCCCCCATATGGTCGGCCTGGTTACGCCTATGCTCAATGGCAATAGATAATTCCTCAGCAAGTTAAAGGAATATTATCTATTTTATGGAACCCGAAGGTTCATTGCCGCGCTTACCTGAGCCCGCCATTCAACCCTATTCTATGCTAACTCTATCCAATCATCCCTCGTAAATCCCACTTCCCTTAAATCCATACTCAATATTGTCCCCCACCTACGTCTAGGTCTTCCAAGTACTCTTTTCCCTTCGGGTCTCCCAGTCAATACTTTTGAGACATGTCTTGCCTCCTCCATGCCCGCAACTTGTCCAGCCCTGGGCCCATATAAAGTATAGAGGGAAACTTTGTTTGAATAAATTAGAGTACTCTCTATGGAGTTCACAGTGACACCAACGATTCGGGGGTTTTGGGGGTACGAGTGGGGGTGGGGGATGGAAATTCGAAATTGTTGAAACCACGTCTTGTGGAGTATGGTTGAAAAGCTCTTCATGAGTACTCTACAAATCAATAACTATTTTCTCGATAGCTCTCATATAAGGCGAGATTTGAATGTTTGGAAAAGTGTTCTTTCCTCTATTATGCAGTTATTATTGCGGGTTTGTCATGCCAAGGCTAAAGAAGAAGAGTGCTGCGCAGCGACAATAAATTAAACAAATAGCACTTCGACTTCTACCTCAGTCTGTAGGCTTGCCTAAAGGGATTTTTGAACACACTGCCTGCCTTTAACTTACACTTCTCTTTACAAAAGATTAAAATTAATTATCAAAAAATCAACACGTTACGATGAGCAAGGACGTCCCCTTCCCTTGAATAAATCCCTGATACAAGGCAATTGTCGGATATTTATTGGGCTAGCAAGGTACACAAAGGAAGGCTGTTCCTATAGAGTATTTCCTCGTGGAGGATCGATCCTATGTTATTTATGACCCACATCTCCGGGGACGCGCTTGACGCACAGTGATCGAGCTTATATTATACCCTCCCCTGAGACCTGTCACCCACCAGTGGCGTGCTGTCAACTCACGACTTCATTTCCCATCTCTCTCTCACTCACTCGTTTATCTTCCTAAAAGACGTTACCTTCTCAGGTTTAAACAACTCCTCTGGAAACCCTATTTTTAGGTGTTTCGTTGATCTACTGCAAATATGGTTAACTCTATGCCACATTAAAACATAAGTTTTCAAATATATTTTTCGTATATTTGTGGGCCCTAGCAGATTGTATGTCTACATACCTTGTTTCTCCTCTTTCTCCACTCTGATGTTCTGAATCTACAACAGAGCACGAGCATTTTGCTCATTCGGGTGTATTTCTAAATAAATATTTGGTTCTTTTCTTTCTTTTTCTTTTCTGTACTTTAATTTTGAAATTTGTAAATGTTTTTTGTTTATTTGTGTATTTTTGTATTTGTATTTGTATTTGTACATAAGTTTGTAAATGTAATTTAAATAAATAAATAAAAAATACCATAGTCCATCGTTTCTCAACCTTTTTGAACCCGAGGACCTCTAAAATGTCTGAAAAGTTTTACGGACCGTCAATTTTACATCTCATTTTTAAAAGTAGCCTAAGCTATATGTAGGCCTATATCTCTATCTCTATATATATAAAAGGCTTTGTCCTGACTGACTGAATGAATGACTGACTGACTGACTGAATGACAGGAATCAACGTACAGCCTAAACTATAACAGGTAGAGACTTGGAATTTTGACAGTACCTTCGTTTCATAATGTACGTGCTCACTAAGAAAGGATTTTGAGAAATTCTGATTCTAAATGCCAAAAATTAAATGTTTTTGAAAATACTTAATCCCTTTTTACATAGAATTATCAATTCCAAATCACAGAATATATTGTTGCCAAATGGTATCAGATGGGCTTGGAAAAAACAAATGAAATGCACTTTTGACAAATAAGAGAAGTTATCAAAATAATTCATGTTATAAATAAATATTACAGAATGAAATCCACTAAAATAATGGAATCACATAACTTTCTCTACCCTGGACATAGAGAAAACAAAACGAGGTATGGTAATGTGTATATTATTATATTATATCGCAGGTTTTTGGAGAGAAAAGTATGAAAGTGATGATGCTTTCTTTTTAATTTCATCCCCAAAACGGCTTTATGGTAACATAAAAGTGGGAAATTTCCCGCCACGATATTACAATTTTATGTTACAGGAATTTCTGTTTCTTCTTATTTAAACCTCTACCAGGCTTGCTGTGCACTGTACAAGCGATGGTATGCAAAATTCTAGATCCTCTATCAGCCATAAAAAACTATATCAAGCGTTTTCTGAGGGAATAGTTTGAGTTTAATAAGTCGTTCTTCCTATTTCAAATTATAAATGCCTATATAAGGACCTAGAATTGAAAATTGAAAATCCTTCATAAGTTAATTTCCAATTACAAAATACAAAACCCGGGCGACGCCGGGTCTTTTAAGCTAGTTCTTAATACTTGGGGTATTAATTATAGGTCAATAAAACAAATAAATCTAAATACATAAAACCCTTGTTAAGATAGCGCCTCTAATAACAAATTCCGACTAAGACTTCTTTTTCAGGGGTTTGAATGAAAGAGGGAACCATAGACGTCAGTGCATCGGTGGTTTCAAACTGTGGTTCGTAACTGCAAAAATAAGGAAACCTGCAATAGGACCTGTATTTTCGAAGATTTTAAAAACTTTGACATCTAGTGCCCATTTTATGTGGAAAATGTTTACCTCTTTACTTTCCACTTCCTTTATGATATTTTTAAATTATGTCTGCGGACCATCTGCACCATCTTCACGGACCACCAGTGGTCCGCGGATCATAGGTTGAGAAACGCTGCCATAGTCCATGGGTATTATACGAGGGTATTGTTATACAAAAATGTTAATATTTAAATAGCCTACAATTGCAGACAAATGCACACATGAAGGGACACCTTTTGTCTCTTTTTCTATATGGGCCTAGTCGCCAAGTTTCTCAACACATTTCTCCCATCGTGATACCAGTTTCAAAATACCCTGTTCATAGAAGTCCGTTCGGTTGGAGTATAGCCATCTGCGGACTGCTGTTTTCACTTCTGCATCTGACGCAAAGCGTTTATTGGCCAGGAATTTCTTCATGGGACCAAACAAATGAAAGTCCGACGGTGCCAGGTCTGGACTGTATGGAGGATGCTGGAGAATCTCCCAACCAAATTTTTTTATTTTCTCCAGAATAGCTGCATCAACATGGGGGCGAGCATCAACCTGAAGAAGTTTGACACCATCATCATGAATGTTTGTCATGTCAGATGCAGAAGTGAAAACAGTAGTCCGCAGATGGCTATACACCAACTGAACGGTCTTCTATGAACAGGGTATTTTGAAACTGGTATCACGATGGAAGAAATGTGTTGAGAAACTCGGCGACTATATAGAAAAATAGACAAAAGATGTCCCTTCATGTATGCATTTGCTTGTAATCGTAGCCTACCTATTAAACGTTTTGTAAAAAAAAAAAAAAAAAAAAAAAGTATTCCTTTCGATCCACCCTTGTATTTTTCGTATATTTGTGGGCTCTATCAGATTGTAGGCCTATTCCTATTTCCTCTGCCCGTACCTTAAAAATGAATTAATGTTACGATTTCGTCCAAACAAAATAACTTTGATGGAGTTCGTTTAAAAAGTGGGATTATTTGTATTTTTTTGAGCTATTTCCAAAAGGACTTTTTTTTATGATCATCGGCGGCGAAGAAAGGAAAGTTTGTAAATATTTGTCGAAATTAGAACATTCCGTGGTATCGCGACACGCGAGTTTCGCTTTCTATGTTCCTCAATTCATGAAATAATTGAACAGACACAGCACGAAAAGGAAAGGGGACGGATCTAAATAAATCTGAATACAGCGCTGTAGTCATTATTTAAATGAACTGAAACATCTGACTGCTATAGTGGCGTAAACAAAATTCCCCTTAATATATACGGATTAAATGAATTTTTCCTGCACTAGGAAATACCAATATCAGATTGGATAGACGCAGTGCGCATGTTCAGTAGGATGAGGAAATAATCTGGTGGTGTTTGGATCCCGATGTGTTACTGTTTATTCACAACAATGGCATACATTTTCATGAAGTTGCATACCCTGGCGCTTATAAATTGCATGGATTGACAAAACAAACACAAACAGAAATTAACATATACCAGATATATTCATTTAAATTTAAATGGAAAAATATTTAATGGATATACATGGATGGTGCGAGGTATTGTATATGACTGTATTTTGTTTATTTATGGCAGTGAAAGCATGATTTACTAACGTTTCTATCCAGTAGGCCTATGCAGTGCCAAATTAGTTGTAGTTTAAATACAACACATAATTGTCCGTGTTTGTCATAGATTCAAAATGAAATTATCATATGTTGATAGTGCTTCTCAGCATACGTAAATCCGAATGTTAATAACTATTTATGTATCAAGTACGCAAAATAACGCTTTAGTGGGCGAATCTAGTATAGCGGCCGAGGCTGAAATACTGGATGAGTCCGATAAAGATTTGCGTACGTGGGCACACAATATTTTTTTAGTAAAAGCTCTCTAAATAATAAGAAATGAAACAAAAATACCGTATAATTATTTATAATGGAAGGTAGTGAGTCATTTGTTAAAGTCATTATTCTCACAGTCACCTGAATCGCGGAACAACAATTAACCGTACGTACCAATACGAAACGCATTATAATTATATGAGTAGTTTTTTGTAAACAGTAATGTATACGAACTAGTATTTATGAAAAACTTGTGAAAATATGAATGATAATCCTGAGGAAATTTCAATCCAAGGCAGAAACATCGAAATGGAGCTGCTGGTAGCAACATCACTGCAGCAGTAGACTATGAGAAGGAATATATTGCAAGCAATCCATGGTAAGCAATGATTCTCCTGTGAACGAAGATGTGAAAAGTTGTTGGCTTATATTTGTTGTTACATGATGACGAAGGCTACCCTGTTTTGCGAAAAACCCTGGTATAGTTTCTGATCATCATAAAGAACCATGTTGGCTTAAATTTGTTGTTTTATGACCAATTATATGCTTAAATTCATGTTAAAGTTGGTGTGACTGGTCAATGCCATCTGGGTTCCGTTTATAGAATGTCATGACGACTTTAAAGGACAAGGCCGATAAAACTGCATTTTGAATGCAGTTTGAATGCAGTTTGAATGCACTTTTATGCAATTTTAGCGGCCTTGGTTGCTAAAATGCAATTTTTCGGCGTGTTAACAATCTGACAAGCAGCCGTTTTAGAGAGCGTGTACTAATAAAATATGTTATTTTGCTCGTAGGATAGCTACACTCGTCTTTAAGAGGTTGTTTTGCAAACATAACTTACCTACTCACAAAATAAAATACAGGGTGTTAATGAATAACACCGAAATATTTTACCTGTGTGTAGAGGGGACATAGATAAGCAAGTTTTATTAGGAGATTTTTGCTCTATGGCTTAAAATGTGTGTGCTAGAGGGCGTTAAAGTCATTATAATTTGGTGCTCATAAGTCAATAATGAAGCAAAACAGGATTAAAATTTTCATTAAATTGACTTCATGCCTCCTTAGTGATCGATAAAAACCTGATTCTTAATCATACATCACCAGCTATATCATCATTTAGAGTTTTCATAATCTGCAAAATTTACAGACTAATCACATGACTGGCCGTCACTGCATTATTCTTTTTTTATTCATAACTACTGACTACAATGTTAACAACGAAGTTCCTTTGTTTTGCATTTTTTCTAATGTTAGAAGTCAGTGGCGGCCATGCCCTGGGATATTTATTGCTGTAATAAGAAAAATTGAATCCATAGAACAAAAATCTCCCAATAAAAGTTGCTTATCTATGTCCCCTATATACACAGGTCAAATATTTCGGTGTCATTCATTAACACCCTGTATATTTTACCACTTGTATGGTAGATTGACTGACTATGCCTATTTCAGGTAATTGTACTAAAAATAAATTTATTTAAGTCAGCAAAACAGCATATTATTTCTCTAGCAATATAAACTTGCATAACTTATGAATGTGAGTGTACTAAAAGCAGACTGACAGCTTTGCATCAAAGTTATTCCCCGGCAACGGCTTCACACAAGAAGGGGCAAAACCAAATTGCCTTGGCTTCCTTTCTGATATGAAAAGCTGGAAAATTAAATATTTTCACTCTTCTTCTTTCCAAGTGTTCTTTTTCTTCTCTCCTCTTACATTATACTTTGCTACCGTTTTATGGGATAAAGCGAGACACAGTAAAGCCATGTTGCAAAAAGCAAACTATGTTTTGTTCCAAACATGGGAAAGATAGCCCAATTACATTACACTCTCTTCAAGGGAAAAATAAAAGTACATCAAAAGAGCCTTTGTGCTAACACTTACATAAGCAATCGACTTCCAGCTTGGATTATTCGAATTCAATTGGTTTTAGCCTGAATATTAATTTTCTAGAGAAAGCAATCCACAAGGCTAAATAGAGTGTTTTTCTCAGACCATACGCTTATTACGTATCTAATGGCCGGTTTCTATAAACTCGCGAATTACCTATGGGTAAATTATCCAATGGACAGAATTTACACAAAAATAACACCACACAAACACAAATAATTTAAAGATAGCAATCACATACACTTGTGGCGAGTTTCTAGATAAATGTTCTCTGGATAAATATGAAAATTACAGAAAAAATGTTCCTACAAACTCGGGCTAGATCTTTCCAAGGGTAAATCTTCGGGTTAATTTATCCTTTCATGGATGGCTGGATAAAATTTAACCTTTCATAGGATCAATAGTAATATTTAAACAATGAGAATCAAAGCCTTCTGAATTAAATTAACTGTACAACTCCAAGGCCTTGCTCATTATATCATTGTAGGTTAAATGGAACTAATTTGTCCATGGATAATTTACCCATAGGTAATTCACTAGTTTGTAGAAACCGGGCATAAATCATATCCATAACGATACTAATTTCCATTATGACAACGATTCATAGACCAACAGCCATTTTGGTACTTAAGAATTTATACCTATTCTTGATACGTTTAGGGCACTAAGTTAAAGGCAACACCGGATAAGCTATGGTTTAATAAGTTAAGGTATAGTCTATAGTCGCTCAAGAAAATATAACGCAATTTTTGGCCAAATTCGATGCACTGTAACTCTGGAACCAGTTGAGTCTCAGTCACCAAATTTTTATCACACCTTTATATCATAAAGAGGTGTTATCTGTATAAATTTCATAATTTTTCACTCAGGCCCTTTTGAGATATTCTACCTCATATATTGCCAAAATACGCTTTTGAGCATTTTTTAAAAAATGTATAAAAAAAGAGCAAAGTTCTGAAGCTTGAAACTTCTACAGCAAGCAGTCCTATAGTAGATCTATACAAGAAAAAAATTAAGGGTGAGTCTTTCTTCCTTTTAATAATTTTGCGGCACTAAAACTCCCGTTTTAAGTTAATTTTCAATTTGTAGTTGTGAATTTTTGTCATCACTTTCCTCAATACTTAAGTAATATTAGCCTATGTTAGAACAAAAATCTAGAGCATTTCATTCTGATAATTTTGGTCTTTATTTTGTCTTGTTATCTATAAAATTAACAGAGTTACATACGTTTGTGCAAAACATGTTTCCGGCCGAAAAACTGTTACAAAGCAAACTTAAAATGGCCGCCAAAAAAAAAAGTATGAGCCTAAAAAAATTTTTACCGTAGTTTTGAACTCACCTAATATTGGAGAGTAACTGGTAAAAAAATTAGGAAACTCAAAAATGTTGAGCAACAAATTTTATTCAATTTGGTTCATTTCTTGCATAAACCAATATGTGCCCTGCCAGGGGAAACTCGGCATAATTAGGAGAATAGGATTCTGAGTATTCTAAAGAAAACATACACCTCTGGCCCAACAAAACTTATTAATTTTGAAACTCTGTTAAAAAAGTATTATTTATGGTAATTGATCTCCAAAGATGTGAAACAACTATTCCATGTTTTAAACATAAGTTACACAATACTGTAATACCATGCTCAAAGTCGCACACTAACAGAATGTGCGACAAAATTATTACACCATAGCAATTATTTATGTTCTCCATATTTAAGAATGAAATTATTATTTGTACAATCCATTGCATCTTTATTCATGAAATAATATTAATAAATCCAACTCGAGTTGACTTTCATCAGATAAATTCGATCCTGCTATGTCTTATATGCACCATTAGTAGCATTGGTTACAACATGGTAACTCGAATCGATTCATGGTTGGTTGATTCATAGCATGCCGTGAACTCGCAGGTGTTAGTTTTGTTTTTATATAACAAAGTAAGAATGTAATTATTATTTATATAATCCGTTACATTTTATTCATGGAATAGTCTTAATAAATCCAACTCGAGTTGACGAGTTTCATCAGATAAATTTGCTCCTGTAGCGTAGTCGCGAATCTATCGATAAACTCGTCAACTCTCGTGGGATTACCTATGGAAAAAAAAAATTAATAAATAAATCATCATTAGTTTTAATAATTTAAATAAAATAAAATGGGATTACCTATGAAAAAAATCATCATTAGTTTTAATAATTTAAATAAAATATTGGCCTTGTAAACCAAATTTAAGATTGTCCTCTTTGAAAACTTCAGAGGTAAAGTTTAATAGTTCTTTAATCTAAAAAATTAATATTTTACACGAAAACGTCTTTGCCAAATTAAGGTCGGGTTCCTCTGGCACGGTCGGAATATATTCAAGGATTAAACCGTGGAAAATGCTTAAAAATGTCTCTGTTCAAACAAAAATGGTAATATTTTTTATAGTGGAAATATATTGGCAACGGGGCTAGCGGTACACACTATAGACATGGCCCTCTGTGTTTCATGTAAACACTTTATATCATGAAGTGATGGCAGTGATTACTCACAGTTTGTGTGGACTCCTGAGACGGACCCGTCGCCATGGTGACATGAAGTGCTCCGGCACCTGATTTGGAACGCTACTCCCATCTGGCGGCGCTCCATTGAGACGGCGTTTCCGAGGAACGACACAGTTCCGCACAGATTCGCATCCTGTCAACAAAGCAAGGATCAAGTTAGTGGGAAGGGATCCTCATCACCTTATAAAATGCATTTTCCATATTTATAGTAGAGTTTTGCATGACATACCCAGGCGGCTTCAAAGAAATAAACCATTAAGTCAGTGTTTCTTTATGTTAATTGATCTGACCAAGTCGGTCTTGGTTTCCGCTTTCCGAAATAAAAGCAACGTTGCAATATTATCCCATTGTTATCACTGATCTCAGTTCTTCCCTTGCTTTAGTCAATTCACACGTGTTATTGTTTACTGCAACTAGATCTTGCAACCCCGCGTTTCGCTCCACGCGGAGTAGACGAGTAGCTGTCACAGCCGTCACAGGACATTCTTAGAATCCGATTGGCTGAGCATGGGTTGCGCTGTCGACAAACTTTTCCTCCTAACAAAAGAAAGCCGCCTAGGTATGCAAAGAACAACTGGACTTTAAACAGTAAATTTTACCACAACTTACATCTTTCTATTATAATCTTCGTGTCACATCTTCGGAAGGTACCTGACCCAAATACATTTTTTTTATCATATTACTTTCCGTTTTGGATCTAGGCTGTTCACACAGAGCCAACAAACTTGTTTCTGAAAATAGTTTTTTTTTTTACTTTACTAATTATTTATTGTATTATTTATTAATTGTTTATTGTATTATTATTATTGTATTTGTATCATTATTGTATTATTACTGTATTATTGTATTGTATTTTGGCTTTACTAATTATTTATTGTATTTGTATCATTATTGTATTATTAATGTATTATTGTATCACTGTATTATAGTATATTGTATTGTAGCCTAATAAACTGACGAGACCGACTGCAACTCAAAAACTCCTTAAAGATCAATAAAAGCTATCTGTCTATCTATCTTTATGGGACCTTAAAACCTGTATTTATGTTAAAAAAACTTAACTCTACCTGCGATACGGACAGAGGAAGTAAAAAAAAGTGAAATATTGAAATGAAAATGTTTACTTTAATTTCGATTTATATTTCAATGTAATGTACAAAATTTAAAATATCAAGGAAAAGCAGGCCTAGATTATAAAACAACTCTCAACTAGTCATCCTTTAATCATAAAATGTGCCACCCGAATAGACCAATGGTCGCAGGTATGCTATCGAAGTAGGCCATGGCAGGGTATCTAATTAAATCGTAGCTATATTGGAATTCCGTTTCTACCACAAGGTTGAAGATATTGAAGACTGCTTTCTTTTGGGATTATATCCTATATTTCTCCAGACCCATGTTACCTCTCCCACCTTGAACTAACGTCAGTCACCTGTTAGCAAGTTCTCGTTTGTTCTTGCCTTCTGGGATAGATGGCAGCTGATGGCGTACATCAAGTCGAAGCTTGTTCTTGGCCGTTTTCGTAAGACGAACAGATTTTTACTAGGCGAAATGAACCCAATTTAGTAGGCCTATGATATTAAAATTACCAGCAACAAATTTTATTTTATTTGCAGTACAAGGTACTTTGATTTTCTGCTCAAAGGTTTCAAGATCGTTCCGTGTTCGATATTAATCGATAGCAAACCTGTGTTATATTGAAAGTTTCGAAATGGATAGAATTATTAGGGCCCGGATTTTTATGTGCTAAAAAACTTAAAAAATATTTATTTCTTATGTGCTAAAAATGTTTAAAATATGTGCTAAAATTTTAAAAATATGTGCTAAAACTAAAAGAAAAAAATATTTTTTTTTCTGAAAAAGAAACAAAAACACCAGAATGTTCGTAACTTACAAGAACAAATTATACTGAAACTCACCAATTGCAGCTAAACATCATATGTAAAATGCTGACTAGTACAGAACAAATGTCATCTCCAGAGTATGGATCACAAATCCTTAACTATTGTCCGAGAATAATGCCTTATATTGAGAAAAGGAACCTTCTACATCACACGATGTTAACCTTGCATATTTGAAGAGGCGTTGTATATCACTAACACACACACGATCCAGTTCACTTATGTTTTGGCCTTCCAAAACTTGAGCGACTTTGCAGAGGGCCACCATTTTTCTCAAACATACCTTTAAATTTTGTTCTTAGAATCCCCATTTTCGAACCTGAGATAATGTTAAGTTGCCTTTCAGCATACTGTATTTCTTTAACTGAATTACGCGATGTTGAGATTGGGTTCTGTTCTTCCCCGATAAGCAAGTGCAAGTGAATCACTCTCACCTCATTGCAAGTGAAGCATTTGTGTTGAATTCATTCGAGATACAAATTTTTGTTGTAAAATGTTAAAAGAGAATGAGGAAAAGTACTAAAATATTTATTTATGGAGAATATATCGAAAATATTTATTCACATAACTTTTTTTGTAAAACGTGTGTTTTTATGTGAAATTAAATTTGGAATTTGCGTTTGTCGGGCCTCGATTTGGATATTAAACTTTGTTTTAGGAATGTACGCATCAGGAAAAAAACATTTTTTTTACATACAAATCCGGGCCCTAATAATTATGATCCATTACGTCACATGTAATAAGCATACAGTATGGTCGAAGAAAAAGTAGATGAATGTCTTTTCGAGTAAATACACAAATTAGTTAATACACATAAATACATACAATATATCATTTTTATCAACTTTTTGTTTCTCTGGGTAAAATATTTTTTAAACATAAAGTATAAATAATATAGAAAATCTGAATAATTGAATCTGTTAAGCAAGCATCATAGAATCTCACATAAAAAATTCAGATCAATTTTTTAATATCTGTCGGAGGAGATAGATTTCAATTTTGATTTTTAAAAAATCAATTAATTTAATCATATTTCAAAAACAAATTGAGATATCAAAATGAAATTTGAAACTTCAACATCTGTTTATGTTTAAATAAAGTGTACAAAATTTCAAGTTTCTAGTCCAAATAGTTTAGAAAATCACTCTCAACACTTCGGTCTTCCCTTAAAACAGCATTTTTAGCGACCTCAAAGTCCGAAGTCTAATTATGAGTGTATTTTCGAGTAAATACACAAACTAGTTAATACACATAAATACATACAAATAAACTAGTTAATACCACGTAGCTAAATGTTTAGAATTCTCTGCGGAGCTAGGATATATCCAACGTTATAAAAGCTTAGGTCCTCCTCGCTTGTGTATAAGCGGTTTTTCGCAGGATTTAAACTCCAGAGAGTGGGGGTGGATTCAAAGCGCTCCCTCATGTATAATAGTGTAATTGGAGGGAGGCCATCCATAGCGTTATACTATAACCACTCCCTAAACTTTGTCTGTTTTCAAAAAAATTCCATCACACTACCGTTTCCCTGGCAACCATAATCACTCAGTTTGATTCCAAAGCCCCCTTACGTATTAAACGGTGAATTTGAGGTTATTTTTGTATGTGAAGTGAGGTTATGTTCGTATGCAAAGCGTTTAGATAGAAGTAATTTATTTTTTTAAAAATATGTTCGGGGTTATTCAACCCACCCACCTTCTTTTCACAATCTCCATACATTTCAAACTCGTTAGTCTAGAAGCCAAGTCGGGTTTTGCTGTATTCTATTCCAAGAACTTTTTTTTTTCCTCTCTTCTCTTTCCTCCTTTCAAATTCCCTAGACGTCTGCAAGCCTCTGAAACTCCTGCTTCCAGTATCCAATCCCTCAACCTACTCAACTCAAGGTTCCTGCGAATTTCAGGCACACGATCCTCTAAATCCTAAAGTACAGTCACCACTTTATTAAGAAATTAGTAAAGCCTTGCGAAGCTTTTGCACTTTGTTCCTTTTGACAAGTGCCTAGGAAATCTGGGCATATGGTTAGGTAAGTTGGTACACACTTATACAGCCGTATACAGTCTTAAGCATAATATTATAATTAGACTTCGGACTTTTAGGTCGCTAGAAATGCTATTTAGGTACCTAAAATAGACTCTAAAAATTCGAAAATAGGTTCTAAAAATCGTAAAATAGTCTCTTATAAAATCGTTAAGTTGTCAATTTTCTGAAATATCTCGATTGCAATGCAGAATATTATACTTATTAAAGTCACCATTATTCAATAATTATGATATAACACAGATATATACCTATGGTACACAGAATTATATAGACCTATTACTACTATTACTACCATAACAGTCAAAACCTAATCCCTGCGCCCAGAAGCTACGCTTATCATACTGGCATATTCAACCCCTTGTATCCCTCAGTGATTCAGGGAACTAATTTTTTTGATTTTTTGTTTGTTTTTGTTTTCTTTGTTTTCATTTTTTGTTTGTTACTGGATGCGGGAGTCGGGAGAAAAACACTACATTTTCTTGGGAATTCCAAGGAATTTTTCTACTGAAGACAAAACATACCTTACTATTTAACCACGTCACAAATGTGTCATGTACTGCACATTCCGAGCTAAAAATTTAGTACAAACTGAAAATAAATGATAGAATTTATAACAAAAAATCTGATGTGAAAGTCACATAACTTCCTCTGTCCCCAAAAAAGTTAGCAGTATTCACATATCCTTTTACAGAATCGCAAGACACAATTTTATGCTAATTATCCTATAAATGCCTCTTCTTTCAATGATGCGACTAAAAGCGCAGGCTATATAACAAACTTAAAAAAAAAAGTGACTGCAGACGTTTATTGAACTTTCCGCCGTAAAGAATAATTTCCGAAATTTATCGAATATTTCCCTCAGATACTTCTTTACTCTATACCTGGCCAACAATACATCTTTCTCACTTCACATTCTTATATAGAATAAGAGGCCGTGAAAGAGCGCGTATTCAGTTGTTCATCACGCAAGACAAAATTTCTACAAACAGTGGGTGAACAGTGGGTGGCTTGTAACTACCATCAGAGAATTTTTTCGAAAAAAAGTTTCAAATAAACGTTTTAGCTCTCAGTAAAAGGAACACATGTGCAAATTTTAAAGAAAATCGTTAGAGCCGTTTTCGAGAAAATCGCGAAAAACGAAAATTTCTTCATGTAAAGTCCCCTTAAAAATAAGAGAAATTTGTCGCCAATCTTCGAATCACATCTTCAGAAGGTACCTGACCCAAATACGAAATTTTGTTTTCATACGATTCTCCGTTTCGGAGCTAGCCTGTTCACAAACTTCCACACAGACAGACACACACACAGACATGTTTCCAAAAATAGTATTTTTGGTAGAGCGGCGGCATGGATAGCCGAAGGTCCTGGGTTCGGGTTCCAGTGTAGAGGAATTTTTCTCATATAATATTCTCA
Organism: Ectobius pallidus; assembly: GCA_964059195.1. Lineage (NCBI taxonomy): Eukaryota > Metazoa > Arthropoda > Insecta > Blattodea > Ectobiidae > Ectobius > Ectobius pallidus. The sequence goes on from CAXKWD010000003.1 coordinate 15,523,779, forward strand.
TAAATACAAGTTTTGAGGTCTCCTGAATCCAAAAATACTATTTTCTTACACATGTGAGTGTGTATGCGTTGGATTCTACAAAGTCTGGCTCTAGAACGGAAAATCGCATGAATATTAAATTTTCTATATGAGTTAGGTACCTTCTGGGGATCTGAGACGAATGGCGACGATTTTATCTTATTTTAATGGCACTTTACATGAAGAAGAGTTCGTTTTTTTGTGAATTTTTCGAAAAAGGCATTAACGATGTTGTTTACATTTAGTGGCAAAAGATAGATTTATGCTGTACCCCAGCCAAGCTCCGGCGTATTGTTAGGTTAGGAACGTTTATGTTAGGTTAGGAACGTTTATGTTAGTTTAGGAGCAATATACTGAATAGCACGAGGTTTATTATGTCTCACATTGAATTTCTTCTGTGACAAAACCCTAAACCCCACCTTCCCAGGCGGGCCTCATTAGAGAGGAGCCTAGGGTGCAGCATAAAACTATTTTTTCCCCATTTAGTACATAAGATACTTAAGGCAAAGAGCTAAAACTTTTACACAAAAATTTTTTTCCTACATAAAAATATATGAAGGGTAGTTATAAGCCACCCACTGTTTGTAGAAACTCAATCTTGCATGGTGAACAATACAGCTTTATATCAGGTTAAAAGAACTTATTGGTATACGGTTATTTTAACGACGGGGGTGCACTGCAAGTTAGGCCTGTGACCGTCGCATGTGCGCCGGAATTTTGTTTCGCAGGAGTTCTTTTACATGCTAGTAAATCTACTGACATGGGCCTGCCACATTTATGCACACATAAATGCCATCGACCTAGGCCGGGACCGCAACCTTGGGTCAAAGGACTGAAAACGCACTTTTTGCAATATAGCCTATTATTCTATATGAGAATGTGAAGCGAGAAAGATGTATTGCCCATGCTTAGAGTAAAGAAAATTACTTGAGTGCATTAATCAGATTTTATTTGGGTTGTGTATCCTTCGAGGATGCGATGTGATGTGATAACATTATCTTCATTTTTACAACCAATTTAGTCTCTATGAAGAGAAGTTCATACATACTATATTGTATTACGAGGAAAACTTTTATTTGGGCAGAGGAAGTTATGTGTTTCACATCAGAATTCTCACGGTGCTCTGTGGAAGAATCGTATGAGAGCGCCTCTACCAGAGAAGCTTGCTACATGGACCCGTTTGCCGCCCAACCCCCACCACCATCACTCCGGATATACTGAACTGATATGTCTTGGGACTTGCCTCACTCTTTTGATAACATTAGCTTGACTTTGTTTGAAGATTATTCGTTTCTGGACTTTAATTTAATGATAATTTCTCCATTAGTCATGTAACAGCCAATCTGGTTGCTAGGAAACAACACAACTTGCCCACTGCCTTGTCCCACTACTACAAGCAACTTTTTGAACATGCCGATACTCTAATCTTACTAACCTCGGGTCATAGCAGGCCTTGTCTTATGTCCTGAAGTGTTCAACAACTTGTTATAGTAATGTCTGCATATAAATCGGCACTCACACACCAACACAAACACTATTTTAAAGCACAAAAACATGCATTCACACACCAATTTACTACCGGCCGCCATTTACGTAAAGCAGTGGTGCCACATGCATTAGTAGCCGATCGCTTTTTTTCTCTCATCTGTTTCTCAAACTTCCCTGTCTTTACTGCCGGCAGCGCTAGTGTCTAGAAGAGGAAACTGTAGTTGGATTTCTTATAAAAAATAACTTTCTACTGTACTCGTGGTCTTCTGCTTTGTATTCCTCTTCTAACAGTAAAATAGAGAACTTCTTTCATTGTGAAGTCGATTAATGTTAATTAAAGTCGACCTATTTCATGTTATAATATCGACTTTGTTTAATATATATTTCATTGTATGGCCATGTCTTAAGGGTCGGTCGCGGTGGTCTAGAGCAATGGTTCCCAAACTATGGGTCGCGACCCACTGGCGGGAAAAATTAAACTTGTTTTCAATATAAGGAAAGAGTGTTTAATTTGAAGAACCCAAACAAAACTTCCTTAGCTGAAGGAAACTTTTATTGCTACCAAGTACAAAATTAATAACTAAATCTATTTATAAAAACATACATTGAAATAACCTTTACCATTTTTATTTCAACTGTGTTTTCTCAGCAGGGCATTTGAACACAATAAAAGTATTGAAAGGCATATGAAAAACATGTGCTGTATTTTATATAGCCTATTTTGGTTATCGTTATGTAATACTGGGTCGCGAAAAAAAATCTAGGTGAAGGTTGGTCCCAGGACAAAAAATCCTGAACCGCTGATCTAGAGATAGCGTTCCCGCTTCTAGATCGAAAGGTCGTGCGATCAAACCTCGTCGCGGTCGTTAAATTTTTCAGGATGTATTTTTCTTTTGGGCATTTAAAACCTTTAAAAACGCATTCTGCCAAAGTTCCGATCTCTGATATTACCACGTAATTGTTAATATTAATTATTTTTTATTTTTATCATAATCTGGTTGACAATTTATTTTATAAAATTAAAATTCTCAGCAATAAGACGTGTATTATAATGTTTCAAACCCTAATTTAGACCATATAATTGTCCGGTAGTAGTCTTGTATTTTATCGTTAATGACCGTAGGAGTCGGCATGCTGAACGTATGCCTTCCAATTCTGCCATCAGTAAGTGACGCAGAAGCCGGATGGTAGGCCCAGTCCCTTCAGGGATGGATATGGCACATGTAAATGACGTATCAGTAGTATTAATAACAATAATAATGATATAGTAATCAGAGGCGTAACGAGGGGGGTTTTGGGGGTTTGAACCCCCCCCCCATTGATTAGAAAAAGGAAAATTGTAAACATTTTTTAAGTCTGCATAAAAATTACTTAATACGAGCATAAAGCGTGGGAAGCTTAAAACTCGTTATTGTGCATCTTAATTTTCAAAATTTTTCGGGGAAGGACCCCCGAACCCCCCTCTCCCTGGGGGTATACCATACCCCCCAAATCCCCTGGATGTTATAACCCCCCCATATGGTCGGCCTGGTTACGCCTATGATAGTAATCTAATATATAAAGTCGAATGTGTGTTTGTGGGTATGTATGTATGTATGTATGTTTGTTCCTTATACAAATCTACATTTCTTTACCAATTTACACGGAATTTTGCACACATACCCAGTTAAGCCCGGAAAGTATAGCGGTCAACATTAAAATTGAAACAAATCAGTCCTTCCCTTGAAAATTATATAATTTCTGAGAATATTATACTAAAAACAATGAAATGCTGTTCAGTTCACATGACAACCGTGTATTGTTTACTTTGATAACATTGGGCCTTGGCAACTGGACTTTAACTAATTATGATTGAATCGATGCAATATATTGGCGAAAATAATTACTGAAAAATGAATTACACGAAAATAAAGCAAAGTGTGATGCAGTCACACAACTTTCTCTACCCTAGACATAAGAAATATTTTCTCACTTCACATTTTGATGTAGAATAAGAGGTCGTATTGCAGGTACAACTTAAGTGTGTGAGTATGCTATATCAGAAGTCGGTAAATAGTCAGTTATCCATAGCTGTAGGCTTTTTATTAGTTGAGATTTATCATAGGCCCTAAGCATGGGATGGAACATTTTGAGTCCTATACTCGCAGTATATTATGTCCCGGGTTTTAGGGGAGGAAAGTATGAAAGTGATACTGCATTTCTATTTTATTTCAGCTCCGAAACCGTTGTATGGTAACATGAGAATGAGAAATAAAATTTTCCGTCAATACAATCTTATGTAATTTATGTTTCTTCTTATTTCAACCCCTCCCAGGCATGATGAGTAGAAGCAACGGAATGCAGCATTCGACATCCTCTATGAACCATAAAAAGCTATATCTAGCGTTTTCTGATGGAATAGTTTGATAGATCTTTTTCTTCATTTAAAGTTCTACATACATATTATATAAGGACCTAGAGTTTCAAAATCGAAAGTCCTCCATAAGTTAATTTCAAATTACAAAATACAAAGCCCGGGCGACGCCGGGCCTTTTCAGCTAGTAGTAATATAAATTAATTACACCCAAGCAAATACGTATACTGTATTAAAGACCCGGGCACGGAGTCCTCCGGGAGGGACTTTAAACTGGGGGGCCCGTGTCGTAGATTTACTGCACGTAAAAGAACTCCAAGCCTAAATTAGAGCCTCTGGACAAAATTTCCCGGCCCTTTAACGTCCAAGTAATACCATAGTTTCCTGGGGGGTTGTGAGGCGATGGGCTTACCACCTGTCCCTCTGCCCTCTCTCGGAAAATAAGCGTAACAAAATTCACATAGGTATCAGAAACCTCCAATTGAAGGCCCTTCGTCCCGACACTGGGGATATAGGACAGAGAAAGAGAGAGAGAAATATGTATAAAAACTCTATTTTTGTAATAAACGAGAAAACTCTGTTGTGTGTGTGTGTAATAGTATATTGCGACACAAGTGCCGTAAGCGGTGCATACGGATCGAGGAAAGAGTTTTTTCAATTTCCGAGATCCGTTATGCGCTTAGGGCACGAGTATTGCATGCTATTTTTTGCACGATGATTATTTATATCAATTTAATTATTTTAATTGAGATATTAGCTGAAAATATTATGTATATACATATTGAAGATAGTTCTTATATTTCAGAAAGTGATTCGCATGTGTTGGTTGTTATGGGGACCGAATATTTGTCCTGTTAAAGTCGCCTTGGTTCCGGTCTTCGATAAAGGCTTGTATTGTGATGGTTTTATTTACGGCACGTGTGATTTTTGTAATTTTTACAGCGCTGAGATTTCTTTTGTTTTCATAGCAACCAGATTGCGTGCGGGAATGTCAAGTTACGATTCACGACAACAATATTCGTAAGTACCACTAGTTAGTTACGTCGTGCAAAATTTTTTAAAAATAAAACATATAGTTGGATAATCGGAGTTACACAGTATTATTAAGGAATTCAGGAGCAGGCGGCTTTGGATATGCAGATTGACTGTAAATATCTGAGAGGGCTCTGACCAGAATGTTATGAGAATGTAAGATATTAACACAGAAGCCCACACGTGGAGAATCAAAGCGCCATACTGTGTGTGTGTATCGGAGTTTTGGGATCTGCTCTTCAAACACTGATTCTGTTGAACATGTCCACACTATTGTTTGTTCCACCATCCACTCTGATTACCTAACCACTACGTATTTGAAGTACGCCATGCCTCTGTGTAACGGTGTCTGCCATGTTGTTAAAAGCGGCAAATGTCTTCAGGGGATGGTGATGAAGATCAATATCATGAATCAGTACTCAGTCCTGGTATCTATGGAAACGTCAGAACTCAGTTTTGGGTAATAGGCCTAGTACACTTATTTAGTGTATTACCATGACTAGGGCCAGAATTTTTATAAGCCCTATATTAGTTTTTTAAACATATTAAAATAGTTTTATTTTAGTTTTAGTTTAGTACACTTATTTAGTGTACAACCATGACTAGGGTCAGGATGTTTAGGTTTTTTAAACCCAGTATTAATTTGTTGAACAAATTAAAATTGTTTTATTTTAGTTTTTTACTATTTTCAGACTTTGACTTAATAACTTACGTGCAATAAACATATTTAAAAATATTATATTTTATTTTATTTTTAGTATACGCTCTCTAAAACATCTGCTTGTCGGACTGGTAACACGCCGAAAAATTGCATTTCAGTAACCAAGGCCACTAAAATTGCATAAAACTGAACTCAAACTGCATTCAAAATGCAGTTTTATTGGCTTAGTATCGGTACTTTAAAGTCGTTATGACAATCTATAAACACAATCCAGATGGCATTGACCAGTCACACCAACTTTAACATGGATTTAAGCATATATTTGGTCATAAAAACTACAACTTTAAGCCAACATATTTCTTTGCGATAATCAGAAACTTTATCAGGGTTTTTCGCAAAACACGGTAACCTAGTCTACTTCATCATTATAACAACAAATTATTATTATTATTACTATATTTATTTACTCTTTTAAATTAATACAAAAAGAGTTACATAAGTTACCCCAAAGGAACAAAGCTTGTGTTTGGGGTTAGTTCCTTTTAAATTACATCAGTTAAAAATAAAAATAAAAATAAAAATACTAATAATACAAAATATAAGACGACAACCACTTTTCACATTTTGGTTCACAAGAGAAACATTGCTTACCATGGATACACCACCATTTAAATGCAATAATATATTCCTTCCCACAGTCTACTGCTGCCGTAAAGTTGATGGCAGCAGCTCCAATTCAGTGTTTCTGGCTTGGATTGAAATTTCCTCGGGATTATCATTCATATTTTCACAAGCTTTTCAGAAATACTAGTCCGTAGTCGGCTTTCGCCTCGGCCGCTATACTAGATTCGTCCACTAAAGCATAATTTTGCGTAGGTACTTCATACATAAATAGCTTTTATGTTTACTCAAATTCCATCGTTCTGAACTATAAAACTATACGAACACTCTTTGCTTTTTCCCCACAGTTTATAGAAAACAATTAATTTTAGAATAACCCCTGTCACTTCCAACCCTACCACACACACTCGAGAAGAACTTTTTCAATTAATCAACCAACTTTTAGAATATTTTACTTTCGACATCTTGCATGATCAAACACTGTGAATACTGTAAGCTTTTTAATGTCTTTAATTTCTTCTAAAGAAACCTGGGATTTTTTTTACTAACAATTTCCTTTACCGGGAGAATGGAGTTACAAAATGACAAAATACAATGCTGTATTTTCTCTCACAAATGCACTGGTAACAATCCTTTTTTATTTAATCGGTGATAATTGCAATTATGATAAGTTATGCATTAAATAAGTTATTTTTGTTATCGATTCCCGAGTAAAATACCAGATCGATTCGTTAAGCAAGACTTACGGAAGAACAAAGGTCTAAACTTTGATAATCTTATTAGAAGGTATATTTGGGTAATGTTATTTGTCAAAGCTACCTGTATTGCGACTTCCAAACTGTCATGAGAACTGATTTGCATTTGATAAATTCTTTCTAATATACTACCATAAAATAGGCACTAAAATGGGCATTACTCTCGTATCCGTCAGCCGATTTGTTCCAATATCAATAGGCTTCTTCCCATGGACGTTAATAAAGAGTATACCAAGTTTCATGAAAATCCGATGAAGCGAATTTGAGTTATCACGCGTACAGACACACGGACAGACAGACGGACGGACAGACATTTTCCCATCCCCAACACAATCTCCTAAAGTACCCCTCTGGAACTTAATAAATAATACAATGCTTTAAATTATTTTAACTTTGTAAAAATAATTTAATTTCCTGCACATAAAACTTTCAGGAAGGAAATAACGCAATTGGAGAGATTTTATATTTGCTTTTAAATCTCTAGTTTTATGAATTTGTATCCTCTGTATGTATTAATATATAATACAACATGACTCACACGTACTATGTACATGTGCTATTAATTTATATTTCAACAAATGCCTCGGTTTTTTTAATCACAGTTTATTACTGCTAAAATTGGTAGAGAGGAAATGTAGACTTCATTACATGAATTTTTCAGTCATATGCTCCCACTAAGCCATTAAAACATAACACAACTGAATTAGTTAATTCTAACCAGGATATAGTTACCAGAGACGCAGACACAATGTACAGCCAGTCAAATAAAAAACGTCGGGCGGTATTTGATTAAGTATCACGAACGAGCATATGCGCATCTACAGGAAGACTTAAGGTTAGGTTCACACACGCCTCTTGTCTATCCATGTATTTTCTTGATTATTTAGTCAGTTTTGTTCCAAAACAAACATGTATAGAAGGCTGTGGCTATATGCCTCAAATCCGCCATATTCTTGGTTGCAAATTTTTATAATATTAATAATTAATAGATTCGCGAGGAATATGTTTATTCAAGGAGCATTTTTTAAAGATTTTATTTTATAATACCGGTACTTCTAGTGCAAAATCAATAACTTACGCTCAACTTCTGCAACCAATCTTAGCATCGAAATACGCGTCCGGCCAGATCAACGTTTGCTATGAAAACTTCCGGTCGCATTATAGTAAGGTTCCCACCTCTGAGCTGCTCTTTCATAAATATGGAACCTTCTCGCTGCTTCAGAGACCGAAAAATGCAGGTCAATTACAGCCCTAACTACACTTTCTCTCACGTTAGCATTTGTATGTGGCGATGACACAAAGCAAAATGAATTATGACAATGCAGTAAGTTGAATATCGTGTGTTGCGCTTTCCGCGTTGTTCATTTTTTCCCTCCTTGTTCATTTTTCCCTCCTGCCGCATGGCCTCATATGTTCCGAAAATGACCTGTATTTTGTGTTTTTTATAGGAAACTTGTGAACTAATGCGTCAAAACTTTAATTTTAACTGCATACGAGTCCCGACGTTTTTTATTTGACCGACTGTACGTGAAATGTCTTGTACGTGCTGCCTAAATCTAGAGTGCTCAATAAGCTACAATACGTTTTCACCGAGCGAGGTGAGGTCCCAGGTTCAAATCCCGTGGCCGGTCAATTAGGCATGGGTTTTTTTCAAGGTTTATCCAGTTTATCCAAATGCCGAATTGGATATTTACATACCATGAATCATCCTCACCATTTCATCTTATACCATATACATTTAAATTAATATCAATTGAAATTTACTCCATAAAATACAATAACAATAGAAACTATTGACAAGCAATAGTTCCATGGCCTACCCTACTGTATAGACACTCATCCCGAACTCCTGATATGGTCTCGTAGCTAAAAGGAGTATAAACACAGCTGAAAAAAAAACTAGTTTCATATTCCCGATAAGTAGAAAAGTGAACATATGCTCCCTACTCTTATGTTATAAAATACTACTTGGTTATTATTTTAAAATGAATATAGCTAGGTAAAAGGACCCTAAAAGTCCCTAGTTCTGGATGTAATAAGTTAATCTAAAAATGTCATAGTGCTGGATTCAAATTTTATTACATTGTAGTGTTTTATTGTATTTATAATTATTATTGTATTTTAAATTATTATTGTAATTTCATATCCTAACTTCACTTTCGGTGCTATTTTCTTTTTCCTGATGTATTTTTTCTTTGTAGCCTAATTGTAGTTGTTAGAACTTTGGTAGAGGGGAAGAGAGGACCCGATGGTCTAATCTCTTCCAGACTAAAAAAGTAAATTTAATTTAATTTAATTCAATACAGTAAGTTTGCTGTTAGGTCCTCGTACCTCTAGCTTGCGAACTGCAAGGGGTGCAGCAGTCGCTGAACAGCAATTTCTTTAATCCAGCTTCGTTACTGTATATAACTCGATCGGTAAGACCCGAGACAAACACACGCAGATAGCGTATCGTCCGCCATTAGCAATGGAGTAAGGGCAGAAGAGAATGCATATACTGTACTATTCATTCCAAACTTTGCGGTTCATAATAGCCCGTATCTATTGAAAACAAAAATAAAGTGAATAAAGTATTTGTTTTTTTATGTTATGAAATATTATTTAAGTAATGGTATGTAACTCACAGAATATCGCTGTTGGGTCTTCACTATTGAATGCAGTGAGGCTAACTAAGATGTTTTTACACGGTCTGTGCAGTATGAACTATCAAAGAACATCACGTGTTATGAAGGTCAGGCAGGTCTATATTACGTCATCGTAGACTACTGCGCAGTCGTTTGTTTGGCTCAGGTCTTACCGATCGAGTTATATAAAAATAAAACAAAAAATCTTAACTACGTTATCAGTGTTTTGCCAAAAATAATACAATGTCCCTAGATAGTAGAAACTCGGAACATTTAGAAGAGAGATCAGAAGAAAAATGAGAGACGCATATAGGAGAGAGAACAGAGTCGCTTTAAAACCGATATCTATAAAATTCTCCTTGGTATAATCCAGTAAGCAGCAGGCTGCAGCACTGGAGATTTTCATTTCCGTACGACAGTAATAATCGTACAACCGATACACCCGGATAAGGGGGCCATGGCGGGTCTATTCAGTATTGATAGCGCTCCAGACAAATGACTGTGCTGGGCGAACATGTAATATACTGCCCGATAACACTGCGCCATCATCAACATGCAGCATGTTTCACCAGGGGTGTCCCAAATACGTTTGGATCTCAATAAGAATGGAATTTGCCGATGTTATACGTTTTAATATAGACTGTAATGTGACATTGTAGGGCGCGGATTTAAATGACAATTTTTAAAAAGGAAAATAAAGATATCTGTCCAATCAGAAATGAAATTAAACTAATTTCAATAGGAATTATTTCTGATTTTTTTTAAGTTTTCTCAAAAACCGGGGATTTTCCTTGTTTGGGCGCAATTTACGAAAAATTTTAAAGGAAAAGTAAAGTTTTTTTTTTCATTAATTTCTAGCACCTCTTAATGCGTTTTCATAATGACTTTCTGATGATACTAACGCAATGCTTTATTAAAAATAAGCATTTCCCATGTAGTCCAGAATTAAAATTTTATGGACATGTTTTCTGAATTGTTTATAGTTTTCTCTAAAATAAAGTATTTTTCATTGTTTAGCAAGATTTAGAAGTTAGACTCAAATCAGGAAATGCCTGTTTTATGCAGTTCAGAAACTCTTATCTTCTAGTCTTCTGTCCAGAAATCTAAAAATAAAAATGAATAAGACAATTATCCTGCCGGTTGTATTATATAGATGTTAGACATGGTCGCTTACTCTTCGGGATGAACGTAATCTGAGTGTTCGAAAACAGGGGGCTTAGGAAAATATTTGGTCCTAAGAGAGATGAAAATGGGGACTGGAGAAAACTGCATAGCGACGAGCTTCATAACTAGAGACCGGATTTTAAAGGGAAAATTTTCACCCAAAAAAGGACGAAAAAAGGGAAAATTATTGCCCAAAAAAGGTGGGGGAAAAAAGGGAAAATTATTGCCAAAAAAAGGGGTATAAAAGTAAGAGAGTGTAAAAATTCATCAGAGAGATACATGTCTGTTTTATGTAAAGCCTTTGCTTGCTCTACAGCTGCTGATTCTGTAACGTCTAATGACTGAAGAAATTTTTTGATCTTTTAAAATTCTCACAGAGGAAAATAGCACACGAAATCCATGTTTCCCACCTTGTTATAATGGGAAACTTAGGCAATGGCAAGCCTGTGATTTCCCTGTAACGCTCTATTCTGCTGGGAGGATTTATCTTTTCAATGGTGAAGCAGTGAAAACAATTTTTAATGTTTTCATATTACCAAATACTGGGTAATTTACGAATTTTTCAAAATAAATTAGCAAAAAAGGTACTAGAAAGGGAAAGTTCCTAAAAAAAAGGGAAATGAGCCTAAAAAAGGGAAAAAAGGGACGTTAAAACCAGGTCATTTGCAGTTGAAACTTACTTAGTAATGTCCTGTTTAATTTTATCACGTTTTGTGATGAAATATAGAAAAAGGAATTCCTTTTAAAATCCGGTCTCTATTCATAACCTGTACTCCTCACCGGATATAGTAAGAGTAATTAAATCATGGAGGATGAAATGGGCTGGACATGTTGCGCGCATGGGGGAAATCTAAGAATAAATATTTATAAGACAACTATCCTGTCGGTAGTATTACATGATGCGAGACGTGGTCGCATACTCTTCGGGAAGAACATAATCTTACTACACACTTAATTAATTACCCTTACTATATCCGGTGACGAGTAGGCCTACATGTTATGAAGCTCGTCGTTATGCAGTTTTCTCCAATCCCTATTTTCATCTCTCTTAGGCCCAAAATTTTTCCTAAGCACCCTGTTTTCGAATATGTTCAGATTATGTTCCATCCGAAGAGTAAGGGACCATATCTCACATCGATATAGTACAGTCGGTCAAATAAAAAACGTCGGGCGGTATTTGATTAAGTATCACGAACGAGCATATGCGCATGTACAGGAAGACTTAAGGTTAGGTTCACACACGCCTCTTGTCTATCCATGTATTTTCTTGATTATTTAGTCAGTTTTGTTCCAAAACAAACATGTATAGAAGGCTGTGGCTATATGCCTCAAATCCGCCATATTCTTGGTTGCAAATTTTTATAATATTAATAATTAATAGATTCGCGAGGAATATGTTTATTCAAGGAGCATTTTTTTAAGATTTTATTTTATAATACCGGTACTTCTAGTGCAAAATCAATAACTTACGCTCAACTTCTGCAACCAATCTTAGCATCGAAATACGCGTCCGGCCAGATCAACGTTTGCTATGAAAACTTCCGGTCGCATTATAATAAAGTTCCCACCTCTTAGCTGCTCTTTCATAAATATGGAACCTTCTCGCTGCTTCAGAGACCGAAAAATGCAGGTCAATTACAGCCCTAACTACACTTTCTCTCACGTTAGCATTTGTATGTGGCGATGACACAAAGCAAAATGAATTATGACAATGCATAAAGTTGAATATCGTGTGTTGCGCTTTCCGCGTTGTTCATTTTTTCCCTCCTTGTTCATATTTTCCCTCCTGCCGCATGGCCTCATATGTTCCGAAAATGACCTGTATTTTGTGTTTTTTATAGGAAACTTGTGAACTAATGCGTCAAAACTTTAATTTTAACAGCATACGAGTCCCGACGTTTTTTATTTGACCGACTGTACAACAGACAGGATATATATATATATATATATATATATATATTAGATTTCCGGACAGTTAATAATAATAATAATAATAATAATAATAATAATAATAATAATAATAATAATAAGTACCTAGACAGTGAAGTAAATATGTTACTTCTGCAGAACATTCAGACGCTACAAGGACACTAAATAAAGCATTGTTTATTATTTCCTATTCTATAATATAAATATATTCCCTTGAGTGTCTGTTAAAACTTGGTTCATATTCTAACTGCAGCAGCTTCCAGTATATCTCGAGTCTAAACATGTTGAATCTATGTCAGACTTAAGTAATAATAAATTACGGTACCTTTTTCTACAAAACTCCAAGGCCGCCTGTGTGCATTTCCTGGCGCAATTGCTATGACTCAACACGTGCAGAATTCATTACCGCAGTAACAAACAGTTGAATCACTTTCTGGGTGCAATAAATTCTTTAAATAGAAATCCAAGACATAATACAAGTTGTCTATGTAGAGTCTGAATATTCTGCAGAAGCAAAATATTTACTTCACTCTCTTGGTGCTTATTATTATTATTATTATTATTATTATTATTATTATTATTATTATTACAATTATTATTATTATTATTATTATTATTATTATTATTATTACAATTATTATTATTATTATTATTATCATCATCATCACCATCATCTACAGTAAATATTTTTTATTTCAAGATTACATGAAGATAATTAGATTTTTCGTAATTTTCCCGAAAAAAGCTCTAACGATTTTGTTTAATCGTCTACACGAATTGTCTTATCATAGGTAATCCCAGGAGAGTTGACGATTTTATCGACAGATTCATGATTGAACATCTGGAGCCAATGGAAAAATCCCACCGATCTCATCGGGAAATGAACCAGCGACCTTCCAGTTTGTAGTGCAGTGCCTCAACCACTAAGCCAAGGCTTAAAGCTCTGTGTTATACTGTATTTGTAATTACTGTATATTGTATTTGTATTATATTTGTAGTATAATGTAATTTAATTATGATATTCCTGGTTGAATGGAAGAGAATGCCTGATGGCCTTAATTCCACAAGGGCCCTGATTCAGAGTACTTGTACATTCATATTATTAGCAAATACATAATAATATCAGTTATTATTATTAAGTGCCAGTATGGTACTTTATGAGATTGTGTGGGAGACGAAAAAATGTCTGTCCGTCTGTCTGTCTGTCTGTCCGTCCGTCTGTCCGTGCGTCTGTACGCACCATAACTCAAGTACGCTTTTTCGGATTTTCATGAAACTTGGTATAAACATTCATAATGTCAATGGGAAGAACCCTATTGATATTGAACCAAATCGGTTCACCGGTACCGGAGTAATGCCCAATTTAGTGCCTATTTTAATAGATTATGGCGCCTTTCTCACAGAAAGGCGCCATCACTCAAATACGCTGTAACGGATTTCCATGAAACTTGGTATACCCATTTATGACGTCCATGAGAAGTGCCCTATTGAATTTGAACCTAATCTGTTGACCGGTACCGGAGTAAAACCCAATTTAGTGTATATTTTAAAGACGCGGTAACTCAAATACGCTTTACCGGATTTTTATGAAACTTGGTATACATATTTACAATGTTCATGGGAAGACGTCTATTCATAATGGATAAAATCGGTTGATCTGTTTCGGAGTAATGCTCAATTTAGTGCCTATTTTATGGTAATATACGTATTCGAAAGAATTTATTTAAAAAAATGAGAATCAGTTATCTTGACAGCACTGCCTATTGTTTTACTGTGATCTTATGAGGCCTTGGAAATTAAAATACAGGTAGCTATGACAAAAAACACTATTGATTTACATGCGCTTATCCAACTAGACCGTTAAAATGACCCAGGTGGCCGAGATGGTAGACCTTTCTTCTTCCGTAAGCCCTGCTTAATGAATAAATCTGGAACTTAACTTGGAAATCAATTTAAAAAAAAAAAACATATTCTGCATATCATAATTGCAGTCATAACTGATTAAACAAAAACATACTGGCACTTTTTTACATCAGTTTACCTGATTTTATTTATTTCTTAGAGCTACTTCTTATTTGTTACAAAGATATATGTAGGCCATGCGGCTTTGAAATAGTATTGACAAAAAGACTAAGAAGAGAAAAAAACACAAACAACAATCCAAACATAACCTCCAAATCAATTGGATGACTAATGAACTAATGATATTAGTGGAGAGATTTTATGAAACAAGATTTTGTTAACTAATAAATAATATTATGAGTTCTAATATTATTAACTAATATTATTAGTAACTGATCAGGAAGAACATAGTCTGAGAGTGTTTGAAAATAGGGTGCTTAGAAAAATATTTGGGCCCAAGAGGGATGAAAATGGGGACTGGAGAAAACTGCATAACGACGAGCTTCAGGACCTGTACGCTTCACCGGATATAGGCCTAGTAAGGGTAATTAAATAGCGAAGGATGAAATGGGCTGGACATACTGCACGCATGGGGGAGGAAAGACATATCTCAAACTTATTGACTGGGAGACCCGAAGGGAAAAGACCACGTGGAAGACCTAGACGTAGGTGGGAGGACAATCTTAGAACGGATTTATGGGAAGTAGGATTTGTGGGGGATGATTGGATGGAGTTAGCACAGAAGTAAGTAAGTAATATTATTAGTAAGTTCTATGAAACAGGGCCAAGGTAAAATAAATAATTTATAAAACTAATTCTAGACGACGCAGCGGTCGGATGGTAGGCCCATTCCTTCACGAATGCAGCGGCACGGAGTTTAGTTTTTTGAGGAAATTATGTGAGTATTTCACATTATATTTTTTTCTCATTTCTACAAAAGTGCTACTCCATTACAAATCTGTTTGCCTTAACAGAACATATTCTCATCATTGTGTATGTGACAACAGCATTAGAGATACATGCGAACTGTCAATATTTACATCACCGGTGAATTCAATTAAAATTTTAAAAACACTCCATGTAGACTTTTTTTATTATGACAATAACTACATTATCTAAAGTACGGAAACACGTCGCTGGGTAGGTTTTATTTTTTTTTTTAATACAAGCTGAATAATGCACCGGAAATTCCCCCATTTCAAAAAAGCATTTACCGGCTTGTTATTTAAACGACTGTTCATTATGTATTTATAACAGCCCACGACCTGACCGATAAAACAAACGGTGTGCTTGCTTTTCACGGAAAAATGTATGATACGTGCAAAACAGGTTCAAGTAATGTAACTAATTTATTAAAAGCAGGGCCCGGATTCTGACGACCTAAAATTGATTTAAAAATGACCTATAAAATGACCATAAATTTTAAAGAAAATGACTTAATAATTATAAATAATGACCTATAAACTGATATTTTCTTTATAAAAATAATTATTGTACACACAAAGTTATAGACTAATTTGTACATAATTGTAAAAACTGTAAATGCAGAAAGGATGTTGTAGGTCTGAAAACTTTGTTCTTTGTTCTTGATTGGAGCATCTGAGAAGAAAAGTAAGAAAATTGTTTTAAAAGTAGATCCTACAAATAGTTGGATTATACTAACCCAGTAATTTATTTAAATATTACTCAATATAAAAACATGAAAATGACTAAATAAGGAAGGAAATGGCACGAAAATGACAAAATAATGACCTAAAATTGAAATAAATGCCCTAAAAATATAAAATTGTATAACATGACAAGATCTAGAGGCCATGAATAGGGTTTATATATAAATTGGCAATGTTTATGCAATATCAATAAAAAGATGATATGTCATTAGAATCCGGGATATGATTATAAGTACTGAAACATTTTCAAGGTGGCCCTATAGGCTAATCTTGTCTGCGGAGTAAAGATGAATGAATGAAAGAGAGGAATAAATAAATAAATAAATAAAATCAGGTAAACTGATGTAAAAAAGTGCCAGTATGTTTTTGTTTAATCAGTTATGACTGCAATTATGATATGCAGAATATGTTTTTTTTAAAATTGATTTCCAAGTTAAGCTCCAGATTTATTCATTAAGCAGGGCTTACGGAAGAAGAAAGGTCTACCATCTCGGCCACCTGGGTCATTTTAACGGTCTAGTTGGATAAGCGCATGTAAATCAATAGTGTTTTTTGTCATAGCTACCTGTATTTTAATTTCCAAGGCCTTATAAGATCACAGTAAAACAATAGGCAGTGTTGTCAAGATAACTGATTCTCATTTTTAAAAATAAATTCTTTCGAATACGTATATTACCATAAAATAGGCACTAAATTGAGCATTACTCCGAAACAGGTCAACCGATTTTATCCATTATAAATAGACGTCTTCCCATGGACATTATAAATGCGTATACGAAGTTTCATAAATATACGACAAAGCGTATTTGAGTTATTGCGCCTTTAAAGTAGACACGAAATTGGGGTTTACTCCGGTACCGGTCAACAGATTAGGTTCAAATTCAATAGGGCACTTCTCATGAACGTCATAAATGAGTATACCAAGTTTCATGGAAATCCGATAGAAAGGCGCCATAATCTATTAAAATGGGCACTAAATTGGGCATTACTCCGGTACCGGTGAACCGATTTGGTTCAATATCAATAGGGTTCTTCCCATGGACATTACAAATGTGTTTTCCAAGTTTCATTAAAATTCGACAAAGCGTATTTGAGTTATCGCGCGTACAGACACACGGACAGACGGACAGACATTTTTCGTCCCCACACACAATCTCATAAAGTACCATACTGGCACTTAATAAATAAGAAGGTAAAGAAAATGAAACAGATAAAGAAAATAATAGCCTACATAGAGTAAAGAATAGGTTATGAATAACATAAAATATAATATAATATATGCACAATATCCTAAAATGGGCTACACGATTTCAGAAAGTTATATATAAATATATATTGATCTTTAATACATCCCATTATCATGTATGACGTAGGCCAAATGCATGAAAGGGAACATCGAAAACTACCGGTAATCTATCTCCACTAATTTTGCTTCAAAAACGTATTATTAGTTTATTTTAAACTAGCATGTGCCCGCGGCTTCGCCCGCGATAATTATTTCAAAAATTAAAAATTAAGAGCATAATAGTTAAATCATTATATTTATTAACACCTAAATCACGTGGACTACATACCACGATTAGATAGCGTCGCCTGGTAAAAGCGACCTCAGATTCGAGTTCCTTGGCCCAGAAAACCCCTGTACAGTGAGATTCGTCCAAATCGAACAATGTTTGACCATATTTAGGCCTATATTGATTATCCCTCTTCCGTGTAGGTTGAAAATTTCATATGTCTTCGGGCCTTCATATTCTAAACAAATGAATCGTCCAGGATGGACTTACAAAATCAAGCGATCGCCCGCGATAATTATTTCAAGAATTAAAAATTAAGAGCATAATAGTTAAATCATTATTTTATTAACACCTAAATCACGTGAATTACATACCACGATTAGATATCGTTGCCTGGTAAAAGCTATCTCAGATTCGAGTTCCTTGGCCCAGAAAATCCCTGTATAGTGAGTTTCGTCCAAATCGAACGATGTTTAACCATATTTAGGTCTATGTTGATTATCCCAAATCCGTGTAGGTTGAAAATTTCATATGTCTACGGGCCTTGACATTCTAAACAAATGAATCGACCAGCGTGGGCTTACAACATTCAAGCGATCGCGATGCTTTTATTTCCACGGTATGACAAAAATAGCCAAAGCCAACTGCAATTGATTTGACATTGAAATGTATTACTGAAATCTGATGCTTCGACAGCGCTAAAATCACGTTTTCTGCCAGTTTTTCACTCATAACTCGCGAACGAAAGCTAAAATTAAAAATTCGGCTTCGAGGTGCATTCGCCCACCTTTCAGTCCATCTATCTTTAAATTTTCAGATCTTTGCGTTCAGTAGATTTCGATGGGCATCGTGGACAGACAGACAAACAGCATGTGCCCGCGGCTTCCCCCGCGATAATTATTTCAAATTATAATTATTAACACCTAAATCACGTGGAGTGCATTCCACGATTAGGTAGCGTCCCCTGGTAAAAGCGACCTCAGATTCGAGTTCCTTGGCCCAGAAAACCCCTGTATAGTGAGTTTCGTTCAAATCGAACAATGTTTGACCATATTTAGGGTTGATTATCCTTCTTCCGTGTAGGTTGAAAATGTCATATGTCTGTGGGCCTTGACACTATAAACAAATGAATGGACTAACAAAATCAAGCGATCGCGTTGCTTTTATTTTCAAGGTAGGCTATGAGGTATGTTGACAAAAATAGCCAAAGCCATCTGTAAGTGATTTGATATTGAAATTTATTACTGAAACTGATGCTTCTAAAACGCAAAAAAATGCACGTTTTCTGGCAGTTTTTCACTCATAACTCACGAACGGAGGCGAAAATTAAAATTCCGGCTTCGAGGTGCACATTCCGACCCTTTAGTCCGCCTACTTATAAAATTTCAGATCTCTGTGTTGAGTAGATTTCGCTGGGCATCGCGGACAGACAGACAGACGGAGGACAGACAGACGGAGGACAGACACTTCCTTTTATTAATATAGATTCAGTTGTGTTTATACTCCTTTTAGCTACGAGGCCATATCAGGAGTTCGGGATATGTGTCTATACAGTAGGGTAGGCCACGGAACTATTGAATGTCAATTATTTCTATTATTTTTGTGTTTTCATGGAGTAAATTTCAGCTGATTTTAATTTAAATGGATATGATATAGGGTGAAATGGTGAGGATGATATTTTCCAACCGTGAAACACAGACTAAACAAATCCCTGAGGTTAAACCACAATATCACAGCTATGTTGACAGGGCATGGTAGGTTTGGCGAATATTTTCACCGTTTTAAAATTAAGGAAGATTCAACTTGCGTGTGTACCAGAAATTCGCAATCAGTGGACCACTTACTGTTGGAGTGTGAACTACTGAACTCGGAAAGAGCTCAATTCAGAAAGCACATCTTGGAAACTTTTAAGTGTTGGCCCGTTGAGAAAAGTGAACTGATACAAAAAAATCTAAAGCAATTCGTACAATTTGTGAACAAAATAAATTTTGAAGCTCTACAAACAAACCAAATACATAATTCAGGATAATATTTATAAGTGTACATATGTAGATATTTTTGAGTAGTTAAGATAAAAGGAATGCATGTAGTATTGCTGCATTGCAATGGAGCATGTTGTTTAATAAAGATGATAATAATAAAAAAAATAAAAATCTCGTGACTATCAGTAGGCTATATGTGTGTGTGTGTGAGTGGTGTGTCTCGTCCTATGTGTTCGTGTTGTCTCGGTGGTGGCCCCGGCATTGGGATGATCACTCATCCGGAGAGGCCCTCCACGTCCTTGTCTGGTGAAAAAAGTATGTCGTTTTCCAAGGTAATTCCTCTCCCGACAGGTCGCGGTCGTACAAGACCCAGGTGGAGTGGGCTGCAAAGAGATTCTACTACTCGATAGGTTAACTATGAGAACGAAGACAAAGATATAAATATTTGTTTTTATTTGTCTTTCCTCTTTAATAAATTTCCTTTGTATTATTATTGTAAATGATTGGATTTTTATTTAATGTATTTATATCCATTTCTGAACTGCCCATGACCACGAGAATATTTATTGAAGACAATAAATCAACTTTCGACTTTCAAATTAACAACTTACAAGCGATCAAATGGTTTCACTAATTATTCTTGATAAACATGTAGACCTAAATATGGTTCATTAATTTATTAAGTACAAGAATGGTACTTTATGAGATTGGATGGTAGACGGGAAATGTCTGTACGCGCGATAACTCGAATACGATTTATCGGATTTTCATCAAACTTTTTATACGCATTTATAACGTCCATGGGACGACGCC
This sequence comes from Ectobius pallidus, assembly GCA_964059195.1. Classification (NCBI taxonomy): domain Eukaryota; kingdom Metazoa; phylum Arthropoda; class Insecta; order Blattodea; family Ectobiidae; genus Ectobius; species Ectobius pallidus. Next base: position 15,544,305 of record CAXKWD010000003.1, read on the forward strand.
TATTAATTTTGGGCCAATTCGATTGAATGATACCGGAGTAATGCCCAATTTAGTGCATAATTTATGTTAATATATCAGAAAGAATTTATCAAATGCAAATCAGTTCTCATGGCAACATATTATTTTAGACTGTTCATATACGGTTTTGGAAGTTTCAATGCAGGTAACTTTGACAAATAACACTAACTTCACATATGCTTATAAAAATTTAGACCTTTGTTCTTCCATAAGCCCTGTTTAACGAATCGATCTGGAGCTTATCAATCAATTACAAAATAACTTATTTTCTGCATAGGCCTATCATAACTTAATTGCAATTATCATTAATTAAACAAAAGTATTCAGGCACTTTGTTATATCAGTTTACCTGATTTTATTTCTCAATTAAAAGATTCATAGGTTTCTTAAGAAAGACGGCTAAGAAACTTTTTCTCGAAGACTGTAATTTTGAGTTCGCTTCTGTTTTATTTCTAGTATTACATTTTCGATAGTGAAAGCGCTTTCATGAGACCGGTCAATTTCACGCTACAACGGCTTTATTTCTTACGAAGAAGGCCTTGGATCTCATTTCACAAGATTCATGAAAGACAAGAGAAGTTTTCACGGCCAGCTTAGGTTGGAAAGTCTATCCCCTCTGACTAAGGTGAAAGTTCACACATTATGTGGACGCACCTCAATCCCAAAGCCTCCTGATAAAGTTATAACGAAAAAGTTATGTGAAAGTAGTCTATAAAAACCCATGAGGCGTACAAGATGAAATGAGGATACGCTTTAAATTGTCACAAGTTCGCTGTCGGTTTTCTGACGTGGTTAATGTGTATGTATTAACTTTGTGTAAATTACACAAGGGTACGCGTGGACGAATATAAAAGAGGCTACTCAATAGAAACGACGGACACTTTCATGAAAATCTACGTTTAACTCTGTGACTGTAAGAAACTCTTTGTTATTAGCAGGGCTAGGATTTATATGTACTTAAAAATGTCAAAATACGTACATATATATATGCAAATATATTTTGTAAAATACGGACATCAAATAGTATATTGCGACACAAGGGCGGAAAGGCACGTTTACGGGTCGAGGAAACAGATTGAAAACCCGAGGCGCAGCCTCGGGTTTTTAAGTTTTCGAGACCCGTAAATGCCTTTACGGTCCGTGTGTTGCATGCTATTTTTTGCACGACGGTTACTTATATCAATTTAATTATATTAATTGTGATATTACCTGAAAATATTATGTAAATACAGACTTGAAGAATGGTGCTTATTTCAGAAAGGGATTCGCATTTGTTATTGTTTATGGCAACCGAATATTTATAAAGCGGGGAGGCCTTGGTCATTTCTGCTCGCAAATAAGCATTTGCGGGCGGTAAAGTAACTTTCCGCCCGTCGCCCCTAGCAACAATTCACTTTCCGCCCGTCGCCCCTAGCAACAAGATTGCGTGTGGTAATGTCAAGTTACGAGCCATGTAAACAACTTTCGTAAGAAACACTTACTAGCTAAGGAGTGAAAAAACAAATTTAACCACTAGACACTACATTTTGTTACTTTTAGAACTTATAAAAATGCATTATAAATACTAGATTCATAAATTAAATTATTCAATTTTTTTTTTTCAGATCACTTACTTTATTTGTATTCATTCATTGATTATTTCTCCTACCATAACAGTATGCCACAAAATTTTGTTTTAAATTTTCAAAAGTGATTTGTATTGGCTGAAGTTTCGTTCTACTGCACATGAAGTAATTGGCGCGTGTTTAAAATTCACTGATTTTAGTTTTACATTTGACGAGCTACTTAAGATTGCACTGATTTTACACATATCTTCAAAGCCTGGATTTCTTGAAAACACATTGTCCACTTTACATTTGATAAGATCGGCTAAATGTCCACGTATACATTTGAGTTCATGAATCATGTTTTTCACAATGTCAATATTTCCAGGTAATGTCAGATTATTATTTTGTAGTTTCTGAATTATATTTGTTATATTAAAAAAATTTGATTCAATGTAACACAAAACATTTTTCACACATTAATTTCTGTACATAACTGTAAACTTATCCTGTGCTGCCATATTTCCTGTCACTGAAAACGACAATTTTATATAGTTTTACTCTTAAGAATGAAATATGTACGAATATTGCATTAAAATCACAAAATATGGACAAATATTTATTTTACATATAAATATGTGCTATTGTCAGAAATATGGAAAAATATGTAAAATAAATTTGTTTAATTTGAATAGAGGACAACATAATAGATGGAGATAAGTGAAAAAAAATGTGTCTATATGTGAAATTAAGAAATATGTAATTACATATAAATCCTAGCCCTGGTTATTAGATACTATTATATACGGTTATTTTATTTATTTATTTATATTTCCCTCTGGTGTAGTTAAGGCCTTAAGGCCTTCTCTTCCACTTACCAGAGGTGGATACAATCAAAGTTACCAAATAATCTACCGGTAATTAATAAAAAAAAGAGAGACATGATTATATTATAAAATTTATATTCAACTATAACAATAATGGAAGTTCAACATTGTGAGTAGAACAAACTAAAGCCGGCCAATTTGACTTCTGTGTTGTAAAGGCAAATGCCGAATTGGGTATTTACATACCATGAATCATCCTCACCATTTCATCCTGTATCATATCCATTTAAAATTGAAATTTATTCAATTTAATTCACCAATAATAGAAAATAACTATGGCCTACCCTACTGTACAGTCACAAATCCCGAAATCCTGATATACCCCCGTAGATAAAAGGAGTACAAATACAGCTGAAATAAAAAAAATCTACTAAAATATGAACTTGACAGTTTATGTGCGATTCTTTTGTCGTTCCTTTACTAATTTACTGATGAATAATTTTTATATTATTTATACTTTTTATTTAAAAAAATTTTACTCAGAAAAAAAGTTAAAAACTGATATATGATATACAAATAGATTCAGTGTATTAAAGAAGAATTTTATATTAATGACTATTTGCTAAAATTCTTGGCAATTTTACTTATATTTTACAACTAGGTACAGACAAATTATTTTGCAATTACTGCAATTTACAATTGTTTTACAACTAAAATACAATTGCATAGCCCCAGTGTATATAACACTAATTTTATATCAATTACTATTTGCTGAATAATTCGGCAATTTTACTTAATTTTAATCATCAGGACAATAGTTTGACAACATATATTTTTTTAATTTTTTAAGTTTATACAGCATACTAGACAATATATTTTTTAATATTATCTGTACTATATCTTCTGATAAAAAATCCTTAAGTGAAGTAGTCTTTTGTAAATGGATTTATATGGTTTTATATTTTAAATTGAATGCATTCAGCAAGCTACTAGTAAGGTACAAATGTATACTATATGAGTAGCATAATATATGCTACCATATATTTAAGGACAATAGATAAACATTTGTAAGTCAGTTTTATCAGCTCCTTAACATTATTGTAGGAAATGAAATAGTATGTATGAAAATGTACACATGAATGCTATATATGTAAGTATTTAATTAATATTACACTACTGTAGAATAAAGGGCTAAGTAAATATTGCATACATTGAACTTTTGGTTAAAATTGTTTGTGGTCAGGTGGAAAATTCTCTTTGTAATAATGATATATGATTTACTAAAAATGAACATAGCGTGCAGAGTGCCATGGTCTCTCAATAAGGATAATTGTGGTATCCAGTGAGAGAGTGGGCTAAGCCAGAAATAACGGAACCGAGATATTTCGAGATTTGTGTTTGGCTTTCTAATGAGAGAAAAAAATTTCATTTAATACTTGATTTATTTCTCCTTATCAGAATTTACACATTTCAAAGTGTTTACAAAAATTTACTTCAGACCACAGACCCTTTATTACCTTCTTAAGTTTTCTTCGCAGTTTTTCGGTATTTTTAAAACTTTTCAAAACTTTCAAGCGCCATATCTCGGTACGTATTTTGTTTTATAAAACGTTTAAAGAATTCAAATGGTAGGAAATTGAATGATCTTTAACTTTTGTAATGAAATGATTTAGACTATAACACGTTGTTTACGAGTTATAAGAAAAAAAACTACAAAAACCCCAAAATTTTGTGGTTTTCGGCTGACCTGAAGTTTGCACAAGGTTCTCGAATTGCAGCACTTGGATTCTAGACCCATAGAATACCCATATACAACATTTTAAAAAATTATTAACTTCGGACCTTTTTCCAGGTAAAAGTACCTGGTGACTGGACTATTATCACGTTACTAATGCTTCCGAGCTGGCTTAGCTCACTCTCTCACTGGAGAAACGCCATTCCCTTAATTTATGAAAATTGTCTTTCAAGAATAGATAAGGAAGGGACCCACAGAAACCTTTAATATTAGGTTTACAGTTACAGGACTACATTTATTGTGGCTTGGTTCTAAAAGGGCCAATGTCATAAAACTTGCTTTTAAGATAACTGACATTGAAGCCTTTGTAGAAGTAACATTTTTTTGCAGGGAGCTTCCGACATTGGCCTCTAAGGTACGTATCTGTATTGTGTCTATTAATAGCAACATATATTGGCACTTTTATTAAGTGCCAGTATGGTACTTTATGAGATTGTGTGGGGGACGAAAAAATGTCTGTCCGTCTGTCTGTCTGTCCGTCCGTCTGTCCGTGCGTCTGTACGCACCATAACTCAAGCACGCTTTTTCGGATTTTCATGAAACTTGGTATAAACATTCATAATGTCGATGGGAAGAATCCTATTGATATTGAACCAAATCGGTTCACCGGTACTGGAGTAATGCCCAATTTAGTGCCTATTTTAATAGATTATGGCGCCTTTCTCATAGAAAGGCGCCATCACTCAAATACGCTTTACCGGATTTTTATGAAACTTGGTATACACATTTACAATGTCCATGGAAAGACGTCTATTCATAATGGATAAAGTCGGTTGATCTGTTTCGGAGTAATGCTCAATTTAGTGCCTATTTTATGGCAATATACGTATTCGAAAGAATTTATTAAAAAAAATGAAAATCAGTTATCTTGACAACATAGCCTATTGTTTTACTGTGATCTTATAAGACCTTGGAAATTAAAATACAGGTAGCTATGACAAAAAACACTATTGTTTTACATGCGCTTATCCAACTAGACCGTTAAAATGACCCAGGTGGCCGAGATGGTAGACCTTTCTTCTTCCGTAAGCCCTGCTTAATGAATAAATCTGGAGCTTAACTTGGAAATCAATTAAAAAAAACATATTCTGCATAGGCCTATCATAATTGCAGTCATAACTGATTAAACAAAAACATACTGGCACTTTTTTACATCAGTTTACCTGATTTTATTATACGAAAGATAAAGACTAGCCGAGCTCAATAATGCATAGATCTCAATTTTGCAAGAAATTGACATTGGCCCTTTTAGAACCGAGCACATTATGTACTACACACAGATGACAATAACTCAAATTTGAAAAACTTTGGCTTAACCCACTCTCTCATAGGAGACCAAAATTGTATAAAATATTTTATTTCAGGAAATACCCAGGATATATAAGTAAGTTAACACCGAAATCGGCCCCTCATAAAGAATTTAATCAATTTTTTAGTACCCAAACCTGTATGTCCCCCTGAATGCTGTGAATGCACGTAACGAGTTGGCAAGTGTTGCTCTGAATGGCGCCTCGGGTGCAACCAGCATGACGCACGTACGCTATACATACGCACGTCATCCAGTGGGTCTAAAACAAGCCCTGTGTATGGCATTTCACGTATGCAGGACTGGAAGTGCTGCCAAAAATTTGCATTGCCGGATGCAACAACAGTTAAGAAATAAATAGTCTTACAGATAATGACGAAATTTGAAACGAGCAATTCCTCTCAAGCAGCGGGCCCGGGCTCGATTCCTGGTCGGGACAAGTTACCTAGGTGGGGGGGTTTTCAGGGGTTTTTCCTCACCTATGAGACAAATGTCGGGTAACTTTAGGCCCTTGTGGTCCCCGCATATCATGTGGCCGTCAATATCATCTTCATCCCATCCTCACCTTGTTTGGAGTGTGTGTGTGTGTGTGTGAATGGTGTGTCTCGTCCTATGTGTTTGTGTGGTCTCAGAGGTGGCCCCGGCATTGGGCTGATCACTCATCCTGGGAGGCACTCCATGTCCTTGTCTGGTCAAAAAAGTATGTACAGTCGGTCAAATAAAAAACGTCGGGACTCGTATGCAGTTAAAATTAAAGTTTTAACGCATTAGTTCACAAGTTTCCTATAAAAAACATAAAATACAAGTCATTTTCGGAACATATGAGGCCATGCGACAGGAGGGAAAAAATGAACAACGAGGGAAAAATGAAAAACGCGGAAAGCGCAACACACGATATTCAACTTAATGTATTGTCATAATTCATTTTGCTTTGTCATCGCACCACATATAAATGCTAGCTTGAGAGAAAGTGTAGTTAGGGCTGTAATTGACCTGCATTTTTCGGCCTCTGAAGCAGCGAGAAGGTTCCATATTTCTTAAAGAGGTGGGTACTTCACTATAATGCGACCGGAAGTTTTCATAGGAATCGTGGATCTGGCCGGCCATGTATTTCGATGCTATTAGATTGGTGGCAGAAGTTGAACGTAAGTAATTGATTTTGCACTAGAAGTACCGGTATTATAAAATAGAATCTTTAAAAAATGCTCCTTGAATAAACATATTCCTCGCGAATCTATTAATTATTAATATTATAAAAATTTGCAACCAAGAATATGGCGGATTTGAGGCATATAGCCACAGCCTTCTATACATGTTTGTTTTGGAACAAAACTGACTAAATAATCAAGAAAAAACATGGATAGACAAGAGGCGTGTGTGAACCTAACCTTAAGTCTTCCTGTACATGCGCATATGCTCGTTCGTGATACTTAATCAAATACCGCCCGACGTTCTTTATTTGACCGACTGTATGTGATCCATAGACAATCCCTCTCCCGACAGGTCGCGGCCCTGTAAGGCCCGGGAGGCTTGAGTCGCTTAAATCCTAAAAGGGAGAGGTAAAACTAAGATAAAGAAAGAGAAAGAAAGAAACGAGCAAATTAGATCACATGTTAACGGGAGAGTGTTGAACCTGGAAATGCTGAGTTTGACCCTCTGTGCAAACCAGGTATTTCGTTGTTCACCTGAATCTATGCTCAATGCAGGATAACGTTCCCGAAATTCGTCTCAAAGGTGAGGAAAAACCCCGGAAAACCCCCACCTAGGAAACTTGCCCGACCAGGAATAGAACCCGGGCCCGCTGCGAACGCATCGCCTACACCACAGCAGTGGACTATTTTTATTTTTATTATTATTATTATTATTATTATTATTATTATTAAGTGAGATAATGGTACTTTATGAGATTGTGTGGGTGACGGGAAAATGTCTGTCTGTCTGTTCGTATGTCTGTACGAGCGATAACTCATACGCTTTATCGGATTTTCATGAAACTTGCTATACACATTTATAACGCCCATAGGAAGAAGTCTATTTATTTTCGTCGAAATCAGTTGACTCTTACCGGAGCAATTCCCAATTTAGTGACTATTTTATGGTAGTATATTAAAAAAGAATTGATCAAAAGTAAATCAGTTCTCATGACAACATATTGTTTTACAGTGTTCATATACGGCTTTGGAAGTTGCAATACAGGTAGCTTTGACAAATAACACTACCCACATATTCCTTCACATACGCTTATCAAACTTTAGTCCTTCGTTTTTCCGTTAGCCCAGCTTAATGAATCGATCTGGAGCTTAACTCGGAAATCGATTAGAAAAGAAACTTATTTTCTGCATATCATAATTGCAATTATCACTGATTAAACAAAACTATTCTGTATCTTTGGTATAACAGCTTATTTTATTTTATTATTATTATTATTATTATTATTATTATTATTATTATTATTAATATTATTGTTAGTGTTCGGATGTTTATGAGGTAAAAAGTGAAACATATGACTGTAAATATGCCCTTAAAAATTACTAAATATGACTAAAATATCCTAAATATGACCTAATTAAAGAACTTATTTTCTAAAAATAAATGTTCCTATTTAAAACACTTAATGGCAGTAAATTATTACATCACATGAATTGAATCAGAAAATCACTTTTCAAACAGGTGGTTTATAGTTTTACTTGTAATGAATTAAAGAAGCTTCTTTGCTCGCTTTATCAGCACCAAATAATATTTTGTAGACCTTGCGTGTCCCTATAAAATATGACCACTTCCATTAATTTTAAAATTAAGTTACCTATTAATTGGACATGACATTAAATTAATTAAATAAATTTCAAACTTAACTCGACCATTTATTGCATATTCTTATACTTATAATTGTGCTCTTTTGGCGAATTTATAACTGAAATGTGACGTTAAATTCCGGGGTTCGCGGGCAAAGAGAGTTAAGTCCACCATCCTAAACAATTTATATATGTGCATAGAGTTATAGATAAAAATGTTCTCTACATTTGTGCAAAGTCCAGTAAGTCATATTCAAAATTTTACGGTAGTTATGGATGTATGCCTCATAGGTTTATCCATCTCTAAAGCTATGTTGGGCTGGTATAGTGTGTTAAGTCACTCTAATTCTCGGTAACAAGAAAGTGGACTTAACTCTCTTTGCCCGCGCACCCCGGAATTACAAATATGACCGAAATATGACCAATGCCATAAAAATGACCAAAATATGACCTTATGTGCAACATAGAAACGGTCCGATTAGTATAAAAATGTGCAATTCATGTTTAATTTGTGTTTGTGGCGAAAATGATGGTCAGGATAAAAATATGACATAACATAAACATCCGAACTCTAATTATTATTATTATTATTGCATTGATTGCCTGCCAAACGTGGTTCCTAGATGACGTAGATGACAGACGGACTTATTTAAACTTGTCAGCAGCTACAATACACAGGGGGCAGTGCCAGCCCTGCATTCCACTCTCATTCTCTTGGACACGATTGCTGTTTGTCGTTACTTAACAGCCTTTTCATTGCTGCAACAATCTCGGATTAAGCAACTTCGAAATCGTTTGGTCAAGGATATACAAAGTTCACTTTAATCTATTAGCGAAAACTACTCTTGAACCACTTTGCCTTTTACAAAAAAGAATAATAAAAATCTGTCTAATAAAACACACTGATTACCCAACTAATCTAATATTTTCGGAATTTAATGTTTTAAAGTTTGACCAACTCTACAAATTTTCTTTATTAAAATATTTTCACAAACATCGTGCAAAATACACATCGGGCGATCATGCATACAGCACTAGAAGAAATAATAATCTACCTCTATCAGAACCCACATGTCTCACATCAGCAGGATTAAACCATAGCATTAATTTTGGTCCCCACTTCTATAACTCTATGATCAGTAGATACCCCGATCTGCAGTTTACATTAATTTTAAATTTAATAAGCATGTAAAACATTTTTTGTAATTTTATTAGCTTTAAGTCATTTATTTTTATTATTATTTATTGTATGTATTAGTATTTAATATTTTTTGTAACCTTTTTAGAAATATGTCTTTTCTTTTTCTAGCTCTGTTTAACATTTTTCTCCTTTTTTATAAGTGTGTCATTCTTTCTCACTTTGTTTTTTGTTTCTCCTCTTTCTCCACTCTGATGTTCTGAATCTACACCCGAGCACGAGCAGTTTGCTCATTCGGGTGCATTTCTAAATAAATATTTGGTTCTTTGTACTTTAATTTTTAAATTGGTAGATGTGTTTTCTGTAGTTGTGTATTTTTGTATTTGTATTTGTATTTGTACATAAGTTTGTAAATGTAATTTAAAAACATAAATAAATAAATAAAATAAATTTGGCATTAAAGTTTGATAAGAATAACCACTTGCAAGAATGTTTTCATGACATGACCTCAATAACTCGAAAACATTGTGTTCTTACTTGATTAACATAATATGTTAATATGAAATATTATTTCGAGAAGCAGAATTTTTCAGGATAATTTTTTATAATTAACTACTTCTGTGAAGTAATCTGTAAATAGGCTATACAGAATTACATCTGTTCAAGAATCAGCATTGTTAAGTGTCAGAACGAGACTTTCTGGTTTTCATGAAACTTAATAATCTACTAAATAAAATCCAAACTTCGTTATATCTCATGAACGCACGTCCAACGCCACCTATTAACAAGAGATTAATTGCCATAGCAACTGGGAATGACTAGGACGAAACTCAAAATGCAGAGTTTTTTGTTTTTGTTTGTTGTTGTTGTTTTTTTTTTGTTTTTTTGTTAGGGAACTCGAATCTGAGGTATTTTTTTTCCCCAGGGCAACGCATTTGAATCCTGAAATGTGCATCAAAACACGGGGTTTAGTATTTTTAACTATAATTTTTTTTTTAATTGCTTATGCATGATTTGGGTAAGGCGCATGAGTCTGTGGTACGTTTTAACCGTTTCAATTGGAATCTTTATGTCGTTCTATTCATTTAATTATTTATATCTGTTACGGAAAAGCAGTATAAGTTACTTAAGAATAAAATGACGTAGCCTAATGGCCGGTTTCTATAAACTCGCAAATTACCTATGGGTAAATTATCCAATGGACAGAATTTACACAAAAATAACACTACACAAACACAAATAATTTAAAGATAGCAATCACATACACTTGTGGCGAGTTTCTAGATAAATGTCCTCTGGGTAAATCTGAAAATGACAGAAAAAATGTTCCTACAAACTCGGGCTAGATCTTTCCAAGGGTAAATCTTCGGGTTAATTTATCCTTTCATGGATGGCTGGATAAAATTTAACCTCTCATAGGATCAATAATAAGTTAAACAATGAGAATCAAAGCCTTCTGAATTAAATTAACTGTACAACTCCAAGGCCTTGCTCATTATATCATTGTAGGTTAAATGGAACTAATTTGTCCATGGATAATTTACCCATAGGTAATTCACTGGTTTCTAGAAACCGGGCATTAGTCATGCAATTTTTCTGGGTAAAATATTTTCACGAGGCTGAGTGTGCCACTTTCCAGACCTCCCTGCTTCAGAAAAATCCGAGGAAGTACCGGAAATCGAACCCGGACCGACGAATTTGTAGTCAGCGACGCTAACCACAAGACACTCCGGCGGTCACACATAAGATTCAAAGGTTGTCGGAGGAGATAGATTTCAATTTTGATTAACTTCGTAAGTTCCTAGTGGTCCAATTAAATTCCAAAATTTATACGATGCACAAACGAGAGATAACTTACGTATTCGCTTTTAAAAGCTATGAAATACCCTAAAATTCCCGCACTCTGACTGACTGAACAATAAAATTCAATGGCTTTGGGATTTGAACCCATGCTTGTCGAATGTGTGAGTCTTAGACAACCTACTGCGGTCGGTTTGATTTGGTTGTATGGTTATTTAACGACGGAGATGTACTCCAAACTTAGGCTTGTGACCGTCGCCGGTATGCCTGTAAATCTACAGACAACTACTCCGTTCATGAACAAGGATGCAATATGAACAATTATTGTCTCACGTAACGGAATTAAAACTGTTAGATAAAAATATAAAATGATAAAAAGAGAGCAGTTTTTACATAGACAATTATACATATAATACAATGGTAAAATTAATTGTAAGATTATATAAACACTAAAAGACACACATATATAATTATGTACAAATATAAGTTATCCTGAATTGCTTGAATAATTATAGTCCAATATAATCTTGCAAGCAGCTTACTTGTGCGTTGTTATGTAGATATTTATATCATTCGTCTGTTTAGATAGGTTCACTGTGGAATGTTTGCATAGATTATATTCACTGGTCACTATATGTGCTGTAGAGTAGGATTACTTCCACAAAGTCTCTGGGTTTTTACGTATATACCTTAGGAGCGAGTCTCACCGTTCGTAGAGTTCCTGCCTAGGGGAGGTAGCTGCACCCTGATTGGCTGTCCCACTCCACGTGTTGTCTGTCTCTGTCTCTGCGGCATTATCCCTCCACTCAACTATTACAGTATTTTCTACCACTGGCAACGTGCAGCATGATCTTTACTTTGTGCTCAACAGTAGCTCACTGATCTTACGCGGAGCGAATCCGCGCATCTTGGTAACGAGACGTAACGAGAAGCTCGCTGGCTGGGTTAGTCTTCAAGGCCAGATACTTTGTGGGAGTAATCCTAATCTAATATTTATACTTTGTATTTGTTTGTATTTTTAGAATATTATTAAGGAAGTCCACACTAATGATTATGTTGTAGATGGAGTCTAGCCTCATAATTAGTTGATATGTACATTTCGGTATAGTTTTATACCATCTTCAGTCTTCGTGATCTTGGTAGCTGTCGAAACGACTGCTGATTTAGTACTAGGTTGTACAATGATGCAATATGAACAATTTTGTATAGCCCTTTCATAAAATGACAATCTTTGTAAAAATATATATGTATCCAAGTTTAAGAGAGGTACTTAAGGAATTTATTGCTTGGAGTCAAATATTGTCCTCCGTTTTACGCAGCGCGTTTAGGGGGACAAATGAAAACGCTCTATGAATGTTATTGTAGCAATTTCAGGAGCAATAATCCCTTTTATATTCCCAAATAGAAGCCATATTGTTGCCTAATGAAGGACTTAAGTATCAGCTTTAATACATTTGTAACTATGTTGGGTCTATTACGAGAATTCAGTAGACAGTGAAGACTTGAACGTTTGACAAAGGCTGAACGAAATGAGAAACCATCAAGAGCCCATACCATATGAAATAAAAACGTTAGAATCTCTGTAATTATGTGAAAAGTTTGTTTTTGTTGAACTTTTGTGTTCCCAGTAATAGTGACAGAACTACATTTCGAATGTACTTTCCGGTCTCCTTCGTTTGTTTTTCCATACGTTAAGAAACACACGTGCAACAAGATGGAGTACCCATCATTCAATGCAAATTCTGCTATATTTTTCTCCCTTTATTAAGTGCCAGTATGGTACTTTATGAGATTGTGTGGGGGACGAGAAAATGTCTGTCCGTCTGTCTGTCTGTCTGTCCGTCCGTCCGTCCGTCTGTCCGTGCGTCTGTACGCACCATAACTCAAGTACGCTTTTTCGGATTTTCATGAAACTTTGTATAAACATTCATAATGTCGATGGGAAGAACCCTATTGATATTGAACCAAATCGGTTCACCGGTACCGGAGTAATGCCCAATTTAGTGCCTATTTTAATAGATTATGGCGCCTTTCTATGAGAAATACGCTGTAACGGACTTCCATGAAACTTGGTATACCCATTTATGACGTCCATGAGAAATGCCCTATTGAATTTGAACCTAATCTGTTGACCGGTAGCGGAGTAAAACCCAATTTAGTGTATGTTTAAAGACGCGGTAACTCAAATACGCTTCACCGTTTTTTTATGAAACTTGGTATACACATTTACAATGTCCGTGGGAAGACGTCTATTCATAATGGATAAAATCGGTTGATCTGTTTCGGAGTAATGCTCAATTTAGTGCCTATTTTATGGCAATATACGTATTCGAAAGAATTTATTAAAAAAATGAAAATCAGTTATCTTGACAACATAGCCTATTGTTTTACTTTGATCTTATAAGGCCTTGGAAATTAAAATACAGGTAGCTATGACAAAAAACACTATTGTTTTACATGCGGTTATCCAACTAGACCGTTAAAATGACCCAGGTGGCCGAGATGGTAGACCTTTCTTCTTCCATAAGCCCTGCTTAATGAATAAATTTGGACCTTAACTTGGAAATCAATTAAAAAAAAAACACATATATTCTGCATATCATAATTGCAGTCAAAACTGATTAAACAAGAACATACTGGCACTTTTTTACATCAGTTTACCTGATTTTATTAATTGCTAGCAGGTCCCCGCGGCTTCGCCCATGATAGCTAATTAATTCAAATATTAAAAATGAAGAGCAAAATTAATAAAACATATTTAATAACACTTCCACGAACATTCACAGGCCTAAACTAACTTACTTAGGCCTACTTACTCAATGGCAATAGACAATTCCTCAGCAAGCTAAAGGAATATTATAGAACCCGGAGGTTCATTGCCGCACTTACATGAGCCCGCCATTCAACCCTATTCTGTGCTAACTCTAACCATCCCGCACGAATCCTACTTCTCTCAAATCTGATAATATCTAATAATAATATCTGATATTGTCCTCCCATCTACGCCTGGGTCTTCCAAGTGGTATTTCCCCTTCGGGTCTTCCAGTCAATAGCTTTGAGATATGTCTTTCCTCCTCCATGCGTGCAACATGTCCAGTCCATTTCATCCTCCGTGATTTAATTACCCTTACTATATCCGGTGAAGAGTACAGGTTATGAAGCTCGTCGTTACGCAGTTTTCTCCAGTCCCCGTTTTCATTTCTCTTAGGTCCGAATATTTTTCTAAGCACTCTGTTTTTTAATCCCTACTTATGAAGAAGATAATTTCACAAGAAAGTGTGAACTCTGAACCGATAGCCGCAAAGCTCAAAGTTGTCGATTTTTTAAAACTTCAGCTGTATTTATACTCCTTTTAGCTTCGAGGCCTTGTCAGGAGTTTGGGATTTGCACAGTAGGGTAGGCCATTGAACTATTGCGCATCAATTGTTTCTACTGTCGGTGTATTTTAATGGAGTAAATTTTAACTGATATTAATTTAAATGGATATGATACAGGATGAAATGGTGAGGATGATTCATGGTATGTAAATAGCAAATTCGGCATTTGCCTTTACGACCGGGGAAACCATGAAAAATATGTAAATAGCCAATTCGGAATTTGCCTTTACGACTGGGGAAACTACGAAAAAACCCATGTCAAATTGGCCTGCCCTGGGATTTGAACCTGGGCTCTGAATGCAAGTCCAAGACGGCCACCTCGCTCGGTAGTTGTCGATTTTGTCACCATCACTAGGCCATGTATATTATAGAAAGTATCCTACATAAAACAGAATGTGAAACTCCTTTAATGACTATTCCATATAGGTGTAAACATTTGCCGGAAACACGGTCTATTTCAGTTATCTGTGCCATGAATAACATTTTTTCTAAGAATGTACATTGTGGCTTTGTCCGTGTGCAGATGGTATGCATGTGTGTGGGGGGGTGGTTTATCAGTCCTTCGCGTATGAACTGTACAGGGATGATTGCTGATTATCCTACATAAATATGCCGTTGTTAAATGACATTCCGTATGGATGGTTTACCTTCCAACCCCCACCCAACCCCAGCGGTAAACTAAACACAGACCGTGTATAGACGATTGGACGTCCCCACACGTAAGCTCATGGTCGTGGTGTTATCAGACTCCGGCAGCACAGTCATTAATTGGACGCAGGGGGGGGGGGAGAGTCTACAGCCCCCCCGAAAGCCCCCCCCCCATCGCTATGGTGGCGGTCATTGAGTGCGCGCGACTGCTTGACGTGCTGCGAGATTAAAGCAAGACGGGTGGGCTTTTTAATCCCTAAAATGCAAAAATATGGCTGGACAATTCACCTTCGTTTTATAGCAAGCGTTTTTGTGTTCTTTGTAACCCTAGAGAATACTCCTACATACTCAAAATGGTACCATTCGTATAATTTACTCATACACGCATAGATAAGTGTATAAACATACAGACATACACAAAAATATGCAGGGTGTTAATGAATAACACCGAAATATTTTACCTGTGTATAGAGGGGACATAGACAAGCCACTATTATTAGGAGATTTTTGCTCTAGGACTTAAAATATGTATGCTACAGCATAGGCGTACCGAGGGGGGGGGTTTGGGGGTTTGAACCCCCCCCCCCATTGATTAAAAAAAGGAAAATTGTATAATTTTTTTAAGTCTGCCCACAAATTACTTAATACAAGTATAAAGCGAGGGAAGCTTAAAACTCGTTATTTTGCGTCTTAATTTTTAAAATTTTCCGGGGGAAGCTTAAAACTCGTTATTATGCATCTTAATTTTTAAAATTTTCCTGGGGAAGACCCCGGACCCCCCTCTCCCTGGGGGGTATTCCATACCCCCCAGACCCCACGGATGTTATAACCCCCCCCCCCATATGGTCGGCCTGGTTACGCCTATGTGCTACAGGGCATTTAAGTCATTACAATTTGATGCTCTTAAGACAATAATGAAGCGAAATAGGGTTAAAAGTTTCATTGAATTGACTTCATGCCTTCTTAGTGATCGACAAGAACCTAATTCTGAATCATTCATTAACAGCTATATCATAATTTAGTGATTTTATAATCTGCAACATTTACAGACTAATCACATGACTGGCCGCCACTGCATTAGTTCTGTTATTTATAACTCCAGTCTTAGCAACGAAGTTCCTTTGTTTTGCATTTTCTTCAAATGTTAGAAGTCAGTGGCGGTCATGCCCTGGGTGATTTTATGCTGTAACAGGAAAAATTGAATCCACAGAACATAAATCTCCTGCTAAAAGTTGTTTGTCTATGTCCCCTCTATACATAGGCAAAATATTTTGGTCTTATTCATTAACACCCTGAATGCACATCTGTAAGAAAAAGGTAGGCCGAAATTTTAGGGAAACATTCCTAGCATATAGAGAGTGAAATTATGTTATATGAACATAGGTCCTATAATGCTTTATTAATAAATTAAGGAATCGCGCACAATGTTCATTATCTTAACCTAAGACTTAACCTACCCAGTCCTGAACCCGGGAAAGGGATTTTTCACTACTTAAAAATCCCCGACCCGGCCGGGAATCGAACCCGGGCCGCCGGAGTGGAAGGCAGGCGCGCTACCGACTCACCCACGGCGACGGACTACAATGCTTTATTTCCTTATTAAAGCCCTTTTTCTACACCTGATCACTTAGCAGAATACTCGACAACAGAACTGTGAAACAAAAGAACCATATGAAATGGTAATGAAAAACGACAAATGCCATAACCCGCGAAGTAAAACTTTTTTGGTATTTTTGCTATTTTCCCTGTATACAGGTACGTGCATCACATGGCTCACGCACAATGTGTGTATCGTTCTGATCCATTGTGGTGCGACTGTGCTCAGTGACGCCATTTGTTTTAAAAAAAAAAAAAAAAAAAAAAAAAAAAAAAAAAAAGATCGAGGAAAATTTGCTCCGGTAAGTGTAGCCAACAGTGTTTTAAGCTAACTATTTTGCCCTAACTTCTACTACCCACCTTATGGATTATAATAGTGCGATGGTTGGCAACATTTTTGCGATCAACCATAAAACTGAAACTAAAAAGAAACTTTTAAAAGTTTTTGTAAACATAAATTCATATATTACCGTTGATAGTTTGGGGGTCGGCTCATAGGAGAGACATATGCTAAAACTATAATGCTTTGACGAAAATTTATACCTCGTCTTATCTGATGGACGCAAATATCTGTGGCTTGAATCTAAAAGGGCAAATGTAAATTTCTTGCAAAAATTAGATCTATGCATTGTTGATCTCGGCTAGTCTTTATCTTTCGTATAATAAAAGTGCCAATGTCTGTTGCTATTAATAGACATAATACAGAAACCTTAGAGGCCAATGTCGGAAGTTCTCAGCAAAAAATGTTACTTCTACAAAGACTTCAAAGTCAGTTATCTCAAAAGCAAGTTTTATGACATTGGCCATTTTAGAACCAAGCCACATATATTATATTATAAGGTAATTATATAAATAAATGTGTGTGACAAAATTGTTCAACTTTACTCTGTTAGGTTTCATGTTTCTTCTACTGTAATGGTAGAATTTCTTAACAGTGAGTTGGCAACGTTGCCCCGCAACCTCCTACCCTCTTCCTTCTATTCTACTGGAATATTAATGTTGATGTTATAAAAAGGCAAAGGAGATTGTGGACCTTTTTGAAGAGATAAACATCTTACATTGTAAAGAAGCATGTTTTCCAAATAAAAAGACTCTTTGAGCTAATAAGTCATTTATTGTGAACGAGTCTATCCCCTTTCTTCTGTCTACAGGTTTTACGAGATGCTATTTAAACAGTCTCGTGAAATTACACAAAAAAACTCGAGTAGACGCTATTCTAGATTCTGCACACAACGTTGTACTCAATTTCATTTGTGATCTGTTGAATGATGTCGACTTTACCTTCCCCCGTCTGCGCCTTAAAATTTAATACTACACTCTAAGTTAATAAGAGATGTTTATATGCAAAGGAGGGAACAAATACAATCATGCCTTTTCCAGTTTTTTTACTTAAGTATTGAGAATATCTTCTTAGTGCTTCGTAAAATAAAGGCAATCAATGCAAGCAGCATTCATACTGGCGAAATTTTACTTTAACATATTTCTTCGAATGAAGTTCTCATAATAACAACTCTGCTATTGAAATGATGTTGATAAACGTAAATAGTGTAACTCCATGGAGCTACATGCCTGAAGAGACTAGGCCTACCATTCGATCGTTGCGTCATCTACCGTAAGCAGATGGCAGGACGTGCTCTTTATTTATTATTATCATATTTTCATACTATTTTAAGAAGTAATCAATTATTACAGTTACACGTAATTATCATGGATAATCCCACGAGAGTTGACGAGTTTATCGATAGATTCGCGACTGCGCAGCAGGATATAATTTATCTGATGCAACTCGTCAACTCGAGTTGGATTTATTAAGAATATTCCATGAATAAAAATGTAACGGATTATACAAATAATAATTAATTTCATGCTTTGTTGTATAAAAACAAAACAAATAGCTGCGAGATCACGGCCTACTATGAATCAATCGAGTTACCATGTTGTAACCAGGGTTACCAATGGTGCATATAAGACATTGTTAACTTCATTCAGGTAAGCTAACAGCAGAACAGAATTAAAGCACTCGAAGTGGCTTGCACCTACTTGAAATTATGTTTTTAATCACTGGACATTTATATTATTTCAATTTCCAATGAAGTTATATTGTATAAAATAATCTGTTTTCGTGCTGTTTAATGTCAGCATGTGACGTATTAATCACTGCACACTGATGGTTTCGTGTTCAGTAACTAGGCCCTAGGCCTGTCTCTCCATCTTGTTATTGGCCGACCAACATTCCTTCTACCTTTGGGTTGGTACTGAAGTAAAATCTTTGGAAATCTGTTAGGTGCCATTCTTCCTATATGTTGGAGCCAGTTGTATCTTAAGTTGTTAATTCTGTCTAACAGGTTATAAATGTTGAGTTCACTTCTTATTTCCTCATTGTACTTCTTATCTAGTAATGTATATCCTGCTACTGAACGTAAGAACTTCATCTCAGCAGACTCTGTTCTTCGTTTATCTGATCTAATTAAGTGTCCAGTTTTCACAAGCATAAGTCAGTGTAGGGACCGCCATGGCCTTAATTCAGCCAGGTTAAATAAATAAATATGTCTACCATCCACTGACTTTTAGCACTCCAATAATTAAATGGAAGAAACAAAAGGAGTTTTGACATGGGCCACTTTTTTCTTCCATGACTGTACACTGCTGACCCCTCACTTCAATACCTGGGAAATTAAGGCTTGTGTGGGTTAAGTACGTGAACCAGGTAACGTCCAGTGGGATTGGATGCTGATGGATGGAGTTTAGCGTGTAACGGCTTTAACCGATCCAGCCAACATACATAATAAAGAATTACGACCAAGGGAAAAATACACATGTCTAACTAACCCCTTTTACAGTGGAGAGGGGGAAAGAGAAACAATGGAATTACGTAAAAGAAGACTTCATATACCTCTCTCCCTCTGTCTGTCCCATCCTTTCCTCTTTTCTGCTCTCTCCTATCTGTTTCTCTCTCTCTTTATAGGTAGCCTACATATGTAGGCTACCTTATTCTTAGAAACTATTCAAGATAAATGCATGAAACTTAGCAAACTTATTAGTAAACTTCGGACTTTTAGGTCGCTGAAAATGCTGTTTTAGATACCTAAAATAGGCTCTAAAAATCGTAAAATAGTCTCTTATAAAATCGTTAAGTTGTCAGTTTTCTGAAGTATCTTAATTGCAATGCAGAATATTATATTTATTGAAGTCACCATTAATCAATAATCATGATAAAACACGCCTAAATTAGAGCCTCTGGACAAAATTTCTCGGCCCTTTCACGTCCAAGAAATACTTAGTTTCCAGAGGCGATGGTCTTACCACCTGTCCCTCTACCCTCTCTCGGAAAATAAGCATATCAAAATTAGTATAGGTAATGAAACCTCCGCTTGGAGGCCCCTTCGCCCCACCTGGGGATCATAGGGCACCAGATACAGATACAGAATGATAAAACACAGATAGGCTATAGGCCTATGGCACACAGAATTATATAGACCTATTACTACGGCCTGTATTACTACCATAACAGTGAAAACCTAATCCCTGCGCCCAGAAGCTACGCACGCTAGCATATTCAACCCCTTGTATCCCTCAGTAATTCAGGGAACTACTTTCTTTTATTTTTATTTATTTTTTTAACTGGATGTGAGAGTCGTGAGAAAAACACTACATTTTCTTGAAAATTCCAAGGAATTTTTCTACCGAAGACGAAACATTCCTTACTATTTAACCACGTCACAAATGTGTCATGTACCGTAGGCCTACTGCCCATTACAAGCTAAAAATTTAGTATGAACTGAAAATAAATGCTAGAATTTATAAAAAAAAATGACTTATTTTGAACTTTAAAGGAAAAACAAGCAAAAAGGCAATATTAGACTCTAACGTAAAAATAGACTGTTTTAGGTCCTATAAAAATATCATTTTTAGGCATAGTCACTTATGAAACATGCATATACAAGTTTTCGTCCATATATCACTTAAGGATTAAAATAGGTTTTTACCTAAAATCCGAAGTCTAGTTATTAGTAACAAATAAATAAACATTTTCAAGCAACATAATTTGTTTAGAGCTATTTTCTAATTTTTTTTGCATTAACACAAATTTTCGCAGCAAAACTTAAATTTCTTAAAAAAAAAGGAATTTTTAAATATGCTTCCAAGGAAAGTTATAGGCCTATTGATTCGTTAAAAGTAAGCAGGTCAAATTTCAGAGTGATCCATTAAGTTGTTTCTACATAAAAGGTACCTATGTATAGCGATTAAAGTTAAAATTTAAATAAAAATAAAAATTCTAATCTATCTATCTTCCTGTATATTCCCACTGTCGGTTGGTTGGTATACGGTCATTTAACGACGGGGATGTACTGCAACTTAGGCCTGTGACCGTCGCCGGTCTGCCGGAATTTTGTCCCGCAGGAGTTCTTTTACATGCCAGTAAATCTACAAACATGAGCCTGTCACATTTATGTCCACGTAAATGCCCTCGACCTGGGCCAGGATCGAACCCGCAACCTTGGGCACAGAAAGCCAATGCCACTCAGGCCGACCCCTACTGTCGGGCCTCCAAGTGGAGGTTTCTGTACCTATGTGAATTTTGTTACGCTTGTTTTCCGAGGTACAGGTGGTAAGACCACCGTCTCACAGTCAACCGCAGGAAACCAAGGAATTACTTGAGCGTGAAAAGGCCGAGAAACTTTGTCCAAAGGCTCTAATTTAGTCCTGGAGTTGCTTTTATGTGCCGTAAATCTACGACACGGTCCCCCAGCTTTGAAGTCCCTCTCGCAGGACTCCGTGCCCAGGATGTTTACGTCCTGAAGAAAACCATCGATGGCGGCCGGGTTTGATCCCGAGATCTTCGGATCTAGAGGCGAGCACGCTACCTCTACACGACATTATTTGAACCTGAAATGGCCGAGAAACTTTGTCCAGAGGCCCTAATTTAGTCCTGGAGTTGCTCTTACGTGCCGTAAATCTACGACACGGCACCCCAGCGTTGATGTCCCTCCCGCAGGACTCCATACTCAGGATTTTTACATGCTGAAAAATCCATCGATAGTGGCCGGGTTTGATCCCGCGACCTTCGGATCTAGAGGCTATCTCTAGACCACCGCGGTCGACAATATACTGTTAGCAGAAGAATTATTTACAAAATAGTGTAGTATATGCATAGCATAACAGCTATAAGTAGAAAATTTCAGAACTATGGTTGCAAAACTTTAGGAGATATGAGCTATTTTCTAAAACTCTGCATTCCGAGAATATTATAGAAGAAAAATTCTTCTGACACTGGGATATGAACCCAAGACCTTTGGCTATCCGTGCCAATGCTCTACCAACTGAGCTAAGCCAGAGTTCACTTCACAGCACCAGATGGAACCTCTCTCCTGACCTTTGGCTATCATAGCCATGGTCCTAGGCTCAAATCCCAGTGTCAGAGGAATTTTTCTCCTATAATATTGTCATGTAATGTCCAACAGAGACAATCATTTGTGAACTAAAATCTTTTTACGCCTTGTACCCTCAAATAGCAATAAAAGGCCAGGAAGTAACTTATATATATATATAAATTTGTGAACCACCTTTACAATGTGAGAATTTTTTTGCTTTTTAGGTAGTTTTTATGTCATTAGTTTGAAAAGGCCTCTATAATATATGCTATTGGTCGTAATTGTAATATTAGTTATAATTGGTAAATATGAATAAATGTAGGCCTACCATTTACAGAGATTTTAGAAACAAATGACTTGTAAACGGTAGGCCTACATTTATTAATATTTACCAATTTTAACTACTGTAATATTACAATTAGGCTACGACCAATATCATATATTAGGCTATACAGGCCTTTTTTAACTAATGATATAAAAACTACATAAAAAGCAAAAAAATTCTCTGATTGTAAAGGTGGTCCACAAATATATATATATATATATATATATATATATATAAAATAGCAATAAAAGGCCAGGAAATATATATATATATATATATATATATATATATATATATATATATATTTCCTGGCCTTTTATTGCTATTTGAGGGTATAAGGCGTAAAAAGATTTTAGTCGATCAATGTGTTTTTCCTCAAAGAAAAAAGATGAAATTTATCAATAATCATTTGTGGTTCACGAATGCATATATATATATATATATATATATATATATATATATATATATATACTATTTCAAAAATTAAAAATTAAGAGCATAATAGTTAAATCATATTTATTAACACCTAAATCACGTGGACTATATACCACGATTAGATAGCATCGCTTGGTAAAAGGGACCTCAGATTCGAGTTCCTTGGTCCAGAAAACCCCTGTATAGTGAGTTTCGTCCAAATAAAACAATGTTTGACCATATTAGGGCTTACAACATTCAAGCGATCGCGAAAGTTTAATTTCCAAGGTATGACAAAAATAGACAAAGCCAACTGTAATTGTCAAACTTCCATTTAATTTAATTCCAAACCCATCTGAAACCCACTGGCAACAATATGTTTTAATGTCAAATGTGATTCGGATTCGATAATTCTGTGTAAGAAGGGATTAAGTATTCTCAAAAACATTTGATTTTTGGCATTTAAAATCAGAATTTTTCAAAATCCTTTCTTAGTGAGCACCTACATTATGAAACGAAGGTACTGTCAAAATTCCAAGTCTCTACCTGTTATAGTTTAGGCTGTACGTTGATTCCTGTCAGTCAGTCAGTCAGGACAAAGCCTTTTATATATATAGACTAGCATGTGCCCGCGGCTTCGCCCGCGATAATTATTTCAAAAATTAAAAATCAAGAGCATAATAGTTATATCATTATATTTATTAACTCCTTAATCACGTGGACTACATACCACGATTAGATAGTATCGTCTGGTAAAAGCGTCCTCAGATTCGAGGTCCTTGGCCCAGAAAACCCCTGTACAGTGAGTTTCGTCCAAATCGAACAACGTTTGACCATATTTAGGCCTATGTTGATTATCCCACTTATAATAATAACAATAATAATAGGAAGAAGAAGAAGAATAATCCTCTTCGGGATTAGGTTGAAAATTTCATATGTATGCGTGCCTTGACATTAAAAACAAATGAATCGACCAGCGTGAGCTACAACATTCAAGCGATCGCGAAAGTTTCATTTCCAAGGTTTGACAAAAATAGCCAAAGCCAGCTGTAATTGATTTGACATTGAAATATATTACGCTTCGGAAACGCAAAAAATGCACGCTTTCTGCCCGTTTTCCACTCATTTTTGGCATTTAGAATCAGAATTTTTCAAAATCCTTTCTTAGTGAGCATCTACGTTAGGAAACGAAGGCACTGTCAAAATTCCAAGTCTCTACCTGTTATAGTTTAGGCTGTACGTTGATTCCTGTCATTCAGTCAGTCAGTCATTCATTCAGTCAGTCAGGACAAAGCCTTTTACATATATAGAGATATTTATATATATATATATCCATCTGCATTCTAACCTCACCGATCCAGCCAACAAACATAATACAGAATTACGACCAAGGAAAAAATACATATGTCTAACTAACCCCTTTTTACTGTAGAGATGGGAAAGAGAAACAATAGAATTACGTAAAAGAAGCCTTCATATACCTCTCTCTCTCTTCCTCTCTCTGTATCATCCTTTCCTCTTTTTTCTCTTTACAATCTTTTTCTCTCTCTTTCTATAACAAACATTCTTTTTAATTATTCTGTGCAGGAGGCAGGCGAATTTGTTATCTTCTCCTGTTTTAAAACTGCATAATAGCATATTAAATTATGTAAATAGAAGAGAATGTTCTCATGTGTTTCTTGGTGAAATTGTTTCTGCCGGACGCTACGTTGTAATGTTTAAGATAATGAATTCTGACAACAAGGGAGATATTCCACATTTCTGCTACTGGCATCCAGGGTTTCGAAAGTAAGATACTCTTACTCTTAGATGTCTACTACTAGAAAATAGCCCGTGGCTTTGCCGCGGTTAAAATAATGCTTAAATACTAAACTTACAGGTCTACACCTTTTCAACCTCAATTTCGGAAAAAGTAATTTCAATTTCGGAAAAAGTAATTCCAATTTCGGAAAAAGTAATTTCAATTTCGGAAAAGGTAATTTCAATTTCGGAAAAAGTAACTTCCATTTCGGAAATACGAGGGCTATGAAGAGGGTATAGTAAAGTTGGTACCACGCTAGGACAAATGACTCAATCGGAGCGAGATTACGTAGAGAATTAGCTAGAAGGTGTACCTAAACGTTCCAAATAAAACAGTTTTGATTTTCACTGTGGTTTTCATTTTATGCCCCCATCGAATGTTTTAAAAAATAGCCCTCGTATTTCCGAAATTGAAGTTACTTTTTCCGAAATTGAGATTACTTTTTCCGAAATTGAAATTACTTTTTCCGAATTTGAAATTACTTTTTCCGAAATTGAAATTACTTTTTCCGAAATTGAGGTTTAAATGGTGTAGATTCCTGAAGGCACTGACAATACAATTACAAAAGTCAGCGCTGGCTTCATCAATTTTTATTTAAAATATCTCATCACACAATTATCGCTTTTTCCTTTAGAATAGTCTATAATTCGTTCCTACCAGTACGTAGATTTCAGAAATTAATTATATCGTAAGTTTTATGCAGTTCCAAACCTAACTGTGAACACTGATAATACGTATCGTTTCTCAACTGTTTGTTGACAGATGAATATGATGTGAATTTGATTTGAAAAATACAGTGTAATTTTCAGAAATTATATAAGTTTTCAAGGGAAGGTTTGTTTGGATTTTTACTGTTCGCGATACTTCCAGGGTTAAACTATCAATATATTATAGCTGGTGTCCGCGGCTTCGCCCGCCATTATTAATTGACTCCAGGATTTTTAATAAATGTACACTGGCAGTTTATTAAAATGTCTGTGGTTCAGAGCTATGAAAATTATAAGTAAAAAAAATTATACTTGTTCATTGTGTTCATTTAACTTAGGCCTTATATAATAAAGAAACGGTTTTCCTAATTTTGTATTCTCCGTGAAAGTTTAAACTGCGAGAGACGAACATCGCCGAGCATTCCCGATGTCTCACGAAGTGAGGGAGTGAGCGCGCTATTTAGGGCCTTTTAATTGTATAAGAAGGAGATTACAAGGCGCGTCCCTGCGGCCGTTTACAGAAACTAAACACAATATCAAGGAAATATTTATTGCAACAGATACAGCAAGTGTTCAGCTATTTTTAACATAATCGCCACGGGAATGGAAACATTTTGAACAGCTGTGTCGTATAAATCACAAACATCCCCGTCTCTCTGTCATTCCCTGTCATTTCTTCAGGTGTAGGAAATGTTGGGAACCATTGGGACCGAAGTCCGGGCTGTAGGGTGGTTGTTTAAACACCTCTGCAGAAGTCTTGCTGGGAGGTGTTTAAAAATTCACCCTAAAGCCCTCACCTCACTGTTTGCCAGATAGGCCTATATGTTGTAAAACATGTAAGCCTTTTATAGGCCTATAAATACGAAAGAAAGCAACTCTTTTAACAGAACATATGTTTTTTACAATTACATAAGATATAAATAATTTTAGGACGTGTGCGGAATGGAAGTAAACACCTGACTGAGCTTGTCGCACTATCGTGTAGTATAGTGGAGATTGCCCCGTTGCCGGTCAGGCCTCGTTACCAGTCAACAAGTAGTTACACATTAAGACGCTAGATAGCAGCAGAAAACAGTTATGAAGTGGTAGGCAGGAACACTGCACTGGTGCGATTAACCAATGAAACGACAGGACGCAGTTAGTCAAGGCAAGTCTGTTGTTTACTTTTGCTCCATACACATCTTGGATCAAGTATACCGTAGTATACTAATCAATAATTCTTTTGACTTTATTAATTCATCGGAAGCAAAGCCATGGCCACCTATAATCTTGACCGCAGACATCATACTAAACTCAGAATTGTATATTGCGATACAAGTGCCGTAAGCGGTGCATACGGATCGAGGAAAGAGTTTGAAAGAACGAGGCGCTTGCGGCGAGTTTTTTCAATTTCCGAGATCCGTTATGCACTTACGGCACGAGTATTGCATGCTATTTTTTGCACGATGATTATTTATATCAATTTAATTATATTAATTGAGATATTAGCTGAAAATATTATGTATGTAGATAAATGTTTATTTCAGAAAGTGATTCGCATGTGTTGGTTGTTATGGGAACCGAATATTTGTCCTGTTAAAGTCGCCACAAACTGGGGGGCCTTGGTTCCGGTCTTCCATAAAGGCTTGTATTATGAAGATTTTACTTACGGCCATAGGCGTACCGAGGGGGGGGGTTTGGGGGTTTGAACCCCCCCCCCATTGATTAAAAAAAGGAAAATTGTATAATTTTTTTAAGTCTGCCCATAAATTACTTAATACAAGTATAAAGCGTGGGAAGCTTAAAACTCGTTATTTTGCGTCTTAATTTTTTAAATTTTCCGGGGGAGGACCTCCGGAAGCTTAAAACTCGTTATTTTGCATATTAATTTTTAAAATTTTCCGGGGAAGGACCCCCGGACCCCCCCTCCCGGATGTTATGACCCCCCATAAAGTTGGCCTGGTTACGCCTATGCTTACGACACTTGTGCTTTTTGTAATTTTTACCGCACGGAGATTTCTTTTGTTTCCATAGCAACAATATTGCGTTCGGGAATGTCAAGTTACGATCCACGGCAACAATATTCCTAAGTACCACTAATTAGTTAAGTCGTGCAAAATAGATTTTTAAGCTGGAATGGCTGCGATCTATTTCGGCACGGCTGTCCGAGTCTTGTGATTCTTTGCCATAATGGCGGGCTCGTCTACTCACAGCTTCGCTGGACCGATCATTTGCATAATCTGCTTAGCGTACGTGAACTCGAAGAGACTGGCTGCTGGAGTATGTTTATTTAAGAGATTCTGTCTCTCTAATACAGTTACTTTCTCTCTCTGCAAGGGCTGTACACCAACTTAAGATATATCTACAAAATACATGTTAGGATCTGGTATAGCTCACATTTACATTAACAACATTTCATGAAGATGGAGTCTGGATGGAGAAACACAGCCAGTAAAACTAGGTCGGTTTTATCGTAAAAATTGAAAATACCGAAGGAAGATTCCATTCTTCACTATTATATGGTATTTAAATTTTCAAAATCGAATAGGCTGGTTTACCTGTACTTTCAGATTGAAATACATCTCGTTATTATTTCTAAATTGACTTACTTACTTACTAAGTTACTCAATGGCAATAGACAATGCCTCAACACGCTAAAGGAATTTAACTTACTATACATTTTATGGAAGGTTCATTGTCGCGCTTACCTGAGCCCGCCATTGAACCCTATTCTGTGCTAATATTATAGGAGAAAAAGTCCTCTGACACTGGGACTTGAACCCAGGACCTTTGGCTATCCGTGCCAATGCTCTTACCAACTGAGCTACGCCAGAAATCAATTCACAGAGCCAGGTAGAATCTCTCTCCTATGACTGGCTGCCCTTCATGGTCTACCTCACTGACTGACAAGTAATGTCATGTGCTGTCTGTGATAACTCAAATACGCTTTATCGGATATCCATGAAACTTAATATACTCATTTATAACGTCCATGGGACGAAGCCTATTAATTTTGGACCAAATCGGTTGACAGGTACGAGGGAAATGCACAATTTAGTGCCTATTTTATGGTAATATATTAGAAAGAATTTATCAAATGCAAATCAGTTCTCATGACAACATATTGTTTTACAGTGTTCATATACGGCTTTGGAAGTTGCAATACATTTAGCTTTGACAAATAACAGTACCCACATATGCTTATCAAAGCAGACCTTTGTTCTTCCGTAAACCCTGCTTAATGAATCGATCTGGAGCTTAACTCGTAAACTGATTAAAAAAAAAAAAAAAAAAAAAAAAACTTATTTTAGGCATATCATAATTGCAATTATCGCTGATTAAACAAAAGCATTCTCGCACTTTGTTATATTAGTTTACCTGATTTTATTATTAATTTATATAATCCGTTCATTTTATTCATGGAATAATCTTAATAAATCCCACTCGATATTACGATATCATTAGATAAATTTGTAATCTCTCGTCGGATTGTCTACGATATTATTACGTAGATAATCATACGTGGTTGAATTTGAACGAATATTTAAATTGGATTTCAGCCATTTCATAAAATATGGGAAATTTTCCTTCAAAGAGAGAAGTTATAGAATTATTGTAATTGAGTGGTCAAAAATAAGTTTAAAACATCAAATTCTCTGAATATTAAAGACTTAGTTGTATCTGAAGTGGTTGCATGTCTAAAATCTGTCGATTTACTTATTTATTGCATTGAGTTACTTTTTTGCCATTTTAGCATGATTTTAACACACTTTAATACCAAGTATACCCTTAGCAACCAGGGAAGGCGGTTGAGGCCAGGTAGATCCCTTCACCCTCATGGACCCTCACATTTACAAGGGCGGGAGATTTAGGACCAACCGTAATTTCCTCCCCGTGAGTGACATAGTCTACTTCAATCAATCAATCTTTGGATTTTTTTAATATGTCATTTTATCTTAAAATGTTTGTTATATATCAATTCTACACATAATTACAAGAAAAAAGACACCAAACAATGTATAATTTACTTTAATAGGAACATAGGACTTGAAAGAAGTTTTCTCGTAACTTTTATTTATGTATTTGTTAGAAATGTTCCTATTAAAGTAAATTATACATTGTTTGGTGTCATTTTTCTTGTAATTATGTGCAGAATTGATGTATAACAAACATTTTAAGATAAAATGACATATTAAAAAAATCCAAGATTGATTGATTGAAGTAGACTAGGTGACTCATGGGGAGGAAATTACGGTTGGTCCTAAATCTCCTGCCCTTGTAAATGTGAGGGTCCATGCGGGTGAAGGAATCTACCTGGCCTCAACCGCCTTCCCTGGTTGCTAAGGGTATAGTCAAGAGCAATCAGCTACGTCCATTTTCATTTTAATATATATAAGGTAAAATTTCGTATAAGATTAACTTAAAAAAATATGTGTGGTTAATTACTATGTAAAATAACAACCAAGTGTCGTTTTGCCCCACCCGTAATGGTGATAGTTTTGTTAAATTATTATTGATGAGTTAAATAATGTTCTGACAACCTGGAAACAGTTTATAATTTGTATTTAATCCCTCATAACTTCATTAATAACAACATTAAGACCCTAACAGTAATAGTAGAACAGCAAATGAACTTTTGTTTTGCGTAATTAAAATCAGTGTCCAAATTATGTCCCACCCGTAACATATTTAAAAAAAAAATTTAAAAAATTTAAAATAAATTTTAAGTAATGCTTTGCATGTAGTGTGGAGGAGAAGCCATTGTAAATTTTACAGAATGTGAAGAACCAATTCTAGTTTATTATTTAAGATATGTAATAAACAAAAATTGTTTTTTATAATTTGCTAGAATGTCCCACCCGTAATTATGAAATGGCTGATTGGTTAATTTAGTATGCATGACGTATCAAACAGTCTTCAAATTATGTTTACATTATAATCATCTTCAACTAAATTCAATTAATTATCTGGACACATATTTTCCTAATACAGAAACTCAAACTCAAAACCAAGAGTTTGGTAATGAATTAGGAGAATGGGTCAACATAGGTTCACTCTGGTTTGCAAAGCACTTTGCTGTTATATCTGTAGTCGTTGCTTACCCACGTAATGTACAGAAGGCCACGCTTTTAAGGAGCTCTTGCTACCCTCACAAATTAGACATCCCACTAATGGCCATAACACTTCTATCTCAAGTATCGCTCTCTTATGACGGGGAGGGGTTTAAACTGCTCATAAGCAAGTTAACCTCTGCCTTAGGTCTGACGGTATGATGAGTAGACTTCGGATTTTAGGTAAAAACCTATTTTAATCCTTAAGTGATATATGGACGAAAACTTGTATATACATGTTTCATAAGTGACTATGCCTAAAACTGATACTTTTATAGGACCTAAAACAGCCTTTTTTTACGTTAGAGCCTAATATTGCATTCTTTGCTTGTTTTTACTCTAAAGTTCAAAATAAGTTATTTTTGTTATAAATTCTAGCATTTATTTTCAGTTCGTACTAAATTTTTAGCTCGGAATGTGCAGTACATGTTACACTTATGACGTGGTTAAATAGTAAGGAATCTTTTGTCTTCATTAGAAAAATTCCTTGGAATTCCCAAGAAAATGTAGTGCTTTTCTCCCGACTCCCACATCCAGTAACAAACAAACAAATAAACAAACAAACAAACAAACAAACAAAAAGTAGTTATCTGAACCACTGAGGGATACACGGGGTTGAATATGCTAGCGTGCGTAGCTTCTGGGCGCAGGGATTAGGTTTTCACTGTTACGGTAGTAAGACAGGCCATAGTAATAGGTCTATATAATTCTGTGTGCCATAGGCCTATATCTGTGTTTTATCATGATTATTTATTAATGGTGACTTCAACAAATATAATATTCTGCATTGTAATTGAGATATTTCAGAAAATTGACAACTTAACAATTATATAAGAGACTATTCTACGATTTTTAGAACCTATTTTCCAATTTTTAGAGCCTATTTTAGGTACCTAAAACAACATTTTAGCGACCTAAAAGTCCGAAGTCTAATGATGAGATATTGACCTTTGTCGAATAATTGTAATATTCATTTAAGTTTGTGATGCCTGGTTTCTATAAATTCGCGAAATACCTATGGGTAAATTATCCAATGGACAGAATTTACACAAGAATAACTTTTACAAACTCAAATAATTTAAAGATAACAATCACATATGAGCGAAAATCTCATGAGGGTTGCGTCCACGTGATAGTCAAACGAGCTTGCCTCTCGCTCGCCCCGCACACAACGTGTGGTGGGAAATCAGCATGCCCCTGCAAGCCTGTGTTTAGACTTCGTGCAGTACACATCTGTCGGAGAAGTTGCGTTCTCTACTCTCAGGCGTTCAAAATCGGTAAATTCACGTGGAGAAGTACGATCACTAGGGCCCGGATTTTTAGGCTTTTACAAAAGGTATTTTAACCTTTTATTTCCTTGGAATAGTCCTCGGTAGGATTTAAACAAACTATTTTAACCGTCTTATGCCCGGTTTCTATAAACTCAAATAATTTAAAAGTAACAATCACATACACTTGTGGCGAGTTTCTAGATAAATGTCCTCTGGGTAAATATGAAAATGACAGAAGAAATGTTCCTACAAACTCGGGCTAGATCTTTCCAAGGGTAAATAGTCGGGTTAATTTATCCTTTCATGGATGGCTGAATAAAATTTAACCTCTCGTAGGATCAATAATAATTTAAACAATGAGAATCAAGGCCTTCTGAATTAAATTAATTGTACAACTCCAAGGCCTTGATCATTATATCATTGTGGGTGATTCTGGAACTAATTTGTCCATGGATAATTTACCCATAGGTATTTCACGAGTTTATAGAAACCGGGCATCAGTGCATTATAATACAGTGAACGCCGTTTGATTTTGTATCTTGCAAGAATTTTTTTGTATAATGTGTACTTTGGTGCTTTATTGATACCTTTTTCCTTTCCTTTATTTTTATATTTAAATTTTATATAACAGAAGATTAGCCTACCCGAATGAGCAAGTACTCGTGTTCGGGTACAGTTTAGTTATTATTTTTCAGTAGTGAAAAATCCCTTTCCCGGGTTCAGGACTGGGTAGGTTAAGTCTTAGGTTAAGATAATGCACATTGTGCGCGATTCCTTAATTATTTTATTAGATGGGAAATGGTGGTAAGAACATAATATAAATACTTAGACACGAGGGACTGTCATCGAAGGGAAGATCAAAGGAACTGTTGGAAGAGGAAGGAGAAGAATACAACATCTGGATGACATGAAAGATGGGAGGAGATACAGCAGATTGAAGGACGAAGCTGGAGATAGGGAACACTGGCGTCAGAAATTCTCTGTACGAAGACATGGATCTGACACTAGGCAGAATACTAAATAATAATAATGTATGTTTGTATGTATGTATGTTTGGCACACATAATATTATGTTGTGTATGTCTACGTCATTTTTATTTTGTCCAGAATTTCTAGAAGACAAATCTCTCTCGAATAACCTTCCAATGTAGTTTAGAAGGACTGCATCCACGCGCCTGTGCCGAACGACTAGACTACTCGCACAACAATTTATAACCTACGCCAGCGGTTTCCTATCTTTTTTGTCCACCTTCACCTAGAATTTTTACTTCCTCTGCCCGTACCGTAGGTACTATAGGTAGAGGAAGTATTGTTTTCGATCCTAAAATTCGAAGTTGAGTTTTTAGCATATACACACGTTTCAAGGCCCCCTGAATCAAAAATAGTATTTTTGGAAACATGTCTGTGTGTGTGTCTGTGTGTCTGTGTGGAAGTTTGTGAACAGGCTAGCTCCGAAACGGAGAATCGTATGAAAACAAAATTTCGTATTTGGGTCAGGTACCTTCTGAAGATGTGAGGATAAGATTGGCGACTATTTTCTCTTATTTTTAAGGGGACTTTACATGAAGAAATTTTCGTTTTTCGCGATTTTCTCTAAAACGGCTCTAACGATTTTCTTTACATTTTGCACATAGGTTGCTTATACTAAGAGCTAAAACGTTTATTTGAAACTTTTTTCGAGAAAATTCTCTGAGGGTAGTTACAAGCCACCCACTGTTCACCCACTGTTTGTAGAAAGTTTGTCTTGCGTGATGAACAACTGAATACGCGCTCTTTCACGGCCTCTTATTCTATATAAGAATGTGAAGTGGTATAGAGGTATAGAGTAAAGAAGTATATGAGGGAAATATTCGATAATTTCGGAAATTATTCTTTACGGCGGAAAGTTCAATAAACGTCTGCAATCACTTGTTCTTTTTTTTAAGTTTGTTATATAGGCTAGCCTGCGCTTTTAGTCGCATCATTGACAGAAGAGGTATTTATAGGATAATAATAGCGTAAAATTGTGTTTTGAGATTCTGTAAAAGGATATGTGAATACTGCTTTTATTTGGGCAGAGGAAGTTATGTGACATTCACATCAGATTTTTAGGACTTCTATTGTAATCACAAATTCATATAGGAATATAATAGTGAATACATCCTTTTTGAAGTGAAACTTTTTTACCCGCGGGAGGGGTAAATCCAGAGCTCAAATCGTCACGAAATTAGTGTCACGCTCAAAATCGTCACGAAATCAGTATGGTGTGACGGAACGGACTGCACAGAAAACAATCAACTCAATGATTAGGCTTATCGAAAATTTAAAAAATCAGGATTGGACTGCGCAGAAAACAATCAACTCAATGATTAGGCTTATCGAAAATTTAAAAATATAAAAACTAGAAAAAACGAAAATCCAAAATTTAAAAAATCTAAAAATCCAAAAACACGCTGATTGAATGGAAAACAATCGTCTAGCAAAAAAGGCTCAAGAAAGCAGACCAGACGGAAAAAGTTTAAGAGGAAGACCTGCTACGAGATGGAAAGACAGTACACATGACTCATCTGAGGAATAAAGGGGAAATAAACAGGATGCCATTCTACATCACAAGAAGAAGAAGAAGAAGAAGAAGAAGAAGAAGAAGAAGACCTGGGAGTCCAAGGATTAATGCATTTTTAAATATAGGCTTTTCAACGTACAGTATTTACTTGCAACTTCATACAGGTATGACCCATGTACAGGTAAGGGGAGGAAAAAAAAGCGGACCGACTCTTGTAGCTGATTTCAGAACCTTATGATACGTAGTAGTAGTAGTAGTAGTAGTGTGTATTTATTTCTCACAAAAAAATTCTCACATAATATGTGAGAATTATATTATAAACCACATTATTTACATTAACCGGCGCACGGGTCGGTGTCGACCATACGTGCTCACTGCATACACTTAAATTATTACCCCATAAAAACCCAATTGAAAAAACTATATTCTATTATTTACATAACCCCAGACGTAACTCCCCACCCTTAAACAAGTAAAAATTTCATAGACACGTAGACATTATTAAGACAAAAAACAAAAAGATAATAATGTAAATAAATGTAGGCCTAAGAGATGTAACGGAAACGTTTGTTTTCAAAAGCAATGCAAATTACGTGAAATTATTTCTCAATTCAAGCAATTTATCGGATGTAGAACAAATTTCAATACATTCCCGGCAATCCTGTGAATGCCGCTAGGCATGTGCAGTGGCTCATATCGGCAACTTAGATATTTTAGTCGGTCAGATTTTTTCCCCCTACCTGTACATCAAGAAAAGCCCGAGTATGCAGTTTGTTTCAGTTTTGTTCTATTAACAATTTTAAAGTTTATTTTGGGGGGGAAAGTTAAACTTTTTTACTTTTTGGAATTTTTAGATCGGTTATAGACTAAATGCTATAAGTTTGTCAAATTAAGGTTTCTAGCTCATCTGGATGTGAGTAAACATCAATGTTAATAAGTGGATGAATAGATTGTCGTAGACGTGAATGACGTTAGGGGTAGCCAGTTTTTCCATACTTATGAGACAGCTAGAACCCCCAAGTTTTGCCCGCTTATGGCTATTGTATGTACCAATATTCCTGCCAAATTTTACGATTCTGTCCTATGTGTATCAAGAATCAATACGTAATGTGAGGAAAATATACAAAATTTACTTAAAATTTAAAAAATAATCTAACTGAATCCAAGGTATAACCGATGGAGACACGACAAAAAGTCATGAGAGCAAATTTGTAGATCTCTCAAAATCCGTTACTGTTGCTGCAATCGGTTTTTTATACCGTTTAGCTACTATAAGCCTCCAAGCAGGTCTAACTGACCTTAAAGTTGCGTAAAACATAACATTTTCAGACAGCAAACACGAAAACTAGATGTGATACAAAAAATAGTGACATTTCTGAAATCAGGAGACCGTATTTAGTTAAAATCACTTATTAAATGCTTTGCCGCAAAATCATGCTGGGTAGAGTAATTGTTTCACACAGGCCGTATGTAGGCTAAGGTGGAAAGGTAAAGTAGGCCTAAGACACACCCGGGTATGCGGCACGACACGGATAGCCATAGATTCTGGTTCAAAATGTTCAGTCTCACTCTACTTTTCTACACCATACGTAGATCTATAAGGGTTTCGTCGATAGTTATTTGTCACTGATACATTACTAGTTTAGTTTCTTCGCCTAGGACTTCGCTGTTGATTCCAGATGCTGTGAACCTGATTCCGAGCCATTCCCTAGTAGATTCCGCATTGATCCCTTGGTTGGTTGGTTGGTTATACGGTTATTTAACGACGGGGATGTACTTCAGCTTGGGCCTGTGACCGTCAGCGGTGTGCTGGAAATTTGTTCCGCAGGAGTTCTTTTAGATGCCTGTAAATCTACAAAAATTGCCCTGTTATATTAAGAACACTTAAATGCCACAGACCTGGGCTAGGATCGAGCCCGCGACGCATTATGTGCCTTCATTAAAAGAAATTTCCCTTGGAGGTGGAAGTGTTCCACCAAGAGTGTTTGTGGTTATTTATTACGGCTTACAAGTTTTCACACCGTGCCAGAGGCCGCTTGCTTCAGCGACACAGCACAGCACAGCACAGCACAGCACAGCACATATACGTAGATTGCGAAGGATTGAGTTACAGAATCGACCGATATAGATCTGACATTTTGAAAAGGTGTCAAAATAATTTAAAAGCCATAGGTAATCCCACATCTCATTCCTCAATAATTGTAATACGCAAATTTAAAATAAAAATTGTATTTATTTTCAATATAGGTTACGTTTGACGTTTTCATGGTAACACTGCGGCAGTGTCTGACACAGGTTAAGTATATTTGATATTTTTTTCGACCCGTGCTGTGTCTCAACAGCCGAGTCTGGAACCAGCTGTGTCACCCGACAGCGGACCATGCGGCATCACTGGATCCACCCAGCTCTATAGACACCGCCTTCCTGCAAGCTACCCTTACTGTATCGCGCCAGTACTTGGGTGCCCAGGGTTGAGTTCTTCTAAGATTCTCTCATGTTTAAAGACCAATGCTGGACCGCACAGTAAACAATTTAGTAAATTACTTGAGAACCTCAGTGCAGTCTCCTGCCAACGGACACATTGTTTGGCTATGAACAATGTACCCATTTGGCACAGTTTATCGATGATTATTCTCTAATAATAGCCTATGTATGTCTGATTTTGAGGATTTTTGTTTGTTGAATTTGCCTTGCATGTTTTCAATCACCCTGCCAAAATTGAAAGTGATTGGATAAATTGTTAGAAAGTGGATAGCGTATCGCATAAATTGCCATTTCTAAAAAAGAATGGAAATCCGCTTTGTATGTTCGTTTGTTTGCGAGGAGCATGAGAAGACATAGAAAACAAAATTTTTTTATTGGATTAGAGATTTTCTGGATGAACACCTTTTAGTTAAGCTCATCTCTGGGGAAATGAACTTGTAGATCTGCTGCAAAAAGTTTTTCGTTACGGCATACCGTTCAGCTACAATAAGCCTCCAAGAAAGTCTACACAGACCTTAAAGTTTAGTATGCCATGACATATTTTCATAAAGATAACTCGAAAGTAGTGTTAATTGTCAAAGCCAAGTGAATTGCAACTTCCAAAGCCAAATATGAACACTGCAGCCATATTGTAATAAAATTTATTAATTGGTTCAAAAATATTATCTCGCTAGCGCTCAATTTGATACTTTCGTGCATGCCTATTAAGTTCTATTATAACGGTTTTACTTCGTAAATACCTATTTTCTATGTGGTGTAATTTTTAGTTCATCTGCCGTACCATTGGTATATAGGCCCTATAGGTAGAGGAAGTATTGTTTTCGACCCCCAAATTTGAAGTTGAGTTTTTAACATAAATACACATTTTGAATCCAAATACTATTTTCGGAAATATGTCCGTGTGTGTGTGGATGTATGTGAACAGCCTAGCTCCAGAACGGAAAATCGTATGAAAACAAAATTTTATATTTTGTTCAGGTACCTTCTGAGGATGTAACACATAGATTGGGGATAAGTTTTTCTTATTATTAAGGGGACTTGACAAGAAGAAATTTACGTTTTTCGCGATTTTCTCTAAAACGGCTCTTACGATTTTCTTTAAAATTTGCACATGGGTTGCTTACACCAAAGGTAAAACTTTTATTTGTAAAATTTTTTCTAACAAATTCACTAAAGGGTAATTATAAACCATCCACACTGAATACGCGCTCTTTGCAATACGGCCTCTTGAACGGAAATTCGTACGAAAACATAATTTTGTATTTGGGTCATTCTCCAGAAAAGGACAGATTTCAATGTTAGAATTTTTTTTTTAATATTTTTTATTTTGGATCATGTAATTTTTTTATGTAATATTTCCTTCTGCAGAGTACTGCTGAGGTACTTGCCCTACTTACCGAGTGGTATTTTGCATTAAATTAACAAGGCTAGAAAATGGCGCATTCATGGAGGTGAGAAAATAGTATGAAATAGTAATTATAATAGAAGTTATGTGAGAAATAGAATTAATTTACTGTATTAAATGTTATCATGAAAATGAACAATATTTATTACCATACAAATGGATTAACACACAACTTTTTACTTATTTTTATCTATGTTAAAATAGATTATCATTTTAAAATCAAAACTTTAAATTAAAACATGATATATTGTCATAAACTATTAGGCTATACCAGTATCTTCTTTAAACAAAAATAAAAAATGCAGACAGTTAAATATGTCATCAATTACGACATTAATTACACCTCCATGGATAGGACTCGAGAGTAACAGTAACGGAGGTGAGGGTAACGGAGGTGAGATTTTTCTCTAATTTGTCAAACAGCTTGGGAACATTAGAGGTTAGAAAATCTCAGTTCTAGAGTTTAACTTAGCATTCCTTATTATTATAATTTATAGCAAAAGTAAATATAAAAACATACAACTTTACCGTTGGGGTGTAGGTAACGGAGGTGAGGAAGTCCAATTACCAACTCTGCATTTAGCCCTTTTACACAAACAAAACAACACTTAAAGTCATACTAACAGCTTGGCTTTATATAGATTATAAGAAAACTGCCAAAAGTTGGAGTCCAAGGGAAATAGAAAGACTACAGTGCCATATCTGTGGAAATAATTGAACTTTTATATTGTTTCACGGAGGTGAGGTCTCACCTTGGGACAAGCATCTTTAGTGCAAAAAATTGTCTTTACAAAATGATATATTTTATTTTCAATTATTAATGACTCATTTTTTGAGCTGTTTGTTCTTGTTATAACACTAAAATGGAATAAAAATTAAAGCCTGTTGAATTATGAAAGAATGAAAATGACAAGTCAGGCATTGGGACATGACACGGAGGTGAGATCTCACATACTGTGCCCTAAAATGCAGAAAATTGTAACTTTTGTTTAAAAAGTGGAATATGGGATCAAATAGACCTTATTTCAATCTAACTTATCATAATAATTAATAATCCATAAGTACTTATTTTACACCAGAAAATCAACTGCGACATGAATCTGCCCTTTTCTGGAGAATAACCCACTTGGTTTAGGAATCTTTTGGGGATGTGACACGAAGATTGGTGATGACAAGGGGGCGGATTTCTATGACATGTCATATTTTTCCCCTTTGCATTGTTTCAGATTTCCGACTAA
Source organism: Ectobius pallidus (assembly GCA_964059195.1). Taxonomy (NCBI): domain Eukaryota; kingdom Metazoa; phylum Arthropoda; class Insecta; order Blattodea; family Ectobiidae; genus Ectobius; species Ectobius pallidus. The sequence continues at coordinate 15,583,795 of CAXKWD010000003.1, forward strand.
TTTAAACCCGATTCCAAGCATCCTGGTGAAAATGGAACGGCTTTTATTGTACATATAACTGCATATTTAGGACATTTTCAACTATTGTAGCATATTTAGTATGAATATGCATATTTAGGTCATAATTTGGCATATTTGTGTGCATATTAAAGAAATTTTGAAGTTTCATATCATATTTTGTAAATTTTGCATTATAATGATACTTTTTGAGAATTTACAGATATTTTAAACAATTAACATTATATTTTAATAAAATGAATTGTAATGAAACTTAAAAACAATATACACAATGTGTAAGTGATAAAGTCATATTTTAAATTTTATTGGTCAAATTTATGTTTTTTAGGTCATAAATGCTTGCATATACCCTATTTTTAGGTCATAGAAATCCGCCCCCTAGTGATGACTTTCTCTTATTTTTGAGGGGACTTTACATGAAGAAAATTTAGTTTGTCGCGAAATGCTGGAAAACAGCTTTTACGATTTTGTTCAATTTTTACACAGTTATACTAAGAGCTATATCTTTTATTTGACTTTTTTTAGAAAAAAATATCTGAATGATAGTTATAAGCCACTTTGAATACGTGCTCGCAATATGGTCTATTGTTCTGTATCAGAATGTGAAGTGTTAAAAATGTATTGGCCATGCTTAAAGTAAAGAAAGTTATGAGAGTACATTAATCCGATTTTATTTGGGTTATATATCCTTCGGGGATGCGATGTTGTGTGGTAAAGACATTCTCTTTATTTTTCAACCACTTTACACGAAGAGAATGTCATACATAATAATTATATTATACTAAGAAGCTAACTTTTATTTGGGCAGAGGAAGTTATGTGAATTTCACATCAGATTTTTTTTTTCGCGACCCACTACTACATAACGATAACCAAAATAGGCTATATAAAATACAGCACATGTTTTTTTCATATGCCTTTCAATAGTTTTATTGTGTTTATATATATATATTTTTTAAATATATTTTAATTAAATACAAACATTGAAAATACAATTACAATCTCCTATACAAACTGAAATCACTAGCAGAAAACTCTGTCCTCTCGCTATGAAAAATCACTTATGTTTCTGTTGCATATTCACTTCCACTTCTACTTCAGGAAACACTGTTTCTTCACAGGACCAATAAATGTCGGAGGATGAGACCGTAGGTGCACACAGGAATAATGTTCCAATATCCAACAGTCCAGAAAATATGTAACAGCTACTCAACTATCTGTAATGGTAACAAGCTACCATCAAATGCAGGGTATCATAAGAGTTTACAGTACATGAGGGAGCCGGCTGAGCCACGTTACCCGCACATTCCATAACTTGTTTACATTTTCTGGGAGCCTTAGAAGTCAATGACATCTATATCTCTCCGTAACATTAGTAGTTTGGCTTTCTTCTTCGATTGTAATCGCTTTCGTTCATCTCGAAGCACTGCCTGAAAATTCCATAATGTGGAAGTCTTGTGCGTCAGCATGTAATGATGGTATCCCATGACGATCCATGTTTGGGCAAATAGGTGACGTATTATCTTTATGTCGAGATTCAAAATTATCCGACGACTGTCGTTGGGGTTGTGGGAATGGGTGACTCGATTTATCTTATCTTCCATCCACTTCCATATGTCTGGAGTGTTCAAATGCCCTCAGTTTTGTTAAGATTCCTTAAATTAAACACTCTTTCCTTATCTTGAAAACGAGTTTAATTTTTCCCGCCTTTTTCGAGACCCACCGAAATTTCTCCCGCGACCCACCATGATTTGGGAACCACTGTCCTAAGCTATACGAGAAAAAAAAATTAATACTTTATACAATTTTCATCTATTACTGCCCTTCAAATTAGGCATTATTCATGAATGCACTTCTATAAGTTTGTATGAAAAATGTAAAATGTGTTTGCCTGAGAGGTTTTGGTTATAATGTCTTTTCTTTCACTCAACCTGATTAAACATAAGACGATTCTCAGAAAAATGGTGAAAAATACTGGAAGAATATGTAACGTCAGATTGGCAAAAGAAAAAGAAAGAAAGAAAAAAAACCTCGCATAGTGAATTTTGCCCACATCGATTGAAATCTTCTCATTTGTTTACATTCTCTTTGTTTACATTCATGATGCCCTATTTAAAAAAAATTCAGATCACTGCATGCCGTAACGTTAGTACGTCTACTACTAGAGGCCTTACCATCTACTTACTTACTCAATGGCAATGGACAACTCCTAAGCAAGCTAAAGGAATATTATCTATTTAATGGAACTCGAAGGTTCATTGCCGCGCTTACCTGATCCCGCCATTCAACCCTATTCTGTGCTAACACCATCCAACCATCGCTCGCAAATCCTAATTCCCTTAAATCTATCCTAATATTGTCCTCCCATTTGCGTCAAGGTCTTCCAAGTGGTCTTTTCCCTTCGGGTCCCCAAGTCAATACTTTTTTCGATTTGTCTTTCCTCCCCCAAGCGTGCAACATGTCCAGCCCATTTCTTCCTCCGTGATTTAATTACCCTTACTATATCCAGTGACGAGTACAGGTTATACATACTACAAAGGAAAATACTCCCTTTCTTCTATTGCCATCTTTGGTCTGATGGTGGGTGCAAGAGGGACAATTCCTTCACTCTTTGTGGATTTCTGCAGATTCTTCCATCTCAACAGCATTGTCTTAAAAGAAGTGTCTCTGACAGCCCTGAAAGGTTCCCTCTCTATACTCAGGAATCACTTATATTCCTAATTTGTATATATTTGTCTTCTATTTTTTTTCTTGTTGTTTCATAAGTTTTCTTGAGTTTTTCTTAATGTTTATTGTAAATGCTTCTAAACACTTCTTTGTGGTGTAATTTTTTTTTCTATTACGCTTTGTCTTAGGGCAACCCTTAACTGAGGGAAGCTGAATGTGAATAAATAACATTAAAATATATAAGCTTTTATAAAACAAATCCATAAACAAAACAATAATAATATAATGGAATGCAGTTAATATACAGGATAAATACATTACTTTGATCGTAAGGGCTTGTTACTTTCTGTGGACCTGACTCCTCTACAAATTTAAGTTATTGAAAATGAAAATATTAGAGATCGTCTCGTTGACATTAGGCCTACATGATGGAGGCGTGATGAATCTTTATAACACTCTGTGCTTGGATCACGTGATATGACAGGGTCAAACAGTAGAATGTGCAGGGTTCATTGTTTTAATAACACACAGAGCGGAGTGACAAGATCATTTTTCGCGGTCTGCCCGGTGTATCCTTGTCGATAAATCTCGCACTACAGCTCTGAATACACGTCATTACAACACGCGCCGTCACAGGTGGCACCCCACACTGTACAGTCACATTCAAATATATCTAACTTATTAATAAGACCGTTAAGAAGGGACATACAGCTTTCGGTGAAATTCATAGGTGAAAAATAGGCGAATTTCATTATTTTTTTCCTGAGCAATGAATCTACTCTTATACAATTCAACGGCCCTAAATAGCGTGCTTGCTCGCCCGCTTCGTGAGACATCGGGTATACTCGGCGATGTTCGTCTCTCGCAGTCTAAACTTTCATGACGACTACAAAATTAGGAAGGAAAACTGTTTCTTTATTATATAAGGCCTAAGTGAAATGAACACAATGAACAAATATTCTAATTTATTTTTACTTACAATTTTCATAGCTCTGAACCACAAACATTTTAAATAATCTACCAGTGGAATTTTCTTAAAAATCCTGGAGTCAATGAATAATGGCGGGCGAAGCCGGGGGCAACAGCTGTAAAATATTGATGGTTTTATTTCTTGAAATATCGCTGATAATAATAATCCAAACAAACCATTCCTTCCCTTGAAACATTATATAATTTCTGAAAATTACACTGAATTGATAAAATAAAATTCACATCATATTCATGTCAATAAACAGTTGAGAAACAATATGTATTATGTGTTCACCCATGGCCTCCTTTATAGGTTCTTTGGAACTGCATGATCGATTCTGATATAGTTTTCCCAGGGGGCGCTTTAAAGCCGGAATTTTAGCTGTTTCATTAATTATTAATGGCTTAGTTTATGAATGATTCGCGTGCAAGTGTTAATAAATATAATGCTTTAATAATTATTATTATGCACTTAATTTTTAATTTTTAAAAGAATTATCGTGGGCGAAGCCACGGGCACCTCCTAGTTGCTCTACAATCTTGCAATCTGACATACTCTTTATTGACCATTCCTATAATTGCATGCTATTTTCAAAATTAATCAAACTGTTACAGTTATGGGTAATTATCGTTATTATATTTCGTGTACTGAAATGCCATTTCCGTAATAATTTCCACAAATACCAACATTTTTGAGTGATTCTTTTTTCCATCTATTTCCAAACATCATATGAATAACATCATCTACAATCTTTCGAATACCTACAGTATAAGTATTTTTAAGAGATAAATTTTTTTAAACATATTTTTTATTTAAATATACAGTAGGCCTACACGTAAAAAAATATTAATGTTAAATGAATGGTTTTAGATAGTGTTGTTCATAAGATATTAACACACACAGAAAAGTAATCACTCAGAAATATTTCTTTCTCTCGAATCCTATGCCTCCATGTTGGGGCGAAGGGCCTCCAAGTGGAGTTTTCTGTTTACCGATGTGAATTTTGTTACGATTATTTTCCAACGCCCCTTAACCCCCCTCCGGAAACTAAGGTATTACTTGGACGTGAAAGGGCCGAGAAATTTTGTCCAGTAGCTCTAATTTAAGCTTGGAGTTCTTTTGCGTGCCGTAAACCTACGACATGGGCTCAGAAATATTGATTGACGTGAAAGGGCCGAGAAATTTTGTCCAGAGGCTCTAATTTAGGCTTGGTGTTCTTTTACGTGCCGTAAACCTACGACATGGGCTCAGAAATATTGATGAATGTAAATTGCATTAATTTTACTGTAACTAAAACCCTAGCATACCGAAAGATGAAATAGGGTTAATTATATTTGCAGATTCAACAACAACAACAAGCTACAACATCCAGTTCTTTACTACTATGTGTACACAAAGGAAGATATTTAACTTAATTGCATGGTACATAGCTTGTAGACTTTAAAATATACCGTAGTATCTATTAATTACGAAAACAACATACATTGTGGAAAAACATTCCGAAAAATAGCTGTGGATTACTTTTGGGAGGGACCAATGTAATTCATTAGTTAAATAAGCTTAAAAGTTCAGGGAATGAAATTAGGTTAGGAAGAAAGAAGAGAAAAAGCCGGACAACATGATAAGCAATGGACACGCATATAACAAGACTTCGCTTTCAGGTATAATTTCCATGGCTGTTTATATCCGGCCCATGTACGAGATGCCATGTTTTTACAGAATTGGTGATTGATGGGTGTAATTGCAAACAGGATGGGGGTAAAAAAAGAGAGCGGGACAGTCCCGCCCATTGCATGTGATCTGTGGGGACAGACCCGGTGCGATTCATCAGCCTGACTAATGGGGTCCATTCTGTTATTGTTCCACAACTCCAGTCTCTATTCCCTTTTTCAAATTCAAGAATTAAAAACACTGTGTGGTCACTTTGTTCCATAGAACAATGCTTCAAGCCCGAATGTTGTTTTATAATTTTAACTGAATATAATTCGTTCTAACCGCATTCTATCTCATATATACATATATATATATATATGAGTCTTTGTCCTGACTTAATGAATGACTGACTTTATGACTGACTGACTTAATGACTGACTGACTTAATGACTGACAGAGAATCACTGTAGAGCCCCAACTATAATAGGTAGAGACTTGGAATTTTGACAGTACCTTGGTTTCATAATGTAAATGCTCAATAAGAAAGGATTTTGGAAATTATTTATTTTAAACGCCAAAAATAAAATGTTCTACAGGAAACATAATACCTTTTTAACACAGAATTATAAAATCCAAATCAAATTCCATGTAAAGTTCTCATGACAACAGTGTATTGTTGGCAGTGTTCACAGGTAGCTTTGGAAGTGCATGATACGGGACTTTGACAAATTAGAGAAGCTATCAATAAGTTATAATTTATAAAGAAATCCACGAAATTAATGCACAATGTGATGCAGTCACATAACTTTCTCTGCCCTGGACACAGAGAAAACCATTTTCTCAGTTGACATTTTGATGTAGAATAAGAGTTCGTATTGCAGGGACAGTATTTTCAGTGTTTCAGTCTGAGTGTGTGCCAATGAGTATGCCATAGCAGAAGTCGGTAAAAAATTCTATCCACTGATACGTTATTCATAACTGTAGGCTTTGTATTCTTAGTTGAAAAATATGGATGTTTATTATAGGCTCTAAGCATGTAAAAAGAGACAAAATAGGATGGGACGTTTACGTAAAAACGATGTCAGTGTTAATAAATATAATGTTTTAATTTTTTCTGTTAAATAAATAATTCAAACAAAACATCTAGCATTCGATCATTAATGAATGATTTAGGTATAATATTCAACAGTAATTTAACTTTCTCGGATCACATTAACATTATTATTTGTAAAACTTTTTTAAAATCTTGGATTTATTATTAGGAACTCTAAATATTGTTGTATAAGTAGCCTACACTACTTAGACTATATAGAACCATTGTCAGGCCAAAATTAGAAAAATTGCTAATTAATTTGGAATCCTGTTAGGCTACCATCAAATACAGGGAATTGATAGAGTCCATTCAAAATAAATTTCTAAAATATACGTATTTCAAACAGTTTAACTACTACCCTAAATTTGAATCATATTCGACTATGTTAGAGTATTTCAATATCCCTAAATTATCACACAGACTAAATTGTCATGCATTGTTGTTTTTATACAAATTAATTAATAATGAAATAAATGATATTAATATTTTCAAAGAAGTATCTTTTTATGTTTAATAAATTGCATAAAAATTTTTTCCCACCCCAAAAGCAAACACTGACCCCCGTAATAATTCTCCTCTTTATAATGAGCTCCATCTATACAATCAATTGCACACAATGGGCAATCTCTTCTATATATATATATATATATATATATATATATATATATATATATATATATATATATATATAAAAGGCTTTGTCCTGACTGACAGGAATCAAGGTAGAGCCTAAACTATAACAGGTAGAGACTTGGAATTTTGACAGTACCTTCGTTTCATAATGTGGGTGCTCACTAAGAAGGGATTTTGAAAAATTCTGATTCTAAATGCCAGAAATTAAATGTTTTTGAAAATACTTAATCCCTTTTTGCATATAATTATCGAAACAAATTCACAGAACATATTGTTGCCAATGGTATAGGTGGGTTTGGATTAAATTAAATGGATGTTTGACAAATTAGAGAAGGTATCATTATAATTCATATTATCTATATTAATAAAAGGAACTGTCCTCGATGTCCAGGGAAATCTACTGAACGCAGAGATCTGAAATTTTAAACATAGGTGGGCTGAAGGGTCGGAAAATGCACCGCGAAGCCGGAATTTTAATTTTAGTTTTCGTTCGTGAGTTATGAGTGAAAAACGGGCAAAAAACGTGCATTTTTTGCGTTTTCAAAACATAAGTTTTCAGTTATACATTTCAATGTCAAATCAATTACAGTTGGCTTTGTCTATTTTTGTCACACCTTGAAAATAAAACTTTCGCGATCGCTTGAATGTTGTAAGCCCTAAATATGGTCAAACGTTGTTTTATTTGGACGAATCTCACTATACAGAGGTTTTCTGGGCCAAGAAACTCGAATCTGAGGTCGCTTTTACCAGACGATGCTATCTAATCGTGGTATGTAGTCCACGTGATTTAGGAGTTAATAAATACAGTATTATGATTTTACTATTATGCTCTTAATTTTTAATTTTTTAAATAATTATCGCGGGCGAAGCCGCGGGCACATGCTAGTTTAGATATATTTAATACTAGTGATAAATAAAATCTGTGGCTTGGTGCTAAAAGGGCCAATGTCAATTTCTTGCAAAAATGAGATTTATGCAATATTGAGTTCGGCTAGTCTTTATCTTTCGTGTTCTAAAAGTGTCAATGTCTGTTGCTATTAATAGACATAATACAGAAACCTTAGAGACCAATGTGGGAAGTTCTCAGCATAAAATGTTACTTCTATAATGGCTTCAAAGTCAGTTATCTCAAAAGTAAGTCTTATGACTTTGCTCCTGTTAGAACCAAGCCACAGGAATACGTTCCATGTCATTTTTAGGTAGATTTCGAAGAAAAATCTACCTATTGCAATGGATACCATGTCATGATTTTCGAAAAATTCTTTCATATCTTTACGTTTCATGCTTTCCTAAGTACGAAACCACCGCCCATTCAAAAAAAAAAATTGTGATATATATATATATATATATTTGGGGTAGTGTAGCGTAGTGTTTGAGGCGCTGCTCTACAAATCGGAAGGTCGCGGGTTCGATCCCCGATGAGGTCGTTGGAGTTTCTCAAATGGCCTAATCCTTCTGGTGGCACTATGGCCCTGGGGTCAACTCAGCCTCTAACAGAAATGAGTACCAGGAGCAATCCTGGGGGTAAAGGCGGCCGGTGCGTAAGGCTGACAACCTTACCACCTTCATGCGCCGATATCTAAAAATCTGGGAGCCTCAACCTCCTGGAACCCTCTGGGCCTCCATGGTCTTTAATAGGGAACACTTTACTTTACTTTACTTTATATATATTTTTATCTTTACACGATAGCGGCCGTAATTTTGACGATATTTGAAGCAAATTTTATTATGTTATTTCTAGGCCCAATAGTTCGGACAAGTTCGTTAATGAGCAAAATTGGCCCAAGGGGGTTGAAATTTTAAAACATTTATATCTCGGCCCCTATGAAGTATAGAGGGAAACTTTATTTGAATAAACTAGAGTACTCCCTATGGAGTTCACAGTGACACCAACGATTCGGGTGTTTTGGGGGTACGAGTGGGGGTGGGGGTGGGGGGGATGGAAATTCGAAATTTTGAAACCACGTCTTGTGGGGTATCATTGAAAAGCTCTTGATGAGTACTCTACAAATCAATAATTAGTTTCTCGATTTAAGGCGAGATGTAAATGTTTGAAAATGTGCTCTTTCCTCTTTTTTGCAATTATTATTGCGGGTTTGTCATGCCAAGGCTAAAGAAAAAGAGTGCTATGCAGCGACAGTAAATTAAACCAAAAGCACTTTGAAATCTACCTCAGCCTGTAGGCTTGCCTAAACGGATTTTCTTTATTTAAGTCTTTCGTTTCTTCCCAAACTATTATATTACTTATGTTTTGATCTATTCCCTTTATTGAGTAATTTCGATATTGCATGTGCTTCTTGTTTCTTTTAGGTGTTTTTTTTAGTTGTATTAGTTTAAATATGTTTAGTACTAGCTTAAACATATAATATTAGTGTTGTAAAACTGATATAATTAGTATAAGAGAATGTTGTAACTGGACAATGAGTCTATTATATTCTCAACAAAATCAAATAAATAATAAATAAACATTTAATGAGCTTTGTTTTAGGCTCCCATGTCTTTAGAGTCGGAAACAGGCAAACTGGAGTTACATTGTTTTCTACTAAATCTATTTTGGTACTAAATTATCTAATAAGGTTTTCCTACCAGTAGCACAGCTGAACCAAACCCTTTTAAAAGAGTCTGTCGAGTTAATTTGAATTTGATTGAATCTGCAGGCGGACTTAATAAATTGTTGATTGGTGTTCATTACCGGCTCTTGGATCATTCTGATTGGCTGGTAATTAATACCTTTGTAACCTCTTTACGCCCTGAAAGATTATCCCGGGATAATGGCTCTGTGATGGGCCTTTTTTTTTTTTTAGTCATGCTTGTTGCTGACACAGGGTGATATTATCATAGGTGATCCCACGAGAGATGAAGAGTTTATCGATATATTTGCGAGAGCGAAATTCGAGCAAATTTATCTGATGAAACTCGTAATCTTGAGTAAGATCTATTAAGACTATTCCACGAATAAAATATAGCGGATTTTGTAAATAATTATGTTCTTACTTAGTTGTAAATATTCTGTCAGCTGTAAAATCACGGCATATTATATGAATGAACAATCCGCGAATCGATTCGATGAATCGCATAACCAAACTAAACGAAACTCCGTGGCGCTACATCCCTGGAGGGATTTGGCCTACTACCCGACCGCTGCGTCATCTACCCCAGGCAGATGGCAGGATAGGGGGCATATGGTCAGCATGCCGACACCCACGGCCGTTAATGGTGGTTTTTTTCCTGATAACGCAAACATTTATTAATATATTGCAGTGAAATTTTGCGTACAAGTATACTTGATATTATTGAACAACACTATCTAGAATCATTGATGTAACTTTAATAGTTTATTACATATATATAGCAAACATGCCTAATTTCGCAGTACCCCTAATTTCGCAGTATCTTTTTATTTTATTTATTGCAAAATTGTGAACAGTAGTGGAAATATTTCATCTTATTCATCAACGAGGGCATCTTCTCTTCTGTTTTATACATTTTTTTTTTTATTTTTCCATTACTGTTCCTGATTTTGCAGCAAATAAAATAAGATACTGCGAAATTAGGCACGTTTTCCCTATATATATATATTTCTTATGTAAAAATTTCTGAAAGAAATTAACAAGTGATTAATTATCTAAAAAAAAAATATTTATACTGCAGAATATAATCCAAAGATTCTAGACTATGGAATGATAATTCTTTCACACTGGCCGTGTGTAGGCTAAGATGTAAAAGTGAAGTCAGAATGAAAAATTCAATGCCATAGCCGGGATTTGAACCAGGATCTTCGGCTCTCCGTGCCGATGCTCTGACCAACTGAGCTACCATGGAAACGTGCCGGTACAACATTAAATTCTCCAACTGACTCACAATCCTACCTTTCCATCCTAGACTATGTTGTTCATATGATATTTACAAATAGGTAGGAAAAATAGTCATTAAGAAGTATTGGAATTTGTGAAAATTATCAGGGAAACGGCACTTCAGTGCACAAAAATCGGCTGCCATTTTGTAATTTATGAAAAAGGTATGCTATTGTAGAACTAATCAATATACAGGTAGAGTATGCCAGATTACAAGGCTACAAAACAATTCATTGCTGAGAAAAAATATAATGAAACTTCACCTATTTTTCAGCATCGAAAGCTTAAGATTAATGCTGTGAAAAGATATTTCCAGTGAAAATCTGGTATAATAGCTGAATGGGGACGGTCTGGTTTGGTTAGAATCGTTATGGTCGACACATATTTATCGATCTTGGCAAGTGAATCGGATCTGTAAGTTTTTTATATCGAGAAGGTATAGGTTGGGTTAATTAAGTGGTATATCAAAACGCTGGTATGTACAAAGAATCAAGTTTCCATTTCCATTTGGGCGGTGATTGGCTACACTCCAAGTATCCATTAAGATAGGTTCTCTAGGATTACACGAATTGGCAAGCATCTGAAATAAATACTACAGGCTTAGAGAACAGTGATTGTCGCGAAAGATAATGTTTTCAAAGGGCTCAACTCACTCTCATTAAGGATAGTAATTAAAAGGTATCCGTCTCTTTCTCATTTAACCCTATCGTATTTTCAATCTTACTCTTTTATTGGTCAGCTATGTTCACCCTTATTGAAGGATAGGAAGCTCAGCGACCAGACAAGGGGACTCTGGGACCTGATTCATAGAACTTTTGCACTCATATATAAGCTTTCATGAACCACAGATTACTGTCCCTGTTGGACATTACATGACTTATAGGAGAAAAATTCCTCCGACACTGGGACTTGAACCCAGGACCTTTGGCTATTCGCGCCAATGCTCTACCAACTGAGCTAAGCCGGCTTAGCTCAGTTGGTAGAGCATTGGCTAAGCCGGCTTAGCTCAGTTGGTAGAGCATTGGCGCGAATAGCCAAAGGTCCTGGGTTCAAGTCCCAGCGTCGGAGGAATTTTTCTCCTATAATATTCTCATGTAATGTCCAACAGGGACAGTAATCTGTGGTTCATGAAAGCTTATATATCTGTCTTGAATGTCAACTGTACAATAACAGTGGGAGCCCGGTCACAAAAATCACTAATTAGTGTGCCTCACAGTACTGCATATGACATAACTTGTCTGTCTGTGAGGTAGACCATTAGGGCAATCAGTCATAGGAGAGAGGTTCCATCCGCCGCTGTGAATTGAACTCCGGCTTAGCTCAGTTGGTAGAGCATTGGCGCGAATAGCCAAAGGTCCTGGGTTCAAGTCCCAGTGTCGGAGGAATTTTTCTCCTATAATATTCTCTTTTGCACTCATATTATTAGCAAATACATAATAATAATATTAGTTGTTATTATTAGTATTCTGTTTCATAAGAATATTTTCTAATAATATTAGTTATGAGTTCCTGGCTCTAAATTATTAGTAATTATTGCTAATATTATTAGTAGGCTGTTTCATAGACTGCAGAACTAATAAAATTTACTGATAATATTATGTGTTTTTCTATAAGTGTTTTTGGACAATAAGTTATTCTCAAACCCATGTAATTCAGATTTCGTGATCTTGAATTTGTGGAAAATTAATCACTCTGATTTAATTATCAATTTAGAAAAGCTTACATACGCTATTAAAAGGAATTTTTGACATAACAAGTTTTTAGGATTTGAGGTTAGATTTTAGTACATAAGCCTACTGCTATCTTGTATAAGTGCCTGGCAGATTTATTCATTTCTTAGAGCTAGTTATTATTTGTTACATTTGTGAAGATATTTGTAGGCCGTGCTGCTTTGAAATAGTATTGACAAAAAGAAGGGAAAAACACAAACAACAATCCAGACATAACTTACAAATCAATCAGCTGACTAATGAATTATACAGTGAGTCCCACGCAAGAGTTGGCCAATGACGCGGGTTTCTGTGACGCGGCTGGCACAGCTCCAACTCCCGAGCGATTGGGTGAAATATCTACGCTAATAAAGCCGCGATCCGGCGATGATTCAGGTTCTCACATTTACCGTTAAAATTACGATGAAAATAACCACGTACCTCATCACAAGAGATGTTGGAAATGTTCTCCTCTTGCATAAGCACAACACTGGCATCTTTTTCAGATTTTTTTCACGCGCGTAAGTTCAGCTTTCGAGATAGAGTTAATTTCTCTTCTAATGATCTAATGTGTGGGGAATTGACCTATGCACTTTATTTTTAAAGTTCCCCATAAATAATAGTCACATAGGCCATTGTTAAAAGAACTTAAACTTAAAGACAGTATCACAAGAGAAATTAACTCTATCTCGGAAGCTGAACTTACGCGCGTGAAAGAAAATTCCCTAAAAAGGTGCCAGTGTTGCGCGTATTCAAGAGGAGAACATTTCCAACATCTCTTGTGATGAGGTACATGGTTATTTTCATTGTAATTTTAACTGTAAATGTGAGAACCTGAATCATTACACCGCTCGCGGCTTTTTTAGCGTAGATATTCCACCCGTTCGCCCGGGATTTGGAGCTGTCTCCGCCGCGTCGCAAAAACCCGCGTCATTGGCCAACTCTTGCGTGGAACTCACTGTAGTATTAGTGAAGAGATTTTATGAGTAGTGTTCATATTTCTATGAAACAAGATTTTCATAACTAATGAATAATATTATGAGTTCTAATATTATTAAGTAATATTATTAGCAAGTTCTATGAAACAGGGCCCTGGTGTCTTACTTTGCAGTAAAATAAAAGGATATTACACAGAAAACAGAATAGCACATTGCGATAGAAGGACGTGCAGTTTCCATTTCTCAGAGTCTGTTATGCACATCACAAACAGGTATTGCATAATATTTTTTGGACGACAGTTAGTTACAAGCAAGATCCGGACGTTAATGTTCTATCAGCGCATGAAATATGCTCTTACATTTTTAAAATATGCTCCGGATCCAATGAAGTATGCTCTATAATGTAAGTAATTTAATACCTTCCTTCTCAAGTCAGCTGAATTAGATTAGAAAATGCATAAATTACTAAAACTAAATTAGACTCCGTGGCGCTACATTCCTGAAGGGACAAGGCATACCACCCGACCACTGCGTCTTGTACCATAGACAGATAGGAGGATTGGGGGCATGTGTTCAGCATCCCGACACCCACGACCGTTAATGGTGGTTTCCATGACCGGAGTTGCTACTTCTCTATCAAGTAGCTCCTCAATTTGAATCACGAGGCTGAGTGCACCCCTACCAGACCTCCCTACCTCAGAAAAAATCGAGGAGGTACCGGGGATCGACCCGGGCCGACGAATCTGTAGTCAGCAACGCTAACCACAAGATCACGCCGGCGGTTTGCGTAAATTACATACAACACTTTTAAAATTAAGCTCAATTTCAATTTAGTAAATTTAAAGTTAACTCAATAAAATCTATTATTTCAGACTAGCTTAAAAGACCCGGCGTCGCCCGGGTTTTGTATTTTGTAATTGGAAATTAGCTTATGAAGGATTTTCAATTTTAAATTCTAGGTCCTTATATAGGCATTTATAATTTGAAATAGGAAGAACGACTTATTACACTCAAACTATTCCCTCAGAAAACGCTTGATATAGTTTTTTATGGCTCATAGAGGATCTAGAATTTTGCATCCCATCGCTTGTACAGTGCACAGCAAGCCTGGTAGAGGTTTAAATAAGAAGAAACAGAAATTCCTGTAACATAAAATTGTAATATCGAGGCGGGAAATTTCCCACTCTTATGTTACCATAAAGCCGTTTGGGGGATGAAATTAAACAGAAAGCATTATCACTTTCATACTTTTCTCTCCAAAAACCTGCGATATAATATAATAATATACACATTACCATACCTCGTTTTGTTTTCTCTATGTCCAGGGTAGAGAAAGTTATGTGATTCCATTATTTTAGTGGATTTCATTCTGTAATATTTATTTATAACATGAATTATTTTGATAACTTCTCTTATTTGTCAAAAGTACATTTCATTTGTTTTTTCGAAGCCCACCTGATACCATTTGGCAACAATATATTCTGTGATTTGGAATTGATAATTCTATGTAAAAAGGGATTAAGTATTTTCAAAAACATTTAATTTTTGGCATTTAGAATCAGAATTTTTCAAAATCCTTTCTTAGTGAGCACCTACATTATGAATCGAAGGTACTGTCAAAATTCCAAGTCTCTACCTGTTATAGTTTAGGCTGTACGTTGATTCCTGTCATTCAGTCAGTCAGTCAGTCAGTCATTCATTCAGTCAGTCAGAACAAAGCCTTTTATATATATAGAGATGAACAAGTACTTGAAATAAGTAACGGTAAACTAGATGCACATGTGAAAATACCCTCATAAGATCGAGATATAATTTTATGTCGTAACTCACCATTCGAAAGCTGGTTCAGGAGGATGGAAACTGAACACACTTACCTGAAAGAAAGAGTACAGCACAAGTTAAATAAGCAATTTTTTTTTCCTCGGAATAATGGGACACGTTACTGGGTTTTCCTAAAAAGGTATGATCATCTACATCAGTTTTCATTAGCTCACGATGATCTCATGGTTCGGATGTTTATGACATGTCATATTTCAGCTTAGACATCAAATCTACAATTTGGTTCCGAAAATCTGAAAACTGCACCGCAAAGACCCTTTTCCATGAAATCTAATAAATATCACAATACATATATTTTTTCTCAACATATAATTAATGTACAGCTTTGAAAATTTAAAGGTTTATTTTGATAAATGGTTCCAGGGAAGTTAAAATATGAAGAAAATCGAATGAGGAGTATAGAATTTTAAAATTCCATAAGTCGGTCCCCCTTAATATTCAAATAGTGTGGACTAGATATTTTGTGTGATTCATTATTATTAAATATATGTCTGTTTGGTCACATTTCGTCTTTTTGAGGTCATAATTAACTATATGTAAGGTCATCTGTGGCTTGGTTCTAAAAGGGCCAATGTCATAAAACTTGCATTTGAGATAACTGACTTTAAAGCCTTTATAGAAGTAACTTTTTGTTTTGCAGAGAACTTCCGACATTGGCCTCTAAGGTTTCTGTATTATGCCTATTAATAGCAACATACATTGGCACTTTTAGTATACGAAAGATAAAGACTAGCCGAGCTCAATAATGCGTAGATCTCATTTTTGCAAGAAATTGACAATGGCCCTTTTAGAATCAAGCCACAGATATTTCTTTGCATATTTCAAACATTTTGAGGCCATAAACATCCGAAACCTAAATCATGAACTTCTAATAGACCAGAAAAGCAGATGTGTTCTTTAAGTACATCAATGTCTTGGCAGTACGAAACAAGAAAACATGACTATAAACCGCTGTAATTGTTTCAAGAGGGGGCGAGGTGTACAAGAAAGAATGGGGGCGAACAACAAGGGCGTATTAATATTCCAGGGGCGCTCGCCACCATTGTGTGGGTGTAAGTTGATTGTGCCGGAGCGATGCCATTCTGATCATGTTTCTGTAAGCTACAGGCTATGTACTCCCTGGCCTCATCTCTCACTTCAGATGAGAACTCCATCTATACCAGGTGCTAGTCAATTCTTTCTCCACTCCGACCGGGAGTACATCATTCTTGTCAATAGCCGACATCATCTTTGATTAAAGTATTTTATTTTAAGGGGGGACAATGGTGAAAAACAAGTAAAATTTCATTTTTTTTTTCTCAGCAATGAATTGTTCTGTAGCCTTGCAATCTGGCATGCTCTATATTGACTAGTTCTACAATTCCATACTATTTTCAGAATTAATTTAACAATTTACAGTTAATGGAAAATTATCATTACAAAATGGCAGCCAAATTTTGTACACTGAAGTACCGTTTCCATGATAATCTTCATAAATACCAATATTTCTTAGTGATTCATTTTTCTATCTACTTGTAAATATCATATGAACAACATAATCTAGGATCTTTGGATTATATGCAGTATAAATATTTTTAAAAAAATAATTCATCACTTGTTAATTTTTTTAGAAATTTTTACATCATACATATAAAAAAATAATAAACTAATAAAGTTACATAAATGATTCTAAATAGTGTTGTTCAACAGTATTTAATATATTTGCATGCAAAATTTCATTGTAATATATATTAATAAATGTTCGAGTTATTAGGGAAACGGTACAAAATTTAGCTGCCATTTTGTAATGATAATTACCCATTAAATGTAATAGTTAAATTAATTCTGAAAATAATATGCAATTGTAGAACTAGTCAATATACAGCATGCCAGATTGCAAGGCTACGGAACAGTTCATTGCCGAGAAAAATAAAAACTGAATCTTCACCTATTTTCCACCATCGAAAGCTGGTGAAATTCATAAGTGAGAAATAGGTGGATTTGATTATTTTTTCCTCAGCAATGAATTGCTCTACAATCATGCAATCTTACATACTCCTTATTGACCACTTCTGCAATCACATACTATTTTTAGAATTGATTAAACTGTTACAGACTACAGTTAAGGGTAATTATCGTGGCACTATGGCCCTGGGGTCGACTCAGCCTCTAACAGAATTGAGTATCAGGAGCAATCCTGGGGGGTAAAGGCGGCCGGTGTGTAAGGCTGACAACCTTACCACCTTCATGTCTCGATTCTATAAAAATCCGGGAACCTCAACTTCCTGGAACCCTCTGGGCCTCCATGGCCTTTAATAGAAAACACTTTACTTTATACTATATACTTTGCTGTTTGCATTTAACAGCATGTAATTAACTAATTACAAGCCTATAATTGGATCAACAACATAAATGTAGATTAAGTTAAACAAAAATATGAATAAGCTAACATATTCATAGAAATTTTTAGTTTTTGGGTCCTTTTTTGGTATTTTTGCAGTTATTTATAGTTAATATTTTTAGAGTATTTTTAGGTCATCAAAATCCGGGCCCTGATTAAAAACTAACATATGTCTAGGTGTTATTTTGGGGATGCTGGGGGAATCTTCTTTACATTTATGGTTCAATAAACATTTTTAACTTTTAAAAGTTATAATATATGGTTAATTGAGGAAATTTATAATGGTTATAACATTAAGCGAGTTTGCCTTCTAGAACTTTCTTCTCTGTCAATGCTCCGTGCATTCTCAATTAAACAGGAATATCCTTTCCCTGCAAGCATGACCTGTAGGAGTTTTAAGGCAGACTTCACAGTACTTTGAGTCCATTAGAAAAACTGGATTAACGAGGCTTACAAAGCAAAACGGCGGAGGTCAACGAATATCAGAGGAATAGAGAGAAGAAAAGAGAGAGAGCGAGAGAGAGAGAGAGAGAGTATGATAGGAAAATGTCATACTACATACATAATAGTAAGCCAATTGATTTATGTATAGTCAAGTCTCTATTAAATTATTCCAATGGCTGCACATGAATTGTGAAAAGGATTCAACTCGATAGAAGTTGCTGACAAAGCAGTTGCTCGTAGAAAGCTGGAGTAGAGAGTAGAGAAATGGATTAACATTTCGGTATTTCAGAGAGAGAGAGAGAAATCCTTACATCTTCATTTATAAATGGCTTTGTTTCGAAGCCCAATCGATTGAGTTTTGTTTCATGTCTCAGGTTCAAAATAAAAAAAAGAAGACAGAATGAATGAGATGTCATGTAGATTACACTGCTGTGTATAGACAGGATGCAGAAGTGTAAAATGTAATACCAGGGTGGATCGAAAACTAACGCACAATAATTTTTTTGCACTCCTTAGCTAGTAAGTGTTACTTACGAACTTTGTTTACATGGATCGTAAGTTGACATTCCCACACAGTCTTGTTGCAAAGGCCGGTTGCGATGAGGTTAAAACACTTACGGTCCAAGCGCCACGTCATAATTCATTACGATACACTTCATAATACAAGCCTTTATGGCCACGGCCCCCAGGACAAATATTCGGTTCCCATAACAACAAACACATGCGAATGACTTTCTGAAATAAACATCTATTTTCAAGAATGTATTTACATAATATTTTCAGGTAATATCACAATTAATATGATTAAATTGATATAAATAATCATCGTGCAAAAAATAGCATGCAACACACGGGCCGTAAAGGCATTTACGGGTCTCGAAAACTTAAAAACCCTTAGCTGCGCCTCGGGTTTTCAATCTGTTTCCTCGACCCGTAAACGTGCCTTACGGCACTTGTATCGCAATATACTATATTAAGGTAGATTTCGAAGAAAATTCTACCTATTGCAATCGATACCATGTCACGACTTTTGAAAAATCCTTTCATATCTTTACGTTTCATGCCTCCCTAAGTACGAAACCACCGCCTGTTCAAAAAAAGATATTTATATATATAGGCTTATATACGTATATATATATCTTTACACGCTAGCGGCCGTAATTTTGAAGATATTTGAACAAAATTTTATTATGTTATTTCTAGGCCCAATAGTTCGGACAGGTTCGTTAATGAGCAAAATTGGGCCAAGGGGGAGGTTCGGGGGAGGGGGTTGAAACTTTAAAACATTTATATCTCGGCCTCTATGAAGTATAGAGGGAAACTTTGTTTGAACAAATTAGAGTACTCCCTATAGAGTTCACAGTGACACCAACGATTCGGAGGTATTGGGGTGGGGGGATGGAAATTCGAAATTTTTGAAACTACGTCTTGTGAATTAACTTTGAATAGCTCTTGATGGGTAATCTACAAATCAATAACTAGTTTCTTGATAGTTCTCATATAAGGCGAGATTTGAAAGTTTAAAAAATTGCTCTTTCCTCTTTTTTGCAGTTATTATTGCGGGTTTGTCATGCCAAGGCTAAAGAAGAAGAGTGCTACGCAGCGACAGTAAATTAAACCAAAAGCACTTCGAAATCAACCTCAGCCTTTAAGCTTCCCTAAAGGGATTTTTTTTTTACGTTGGTATTGCGGCTGGGATGTTGAACTTTTACCAAGATGGAATTTAAAGTTTCCGCTACGATTGTATTATTTGTGTGGGGAACGGGAAAATATCTGTCCGTCTGTCCGTGTGTACGCGCGATAACTAATATATGCTTTATTGGATTTTCATGAAACTTTGTATACACATTTATAACGTCCACGGAATAAGCCTATTGATATTGGACCAAATCGATTGACCGGTACCGAAGTAATGACCATTTTAGTTAATTTTTTATGGCAATGTATTAGAAAGAATTTATCAAATGCAATCAGTTCTCATGACAACATATTGTTTTACAGTATTCATATACGGGTTTGAAAGTTGCAATACAGGTAGCTTTGACAAATAACACTACACACATATTCCTTCACATATGCTTATCTAACTAGACCTTTGTTCTTCAGTAAGCCCTGCTTACTGAATCGATCTGGAGCTTAACTCGGAAATCGATTGCAAAAATAACTTATTTTCTGCATATCATAACTGCAAATATCACTGATTAAACAAAAGTATTCTGGCACTTTCATACATCAGTTTACCTGATTTTATTTAGTTTTCCTAAAGAGAAAAGGACGCAGCTCGTAAAATGAAACTTTATATATATAGAGAGAGAATTCTGTTAAACAATGTTTGAAAATAACAAACATATTAAAAAAAATGTGCGTGGAACGCCACGCGACAGAAGTGAAACTTGTTTTAATTATTGGATTTTTCAATTTTGGATTTTTTAAATTTTGGATTGTTGCACTTTTTAATATTGGGTTTTTGGACTTTTTAAAATTTGGATTTTTTAATTTTCGATTTTTGAGTTTTAATTTTTGGATCTCTTTATCATATATTTTGTACTTTGAATTATGTATTTTTTATTTTTTAAATGTTTGAGATTTAATTTTTTTAATTTTTAATTTTTGTTTTTTAAATGTTGGATATTTGGATTTTTTATTTTTTACATTTTAGATTTTTGGAATTTTGAATTTGGGTATTTGAATTTTTTAATTTTAGAATTTTGGATCTTTTCATTTTGGATTCTTTTAATTTTGGATCTTTGATTCTTTTAATTTTTTAATTTTGCATTTTCGATTTTTAATTTTGGATTTTTAAATTTTGGATTTGTTAATTTTGAATTTTTTGATTTTTTTAAACTTTGGATAGTTGATTGTTTTCTGTGCAGTCCGTTCCGCCACACCTCACTAATTTCGTGACGATTTTGAGTGTGACACTAATTTCTTGACGATTTCTCTCGAGTTGGATTTATTAAGACTATTCAATAAATAAAACTATAACGGATTATACAAATAATAATTACTTTCGTGCTTTGTTGTATAAAAACAACAGCTACGAGATCACGGTCTACTATGAATCAACCATCCATGAATCGATTCGAGTTACCTTGTTCTAACCAGTGCTACCAATGGTGCATATAAGACACAGTTAACGTCATTCAGGTAAGCTAACGGCAGAAAAGAATAAAAGCACATCAACTAGCTTGAACCGATTCGAAACTGTGTTTTTAATCAATGTACATTTCTATAATTTCAATTTCCATACAAGCTATCTATATTAATAAAAGGAAGTGTCTGTCCTCCGTCTGTCTGTCTTCCGTCTGTCTGTCCGCGATGCCCAGCGAAATCTACTCAACGCAGAGATCTGAAATTTTATACATAGGCGGACTAAAGGGTCGGAATGTGCACCTCGAAGCCGGAATTTTAATTTTCGCTTTAGTTCGTGAGTTATGAGTGAAAAACGGGCAGAAAACGTTTATTTTTTGCGATTTCGAAGCAACAGTTTTCAGTAATATATTTCAATGTTAAATCAATTACAGCTGGCTTTGGCTATTTTTGTCATTATACCTCATAGCCTACCTTGGAAATAAAAGCATCGCGATCGCTTCATTTGGTAAGTCCATCGTGGACGATTCATTTGTTTAGAGTGTCAAGGCCCGCAGATATATGAAATTTTCAACCTACACGTAAAAAGGATATCAACATAGCCTTAATTATGGTCAAACATTGTTCGATTTGAACGAAACTCACTATACAGGGGTTTCCTGAGCCAAGGAACTGGAACCTGAGGTAGCTTTTTCTACCAGGGGACGCTACCTAATCGTGGAATACACTCCACGTGATTTAGGTGTTAATAAATATAATGATTTAACTATTATGCACTTAAGTTTTGAAATAATTATCGCGGGGAAGCCGCGGGCACATGTTATCTTATAATAATAAAAGGACGTGTTTGTCTGTCTGTCCGCGATGCCCAGCGAAATCTACTGAACGCAGAGATCTGAAATTTTAAACATAGATGGACTGAAAGGTGGGAGAATGCACCTCGAAGCCGGATTTTTAATTTTAGCTTTCGTTCGCGAGTTATGAGTGAAAAAACTGGCAGAAAACGTGATTTTAGCGCTGTCGAAGCATCACATTTCAGTAATACATTTCAATGTCAAATCAATTGCATTTGGCTTTGGCTATTTTTGTCATACCGTGGAAATAAAAGCATCGCGATCGCTTGAATGTTGTAAGCCCACGCTGGTGCATTTGTTTAGAATGTCAAGGCCCGTAGACATACGAAATCTTCAACCTACACGGAAGAGGGATAATCAACATAGACCTAAATATGATTAAACATTATTCGATTTGGACGTAACTCACTATACAGGGATTTTCTGGGTCAAGGAACTCGAATCTGAGATCGCTTTTGCCAGGCGACGCTATCTAATCGTGGTAAGTAGTCCACGTGGTTTAGGTGTTAATAAATATAATGTTTTAACTATTATGCTCTTAATTTTTTATTTTTGAAATAATTATCGCGGGCGAAGCCGCGGGCACATGCTAGTGTTGAATAAAATAATCTGTTTTCTTGTTGCATAATGGCAGCATGTGACGTATTAATCACTGCACACTGATGCTTACGTGTCCAGTAACGAGCAAATGTTTTACCCGATAAAACGGCATCCTCACGATTCCTACAAGAATATTGTAAGATTAAATAGATCATATTCCTTTAGCTAGCTGAGAAATTATCTTTGCCATTGAGTAAATAAGTAAGTACGATTTTTTGTGTTGAAATTTCGTTGTTCACGGACATGTTTCATAAACTTGTATTTTTTGGATTCAGGATAGGACATCTGAAAACGTTTGTTGATGTTGACAACGACTCATCGAATTTCACGGGCGAAGTTTATTTCCTTTACCTGCAATATCTTACCAACGTACGAGGAGGAAGTAAAAAGTAAAGTAAAGAAGAAAAAAAAACCCCATTGAGTTTTTAATGTAGGGTATTATGAATCGATCTAGAACCTAACTCGTAGATCGATTACAAAAATTCAGATATTGAAATTCCATGAGTAAACATTCGTTGATTAAAAGCATTATACCTTGTTAAGAAAATTACGTTGTGCTTCATCTACGGATTATGAACTTAAAGTATAAAGTTGAAGATTTATTTGATATACACAAGAAAAGTATTTGTTACTTACAGACAAGAGATATTAATTGAATTAAATTAATATATATATTTTTTTTAATTTTTAGTCGCTTTGACTCGTGAAAGTCTAATCACGACTGACAAATTTTGTACATGATACGAAAGTCAAGTTTGCTTTTCTTTTAGGTAGATTTTCGAAGAAAATTCTACCTATTGCAATGGATACCACTTTATGATTTTCGAAAAATTCTTTCATATCTTTACGTTTCATGCTCCCCTAAGTACGAAACCACCGCCCGTTCAAAAAAAAATTTTGTGATATTTATATATATATATATTTATATATATATATATATATATATATTTATATATATATATATATCTTTACACGATAGCGGCCGTAATTTTGAAGATATTTGAACCAAATTTTATTATGTTATTTCTAGGCCCAATAGTTCGGACAAGTTCGTTAATGGGCAAAATTGGCCCAAGGGGGTGGTCGGGGGAGGGGGTTGAAGTTTTTAAAAATGTATATCTCGGCCCCTATGAAGTATAGAGGGAAACTTTGTTTGAATAAATTAGAGTACTCCCTATGGAGTTCACAGTGACACCAACGATTCGGGGGTTCGAGTGAGGGTGGGGGTGGAGGTGGGGGTGGGGGATGAAAATTCGAAACTTTTGAAACCACGTCTTGTGGGGTATCGTTGAAAAGCTCTTGATGAGTACTCTACAAATCAATAAATAGTTTCTTGATAGCTCTCATATTACGCGAGATTTTAATGTTTGAAAATAATAACACTTAAAAGAATTATTATAATATCATAATTTTGTCTTGTTTAGCGGCTTTGCTAATTTTATTCATTGCTGATCTTGCACACGGCCTCCCAGAATATTATATCCTATTCTTGTTGTCAAAACAAATGATTGTAGGCTCTTCCTCTTTACCGAATTCAGTTCTTTATACTGTAGGTTTACCATGCCAAGGCTAAAGAAGACTATGCTACTACTAAAGAAGGCTATGCAGCGACAATAAATTAAACCAAAAGCACTTCGAAATCTACCTCCGCCTGTAGGCCTGCCTAAAGGGATTTTTTATTTCGGGACGGTTAGTAGCAAAACGCAAACACGCCGAATATAGTGTCACATGTGGGGACAACTCTGAAGATCTGTTGTGATACACTCACATATATTTATCTACTGAGCAATTCTACTTTCTCACTTCAAATAAAATCAGGTAAACTGATATAACTGATATATATATATATATATATAACTATATAACTGATATATAATTCACATGCTTCTGATATACACGGCACAAATTTAAATTTTTAATATTGTTATACAGGATCCGTGTCTATACAGTAGAGTAGGCCATGGAACTATTGATTGTCAATAGTTTCTGTTATTGGTGTATTTTTAGGGAGTAAATTTCAACTGATATTAATTTAAATGGATAGGATAAAAAATGAAAATGTCAGGATGATTCGTGTTATGTAAATATCCAATTCGGCATTTGAGTTTACGACTGGGGAAATCATGAAAAACCCCATGTCAAATTGACCGGCCACGGGATTTGAACCCGGGACCTTCCGAATGCGAGTCTAAGACGTTACCATCTCGGCCACTTCGCTCAGTTAAAAAAATTAAATTTATTTGCTTCAAACCGATGCATTTATCTCAAAACTTAAAAAAAAAGTGTGCGTGAAACGCCACGGCAGAAGTGAAAATTGTTTTAATGTTTTGATTTTTTCAATTTTGGATTATTGGATTTTTTCAATTTTGGATTGTTGGACTGTTTTTAATATTGGGTTTTTGGACATTTGTAATTTTGGATTTTTGGATTTTTAATTTTTGATCTTTTATTTTTTTTAAATTTTGGAATTTTTAATTTTTTTAATTTTGGATTTTTTTCAATTTTGGATCTTTGAATATTTTATTGTTTTGACTTTTAAATTTTGGATTTTTAATGTTTTAATTTTGGATTTTCAGATTTTTAAATTTTGGATTTTTGGATTTTTTAATTTTTAATTTTTTTATTTTTTAATTTTGGATTTTTTATAATGGTGAAGGTCTCACCACGCCACTAGCTCGAATCAGTAATTGCCCCCCACTCAATGGCTGATACCTTTCCTCCGCGCTCCCGTAATTTTTTTTTTTATTTTTGATTTTTAATTTTAGATTTTTAATTTAGGAATTTTTTTATTTTTTAAATTTTTAAAAACCCTAATCATTGGAGTGTTTTCTGTGCAGTCAGTTCCGTCACAGCCCCACTAATTTCGTGACGATTTTGTTCGTAAAGAAAGTTTGGGTTAGCTCTCGATTTACTCCTAGCGCGGCTAAAGAAGTTTCACTTCAAAAATGTAACTTATATTCGAGATTTTTACATACAGGGCACGAAGATACATACAGGGAGGATCAGGAAGAAGAGATGATAGAATAGTAGAAGTTAGATGTCTGTTATTGCGGAGTTGTCGATGAGGTAGCTGCATGTTACATCGGATTTTACAGAATAATATCGACATAAAAGCAATATTCCATATCATAAGCCTCGTATGACTGTACCAGTCTGTAATTTGTATTTGAAATGAAGAGAAAAGAACATAAAGCATTGCAAATCGATTCCACATTCATTACTCTATTTGATGGACGTTGTTTCGACGAGAGGTCGTCCCTCAACCCACATGCTACAGATTGGTTGTCATAAAAATGACTGCTCTTAATCTAGTACTAGACATCAATCTAAATTACTGCTTTGTGTTTCTGTTGTTCAGTAAAGAATATTAGACGAAGCTATACTAAAAAGGATTTATAACAAAATTTAATTAACAGCGATTCAATCAGGGTTGCCAAACGCTTTTAGACAAAAGTGACCATTATGTTAATAAAAAAATAGCCTATTTTAGCCACTACACAGGGTGTTTATAAATACCTTCTAAAACTTCGGACAAGGGTTCCTTTCACCAAAAAAAAGGAAAAACGTTCAAATGAACATAGCCTATGTCCCATAATTATTTTTTTTCTCGTTAGGAACTGTTCAACACATTGATACACTCACAACACATAAACACACAAAACTCATAACAAATGCTCGAAATGTCCTCCTCTTGCTTCTAGACATGCATGCACTCGTCGAATCATGGACTGTCGCACCCTTTCAAATACTCCGGGATGGTGTCGAATGGTTTCGCAGGCTTCCATGACACGTCGATGAAAAGTTTCTTCATCTGGGATGTCTGCTCCATAAACCAATAGCTTAAGGTGCCCCCAGAGATAAAAAACCACCTTTTTCAATTGGCCTAATCCTTCTGGTGGCATTATGGCCCTGGGGTCGACACAGCCTCTAACAGAAATGAGTACCTGGATCAATACTGGGGAGATAAAGGCGGTCGGTGTGTAGGGCTGGCAACCTTACCACTTTCGCGTGCCGAATGTCTACAAATCTGGAAACCTCAACATCCTGGAACCCATCATGGCCTGTATAGGGAACACGTTTTATATTAACCCCCTGTAAACATTATAAGGACATAGTATCAACAGTATAAATCTACGCTGATGAAACTCTAAGCTGAGGGGAAGGCCATTCATTCCCCTCCCTTTCGATAACAGGCTCGACTAGACAACTGATCATCTTTCCTATCTTCGTGATATATTTCAAGTAACAGTAACAAGTTACCTTTTACACAAGATATCTTCTGTATTAAATTTCAGCAAACAATACTTGCATAATGGATGTTTATTAACTGATCATGTTTCGTTCAGAGAAAACAGCCATATTGATTATACGTCATGGATGTCTTTTAAACGTAAATTTTTACTGCTACTGCTAATTTTTACTAAACTGCTACTCAAAATAATTCAACTTAAATAAAACTAAACTAAACTAAACTCCGTGGCGCTACATCCCTGGAGGGACTTGGCCTACCACCCGACCGCTGCGTCATCTCCCGTAGGCAGATGGCAGGATTGGGGGGCATGTGGTCAGCATGCCGACACCCACGGCCGTTAATGGTGGTTTTCTTGACCGGAGCCGCTACTTCCCTATCAAGTAGATCCTCAATTTTGAATCACGAGGCTGAGTGCACCCCTACCAGACCTCCCTACCTCAGAAAGATCCGAGGAGGTACCGGGGATCGAACCCGGGCCGACGGATCTATAGTCCACAAGACCATGCCGGCGGTCATATAAAACATTTAATGACACTGAATTATTACATCACATTAATTTAATCAGAACATCACTTTTATACAGCTGTACAAGTGAGTTGTAGTTTTACTTGTAAAGAACTTCTAATCTGTTAATGTTTCCACATACCACTGCAAATGTGAACTGAAAATATTTTTAAAACATGTCTTTTGGAAGTTGTTAGCAAGGAGGAAGAAGTAATTGTGCTATTACTTGTTATTGTCCCTTCACATTTCGGTTACAGAAAAACCAAAATATTCGTGACTCTTTTTCAGAAAAAATTTAGTCGACAATTTAGTGCACATAGTGCATAATTGTCCTCTTTTGCCGAATTTTTAACCGAAATATGACGTTAAATTACAAATATGACCGAAATATGACCACGGCCATAAAAATGACCGAAATATGACTTTATAAGGAAAATAAAATCGATCTCATTAGGATAAGAAATGTGCAATTCATGTTTAATTTGTGTTTGCGGCGAAAATGGAGGTCAGGATAAAAAATATGACGTCATAAACATCCGAACCTTACTGATGACACTGTTTTAGCGAGATACGTTTCGGGAACAAACGTATCTTGTAGAATAATTAGGGATGGGCCCTCGATACTTTCGATGCCTCGATACTCTCGATACTTGCCTGGTTTCGGCATCGAGCGATACTTGAGAAAACCCGCTTGGTAGGCCTACTTTTTCGATACTTTGGTAATTCTGCAATTTAAGGAAATGCGGTATCTCTTTCTGCTTTTAGTAGTCTACTAAATATAGTAAATACTTCTATTTATCCTTGAAATGGAGTAAACCACTCTGTGACTTTTGTCTAGTCATAAATAAAGACTTTCCGACTTTTAAAATCCAAACAGAACAGATTCTTAATTGTTTCTTTTGTGTCAAACGTTTCAATAACAACCAACAAGGAAGCTGACTGTCCAAACCCCTTTGTACTTTTTGATCAAAACTTGTAAGTGGACTGTTTCAAAAACTAATTTTAGTTTTAATAAAAGTAAAGTGATCCCTATACAGGCCATGGAGGCCCAGAGGGTTCCAGGAGGTTGAGGCTACCAGATTTTGGACATTCGGCACATGAAGGTGGTAAGGTTGTCAGCCTTACGCACCGGCCGCCTTTACCACCAGGATTGCTCCTCGTACTCATTTATGTTTGAGGCTGAGTCGACCCCAGGGCCATAGTGCCACCAGAAGGATTAGGCCAATTGAAAAATCTCAACGACCTCATCGGGAATCGAACCCGCGACCTTCCGGTTTGTAGCGCAGCGCTGAGTTTGAAAATAATTATAGGCTACTGATGATATTAAATTTTGTCTCGTTAAATATGCACACTTAATTCAGTTGGTATTACACAGTTCTCTCAACTCTTAATATTTAATGTAGGCTACCTATAAAAACCAAAATTCTGAATGATAAAAACACTTTATTCTCCACTTACGTCTCTTTTAATAACACAGGACTAGTTTCGAGAGCCTTATTCGCTCCCATCATCGGCTGGTGGTCGACTGTTATTCTGGTTGCCATGTTGGTTTGTATATATACATTGTTCTGTGCTGCCCTCTCGTTCCGTTTTTGTAAGTCGCACTACGTCGTCTATAGGTGGGATTTCAAAGTTCATAACCTTGTCTTCTTTCTTAGTGATGAATATTTTCTCCCATACGTTCAGTTCGGATGGTTTCTTAACGTGTTTTAATAGTTTGATCTCCTTTTTAACACTGTGATTTTTTGTCCAGCAATGGTATGCAACTGCTGATCTTTCGGTCTGCATTAGTTTTATGCTTCTTAAGTGTTCCTTCATTCTTATTTCCAAACTCCTCCTGGTTTGTCCAATGTAGATCTGATCACAATCTGCGCATCCCACCTATAGACGATGTAGTGCGACTTACAAAAACGGAACGAGAGGGCAGCACAGAACAACGTATATATATACAAGCCAACATGGCAACCAGAATAACAGTCGACCACCAGCCGATGATGGGAGCGAATAAGGCTCTCGAAACTAGTCCTGTGTTATTAAAAGAGACGTAAGTGGAGAATAAAGTGTTTTTATCATTCAGAATTTTGGTTTTTATCAGTATACTCCACTGTTTATATAACTTCTTTTTATTGTGTTTTAATGTACCTATTTATTGAAACTGAAAATGTTGACGGTATCGAGTATCGAGTACCGAGAAAATCTGGTATCGACCCATCCCTAAGAATAATGTAGCATCATGAAAGCTACCATTAAAAGTCTTTCGGTCGCTCTAGAAGAAGCCAGCAGCAGTCTCGAGTTAACGTACTCAATTATAAACCTCCATCAGAAACCCGAAATCTAGTTTAAAACTTCCACACGCTAACTATAAGATTAGCATTGAAGCAAAGGAAGATAGTTGAAAGGCGGTGGCAAGGATAATTCATTATAGAACAAGAAGTCCCGTAGCTATTTTCGCTACTCAAGGAAGGAAATAACTTTAAAAATATAGAAGGAATAGGGAAGATGTAGCACACTTTAACTTAATATGTTCATCGAAACGACGGTTAAATACGAGAAGGGGGGGGGGAGGATTTCAACGTAAAGAGGTGTAATTCAATTTGGCACAGCGGAACGGGTTAACTTTCTCTACACAGTCTTCAAACTTGCCAAGGCTTTGCAAAATGCATCCATTGGATTTTCAGAACAAGTTGGTAGGTTTCGGAAAGGAGGGGATTTGGAAGTTGAAGGGTGGATTGTGCGTACGATTGGAATTCAGGGCACGGTGTCCTGCAGAGTTGGCTACCCTCAAGCCTGGCAGGGGAGACCAAAACAAGTCCAATATAAGTGTAGTGATAAAAGCATGTAACTTATCTGTTTTATTTATTTACTAGCATGTGCCCGACTCTTCGCCCGCGATAATTATTTAAAAAATTAAAAATCAATAGCATAATAGTTAAATCATTATATTTATTAACACCTAAACCACGTGGTCTACATACCACGATTAGATAGCGTCGACCTCAGATTCGAGTTCCTTGGCCCAGAAAACCCCTGTATAGTGAGTTTCTTCCGTGTAGGTTGAAAATTTCATGTCTATGGGCCTTGATATTCTAAACAAATGAATCGTCCAGGATGAACTTACAAAATCAAACGATCGCCCGTGATAATTATTTCAAAAATTAAAAATTAAGAGCATAGCCTAATAGTTAAATCATTACATACCACGTTTAGATAGCGTCGCCTGGTAAAAGCGAACTCAGATTCGAGTTCCTTGGCCCAGAAAACCCCTGTATAGTGAGTTTCGTCCAAATCGAACAACGTTTGACCATATTTAGGCCAATATTGATTATCCCTCTTATAATAATAATAATAATAATAATCCTCTTCGGTGTAGGTTGAAAATTTCAGTTGTCTGCGTGCCTTGACATTTACAAACAAATAAATCGACCAGGGTGGGCTTACAAAATTCAAGCGATCGCGATGCCTTTATTTCCAAAGTATGACAAAAAATAGACAAAGCCAACTGTAATTGATTTGACATTGAAATATATTACTGAAAACTGATGCTTCGATATCGCAAAAAATGCAAGTTTTCTGCCCGTTTTTTACTCATAACTCACGAACGAAAACGAAAATTAAAATTCCGGCTTCGAGGTGCATTTCCCGACCCGATCCTATGTTTAAAATTTCAGATCTCTGCGTTATGTAGATTTCGCTGGGCATCGCGGTTAGACAGACAGACACTTCCTTTTATTAATATAGACTAGCTTAAAAGGCCGGGAGCTGTATTTTGTAAATTAGAAAATAACTTATTAAGGACTTTAGATTTTCAAACTCTAGGTCTTTATATAGGTATTTAGAACTTGAAATGAGGAAGAATGACTTTTCACACCCAAACTATTCCTTCAGAAAACGCTAGATATAGCTTTTTATAGCTTACAGCAGATCCTCGCTGCTTCGCCCACGATAATTAACCGGAAGATTAAAAATTAAGAGCAATAGTTTATTGCGATACAAGTGCCGTAAGCGATGCATACGGATCGAGGAAAGAGTTTGAAAAAACGAGGCGCTCGCGCCAAGTTCTTTCAATTTTCCGAGATCCGTTATGCGCTTACGGCACGAGTATTGCATACTATTTTTTGCACGATGATTATTTATATAAATTTAATTATATTAATTGAGATATTATCTGAAAATATTATGTATATACATTATTGAAGATAGATGTTTATTTCAGAAAGTGATTCGCATGTGTTTGTTTTTATGGGAATATTTGTCCTGGGGAGCCTTGTCCATAAAGGCTTGTATTATGATATTCTTTACTAGCGAAATCTGAAAACATTACTGCAGGCAGCTAGAAATGGAGCTAATCATAAAATTTAAAATGCAGTTTTCCACAAATTGGCACTAAGTTGGTTACCATTATGTTGCCCTAAGGGGAGCTATGTTAACCCGTTAATGTTCTGTACTATGCATATATTTATGTTCAAGAAAAAGAACACGCCAATTTTCAAAATTCGTGCATTAACGATGACAAAGTAATAAATAGAACGGGAACAATAGAAGGAGGCAATGGAGTAGAGTCCTAGGAGGCTTTGGCTTAGAAACAGCAGACTGCGTTCTCACTGCGGTTATTTCCTCATGATATCTAACTAATTGCAATGGGAGGTGAGCACGTTCATAAACAAACTCATCACATGTGGCAACACCGCAAAGCCGACTTATTGTGTCTCAACTACAAGCAACAATAAGCAAACTCAGCCGTATTGATTGCGCTTCCATTATAGTAATGCATCTTCAGACTACAAGATCTAAGATCGCTAGGCTTAACACTTAAGGTTACCCACATAGAAAGTGAAGCTTTGCTAAAAAGTCTCATCAGTGTAGTTTATGTAGGACTAGCTGAAAAGGCCCGGCTTCGCCCGGGCTTTGTATTTTGTAATTTGAAACTAACTTATGGAGGACTTTCGATTTTGAAACACTAGGTCCTTATATAATATGTACATAAAACCTGAAATGAAGAAAAAGATTTACCACACTCAAACTATTCCATCAGAAAACGCTAGATATAGCTTTTTATGGCTCATAGAGGATGTAGAATTCTGCATTCCGTTGCTTCTAAACATCATGCCCGGGAGGGGTTGAAATAAGAAGAAACATAAATTACATAAGATTGTATTGACTTGACGGAAAATTGTATTTCTCATTCAAATGTTACCATACATACATACATATACATATTCAGGCCATTTCATTTTCCAGAGCCCTCGACCATAGGCCACACTCTGTGTACGTTCTGATTGTACTCCCATGCTTAGGGCCTATGATAAACATCCCTATTTCTCAACTAATACAAAGTCTACAGGTATGGATAACGTATCAGCGGAAAGGATTATTTTCCTACTTCTGATATAGCATACTCACACACTTAAGTTGTCCCTGCAATACGACATCAAAATGTGAAGTGAGAAAATATTTCTTATGTCGAGGGTAGAGAAAGTTATGTGAATGCATCACATTGTGCTTTATTTTTGTGGATTTCATTTTCCAGTAATTATTTTCGCCAATATATTACATCGATGGAATCATAATTCGTTAAAGTCCAGCGTTAGGCTATATAGTTGCCAAGGCCCTATGTAATCACAGTAAACAATACACTGTTGTCATGTGAACTGAACAGCATTTCATTTTTTTCAGTATAATATTCTCAGAAATTATATAATTTTTCAAGGGAAGGACTGATTTGTTTGAATTTTAATGTTGACCGCGTTACTTCCCGGGCTTAACAGGTACGTGTGCAAAATTTCGTGTAAATTGGTAAAGAAATGTTGATTTGTATAAGGAACAAACATACATACATACACACTTTCGATTTTATATATTAGATGACACGGATATGGTAGCAGCCATCTTGAATTAACTTCACAATTGAACACTGTCTTGCTAATAGGACGTTTTCCACAACAATCGAATTGCACGTGTGTTTCTTATGGAAGGTATTTCGTCTCTTCGAAAACATTTTATTTTCCGGCATTAAAAATCAATATTTAAAAAAAAATCCTTGCTTAGTGAGCACTTACGTTGTGAAACGAAGGTACTGTAAAAATTCCAAGTCTCTACCTATTATAGTTTAGGCTCTACGTTGGTTCTTCGTCAATCAGTCAGGACAAAGCCGCTATATTTATGGATTTTCCTAGGAAAAACTTCCAACTTTATCACTGCGTATCTTGTTACCATAGGCATCTATCAGACTGAAGACGCTATTGTAATGCAAATAATAATAAACACCAACCTATTTTTTTAGGGGTACGCCGTAGCGTAGTGGTTGAGACGCTGCGCTGCAAACCAGAAGGACGCTGGTTCGATTCCCGATGAGGTCGTTGAAGTTTTTCAATTGGCCTAATC
Organism: Ectobius pallidus; assembly: GCA_964059195.1. NCBI lineage: Eukaryota > Metazoa > Arthropoda > Insecta > Blattodea > Ectobiidae > Ectobius > Ectobius pallidus. The sequence goes on from CAXKWD010000003.1 coordinate 15,617,673, forward strand.
CTTCTGGTGGAACTATGGCCCTGGGATCGACTGAGCATCCAACAGAAGTGAGTACCAGAAGCATTCCTGGGGGTAAAGGCGGCCAGTGCGTAAGGCTGACAACCTTACCACTTGCCGAATGTCTAAAAATCTGGGAGCCTCAGCCTTCTGGAACCCTCGGGGCCTCCATGGCCTGTGTAGGGAAGACTTTTAACTATTTTTGTTACTTCAAACATACTTCTCTAAAGGTGGGGTCAGGACCTTAATATATAGGCTATATTTTAAAGATGTAGCACGGAAGAAATGAACACTACTATTAAGTTCAACGTTCAGAAATATGTGGAAAATCAAGCTTTTCCTACATAGATGCAAATAGAAGTTTAACGGTGTACTGCGATTCCCAGGTTTGAAAGAAACTCTATTTTCCCTGAATAGGAAAATATATTTGAGCTATACTTGGCTACTAGAGTACATACCACTCAAACGCAAACTACAGAAGTTAGTTTATATTAAATACATATATAAAAAAGCCTTTTGAAATCATAGTAGTACTTTTATACGTAGTACACCACTCTTTCACTTCAAAAATGATCCAACTGAAATGAAAAGCAAATAAATTGGAAAATGGTTTCAAATGAATTTCCATAAGAAAATTGAGGGCAATGCTATGAAGAGAGGGTATTCATTGAGAGTGAAAGAGAGGGAAAAATATATATTAACCAGCAGTCTGAAAGGCTCTCTTTGATCTGTTCGGCCAGACAAGAGCTACGTACATCGTGCTGCACTCTGCTGTCTAAAAAAATTGTATTTAAGAGAGCTCCTTTCAGCTCTATTGGCTGCTCCAAATGTCTGCCTCTTTTATTTTTATATCTACCTATGTGTCAGTCGATTCGTCCAATGAAAAATGTTAACTTATATAATGACTACGTTTGTTTTATTCTTGCTGTTTCGCTCTTGAAAAAAAAATTGTCATCCAACGCCACCACTACCCTGGTAGAGTTTGTGGTATTCCCTCTGGCTTGGTGAAAGTGTATTCCCATTTTTCTATCCTGATGAGGGTGATTTGAAAGCCACGGTGGTTGAAAAAACTTCGCACATTAACTTATTTGTTAGAAATCCAGAAATTGACATTTATCTCCTCCTTCTCCTCCTCCTCCTCCTCCTCCTCCTCCTCTTCTTCTTCTTCTTCTTCTTCCTTCAACTTCTTCGTCTTCTTCCTTTCATAGTTTAGGTCATATTCTGGCCTCATCCCATTTCTGTCACGGTCATCTAGGTTCTCTTCGTCCTCTTGGTATATGTAATTTTTTATGTTCAACATACTTAATTACTCAATGGCAATAGACAATTCCTAAGCAAGCTAAAGGAATATTATCTATTTTATTGAACCCAGAAGTTCATTGCCAAGCTTATCTGTGCCCGCCATTCACCCATATTCTGTGCTAACTCCATCCAATCATCCCTCGCAAATCCTACTTCCCTTAAATCTATCCTAATATTGTCCTCCCACCCACGTCTAGGTCTTCCAAGTGGTTTTTTCCCTTTGGGTCTCCAAGTCAATACTTTTGAAATATGTCTTTCCTCCCCCATGCGCGCAACATGTTTTCACTGATTAATTTTCTATGTAAAGTAAAAATTTAAATGTAAAATACCTAAATATATAGGCTAGTGTTACTGAATTGTAAGTTTGTCAAATGTAGCACGTTTAAAATGTTTTATTAATTGTTTATTGCATATTTTTTATTTAAAGTGTAATTTAGTAAACTTAAATTATTACATTTTAAGAAATTTTTATAATTGCACAGGGGAGGTTGCCCTGTTGCCGGTCAGGCCTTATTACCGGTCAACAAGTAGTTTACACATTAAGACGCTAGATAGCAGCAGAAAACAGGAACACTGCCTACCACTTCATAACTGTTTTCTGCTGCTATCTAGCATCTTATTGTGTAAACTACTTGTTGACCGGTAACGGGGCAATCTTCCCTAATAAAAATACTGTACGGTGTAGGCAAATAAACTAACTAACTTATGGTAACCACTATATGATTGGGTTTCTCTGGCAGGATCACATATTCAGATGTACAGGCAAATTATACCAATAAAAGTAAATCTTGATTCTTTATAAATGTGCACTAATTTCCACTTTTTTCTAATAACCCTAATTCCATAAAAATTATACACCTCACAGTGGAAAGGCTGATAATATTTTCAGACAAAGCAATACATTAGTTCTATCTCTCTATCGCTACCTCTTTCTCTCTGTTCCTAGCAGACTGGTGGTCTCTGTGTATCAAGTTAATAATCAGGCACAAAAGTTGCTGCTACCCTTAGGTGCCAGATATTTTGTTTCATCCTACAGCCGCCAGAGGCGCTACAAACGGCGCGGAATATTTTAACATTTCGCGTTCTGCATTTTTACCGAGTACACTACGTCCAGTGCGCTCTTTTATACTTTATTGTGTTTTAAACAAGATTTTCCTTGTGCGTTATGACTCGTGTTCCCATCCTGCAGGATAAAATATTGAAATAACTACAAAGCTTCCATGGCCACCTATATCCCTATGTGAAAAATACAGTGCTTCTGTTGTAAAAATAACATAAAGATAAATTATATCATTTAACTATGCTAGATAATTTCTACAAAATATAGCCTAGGTTTAACCAACACATTATTCCAGCTGGTTTTTTGTAACATAATAAAATATATTTAATATATATTGGACAATTAAAAAAAACCTTTAGGCAGGCCTATAGGCTGAGGTAGGTTTCGAAGTGCCTTTGGTTTAATTTATTGTCGCTGCGCAGCACTCTTCTTCCTTAGCCTCGGCATGACAAACAATAATAACTTGGAAAAAGAGGAAAGAACACTTTTTCAAACATTCAAATCTCGCCTCATATGAGAAATATCGAGAAACTAGTTATTGATTTGTAGAATACTCATCAAGAGCTTTTTAACGATACCCCACAAGACGTGGTTTCAAAAATTTCGAATTTCGATCCCCCACCTCCACTCGTACCCCCAAAACCCCCGAATCATTTGTGTCACTGTGAACTCCATAGGGAGTACTCTAATTTATTCAAACAAAGTTTCCCTCTATACTCTATATAGGGGCCGAGATATAATTTTTTCAAAATTTCAACCCCCTTCCCCGACTCTCCCTTGGGCCAATTTTGCTCGGATTTTAATGAAATTTATAATGTTCGTGGGAAGAACCCTATTGATAATGGACCAAATCGGTTGACCGGTACCGGAGTAAAACCCAATTTAGTGTCTATTTTAAAGGCGCGATAACTCAAATACGCTTTATCGGATTTTCATGAAACTTGGTATACGAATTTATGACGTTCTTGGGTACAAGCCTATTGAATTAGGGCAAAATCGGTTGACCGGTACTGAAATAACGAGTATATCAATATTAATTTTGTAATGAACATTCTTTCATGGCCCACAATATATTAAAAATCGTAACAAATTGCCAATCGTATATTGATATTGTTAGCAACCTTGATGGATTTGTTTCTTCATAACGATGTCAGTGTAGGCTAAATAATAATTTAAATTATGTAAATAAACGATTTATAACAACTAGCCGTTGAATATTGATATTATATTGTGTATTCTATGGTTATGTAGACTACCGATATTTACATTAGGCTATATTTTAATGTGAGTATTTTTTATATTCGTTCCTGTGCAGCAATATACCTAATGTAATTCCTGACAGAAGATTTCATATTGACTTTTTATTCATTTAAGGCTGCTTTAAACTTGAAAAGACATATCAGCGAATCGTAGGCCTATTGCATCATTATTATTATTTCCAACACATTTTGTTTATGGAGTTTAATCCGGAGATCTATTACAAAAATAACTTTTCTGCATGTATCTGTATCTGTATCTGTATCTGGTACCCTATGATCCCCAGGTGGGGGGAAGGGGCCTCCAATGGAGGTTTCATTACCTATACTTACTTTGATATGCTTATTTTCCGAGAGAGGGTAGAGGGACAGGTGGTAAGCCCATCGTTTTCTGCATGGGCCTATCATAATTGCGTTTATCACACATTAAAAAAAGCATACTGGCACTTGGTTATATCAGTTTACCTGATCTTATTACTTTGTTAAATACTGCAGTAATATTATTTAGAAATAAATAAACGTTTAGCTTTAAACTATTTATAGAACATACGAAATAATATTTTTTTGTCCAACAGACTAACCTTATAATTCTTACAGTTTTATTTCATTCATATTTTTCTCATTATAATGTTAAAAATAAATAATTGTGAACATAAAAACTGAATTAAACTCATTGAACCTTGAACCTTTTAGTGTTAAAGGGTGACTACCATCTAGTTAGCCCCGGACACCAAGTAGCCTTGGTACGCCACTGCCTATAATGATATACCGAACATACCGAAAGCATAGACCAGTAACAAAATTGCATAGATTTTTTTTGCATACATAAAATTCCTACCCTAATTTTTATTCATAGTGGTCATTTTGGCTTGCTCTCCCCACAGTATTTGCGGTTTGTCTTGGTCTGTTTGAACTTTACGGACCGTACAGCAATGAGGAGGGTTGAAATGACATGGAGTGTGACTGGACGCATATATTTCTTGGGGGCTGAGGGACGCTGTTGCTGATCTCATTTTGACGTCATTGGTTTTTGATGCGTATTTTGCTCTCTGCTCTGTGACTGATGGATGTACGCTCCATTAAATATAAAACTATCATTAAATGAAACAACTCTGCGTCGGCTATTCATGTAGGCCTATGTTGCAGTGGTTCATAGCCTACTCTACAATCAAATGATACATGTGTATTTATAGATTAAGTTCTCTTATTGCATAGGGAGCTAATGTATAACATAAGTAGGGTTCGGATGTTTATGACTTAAAAGAGTGGAAAATATAACTGCAAATATGACTAAATATGACCCAAAAATCCTAAATATGACCTTATAAAAGAACATAAAAAAGTAATGTCCCCTATTATAGGCCATGGAGGTGCAGAGGATTAATACTCAATGTTGGAGATATTAAGAAAACATTGAGAATTAAAATTAGCGCCTGCTACGCAGATGTATGCTACACGCAGTTCACGAATGTCAGAGAAGTGGCCGTGCGAATGTCGAGACGGCGTTGGTTTGCTGGGGCGTGGATTGAATAAAACCCGCGATGGATTTCTTACCGATTTGACTTTAGGACCCTAACAGAAGGTAGTTTATGAACTCCTGGTTCTGTGTACTTATCATGGCTAACTAATTCTTCAGTCCTTCATTCTATGTGGACTACGGATTCATTACAAAATTCCCCGAGTTGTATGACATTAACTCTCAGAAAGAGACCTTTTATACTACTGGTGAAAGATCCCATCCACATTTTCACTTCCTCTACCCGTACTACAGGAACTACAGGTGAAGGAGGTATTGTGTTCGACCCCCTAAATTCGAAATTGAGTTTTTGAAGTGAAACTTCTTTAGCCGCGGTAGGGGTAAATCGAGAGCTTGTGTAACGCTCAAAATCGTCACGAAATTAGTGAGGTGTGAAGGAACGGACTGCACAGAAAACAATCAACTCAATGACTAGGCTTATCCAAAATTTTAAAAAATCTAAAAATTCTAAATTAAAAATCCAAAATCCAAAATTTAAAAATCTAAAAATCCAAAATCTTAAATTGAAAAATCCTAAAAATCAAAAAATCAAAGGTCCAAGAGTGAAAAGTCCAAAAATCCAAAATTAAAAAATCAAAATATCCAAAATTTAAAAAATTTAAAAAATTAAAATCCAAAATTTAAAAAATCTAAAATCCAAAATTAAAAAATCCAAAAAATAAAATATTTAAAGGTCTAAAATAAAAAAATAAAAAATCCAGAAGTAAAAAGTCCCAAAACCCAATATTAAAATGTCCAACAATCCAAAATTGAAAAAATCCAATAATACAAAATTGAAAACTTCAAAAAAGAAAACAAGTTTCACTTCTGTCGCGTGACGTTCCACGCACACCTTTTTTAAATTTCTGTTGGGTTGAGATTTAGATAAGTTAGTTATAGCATGTAGGAATGGTAAAACTGCTACTGTATTTGCAATCCTGGCCATCAGATGATAATTTTCGGGGCAGGCAATATATTGTCATGTAATCACATGCATTTTGACCTTTTAGGGAGTAATCCATGGCACTGACATTTCCGCTCTGTATTGACATCCCCCTGGGAGGGGTGAGGGGAGGGAGGCATGATCATGGAAGCGTGTAGGTTCAGTGCCCGTACTAATGTTTAGTGCACGCTTTCAAACTACCCCAAATGGACACATTCTTTCTGCTGTTGTAATTATTCATAATTGCGCTTTATGGTAAATAAACTTGCGTATCTGCAGGAGAGAATACTCTGCTACTCACCTAATTACTGAGTAGGATAGTAACTTATAGGGTAGAGAGGTATCTGGCCAAATATGGGGAATAATGTATAAATTACTATAAACGCTTATACAGAGTGTTAATGAATAACACAGAAATATTTTACCTCTGTATAGAGGGGTCATAGACAAGCAACTTTTAATACGAGATTTTTGCTCTGTGGATTCAATTTTTCCTGTTACAGCATGAAATCTGCCAGGACATGGCCGCCACTGACTTCTAACATTAGAAAAAATGCAAAACAAAGGAACTTCGTTGTTAACATTGTAGTCAGTAGTTATGAATTAAAAAAAGACTAATGCAGTGGCGACCAGTCATGTGATTAGTCTTTAAATTTTGCAGATTATGTAAACACTAAATTATGATATAGCGATTGATTAAGAGTCAGATTTTTGTCGATCACTAGGAAGGCTTGAAGTCAATTTAATGAACATTTTAACCCTATTTCGCGTAATTATTGATTTATGAGCACCAAATTATAATGATTTTAATGCCCTGTATAGCATACACATTTTACGTTATGGAGCAAAAACCTCCTAATAAAGGTTGCTTGTCTAAGTCCCCTCTATATACAGGTAGAATATTTCGGTGTTATTTATTAACACCCTGTATAGGGAGTTAATGAATAACACCGAAATATTTTACCTGTGTATAGAGGGGTCGTAGACAAGCAACTTTTATTGGGAGATTTTTGCTTTTCTAATAAATTGCAGAAATGAAAACTGATACTCGGAAGAACTACTTTATATATTAGGAAAATTACAATTGTGAGAGTTGTGCCTGCAAGTTTATTCTTTATATCCAGCATTTGTAAATACGAACAATGTATAACCAGTGATTGCTTGTATATGACGAGGCCATATAAGCAACTTATGGACAAGGCTAAAGTTAATTTTAAATTGTCTATGATTTTTGTAATTTTAATTTGTCTTATAAACAACTGGTAACATATTATATATAATAAAATAATAAAATAAGCCTAACGTGTCCCATGTAGGGCAAAGGCCTCCTAAGAAGGGTTTAGCTCCTCTTATCTAGCACGGCGAGCTACTCCGCGCTAGTGAAGTTGTTCGTGATTTTGAGCGTCATGTACACTTGAACTTTAACACTTGGTCTTGAGCACTTAGTCTTGCATATTGTTCAGGGTTTTCCCCAGTTCTTTCCACTCGTTTCTTCTTTTGGCTACCCTGGTCCATTGTTGGCCCACTTTATCCTTGAAAAGGTCCTCCCATCTCCTTTTTGGTCTTCCGCGCAGCCTTCTTCCTTATCTGGGGTCCCATATGGTACTCCTGTATGTCCATCTATCGTCCACCAACCTTGAAACATGGCCACCCCATCTCCATTTAGTGATTTCTGCTAGGTGAGCGATATCTGTCGTTTTTGCTGACTGGATTAGTGTAGTATTGGGGATTCTGTCCCTCAATGTGATGCCTAGGACTTTTCTTAACATTTTCCTCTGGCATACCTGTAGTAACTTTTTCTGTGTCGATGTCAGCGCCCATTATATTATATATAATTACCATTAATTTTTATTTATGAAGAGAGCATTTGTGTTGTATCATAACCAGTAAATTAGGGATATAATTTACATATCCACATAATTTTACTTCATGATAATACACCCAACAACTGTGGCAATTATATTTATAACTGGGTAAAATATTATTTATATATACACGACAAACCGGGTCCTAATGCCTAAGGTGAATTTTTTAAAATGTAATAAGGGGCCTGTATATATAGCCTATGTATACAGGCCCCTTCCGCCTTCTCTACCAGTTTCCCAGAAGGTGGACTCAGAGATGGAGTCCGAAAGCTCGGAGTTTTTTAAACCCTTGACTCGGCTGTTAGCCTGTGAAGAACTTTTATATATTATTCGCCGAGAAAAATTAAAACATTTTATAACAATTATTGTACTTAGATTTTTTATACGTTGTGATACATCTTGTAAGGTAATTTACAATTGGATGTTTTTTTTCTCTCTCTTTTATATTTATGATAGTAGTTACCCTTGTATCAAACAATTTCTGTAATTTAATATACTTTGTGGTATAAGGTGGATATTGGAATGATAATTCTTTCACACTGGCCGTGTGTAGGTTAAGATGGACACGTGAAGTCAGAATGAAAAATTCAATGCCATAACCGGGATTTGAACCAGGATATTCGGCTCTCCGTGCCGATGCTCTAACCAACTGAGCTACCATGGCAACGGGCCGGTACAACATTAAATTCTCCAACTGACTCACAATCCCAGTATACCACCAGGCGTTCTGAATATGAGATACGAACCCAGTGGCGACTTACAACCTGTAAGTACTTAAGACCCGGGCTTTATAGTAAACCACTAGTATATTGTTTTACTAGGATATTATTGTTTATTATTGTTTACTGTGTTACCCAAACAAAAGTGAATTTGCAATGTCTACTCCGAACACTTGTGACCGGTCACCGAAGAATGAAGCATTGGTTTAAATGGGAGTGTTCACACTGGGTCACTTGTGACGGTCACCGCATTTTATGATTGCCAACAATGCAAGTTATACAGGGTGTTAATGAATAACACCGAAATATTTTACCTGTGTTTAGAGGGGACATAGACAAGCAACTTTTATTAGAAGATTTTTGCTCTATGGATTCAATTCTTCCTGTTATAACATAAAATCTCCCAAGGATATGCACGCCACTGACTTCTAATACTTGAAATGATGGGAAACAAAGAAACAGTGAGTATTGTGTAGTGGTCGGGAAAATTGTAAAAAATGACGATCGATATCTTACAACTCTGAGGGAAAAAAAAAGACAAACGAAACATTTTTGTTAGGTCTGGAATTAGGAATAAAAACATAATGCAGTGGCGGGCAATCATGTGATTAGTCAGTAAATTTTGCAGATTATGAAAATTCTAAATTATGGTATAGCGGTTGATGAATTATTAAGAATCAGGTTTTTATCGATCGCTAAGAAGGCATGTAGTCAATTTAATGAAAATGTTAACCCTATTTCGCTCAATTATTGAGTTTTGAGCACCAAATTTTAAGGACTTTAATGCCCTGTAGCATATACATTTTACGTCATAGAGCAAAAATGTCCTAATAAAAGTTGCTTGTCTTTGTCCCCTCTATACACAGGTAAAATATTTCGGTGTCATTCATTAACACCCTGTATAACATATAACTTGATTATACAACTGAATTATGTATATTATACATAATTCAGTTGTATAATCAAGCTCAGCGAAACTATTTATCCAGCCAAGAGTTTAGATTTGATTAATTAATACTGAAGATTTTATAAGTGAAGTGGAATGTCGATCTGCCATTTGGGATGTCAAAAGCAATGACAAATTGTTTAATCCTATGGATGATGGACTTCCGTTATGGGAAAAACCAAATATAAGGTTCATCGTCGCATGAGACATATCCCGCCCTGACCCACCCCCAGCGAAGCACTTTCTTTTATACCACGATCTAGCGAATTCTTCGAGGATAAGCAGGCTGACAAACATTTGGGTACAAGGCAAACCTGTGGGTACTCTCGAATTTTTAATATTTGGTACAAGGGGCACTCTCGAATTTTTAAAATTAGGTACAAGGGACACTCTCGCAGTGTTTATATTTGGTACAAGGGGCACTCTCGCATTTTTAATGTTTGGTATGGTCGGGAGTGTCGGCGACAATAACTTATACAAGGATTGTCTGTCACACTGCTTTGCTGAGAAACAAAATGTGAATATCGAGTGGGTGGAGCTTAAACTACGCCTTATATTTGTCTTTTGCCTCAGTGATCACGTTTTTCAAGAGATGTAGGCTTATATCTTTTTTATTGATTGCAATTTTGTTTTAATTTATATACCGGTAGATACCGAATTGTTTAAAATTTCTGATATTATACAATGGAATATGGTGAAAAATATTACACTTTGTTTGGACAGTTGTTCCATTTTTCAAATTTTTAAACGATAATTTATTTGCGATTCATAATATCTTTAAAAGTCGCCGCTGGAATTACTCGATATAGCTTACAAATCAAGCTGGCACAACACTTCTATCCATCTTTCTTCACTGCTGGTTTTACTTTGACTCTCACAGCAATCCTTGAATTCATTTAAGTTATCAATTTGAGATATTTTTATTTAAATTTCGAAACAAACTTTATTTTCTCCACCCGTATCGTAGGTACCATAGTTGCAAGAAGTAAATCATTTTGTTCGACCCTGAAATTCCATGCTGCATTCTCAAAATAAATACACGTTTTTCAGGCCATTAAATTCCAAAATGCTTTTTTCAGAAACATTCTGTGTGTGTATATATATTTCGAGTGTTTGTGATGAGAATAGCTGGAGGAGGAAAAATCGTATAAAAAAAATTGTCGTGAAACTCATACCTTCCACTGTCCAAATAAAATGTTTGTGTCCTAGTATAATGCATTATATATGATTTTATCTTGATGTAAATTGATTGTAAAAATGAAGAGAATGTCACCACATCGCATCCCTGAAGGATAGCCAACCTAAATAAAATCTGATTAGTGCACTAACGTAACTTTCTTCACTCTAAGCATGGCCAACAATACACCTTTCTCACTTCACATTCTGATACAGATTAAGAGGCCGTGAAAGAGAGCGTATCCAGTTGTTTCAACCTGATGCAAAGTTTTATTGTTCACCAGGCAAAACCGAGTTTCTATAAACAGTGAGTGGCTTATAACTAAGGACCGGATTCTTAGGTTTTTACCTATTTTTTTCCTTACTTCCAAAACAAAAAGCGATTATACACTTTTTCGAATCATGTCCATAGGATTCACTCACATTAATTCTGAGGCACCTAAAAACAGCCAAATGGGGTATAAAAACCTAAATGTACCTAAACGGGATATAAAACCTAAAATATCTAATTTAGGCTACTTCTATGTCTTTTTTGTTTGCCAGTTGATAAATCGATATTTTGCGGAGAGAAAATTTTTGTCGAGTTGCAATTAATAGCACCAGCGTTTCGTTCAATCCAATGTCGTCTAGGATGACAGTATCAAGAGAGGAAGTGTAAGAGTACCGGCGTATTTTTAAAAATATTCGTACGAACATCCATTGCTGGCGTCATGTGAGGTTGAAAGTACATTTTCTGCCTTCAAATGTATTCTAAGAGATAACAGGAAGAACTTCACAGTTGAGAATCTTGAAAGGTATTTAGTGATATACTGTAACCAGGAAATGTGAGACAATCTTATTTTCACTGCTTCGTTTGATTGTTTATGCTCTCTTTCTTCAATTGTATAATATTGTCCTAAAGCAAGTTTACACAAATTTAAGTAAATTTTGTTAAGTTAAACTTTACAGGTATTATGTATTGAATCCTATGTAGCACATTCAAATTCATTAAACCAATTATTCTACCCGAAAACGATATTTTGGACAAAAACCTAAAAAAAACTATTTCACCTAATGGAAAACCTAAAACAGTCTTTTTAAAAACATAAAATTCCGGTCCCTACTTATAACTACTTTAAGAATTTTTGTCTAAAAATGTTTCAAATAAAAGGTTAAAGTATTCGTATAGGCACCTCATGTAGTCCCTACAACATTTGAAAGAACTCAGGGCCGTTTTCGAGAAATCATCCAAAACGTATCTGATCTGATCTGTATCTGATACCCTATGATCCCCAGGTGGGGCGAAGGGGCCTCCAATGGAGGTTTCGTTACCTATACTAATTTTGATATGCTCAAAAGTATAGACTGGGAGACCCGAAGGGAAAAGACCACTTGGAAGACCCAGACGTAGGTGGGAGACAATATTAGGATGGATTTAAGGGTAGGATTTGCGAGGGATGATTAGATGGAATTATCACAGCACAAGGTTGAATGGCGGGCTGAGGTGAGCGTGGCAATGAACCTTCGGGTTCAATAAAATAGATAATAATCCTTTAGCTTGCTGAGGAATATTGTCTATTGCCATTGAGTAAGTAAGTAAGAATGTTCCTAATAAAAAAATCCCTTTAGGCAAGCCTACAGGCTGAGGTAGGTTTCGAAGTGCTTTTGGTTTAATTTATTGTCGCTGCGCAGCACTCTTCTTCTTTAGCTTTGGCATGAGAAACCCGCAATAATAACTGCAAAAAAAAAGAGGAAAGGGCACGTTTTCAAACAATTCGCCTTATATGAGAACTATCAAGAAACTAGTTATTGATTTGTAGAGTACTTTTCAACGATACCCCTCAAGACGTAGTTTAAAAAATTCGAATTTCCATCCCCCACCCCCACTCGTACCCCCAAAACACCCGAATCGTTGGTGTCACTGTGAAATCCATAGGGAGTACTCTAATTTATTCAAACAAAGTTTCCCTCTATACTTCATAGGGGCCGAGATGTAAATGTTTTAAAATTTCAACCCCCTCCCCCGACCACCCCCTTGGGCCAATTTTGCTCATTAACGAACTTGTCAGAACTATTGGGCCTAGAAATAACATAATTCAACAAGAGGTTTGTGAAATACAAGTTGAACAGTACTTATATTCTACGTATACTCCTTGTTTCAAATGCCAAGACTAGTTGTAACAACCCACAGGACAGAAGTTATTCGAGTTGTTTATACTTTACTGTTATTATGATATAAATTAATTAATTGATTTAGGTTAAATATTTCAGACAAGCACATACTTTTAAGTTAAAGGGAAAAAAAAAATAGATATTTGATTATTGATTTTAATTTTTATGTAGGCTAATATGTAGAACCGACAAATTTCTCAACAGAACTAATAACTCCGTGGCGCTAACATGCCAGAAGAGACAAGGCCTACCACCCGACCGCTGCGTCATCTACCATACGCAGACGGCAGGATTGGGGGCATGTGGTCAGCATACCGACACCCACGGCCGTTAATTGTTGTTTTCATGTCTGGAGTCGCTACTTCCCTATGAAATAGCTCCTCAATTTGAATCACGAGGCTGAGTGCGCCCCTACCAGACCTCCCTACCTCAGAAAAATCCGAGGAGGTACCGGGGATCGAACCCGGGCTGACGAATCTGTAGTCAACGACGCTAACCACAAGACCACGCCGGCGGTATAACAGAACTAATACTCTGGGTAAAAAGAGGGACTGCTGAAAAATTTGGAGGAATCACCCAGAAGACCTAAAAATCCCTTATTTTCCGGGGGAGGGAACCTCTGTCATTTATATTGCCACCTTTTAAAATTTTTAAGGATATTCAATGCCGCACACCCCCAGTAATTGCGAACTTTTCTTCGTCTCGGCCCCTCTATTCAATAGGCTTTGGATCCTCATTGATCTATAGTAGGTTTACTGAAGGTACGGGCATGGGAAGTAAAAAGTATTATTGTTCGGATAAAAATTTCAACAGAAAGGTTATATCACAGCTTTTAAGACTCCATAGCTACGGATTATCGACTCAGCTATCATGTCTTTCAGGGAAGTTTGTTAGGACATTTTCATTGATAACAATTTTGTGCTAACTTATATAAATTACCGGACTGTTTAAATATTTCAGTATTTTGCAATTTTATATGATGATAAATATTACAATTTTATGAATAACTGCACCATTTTTCATTTTTGTAAACAATAAATTATTTTCAGAGCAAAATACCTAAAAATCTTGCCAATGAAATGACACGAAAAAGCGTACAAATTAAGCAGACTTAACACTATTGCAAAGCAATATGCAACTCTGTCCCAATTTCATCGGCTGCCTCAGGGTATTACCATATAGGCTAAACAAGTATTAACTTACTGATCTTGAAAAAATAAAATCAGGTAAAATTTTGTAACAAAGTGCCAGAATACTTTTATTTAATGGGTGATGATTGCAATTATGATATGCAGATATTTTTGTAATCTATTTCCGAGTTAAGCTCCAGAGTCCAGATCGATTGATTAAGCTGGGCTTACATAAGAATAAAGGTCTAAAGTTTGATAAGCATGGGCCTATATGAAGAAATATGTGGGAAGTGTTATTAGTCATAGCTAATTCTATTGCAACTTCCAAAGCCGTAAACACTGCAAAACAATATGTTGTCATGAGAACTGATTTGAATTTGATAAATTATGTTTAAAATATTACCATAAAACAGGCGCTAAATTGAGCTTTACTCCAAAAATCAAAAGGCTTCTTCCCATGGACGTTATAAATGCACATACCAACTTTCATGAAAATCCAATAAAGCTTATTCGATTAATCGCGCGTACAGACACACGGACGGACGGACAAATCCCGGCCACCACAAATTCTCATAATAGCTATTTAAGTATCAAGTATGCAAAATAACGCTTTAGCGGATGAATCTACAGTATTTTTTCAAATGAGAAGCCAATTCCTTCACCGCCAATCACGTGTATGAGCTAACGAAGTGCCGCTAGCAGTAAGGGTCTTCCCTCCTTCTCGCCGTCTCTGATTGGACCGCGTATCTAAACAAGGAGAGGAACAAACGGCTTGTCATCTGCAAAACACTTTAGTATTGCGGCCGAGGTGTATGCCGAGGCCAAAATACTGGATGAGTCCGCTAAAGCTTTTGCGTACGTGGTGCATATAATATTTTTTTAGTAGAAGCTCTGTAAATTATATGAAATTAAATAAAAATACCGTATAATTAATTATAACAGTCAGCTATTTGTTAACGACACATTCTCACAGCCACCTGAATCCTATGCTATGAACCCATACGAAATGCGGATGTAGATGGCAGTGCGGGTTTCTTATGAATAATATAGCTATGTTGCTTAGGCCTATATTTGTTGCTATATTATTAAGTGTTTTTTAAACAAAAAATGTGGTCAAGTTTCTGACTAAAGTAAAGAAACAACGTTGCCTTATATTTGTTTTTTCTTGGTCAAGTATTTTGTTTCATATCCTGTTACGGTTGGTATGACTGGTCACTGCGATCTGGATTTTTCAGTTCATATGACGACTTTACCGACTATATATATATATATATATATGATAAATCTCCATGCATTTCCTTAGCTTATCTACTCTTGTACAATGCAACGGCCCTAAAAAGCGTGCTCACTCGCTCGCCTGCTTCGTGAAACATCGGGCATACTCGGCGATGTTCGTCTCTCTCAGTTTAAACTTTCACGAAAAGTACAAAATTAGGAAAATCGTTTCTTTACTATATAAGGCCTAAGTGAAATGAACACAATGAACAAATATCCTAATTTTATTTTTACTTATAATTTTCATAGCTCTGAACCACAAATATTTTTAATAAGCTGTCAGTGAAAATTTCTTAAAAATCCTGGAGTCAATTAATAATTGCGGGCGAAGCCAAGGACACCGCGGGTTAATATAGTTTAATCCTGGAAGTATCGCGGACAATAAAAATCCAAACAAACCATTCCTTCCCTTGAAAAATTATATAATTTCTGAAAATTACACTGAATTGATCAAATAAACTTCACATCATATTCATCTGTCAACAAACAGTTGAGAAACAATACGTATTATGTGTTCACAGGTTCCTTTGGAACTGCATAATCGAATCTGAGATCGTTTTCCCAGGGGGCGCTTTCTAATCGTGGAATTAATTACTAATGGTTTAGTTTATGAATTATTCGCGTGCAAGTGTTAATAAATATAATGCTTTAGTAATTATTATACTTTTAATCAATCAATTATCGTGGGCGAAGCCGCGGGCATCTCCTAGTGTGGTACATATCAAGATGGAATTATAGTTCAACTGCCCAGAGAAATTCAAAATTCTTCCCATTCAAAACCTTCATACTACGTAGTCCTCATACTAGCTTATAGAGTTAAATTTGATGATGACCCTTCCAGTGGATCGCTGAAGTTCATTTTGAACTCTTTCTTTTCAACCAGAGGATTTTTTTAGTTTTGTTTTTATTATACACGCAATTACAAAACTGATTAAGTACATAATTCAATTTAGCTACATTTGAACATTCCAGGCATAATTCCTCTCATATAATGGCTGGGCTGAAAAGGGAAGTCACAAAACCTCATTTGGAAACAACAAGGGAATAAGAGGTATATTACAAAACGAAACATTAAAACAATGTTAATATATTGTTTTCGAAAATCAGATCTGTATGTTGTATAGTATGCAAACCTATGAAAATACAGTGATTTGAATTCGAAATGCTTTCCCTTCCCCCCCCCCCACCTTCCATTTGTGGCAATGAATTGTGTCATAGTAGAGCATCGAAACAATGAACTACAAAACCAAAAAAGACTTCCCCTCCTCCCCCATCCACTATAGCTTCCATAGAGCTGTAAATTTATACAAAACCCAATTTCCTAAGTGAATTATACTTGTCGGTGACTATTTTACATGCATTTTCAAACCATTAATTTATATCCGTGGGCTATATTCATGGGAAATATGCGCCCCCATACCTCCCAGACACAGGAGATGGGGCGGAAGGGAGGGAGGGAGGGAGGGGGAGAGAGAGACAGAGAGAGAGAGTAGATGCTCCTATAATGAGACAAGAAGGAAAGTTCCTCAAAATAATTAAAGGGCCTAGTTCCATAAGGGCGTAAGGCACAAATCTTTAATTTTGAGTTTTTTAACATTTATGGCTTCTCCTCATATCTATTAAATACTCAGTGAACTATTTGTACTTGTGCCTTAAGCCTCTGCTCAGTTATAAGAAAAGACCTGTGAGACTACACATTCATTCTAAGTTACTTCATAAAAGTTCCATACAGGCGTAAGGCACACTTCCTGTTATTGAGGTGTGTTTATCAACTGTTTTTATTTTCCGAAGCGCTACCAACCAAGCAAATGCTTATAAAAACTGAACTTACATTTCTGAAGTGTAACTTCATTCAAAATCGATTGTTTTGCTTATCACCTATTGTATTAATGGCTATACTAGTATTCATTGGCAAACATGCAATTGTCACTGTATGCTATAGGTTTTTACTAAAATAAAGTAAAAACAAAAGATATAATACAAAGTAAAAAGAGTTTGCTACTGTAAAAGTACTTCGGTTTTTTAATAAAATGTTTAGGTACCTCTAGTTCTAAAAAATCCCAATACACTCTATCTTGTAAATTTGCAGAACACTAATTTAGCCTGTCCTTCGAAAATATATGTTATAAAATTAAACTTTAAACCACCTGCTTGTGAGTGGTAACACTGTTTAAAAACATCAAGATTTCTCGAAACTATGTCCTTGTGCCTTACGCCCTTATGGAACTATGCCCTTCAATTGTATCATGGGCATCGATCCACATAACATAAAATAAGAAAACTGTGTTATATTCTACAATATGCTTTTCCTAAGTAGTGTACAACTTTCGCACTTCAAATTTCAATATAGAATATATATATACGAGGGTGGATCGAAAAGTAACGCACAATATTTTTTTTACAAAAAGTTTAATAGGTACAATATAACAAATGCACACATGAAGGGACATCTTTTGTCTATTTTTCTATATAGCCGCCAAGTTTCTCAACACATTTCTCCCATCGTGATACCAGTTTCAAAATGCCCTGTTCATAGAAGTCCGTTCGGTTGGAGTATAGCCATCTATGGACTGCTGTTTTCACTTCTGCATCTGACGCAAAGCGTTTACCGGCCAGTACATTCTTCTTGGCACCAGACAAATGAAAGTCCGACGGTGCCAGATCTGGACTCTATGGAGTCCTCCCGGAGCACCTCCCAACCAAATTTGTTGATTTTCTCAGAACAGCTACAGCATCGCTGTACGCTGACGTCAGCGTCAAGATAGCAGTCACTGAAGAAGTTCCCCACAGCGGGAGCGAAACGTCTGGCGAGACTTGTAATTTTGCCTTTGGACCACGGCCCACAGCCCGGAAGATGCTTCAACTCCAAGATTCCGGCCGTGAAAGCCTCAGATTAACAATTCCTGTAATGTATGTACACGATGTCAATGATAATAAAGATAATGTTTTAATTAATTTTATGTTAAACAAATGCTTTAAATACAACATTTAGCCTAGCAGCTGAGTAAATAATCGCGGACGAAGCCACGGATACCTGCTAGTTTGTCCATATTTGACCAATTTCCGTTGTATGCGGTTTTAAAGTAGTTAGAAAGAGGGAGAAAGAACGAAAGAAAGGAAACAGTGAATGAGAGGGAAACAGGGAGAGGCGGTGACAGTGGAAGGGGTAGTTGCTACATCAATACCACACTAAATGAAGTAACACAAAGTAAGCAGTGATTAAATTATCTTGCATCCCCTTGTTACAGTTGGATGAAGCGGCAGTGGGATGGAGGAAGTATTGGTTAATTGCGTCCAGGTATTTCCCAGTGTTAATACTAAATGAATTCGCCGAGTATCATTGTGAACCTGCCAGTAGCGGAATAATTATGTTTAATTTGTGGGAGGAATCTTCTAATTTACAAGAGAATTCTGCATGCTGTGGAATCATGTATTGGTCTCTTTATCTTCTGGTATAAAAAATATGAAGGAGATATACAGGGTGATAATGAATAACACCGAAATATTTTACCTGTTTAAGTTATAGAGGGGACATAGACAAGCAACTTTTATGAAAAGATTTTTGCTCTATGAATTCAATTTTTCCTGTTACAGCATAAAATCTCCCAAGGCATGGCCACCACTGACTTCTAACATTTGAAAAAATGCAAAACAAAGGAACTTCGTTGTTAACACTGGAGTTATGAATAAAAGAACCAATGCAGTGGAGGCCAGTGATGTGATTAGTCTATAGGCTACATTTTGCAGATTACGAAAACTCGAAATTATGACATAGCTGCTGATGAATGATTAAGAATCACGTTTTTATCAATCATTAAGGAGGTTGAAGTCAATTTAATGAAAATTTCAACCTTATCTCGCTTAATTATCGACTTATGAGCATCAAATTGTAATGACTTTAATACCCTGTAGCATACACATTTTACGTCATAGAGCAAAATTATCCAAATAAAAATTACTTGTCTATGTCCTCTGTACACACAGGCATAGGCGTAACCCGGCCGACCATATGGGGGGGGTTTAACATCCGCGGGGTCTTGGGGGTATGGAATACCCCCAGGGAGAGGGGGGTCCGGGGGTCCTCCCCCGGAAAATTTTAAAAATTAAGTCGCACAATAACGAGTTTTAAGCTTCCCACGCTTTATACTTGTATTAAGTAATTTATGGGCAGACTTTAAAAAGAAATTATACAATTTTCCTTTTTTTAATCAATGGGGGGGTTCAAACCCCCAAAACCCCGAAAAATGCAAACTCATTGAAATCCGGGCCCTAGTTATTACAGAAGGATGAATGACAGCATCAACCAGGTAGTAACCAGTATGTACATGCAAGATGTCAAATTCATACAAACGGAATTAAATCTCTCTCTCTTTCGCCCCCTCTCTGTTTGCCCTCCCGGTCTCATTCGCCAATTATTCCAGAATCCAACTCCTCATTTGCATTATTTAATTTTCCACGGTGCAACGAACAAAACGCTTCTACGAATAATTATCGATTGAATTCGAAACGAACACACTGTGAGATTTACGTAATTAATCAGCATAGAGCCGGCATAACTCTCTCTCTCTATATTCACATATATATACATAAACACATAACTTTGAACAAAATTTCAGCCCACCCCTATATTTGCCAGACTTGGGCTGGAAAAAAAAAAGTGAGAGAGAATTTCAAATTATTTGCAGAGAGGAATTCTCTCCTCTTGCTACCCACAAACTATGCAGTTTCAAAATTGTGTAAATACTTCATTATCGTTGCCAGTGTTTTGCCCTTCTCCCTCCCACCCATTGCCACCCCCCCCGATAAAATATCCGTGCCGGGGTCAGGTCATATGGGCATTCGTTTTCGTTCAGCTGGTCATTGCCAGCTTTGTTCAAATACTACAAAGGGAATAGAGAACAGGGAAGAATATTGTATGTGGAGGTATGTCGACTTTAAATTCTTTATGAACAAGTATTTTGCAGAGATTTAGACGTTATTTCCAGATTTGATAATTAGGTCTGTCTGCACCTAACTCCATGCGAAACACTATGAGAGATTGTTATTTCTCTTGTGGTCCTGGCGCAATTTCACTATTCTGAGATATTTCAAGCTTAAAGTTTGAAATGGTAGTTATTACACTTGTCTGAAAAAATTTATTTAAATTACATGTACGCCTTACTAACTCAATGGCAATAGACAATTATTCCTCAGCAAGCTAAAGGAATATTATCTATTTTATGGAACCCGAAGGTTCATTGCCGCGCTTACCTGAGCCCGCCATTCAACCTTATTCTGAGCTAAGCCCATCCAACCATCCCTCGCAAATCCTACTTTCCTTAAATCCCTCCTAATATTGTCCTCCCACCTACGTCTAGGTCTTCCAAGTGGTCTTTTCCCTTCGGGTCTCCCAGTCAATACTTTTGAGATATGTCTTTCCTCCTCCATACGCGCATGTATCCCTTTAGGCATGAAAATTTTATTTTTAAGCATTAGGACTTTCAATTTACATTTATATAATTATATTGCAATATGATTACTTTATGAATGGAAGAAACACAAAATGTCCATCCCCTAACCCCACTCGTATCCCCCAAAACCCCCGAATCGTTGGTGTCACTGTAAACTCCATAGGGAGTACTCTAATTTAATCAAACAAAGTTTCCCCTCTATATTTCATAGGGGCCGAGACATAAATTTTTCAAAATTTCAACCCCGACCCCACTTGGGTCAATTTTTCTCATTAACGAACTTGTCCGATCTATTGGGCCTAGAAATAAAATAATAAAATTTGGTTCAAATATCTTCAAAATTACGGCCGCTAGCGTGTAAAGAGATATATACATATATAAAAAAAATATATTTTGAACGGGCGGTGGTTTCGTACATAGGGAGGCATGAAACGTTAAGATATGAAATAATTTTTCGGAAGTCATGACATGGTGCAGATCCCAATAGGTAGATTTTTCTTCTAAATCTACCTAATAAGCAAAGTATGGTTGTTCTAGAGCTCACTGATTTGTAGAAAATTATTGTTTAACAGGTAGGGGATAATTTATTTTTACCGTTGCTTGCCGTGATATAGGTAGCCTACACTTTATTCCATTTCTGTTGGTCAAATTTCTACGAAACTGGGGAACTTACTAACAATAGGTATTAATTTGTACCCTAATACAATCAGTGTAAAGTGAAGACAACTTGCAGTTAACAGACTGTGTGTGAAGAATGTTGCATACACCCAAGGGAAAGGAAAAGCCTTCCCAAGCAAGACAAAACTCTCGCGAATCACCATAGCAACGTAACTTTGTGATTTACACCATTCGCTCAGCTGAGTAAGAAATGCCACGTGCCACACACACGTACACCCCGCATTCTGTATGACTTCATAACTTCCACCAGTTGGGTTTACAGCGTCCCTATTTCTCTAATTGGGAAGCTTAAGTTCCTAGAAAGGTACATCAGTTCATTTAGCAAAAAATAATTAGTTGGGGCCAAAACCACAAAGCCTTCTGTAATCAATTAGAGATAAAAACAATGTAGCAACGGAAAAATCTCATGATACGAGGCGCGTCCATAAAATAAGTTTCCCTGGGGCCGTTTACAGAAACAAAACACAATATCATGGAAATGTTTATTGCAACAGATAGGCCTACTGTAAGTGTTCAGTTCTTTTTTTTTTGTTAACATTTCGCTATCGGAATTGAGATTTTTTCATACCGTGGGACCAACTTTTGAATACCTGTATCGTAGAACTCTGCCGCCTAGGATTTGAACCACTGTGTGACAACCATCTCCGCCCGTCTGTTATTCTCAGTCATTTCTTGAGGTGTAGGAAAATATGGAAATCACTGGGAGCGAAGTCCGAGCTGTAGGGTGAATGTTTAAACACCTCCCAGTCGAACTTCTTCAGGAGACTTGCTGGGAGGTGTTTAAAATTCCACCCTATAGCCCGGATCTCGCTCCCATTGATTTCCATCTTTTCCTACACCTCAAGAAAAGACATAGAATGACAAAGAGGCGGACATGGTTGCCACAATACAATGGTTCAAATCCCAGGCGGTAGACTTCTCCGACACAGGAATTGAAAAGTTGGTCCCACGGTACGACAAATTCCTCAATTCCGGTGGCGAATTTCTAAACATTGCTGAATACTTGCTGTATATTTTGCAATAAATATTTCCATGAAACTGTGTTTAGATTCTGTAAACGGCCCCTGGGAAACTTTGTTTATGGACGCATCTCGTAATAAAGCCTTGCATCAGGTAGAAACAACTGAATACGTGCTCTTTCACGGCCTCTAACAGTATTCTAAGTTATATTAGAATGTGAACTGAGAAAGTTGTATTGTTAGAGCAAAGAAAGTTACGTGAGTGCATTAATCAGATTTAATTTGGGTTATGTATCCTTGGGGGATGCGACACGATGTGGTAACGGCATTCTCTTCATTTTTATAACCAATTTACACGAAGACAATGTCATACATAATATATTATACCAGGGGAAGACAGAAGCTTGCTCTGTGACGTCACTGCTTTCTGCTCTCACTGCTCGCGTTGTACCTCTGCGAGGAGCATGTGAAATGTAGGCATCAGTGAACAGGGGGGAAGAGAGGGGCATTAGTATTGCGGGCAGCGGGAATTTAGGGGGTTAGAACTTACGTAATACGTGTTTCCGAGTTAATGAAACATCAATCGATTTTTTTGATAGTTTATCGGTTAATTACAGCGCAGCAGTTTAACATATTATAAATAATTCTATTTATCTATTCTGTGAGAACAATTCCCTTTCCACAAAATCTATGTCCTTTGACAAAAATAGACAATAGGCTACTATCATTTGAATTAACATAATTCACTACAGTAAAAATGATAAAAAAAATGAACTGAATTAATTACCATACAAGCTCGTCTGCACCTTAGATTATACAAGATTACAGTAACAATTTTCTGACTTTCCTGTCTCTTTTTCTTTAACAAGTTTATCAATGTTGGGACGTAATGTTTGAGCAATATTTAATCGAAGACTACATTTAGGTTGTGATTTAACAATGTACTTCTTAATTTGAGCTTTGCACATTTCATTGGTGAAAAAAATTGTTCGGCCACATATGTCGATCCAAAATTACATAATATTCGTGCGGCAAGTCTCGGGAATCTGGTTTCAGAGAAATTTCTGTAAAAGTTACCCAAGACCACTTTACGTTCGTATTTGTCCTTTAACAGATCGTCGCATTGTAAGTTTAGCAGTTCCAACTGATACCGGCAAGGAACGTCTTTGACATTAACTGAATATGGGGTAGCAAAAAGTTTAAACATTGGAGAAAGGTTTTCCACATCCTGAAACCTCGATTCGAACTGAAGAAGAATGTTTTGCAGAACTAACACATGTTCTGCAGAGAGAACACTATCAGGATCGCGTACTTGCAATAACTTTGAAAAATGCTCCGTATTTCCAACCAGTTGTTCTACCCACAGAGCTAAAGTGAATAGGTCCTCTAGTACCTAGCTCTAGCGTACTCTAAACACCCCTACTACCGTGCGCTCTTGCTGACGTCACACACAAGGGATCCGCATGCTCTTGCTCCACAAACGTCATCACAAGACGTACTTGACTTCCCCTGTATTATACTAAGAGGCAAGCTTTATTTGGGCAGAGGAAGATATGTGAGTTTCACGTAAGATTTTTGAAGTGAAACTTCTTTAGCCGCGCTAGGAGTAAATCGAGAGCTAACGCAAACTTGCGTCAAGGGCAAAATCATTACGAAATTAGCGGGGCTGTGACGGAACGGAGTGCACCGAAAACAATCAACTCAATGATTAGGCTTAATAAAAAGTTCAAAGATCCAAAATTTAAAAAATCCAAAATTCAAAAAATCTAAAATTCCAAAATTAAAAAATTAAAAGATCAAAAATTTAAAAAATCCAAGATCGAAAATTTAAAAAGTCTAAAAACCCAAAATTAAAAAGTCCAACAATCTAAAATTGAAAAAATCCAATAATCCAAAATTGAAAAAATCAAAAAATTAAAACAAGTTTCACTTCTGTCGCGTGGCGTTCCACGGAGACTTTATTTATTTTTAAAGCGAAAACGACTTTTTTTTACCATCAAACCAGCAAAGTCCCTTATGTGAACAATACGCAAAAAATCTGTGAATATTTCTTACAATAAATTCATTTCAATGAAAGGAAAAGTAAGGTTGTTTTATGAATGAAACAACAAATGAAAATAAACTATATGTGTGCAAAAAAAAATAAACGACAAGATGATGTAAGAATGAAGAACGATATCAATTTCGCAGTCGAACAGTTTTTCTCATCACAAACTTACAGTGCATCGTCATAGAAACAAACTTAAAAAAAAAAAAAACACAGCGTACTATGTAATACATGTTGTGCTGACAGTCTTATGTCTACAGAAAAAGAGTGAAAGAAGTGAAATGAAATGGATCCTGCGTGTCACAATTCAGACTGGGGAGGAGGCGGGGGGTGACAAGGGGGGTGGAATAAAGAAGGATCTTAGCCCCTTCTACATCACTTTTCTTTACTTAAATCTACTTTTATTTGATTTTCTTGTGCTGCATTTTAATATCGCCTTTTTCCATATTCATCCATCAGCATCCCTCCCTTTCTTTTCTCCAGTCACTTCTAAATACGAGTATATCCACACCATAGCAGCTAAAAGACAGTGGCGGCCTTATGACACAGTGGAGTCGTGGTATTAGAATTTTTTAGACAGTCGAAGGTAAAGCTGCGTCTCCATTGATATACATTTAACACCAACATGTCACTATTAACAAGTTGATATTGACAATATGAATGAAATATGAAGATCGCACAATGTGCAAAAGTGGGTTATTTTGTACAGAATGATGTTAGGGACTCTTGTCTCTTGTCACATGACATCACGTGGTATCTCTCACATACTTTCCCGCATCTTTTGCATACACATAATGGTCCCGGCTCATGATAACTGACGTTTGTACATATCAGGTGGTGAAAACCATGCACTGCGTATCTCGTCATTATATGCCTCAGCTCGTAGTTACTCTGCATCCATTCTTGGGTAGTCATAGCGTCCGTACCGTAGAAATCGGGCCATATCGCGTCCCTCTTCTGTAACATCTCCTGTAGCAGCCCTTCATATGCTCTTGTATTTGGAAGAAGTCTACCTATTCGTAGTTCCTCTATGTAAAAATTCTCTCTGGTAAGCATATACACCAGGCGGTTTGGTGTGAATTTTGAAAGGCATAACACTTTCTTTAGATAAGTTGTTTTGACTTTCTCAAGTTCTTGCAGTTGTTTCTTTGTCATATGTGTCCATATGTTTTCCAGACCGTACGTGGCAATCGGTGAGATCTTTATATGAAACAATTTTATGGCGGTGTCGAGTGATATTTTGCTGAGCTGCTTTATGTCATGCATTGCTTTCACTGCTGCTGACACTCTTTCTCGAATGTGCATAGAGAATATATTTCCGGTTGTTTGGAACACCATACCTAAATACTGACAATATGTATATTGCAATTTCGCGTTCCAATTGACTTGACATGCAAACTCAGCGTGTTGCACTTAACATTTTCAGATGTTAATTCGTTTTCCGGAGAAAATGGACAACATGTCAAGTCAATTGCCTAGTCGGTCGATATCGGCTTTGTTTCGGGAATTTCCGGGAAACAAAAAGCGATCGCCTGCTTAATCGGCTTTGGTTCGGGAATTTCCGTGTACACGAAAAGCAGTTGACAGCTTCCTCAATATTGCCGGCATCCCTTTTGTATTATGTGAGTATTTGGTATATCAGTGTTCTCAATAGTATTGCATCTACTTTCAAAATTATTTTTATGGCATACTCCATTGTTAAAAAATGTGATAGTTATTTTGAAAAGATCAAGACATCTATACAAAATTAGTATTTAAGAAAGTCATAGACAGTTAACAATAAGATAATAACGAGTATATAAAATTACTCTAATTTCGTAATGTTGGCGTTTTCTTTTTGAATGACCGCGCCAACACATGTTAACCTAAACATTGTAGTGGAGACAGTTGTTAATTGGCAAACCACCTGACTTGTATACATCAACAAGTTGATGATAAACATTTAACATACGTTAGCTGCAACATGTTGATGCTAAATGTATATCAATGGAGACGCAGCTTTAAATAAAGCAATTTCTAGGGTAGATGGCATTAATTAAAGGGACTATTCCACTCATGCACAGCGTGTTTGATATTGACCAATAACGTTTAGCAATTCCTCGGATATAAAATGCTTTCCATTAATATGAGGATGCCATTTTATCAGGTAAAATCGCTAGTTACTCGACAAGTAAGCATAAATGTACAGTGATTAATACGTCAGATGCTGCCATTAAGCAAGACGAAAACATATTATTTTATACAACATAACTTTTTTGGAAATTGATTAAAAAAACATTTCGATTCGGTGTAAGCCAGTTGGTGTGCTTACATTATGTTCTGCTTACCTGAATGAAATTAACTATGTCTTATATGCACCATTGGTAGCATTGGTCACAACATGGTAACTCGAATCGATTCTGAGTAGATGGCCCAACGTGCCATATACCACTTTACAGCTGAAAATATTCTCTATCCAACGGTATGTTTAAACTTTTTTTTCACGGACATCACCTTAGCATATGCTTTCATATCTTCTTTCATGACATAGGTACATCTTTCTCAGGAACTACTGGAAGGATTTTCATGAAATTTTGCACACCTGTTTCTAGAAACAGCTTGCACATTTAAGTGGAACAGAATTTCAGTGTAAAGAATATAAACAATATTATGACTGAAAGATCATAGAAAATTTTGTAAAAAAAAATTGTCAAATTAAAACAAAAAACACAGAGAATTTATTGAAACAATGTGACAGAAAGCTATTGCACTTAAATGTGTCCATATTAGTGTAGATAATTTTTTATGTGGAGAGAATTGAAAATTCTTATTGGCTGTAGGAAAAATATGTACCGAAAGATAGAAATGCGAAAAAAATATTCAAAATTTCATTCCACCACTAATAAATCATTATTATTTTTTTTAAATTATCAAAATCAGAGAAAATCTTCCTAAATATGTGTTTCAAATTTCAGTAGGTTATTTACTAAAATGCAGGATATATGGAATTGCAAATACGTCAGTGTTAATCTCTAACCGTCTCCCCTAAATTCCACAGCCGCCTCTGCTTGGAGTCATAGTACCAGGAGATACAATTTGCCTCTTCATGATATACAAGTTTTTGTTTGTTTCTTGTCTCCTATCTCTCCTGTTTTATCGATTCTTACCGTCATCCAGGAACGCAATCTCTCCCATCTCCTCAATAATTACTCCCCCGTCTGACATTTTCTTAACTGTCGACAGAACAATATATTGTATTCCCATGGCACTTCATCATCTTCTGTAGCGGACTGACATATTGTTTTTGAGATTCTCGTCTTTCTTCCTGTTCTCCTATTTGTAGGAAACGTGTCGGAAAATACAGACTTTAGGAATTTCATATATATAAATTCCTTTTCCTCTTATGTTTCTAGTTTTTGTTGCACTGTTCCTTTTTTTCTTCCAGTTCTCCCTTCTTCTAATAAAACCTGTTTGAATCTCTGCTATTGTCTTAGGTTTCTCACATAGTTTCTTGTAATATCTGTACCATTCGTCAGAAATAAATCTACAGTAGATTCAGAATTCTGTATTATGAAGTTCTAGCGCCCGGATTTCATCGATAAGGGTTAAGGCAGGGCACTCATTGCCCATCTCCATAATTGGATGGGAATTTTTTTTTAATTCAGCTGTCTTTATACTCCTTTTAACTGCAAGGCCATATCAGGTGTTCTATACAGTAGGTAGTAGTGTGTATTTATTTTCACAAAAAAATTCTCACACATAAATCACATTATTTACATTAACCGGCGCACGGGTCGGTGTCGACCATACGTGCTCACTGCATACACTTAAATTATTACCCCATAAAAAACCCAATTGAAAAAAAAAACTATATTCTATTATTTACATAACCCCAGACGTAATACAGTAGGTAAGGCCATAGGCGTAACCAGGCCGACCATACGGGGGGGGGGTTATAACATCCGCGGGGTCTGGGGGGGTATAAAAATTATGATGCAAAATAATGAGTTTTAAGCTTCCGGGGGTCCCCCCCCGGAAAATTTTAAAAATTAAGACGCAAAATAACGAGTTTTAAGCTTCCGGGGGTGTGCCCCCGGAAAATTTTAAAAATTAAGACGCAAAATAACGAGTTTTAAGCTTTCCACGCTTTATACTTGTATTAAGTAATTTATGGGCAGACTTAAAAAAATTATACAATTTCCCTCTTTTTAATCAATGGGGGGGTTCAAACCCCCAAACCCCCCCCCTCGGTACGCCTATGGGTTTGGCCATGCAACTATTGATTGTCAATTGTTTCTATCATTGGTGTATTTTTATGGAGTAAATTTCAACTGATATTAATTTAAATGGATATGATACTGGATGAAATGGTGAGGATGAGTCATGGTATGTAAATACCCAATTCGACATTTCTCTTTATGACTGGGGAAATCCCAAGTCCAATTGGACGGCCAAAGGATTTGAAGCTGGGACCTACCGAATGCGAGTCCAAGACGTTACAAATGGGATTTTAAGAAATCAACTAACGTTTAGACAATTTATTCTTCCTAAACTTTCTTCTATGACGTTTGCTTGTTGGGCGATGACATAAACACAACCGAGAGATATGCAGGCAGTTTTTCGATACCTGCGGGTATGTTGGACTAGGAATTAATACAGAAAATAAAACTAAGTATATGGTCATGAAACGTCAAAACAATGCTCTAAAAAATATTAGAATAGCCGATAAATTGTTCGAACAAGTGGAGAAATTCAAATATCTATGAGCAATAATTACAGACACAAATAATATTAAGGCAGAAGTTAAGCGTAGACTCAAATCAGCAAATGCCTGCTTTTAAGCAGTTAAGAAACTCTTATCTTCTCGTCTTCTGTCCAGAAATCAAAATATAATAATTTATAAGACTATTATTCTCCCGGTTGTATTATATGGATGTGAGATATGGTAGCTTATTCTTCGGGAAGAACATAATCTGAGAGTGTTCCAAATCAGGGGGCTTAGGAAAATATTTAGACCTAAGAAAGATGAACATCGGGACTGGAGGAAACTGCATAACGAAGAGCTTCATAACCTGCACTCTTCACCACATGTAGTGAGGGTAATTAAATCAGGGAGGAAGAAATGGGCTGGACATGTTGCGCGCATGGGGGAGGAAAGACATACCTAGGAAGTACTGAATGGGAGACCCGAAGGAAAAAGACCTCTTGGAAGACCAGAACGTAGGTGGGAGGACGGTATTAGGATATGTTTAAAGGAAGTAGGATTTGCGAGGGATGAATTGATGGGCTTTGGAGTTGTCATTGAGTAAGTAAGTAAGTAAACTTTCTTCTACAGTTTTTCGAAAAACCAGACCTAGTAAAGTGTGTGAATGTTTTGCTCAACTCCACCAATGAGACATGTGAGATATAAATCTTAACGACAAGTAGAGAGAAGAAGATTTTATGCTTTTAGTGAGAAGTATATTAATGGTAACACGAAAGATACAACAAATTACAAAAAACAGTTTTTCTACTTCTAAACAAGAAGTTTTACAGTTGGATGATATGAGACGGACAGAGAGAGAGAGAGAGAGAGAGAGAGAGAGAGAGAGAGAGAGAGAGAGAGAGAGAGAGAGAGACAGACAGACAGACAGACAGACAGACAGAGAAACGGAGTTCAACAAATTGGTTTCTTTTACAAACCCATGTCTCTGTACAGATACTTTTGAAGCCAAATTAATTAACTTATCTTAAATTAGGTTTTTTTTAACTTGTGGATCAAACGAAGAGAGATAGGGAAACGAATTTCATCCGTACACCGAGCGACAGCAGCAAACAAACAAACAACATACAAATTAAAAGCAAACAAAGAAATTAATCATAGAGGACTGAAATGTTGAATATGGAAAAAACAGGTAAGCAAACATTTTACCTAAATCTAGTAAATTAAAACGCTGGCTAATATAAATCCAAGGAAAGCATAGGCTACGCTTAAATTTCGGGAAATGGTCAACGGAAAATACAGCCTGAGTAAATATCGATTGATTTTGTTTACTAGGATTAATCTGTAATGTGTCTTCTTACGCTTGTTTCGGTTGCGTGCACATTGGCACAGGTGCACATCGGCACAGTCAAATTTTCGTGCACATTGGCATAATATTTTTATCTTGCAATATCATCGTGCTCATCGCCACACTCCCTTCGTAGGGGTGGACATAGAAACAAAGTTGGAATTACATTATCGTATTGAAGGCAATGGAGTTCACAGTAACTGCTAGATAGACAGAAAGACAAACACTTCTTTTTATTATTATAGATACATATTGTGTACATTAATACTATAATTTTATTGTTTAGAAATCAATCATAAAGTATCTGCCTGCGATTGAATGAGACTTTGGATTAACCTAACCTAATCTGATCTGATCTAACCTAACCTAACCTAACCTAACCTAACCTAACCTAACCTAACCTAACCTAGTTTAACCTAACTTAACCTAACCTAACCTGACTTAACCTATCTACGACAAAAACGGCCGTTTTCCTTAGCCGCGGTAGCTAAGGGGTGCTGCCTTGGAGCCGTGGTGAAGGAGGCTGTAGGTTTGAGTCTCTATGTCCACCCCTGGCCCCAACGGGTTGTGTGGCGATGAGCACGATAATATTACAAGATAAAAATACTATGCCAATGTGCACGAAAATGCGACTGTGCCGATGTGCACCTGTGCCAATGTGCACGACACCCTTGTTTCCCATAATGCAATACGAACTCAAGCGTTATTTAAAGGGAATACCAGCTGTTTCGATACACCTGGGACAATCCATGGAAAACTCTCTTAGTCACAAATTTTTAATTTTAGTGTATTTTCTTTCTAATAGGGACTATGCATTATTAAAAGAAAAGAGTGCGTGGAACGCCACGCGACAGAAGTAAAATTTTATTTAATATTTTAAATTTGTCATTTTTTGATTATTGAATTTTTTCAATTTTGCATTATTGGACTTTTTAATATATTGGGTTTTTGGACTTTTTAAATTTTGGATTTTTGGATGTTATAATTTTTAATTTTGTTTTTTTTTTTTAATTTTAGACATTTGTATTTTTAATTTTGGATTTTTAATTTTTTTAATTTTGGATTTTTGGATTTTTTAATTTTGGATCTTTGAATTTTTTAATTTTGGAATTTTTAAATTTTGATTCTATGAATTTTTTATTTTTTGGATTTTTTAATTTTGTATTTTAATTTTTTTAATTTTGGATTTTTAGATTTTTTCAATTTTGGTATTTTCGATTGATTCATTTTTAATTTTTTTATTTTTAAATTTTGGAATTTATTATTTATTAAATGTTGGATTTTTTGATGTTTTAATTTTTAATTTTTAATTTTGTTTTTTTTTAATTTTTGAAATATGTATTTTTTTATTTTGGATTTGCGCGGTAATGAACCTCCGGGTTCCATAAAATAGATAATATACCTTTAGATTGCTTAGGAATTGTCTATTGCCATTGAGGAAGTAAGGTCTGAAAAATTTCCTTTGATTACTCCTAATCATTGAGTTGATTGTTTTCTGTGCAGTCCAGAATGGTGATTTATGAGATTGTGTATTGGGGCTAGAATTAATGTCTGTCCGTCTATTTGTCTGCCGTGTGCTTTATCGGATTTTCGTGAAACTTGGTATACGCATTTATAACGTCCATGGGAAGAAGCCTATTGATATTGGACCAAATCGGTTAACAGGTACCGGAACAATGCACCTCGAAGCTGGGTGGTTTAGCTTTTTGTTTACAAGTCTTTTTAATTGTTTATGCATGATTTGGGTAAGGTATATGAATCTGTGCTTCATTTAATCTATCTATCTATCTATATATATATAAAAGGCTTTGTCCTGACTGACTGACTGATTGACTGAATGACAGGAATCAATGTACAGCCTAACCTATAACAGGTAGAGACTTGGAATTTTGACAGTACCTTCGTTGCATAATGTAGGTGCTCACTATGAAAGGATTTTGAAAAATTCTGATTTTAATGCCAAAAATTAAATGTTTTTGAAAATACTTAATCCCTTTTTACATAGAATTATCAATTCCAAATCACAGAATATATTGTTGCCAAATGGTATCAGGTGGGCTTGGAAAAAACAAATGAAATGCACTTTTGACAAACAAGAGAAGTTATCAAAATAATTCATGTTATAAATAAATATTACAGAATGAAATCCACTAAAATAATGGAATCACATAACTTTCTCTACCCTGGACATAGAGAAAACAAAACGAGGTATGGTAATGTGTATATTATTATATTATATCGCAGGTTTCTGGAGAGAAAAGTATGAAAGTGATAATGCTTCCTGTTTAATTTCATCTCCAAAACGGTTTTATGGTAATATAAGAGTGGGAAATTTCCCGCCTCGATATTACAACTTTATGTTACTGGAATTTCTGTTTCTTCTTATTTAAACCTCTACCAGGCTTGCTGTGCACTGTACAAGCGATGGGATGCAAAATTCTAGATCCTCTATGAGCCATAAAAAACTATATCAAGCGTTTTCTGAGGGAATAGTTTGAGTGTAATAAGTCGTTCTTCCTATTTCAAATTATAAATGCCTATATAAGGACCTAGAATTTCAAATTGAAAATCCTTCATAAGTTAATTTCCAATTACAAAATACAAAACCCGGGCGACGCCGGGTTTTTTAAGCTAGTCTCTATATATAAGAGGTATTGTCCTTACTGACTGAATTACTGACTTAATGAATGACTGACAGAGAATCAACGTAGAGCCTAAACTATAATAGGCAGAGACTTGGAATTTTGGCAGTACCTTCGTTTCATAATGTAAGTGCTCACTAATAAAGGATTTTGGAAAACGTTAATTTTAAATGCCAAAAATAAAATGTTTTAAAGGAAACATAATACCTTTTTACACAGAGTTATCAAATCCAAATTACATTTCATGCACAGTTCACATGACAACAGTGTATTGTTGGCAATGATCACAGGTAGCTTTGGAAGTGAATGACACGGGACTTTAACAAATTAGAGAAGCTATCGACAGAATTCATTAAAGTAAATAACTAACGAAATCCATGAAAATAATGAACAATGCTACCCGGACATAGAGAATACCATTTTCTCACTTCACATTTTGATGTAGGCCTAGAATAAGAGTTCGTATTGCAGGGACAGCATTTTCAGTTGTTTCAGTCTGAGTGTATGCCAAAGAGTATGCCATATCAGAGGTCTGTAAAAAATTCTATCCACTGATATGCTATTCATAGCTGTATGCTTTGAATTTTTAGTGAAGAAATATGGATATTTATCATAGGCCCTAAGCATATAAGGGACACAAAATAGGGTGAAACATTTATGTAAAAACGATGTCAGTGTTAATAAATATAACATTTTAATTATCTTTATGTTACATAAATTATTTAAATAAAACATCTAGTAGTTGAGTATGCACCGCAGTACCGTACAGTTTAAAAGTGACCTCTAAGGTTGCCAGGTGATGGCAGAAGTATCACCACCAAAAGGGAATTTTCGTATTTTTTAATACCGAACCAGTTAAATATCAAGTAATTAAGCAGAGATAAGATTTATAATTAGCTTCCAAGATGATAAAAAGTATTCTCAAAAGAATCCAGTAATTACCTTCCTATCGGCCTTCTGAAAACTTTCTCTCCTCACTAACATTACCTCCGCTATTTCTTTAAAACCTTGCACAAAGTTCTTAAAGCGAAATCAAATATTTTCTAAAAGAGAAAAGGAAAAGGATGTAAATTGAGGTTTTAATCTAATTTCTCACAGAATTAAAAGGGCATATGCTACATCAAACTTTACCTAGCCAAGTACATTTTTAATATAAATTTAATTCGAAAATAAAATAACATATACAGTGAACGCCGCTTATTGTGATCACTTCGGGGTTCAGCTAATCTGATAGTATTAACCGACTGATAACAATAGCCGAAGGAATTTAATGTAGGTTAATTCAGTATGTACGAGATACTGAAAGTCGTGGGCAACATTTTTTCACAATCTTCATCTTTATTTGTAAGTGAAACCAAGTTTTATCATCTCAATCTACAGACCTTTCTTTCACTTATCCACATAGTCTCCGTTTTTTTTCCCCACACATGTTTAATTAAAATCCGAAAAAGCGTAGGCCTATTTGAGTTATGGTGCGTACAGACACACGGACAGACGGACGGACAGACAGACGGACAGACATTTTTTCGGCTCCCACACAATCTCATAAAGTACCATACTGGCACTTAATAAACAGAGGACCTAATATTAAGGATTCAATAATTATTATATCTGTTAAATTATGTAGTACTTAGGCTACATAGGCTATGCTAAACTTTGGCTAGACCATTCAATCCAAGTCGTTTTCAAGAAAGGCGATACATAGGGGAAGATTTTCAACTTATACCCTTAGCAACCAGGGAAGGCGGTTGAGGCCAGGTAGGTTCCTTTACACGCTAGCAGCCTCACATTTACAAGCAGAGGGAATTATGACCAACCGTAATTTCCTCCCCATGAGTCACCTAGTCTACTTCAATCAGTCAATCTTACATTTTTTTAATATGTCATTTTATCTTAAAATGTTTGTTATATATCAATTCTACATATAATTACAAGAAAAATGACACCTAACAATGTATAATTTACTTTAATAGGAACATAGAACTTGAAAGCAGTTTTCTCGTAACTTTTATTTATGTATTTGTTATAAATCTTCCTATTAAAGTAAATTATACATTGTTTGGTGTCATTTTTCTTGTAATTATGTGTAGAATTGATATATAACTAACATTTTAAGATAAAATGACATATTAAAAAATCTAAGATTGATTGATTGAAGTAGACTAGGTGACTCATGGGGAGGAAATTACGGTTGGTCCTAATTCCCTCTGCTTGTAAATGTGAGGGTGCTAGCGGGTCGAAGGAACCTACCTGGCCTCAACCGCCTTCCCTGGTTGCTAAGGGTATACCTGTAAACAGAAAAAAATAGTTCAGTATTCAGAAACCATTCTCATAATGTGTAATTTCATTTCAAATAATCAGGATCCAGATTTTCAGGTTTGTGTAAACCCTCATTATCTTTTAAACTCCGTGGCGCTACATCCCTGAAGGGACAAGGCCTACATCCCGACCGCTGCGCCATCTACCATAGCCAGATGCCAGGATTGGGGATCATGTGGTCAGCATGCCGACACCCACGGCCGTTAATGGTGGTTTCCATGACCGGAGGCACTACTTCTCTATCAAGTAGTTTCTCAATTTGAATCACGTTCCAGAACTCGCTACCTCAGAAAAATTCGAGGAGGTACCGGGCATCGAACCCGGGCCGACGGATATGTAGTCAGCGACGCTAACCACAAGACCACGCTGGCGGTCGTATTATCTTTTAGGCCTATTAAAATAGTTTTGAGAATATTCGAAAACAGGGGGCTTAGGAAAATATTTGGGAGTTAAAAAATGAAAATGGGGACTGGAGAAAAATGCATAACGACGAGCTTCATAACCAGTACTCTTCACCGGTTATAGTAAGGGCAATTAAATCACGGATGAAAAAACACGTTCATGGGGGAGAAAAGACATTTCTAAAATATATTAACTGGTAGACCCAAAGGGAAAGGACCACTTGGAAAACTAGGTGGGAGGACAATATTAGGATAGATTTAAGGGAAGTAGGATTTGTGAGGGATGGTTGGATTTAGTTAGCACAGAATAGGGTTGAATGGGGCTCAGGTAAGCGCGGCAATGAACCTTCGGGTTCCATAAAATTGATAATATTCCTTTAGCTTGCAAAGGAATTGTCTATTGCCATTGATTAAGTAAGTTTTAAAAAAGTTCTATTTTAGTTTGTTACCGAATCTATTCATAGTAAGAAGAGCACTGAGGTTTTACTATCCTTTAAGAACCAAATTTATGTATTAATGTATTATGTAATCTTCGAGTTAAATCATCCGCGAGCACTGAGTTTAAAAGCAATTATGTGAGATTTCAGTGAAATAGTTCGGTCCTATATATAACAATTCTGATTTGAGAATGAAAAATCCTCACATTTAATAAAATGCGGTATTCCGTTGAACTTATTTCCCTGCTTTTATTCAGTTTTTAAGGTGAGGATTTTATACGTAAATAGCAGTAAAAGTTTAAGTTTCACTAACTACAAAAACACGTTGAAAAAATCTGGTAAACTGATGTAGGCCTAACAAAGTGCCAGAATGTTTTTGTTCAATCAGTAATTATAATTGCAGTATGATAGGCAGAAAATAAGTTGTTTTTTAATCAGATTAACATTATCCAACATCAGCAGAACTATATATTTGTGATATCTTGACAAACGCACACTCAAATAAAATATTTAAAATTTAAAAAAAAATCCATATAAAATTGGTCTGCTCCGTGATTTGAAGAAGGGACCTTTAGAATACGAGTCCAAGACGTTATCATATTGGCCACTTCGCTCAGTTTAGCGGTCTCGTTTGATAAGCACATGTGAAAAATAGTGTTATTTGTCAAAGCTAAATGTATTCCAACTTAAAATTCTTAAAATAGGCTGCGTCAACATTTCACAAAATTCAGTGGCAAAGAACTCGCTAATTATTTCAGTAATATACCTTCTGTATATAACATTATTCATGTAGTACTCAATTTCAACTTGATCAACGAAATAAACAAACATATGACTGCATTGGAGCCAAAGCCCTCAGTGATTAGAAATGCGACACTGTAGTATAGACATGATTAAGAAAAAGCGACCTTTAATTAGTTGTTACTCTGGTACCGGTCAACCGATTTGGTCCATTATCAATGGACTTCTTCACATGGACATTATAAACGCGTAAAGTTTCATGAAAATCCGATTAAGCGTATTTCAGTTATTGCGCCTTTCGTATATATTACCATAAAAAAGGCACTAAATTGTGCATTATTCCGGTACCGGACAACCAACTTAGTCCAATATCAACAGATATCTTTTCATGGACATTAAAAAACGCGTATACCAAGTTTCTGGCTCACTGTTAGCCTATATCAGCAAAACCTGATTTTATTAAACAGTTTATTCAGGGTCCACGAAATGTCATGAATTAAACAGTTTAGGCCTACTATGGTATATTTGTGCATACATATTGAACGGTAAAAATTATGGATACTGAGTAGCATAGGCGTAACCAGGCCGACCATATGGGGGGGGGTTAACATCTGGAGAGGGGGGTTCCGGGGTCCTCCCCAAGGAAAAGTTTAAAAATTAAGATGCACAATAACGAGTTTTAAGCTTCCCACGCTTTAAACTCATATTAAGTAATTTATAAGCAGATTTTTAAAGAAAGGTGATATATCACAATAATGAAATAAATAGTACAATTATTCCTTTTTTAATCAATGGGGGATGGGGTTCAAACCCCCACAAAACCCCCCTCGTTACGCCTATGCTGAGTAGGGCTCCATATTGGTCAGTGCCCCAGGCCCCCATCACTGTTGGTACGCCACTGAGTGTAGGGCATTCACATAGTAGCATGAAATATTCCAAATTGGCGCCCGGACTGCCTAGAGTCACTATTTAAAACCAAATCATATTTTGCTTACATGTGACTGGTGTAAGGGCACTAAACCGGCATGTATGTTAGCTAGTGCAATGGGAGGGGGTCCAGGGAAATATTGACGAATCACACCATGGGGCCCCGTACACCACTAAATACATAGATATGGAGGACATGGCCCGATTACACATCATTACATGGGAGCTCGGTTAAGTGCAGACATTGTACTGGCATGTCCAGATATCATATCCAACATGCTCGGGATTAAAGTACAACACCTCTGTGCAGTGACACCATTTAATTTATAGGGGGTTACCAAAATGAGGTTTTATTGCCATCAGAGGGTGTTATATGCGAATGTACGAGGGAGAATGAAATGGAAATAGTAGCTATATTGCGATACATACGGATCAAGGAAAGAGTTTGAAAAAACGAGGCGCTTGCGCCGAGTTTTTTTCAATTTCCGAGATCCGTTATGCGCTTACGGCACGAGTATTGCATGCTGTTTTTTGCATGATGATTATTTAT
This sequence comes from Ectobius pallidus, assembly GCA_964059195.1. Classification (NCBI taxonomy): domain Eukaryota; kingdom Metazoa; phylum Arthropoda; class Insecta; order Blattodea; family Ectobiidae; genus Ectobius; species Ectobius pallidus. The sequence continues at coordinate 15,656,189 of CAXKWD010000003.1, forward strand.
ATCAATTTAATTATATTAATTGTGATATTACCTGAAAATATTATGTATATACATTCATGAAGAAAGATGTTTATTTCAGAAAGTGATTCGCATGTGTTTGTTGTTATGCGAACCGAATATTTGTCCTGGGGGGCCTTGTCCATAAATGCTTGTATTATGATGTGCCGTAAGCAAATTCATAACCGCACGGAAACACTTACCGCACATAGCAACAAGATTGCGTGTGGGAATGTCAACTTACGATCCACGGCAACAACATTCGTAAGTACCACTAATTAGTTAAGTCGTGCAAAAAAGCAATTAATTTTTTCCCACTATTTTACTGCACGAAGAATGTTTGCTTGTAATTATTTTTCTACATAGTCCCCTCCTAGTTCAACGCACTTAAGCCATCGGATAGGAAGTGCTTCGATACCGCGTGAGACTAAAATGACTAAAGTGTATGGTGAAAGTTGTATGAACCGTGGAAATTTTTACAAGTGGGTAGAACAGTTCAAAAGTAGTCGAGAATCAGTGACTGACGAACACCGTTCTGGCCGGCCTGTTGAAGTTGCGATTTAACACCCTCTGATTTCCTTTTCTTTGGTTCACTGAAGGAGGCATACGTGGGAAGAAGTTCCAGGATAACGAGGATGTCAAGAAATTTGTGGGAAATTGGCTCCGACACCAAGACAAAGAGTTATTTGCAGCTGGTATAAAAAAGCTAGTAACCCGTTGGGACAAGTGCATAAATGTTGATGGGGATTATGTTGAAAAGTAGGAAAAGGCTTGTTTCTCCAGGTCAGTTTGTCTCTTTAATTATTGAATGGCCCTCGTAGTTTGAGCAAGATTTTCTACTGAAGTAAATGAAAAAAAAAAGACCAAATGTGTTTTGGAAAGCAATATTGAGGTAAAGTAAAGAGTATGGAAGTTATCTCTGTGTAGGAGACAGATACAGTAAGAATCTTAGAATGTAAATTCCAAGGAGCAGCAGCAACAGAAGTTGGGCGTAACAAGAACACGCCTGGAGGTAAACTAGAGCAAGCTCCAACCCTCCCGTGGGATTTACTTTGAATACTAAGCAATCAAATTATCGATATTCATCAATACAGGAGGGTTCACAACTCTTGTATTCCACACGTGTTCTGTGAGGGGAATCCCAGGTGACTTCGTACAGTCTCTCCTAAAACAACATACACCTTAACAATTCTATACTTAACCCGCCATTGCTTTGATCGCTTCAGGTGAGCATTTCTCTCATTATGCGACTACTTTTGTCATTTTTTGGTGCGCAGGGCCGGATTGGTCCTTCGGGAGTATTTGGGAAATTTCTAAGTGGACCGGCACTATATGGGGCCGATTTATTAAAAGCCAGAATGGTAGGCCTACTTTATAAGATTGTGTGGCGGACGGGAAATGTCTGTCCGTCTGTCCGTCTGTCCATGTGTCTGTACGCGCGATAACTCGAATAACTTACGCTTTATCGATTTTAATGAAACTTAGTATACGCATTTATAACGACCATGGGACGAAGCCTATTGATACTGGACCAAATCGGTTGACCGGTACCGGAGTAATGCCCAATTTATCGCCTATTTTATGGTAATATGTTATAATTTATCAAATGCAAATCAGTTCTCATGGTTCAGAGTACCTGAAAACGTATATTTATGTTTAAAAATCAACAAATCTACGGTACCTATGGTTGGTTGGTGACTTTGTACAGTCTCTCCTAAAACATCATAAACCTTAACAATTTTATACTTTACCCGTCATTGCATTGATCGCTTCAGGTGAGCATTTCTCTCATTATGCGACTACTTTTGTCATTTTTTGATGAGCAGGGCCGGATTGGTCCTTCGGGAGTAGCAGGAATTTTCCAGATGGGGCGGCACTATAGGCCTATGGGGCTGATTTATTAAGTGCCAGAATGGTACTTTATGAGATTGTTTGGTGAACGGGAAATGTCTGTTCGTCTGTCTGTCCGTGTGTCTGTACGCGCGATAACTCAAATACGCTCAATTGGAAAGTGATAATAATTGAAATATGCAATATTCATGTTTGAAATTGTTTAATATAAGTTATGGGGATTCTCAAAATCGTGTACAACTTTTTTTTTAAATCTCTCTTTATTTTAAGATACAATTCAAGATTTGGTTAAAATATCTTATGTAAAACACATAACTACGTCTGCCCAAAAGTAAGACTGAGTTTCTGCAAGCAGTGGCTGGCTTATTGGTAAACTTCAGAGAATTTCTTAGAAAAAATTATTTCAAATAAAATTTTAGCTCTTTACATGGTTTAAACAAAATCGTTTTCGAGAAAATCACGAAAAACTAGATCTTGTTCTTGTAAAGTGGCATTGTTAGTAGAGAAAGTCGTAGCCATTGTTCGTGTCAAACCCCTAGAAGGTATCCAACCCAAATACAAAATTGTATTTTCATAGGATTTTTCGTTCTGGAGATAGGCTGTTCACAGACACATAGAGACACACCTAGACGTGTTATTTATGTGAAAAAACTCAACTTCGAATTTCGTGGTCAAATACAATACTTCCTCTATCTCTAGTATATATGCTACACGCATAGGAAGTACTAAATGTTTGTCGGTCTAGGTGACGCAGTTAGTACCGGCCTGGCTTTCTGTGCTTAAGGTTGCTAGTTCGATTCCGGCACAGATCGATGTCATTTATGTGTAGCCTACATAAATGTTTCAGGCCCATGTCAGTAGATTTACTGGCATGTAAAAGAACTCCTGCGCGACTAAATAACGGCGCACCGACGACGGTCACAGGCCTAAGTTGTAGTACATTCCCGTCGTTTGATAACCATATACCAACCAACCAATAAATGTTCGTTTGTAATAGTTGTACTTACTTAAGATATGATTTTATTAAAAAGAGTATTGCGTTTTCATTTGTTTGTGTAGTAACTAACTTATTAGATGTGCGACTGTCAACTTACGATCCATGGCAACGACATTGGTATGTTGGTATGTACTAGAAACAGGTCTCTTTGTCCAAAGAGATATGATATAACAGGAAGAAGGTACTGCTCGAAGACAGCGAGGAAGAAACAGATAAATTTTATACGCAGGCCTACAGTGTTTTGTGGTATGCGAAAGGAGTCTGAACGGAAAAGAAAGGGGAACTGTATAGTAGGCGTTGAGAAAGAAGAACCGTAGGTTACATGAGAAGGGGGGAAAGTGTGAAATAGGAGGAGCACGGGTGAAAGGAAATAGGTACGAGTGATAGATGACGAAAAGGAGAAAGAAGATGGAGCAGGGAATAGAAAAAGGGAGGGAAGACGGAAAGTTTAGATGTATAGGTGAGACAGCGGGTGTGTTTTCAAATATAACAACATGAAACCTTCAGTGGATGCGTGCATATCTGTGTGTGTGTGTCCCATATTGTCTACCGTTGTCACTCTAAAGTGAGATGGGTTACTCCATACAATAGATAGCGCCCTAAGCTCGTAACTTACCATCCATATTTAATAACTTGTTCCACGAAACTGGAATTTATTAGTGTAATTTGGTTTTCATATAAGAATGCAAGGCAAACGTGCGGAAACAATACAGATCTTCGCTATGCTGACGAAACTCTTTTCCATAAGAGGTCAAACTTCCAAAGGATATCTAACCGAAACCTAAAATGGAAATTAAAACAATTTGAAGTAGCTAAGTTACTTTACTTTCACATGGAAAAAATAAAAAGAACAGTTGTACGACAGTTTTACGGCATTCAGATATCTGAAATTTTTTAACATTGGTGGACGGAAGGAGGATCATGAAAGTGGGTCTAAATGGACAAATATTGACGGGCTTCTGAGAAACTCACCATACGGATTTCTTGGGGAGACGAGGGAAGTCAAATTGAGGTCTGTTTGCTCGGGCGGCTGTTTCCAATCATGAAATGCAGCTCCAAGTTAAATGTTTATCTTTTTCAGTATTAATAGTCTTAATTGTTGTCCACCGCTGTGGCTCACGGGATGCGTTCAATCCTCTCACGCCCGGGTTCGATTCCTGGTCGGGACAAGTTACCCGGATAGCATCTGGCCGTCATTATCATCTTCATCCCATCCTCGCCTTGTTTGGAGTGAGTGTGTGTGTGTGAATGGTGTGTCTCGTCCTATGTGTTCGTGTTGTCTCGGAGGTGGCCCCGGCATTGGGCTGATCACTCATCCGGGGAGGCCCTCCATGTCCTTGTCTGGTCAAAAAAGTGTGTATGTGATCCAAAGATAATCCCTCTCCCGACAGGTCGCGGCCCTGTAAGGCCCGGGCGACTTGGGTCGCTTAAATCCTAAAAGGGAGAGGTTAAACTTCGAGAAAGAAAGAATATTTTTTTGTTTTGTTTCTACCGAAGGATTAACCTGTTAAAACTGAAAAGATACACCCCTTCCATTCTGTATAGAGAACACTGCTTCGTCAAAACTAGTGAGCCTTAGGAAGTGATATTCTTTGAATTTAAAAAACTCTTAGGCCTACATCCTACTTTCAGTTTATTTCCTTTAAATTACTTAAAATTAGACGAACGGAAGAAATCGGGCCACGCAAGTACTTTGTGACTTTGTGTGTGTGGGGCTCAAAGAAGTGTTTTGGTGGCTATGTACAGTTGTGTGTAATCCAATCGACAACGATATTGCATTAGAAACTCGCAGGATTATTGCGGCGGTGGACTTGAAAACGCTGTTACGGAGCTTACATGTTCGTGCGTGTTTGTGTAGGCTACACTTTCCGCAAGTATTAAACTCCCGTGTAATGGAACACAACATATATGTAGTGTTAGTGTTGGAGAAAAAGCCAGGATTAGTGTAGTTGATTTCACTCTCGCCTGCTATAGGTTTCTGCGTTTTGTGGCTCTATATGCTATTCCATGGTAGTGACTAGAAATGTGACAAATAATATCAGGTAAACTGAATGCTTTTGTTTAATCAGTGATCATTTCAATTATGATATGCAGAAAAAGTTTTTTTTTCTTTAATCGATTACAGTTAAGCTCCAGATCGATTCATTAAGCAGGGTTTACGAAAGATCAAAGGTCTATGAGAATATTAGCCTAGGCCTATAGGAGAAAAATTCCTCCGACACTAGGACTTGAACCCAGGACCTTTGGCTATTCGCACCAATGCTCTACCAACTGAGCTAAGCCGGAGTTCAATTCACAGCGCCAGATGGAACCTCTCTCCTATGACTAATTGCCCTAAAGGTCTACCTCACAGACAGACAAGTTATGTCATATGCAGTACTGTGAGGCACACTAATTAGTGATTTTTGTGACCGGGCTCCCACTGTTATTGTACAGTTAACATTCAAGATAGATATATAAGCATTCATGAACCACAAAATATTGTCCAACAGAGACAATAATATGTGGTTCATGAATGCTTATATATCTATATAACAAAGGCCTAGTTTGATACGCATATAAGAAGGAATATGTGGGTAGTGTTATTTGTCAAAGCTAATTGTATTGCAACTTGCAAACTTGTATATGAACACTGTAAAACAATATGTTGCCATAATAACATATTTGCATTTGATGAATTCTTTCTAATATATTACCGTACAATAGGTACTAATTGGGCATTACATCGGTACCGGTCAACCGATTTGGTCCAAAATTTTTTTATCTGGATAACCGCAGCTCTACAAGTGACTCCCTGATTTCTGAATTTAGAGAACTTGATAAATGGCTCCTTTCCGCTACAGATATTGGTCATTTACACACTAGTGCTACTCGAAGACTATTTCTGAATCTGTATTTCAGTTTTTCATAAGCCGTGTATAATTTGTTTATTTTTATGCTCATTTTGATCCAATTTAAGGTCATAATATCATATTTTTTCATGTGATTTTAAAATAATTTCTAGGTTATTAAAACTCTGCAGTGTTTTATAAGTGTTATAACCCAGTACAAGCGTATGAAATAGTACAAAAATCTTTAGACACAAACTGTTAAAGTTTTGGTAAAAAAAGGTCAATAATGTCAGAGCCCTTAATGAATAAGCCTGTTTTTCATAGCATACGGCAAAGCTGAAATGAAAGCAATATTGATTGGAAGACTGTTTACGGGGTGGAAAAAAAAAAGACGAGCTATAAATTTACTTTCAATTTTCTCTCTGATGTGTAGGGGGCCATGAGTTGCGTGTAAATTTCATTATCCTGTGTACATGTTTGATCTTTTTCACATAAAGTTGGCTGTGGAATTAAATTGTGCAGATATTTTCTGCTAAGTTACTTCCTCGTTTGCTTAATTTAGCAAGATCAGACGAAATTACCAGAGTTCAAAAGTTAAACTGCGTACAGCAGCTTATTGTAAAACTCATGGGCTTATTTCCAGTTCACGAACATGACTCACAGGGTTTCTTAACGACAAATGATACTAAATCTAGATTAATCTTTCTAAGTTATGTACCTCATAAGGAAATCCCTCCACAGCATTGAGACTGAAGTACAATGTTTCGAATAAGTTATAACTTACTATCACACTAATTATAATGACACAACTGTATCTTCTTATTCTTATTCTTCTTATTATCTTTCTTCTTTCTTTCTTTCTTTCTTTGTCGTAGTTTTACCTCTCCCTTTTAGGATTTAAGCGACCCAAGCCGCCCGGGCCTTACAGGGTCGCGACCTGTCGGGAGAGGGATTGTCTTTGGATCATATACATACTTTTTTGACCAGACAAAATCATGGAGGGCTTCCCCGGATGAGTGATCAGCCCAATGCCGGGGCCACCTCCGAGGCAACACGAACACATAGGATGAGACACACCATTAACACACACACACTCACTCAGATGAAGGAGGATGGAGGATGGGGATGGGGATGAAGATGATAATGACGACCAGATGATATCCGAGGACCACAAGGGCCTAAATTTACCTGATATATGTCTCACAGGTGAGGGAAAACCCCGGAAAAACCTCACCTAGGTAACTTGTCCCGACCAGGAATCAAACCCGGGCCCGCTGCTTGAGAGGATTTTATTATTATTATTATTATTATTATTATTATTATTATTATTATACCTGTGTTTATATTCCTTCTAGCTTCGAGTCTATATTATGAGTTGGGATCCATGTCTGTACAGTAGGGTAGGCCATGGAAGGATTGCCTACAATTTCTTTTTATTATTAGCGTATTTTTAAGGAGTAAATTTCAACTGATATTAATTTAAAATGGATATATGATACAAGATGAAATTGTGAGGATGATTCATGCTACGTATATATATATACAATTCGGCATTTGCCTTTACGACTGGGGAAACCATGAAGAAAGAAAACTATGTCAAATTGGCCGGCCACAGGATTTGAACCAGGAACCTCCCGAATGCAAGTCAAAGACGTTACCATCTCGGCCACCCGCTCGGTAACTGAATCTTAATGACATCCAATGAAGTAAAGATTTCCACTACAACACTGTCTTGTTTGGTACTGATTCATATCGAACGCCGATCAATATTGAAACGTTGAGAGCAACAAATCAAACAGCATAATAAACGACCTGTATTTAAAACAAAATCCACTCTATTCGTGTTAATTTTAATATCATACCAAATTGAGTTCGTGTCGGCTTTAAAGTTCTCGTGGATAGAGAATAAAACGTAAAGATTACGTGAGCACCTTGAAGCTGTCAGAGCTTTCGGCTGCTGCTTGTTCTGCAGCCATCTTCTGAGAAGTGAGGTCTGTGTGACCGCAGTAAAGACATAAACTACTGCTACTGTCTGGGTATCTTCTTCACAAGTGGGTTATTTACAGTATCATTCCTTCTCAAGACCCTTTATCACTTCACATATACAGGGTGAGTCAAAAAGGACTTTACAACTTTGAAATCTTATAGAAATTTATTGATTAGACTTACAGAATCAGTAACGGTGTCATTTTGTAGCAAAACACTTCAAGTTTGATTCACGTTTATTGTAAAGTTCTCATTTTCGTTCGATGTGACTGCCATTTGTGATTCGGCAAACATCCCACCGAAAATCAATTTCTTGCCACACTCGTTCTAACAAATCGGGCGTAACTTCATGAACTGCAGCAGAGATTCTGTTTCTAAGATCGTGAAGACACTGTGGTAGGGGTGGAATGTACACTTTATCTTTAATGAAACCCCAGAGGAAAAAGTCCATAGGCGTCAAGTCGGGGGAGCGAGGTGGCCATGCAATTGGCCCTGCACGTCCAATCCACCGACCAGGGAAGCGATCATCTAGGAAATCCCGAACTTCTGTGAGGAAATGAGGTGGTGCCCCGTGGTGGTAGTAGAAAGGCACAGCTTGTTGTTCATCTTCATCTAATTGAGGAATCAAAAAGTTCTCCAACATATCAAGATAAATAACACCATTAACATTTCTCTCCATGAAGAAAAATGGCCCGTAAACTATAAATTTACTAATTCCACAAAACACATTCACTTTCGGACTATCACGAACGTGTTCAAGGGTTTCTCTTGGGTTTTCAGACCCCCAGATTCTGCAATTATGGGTGTTTACCTTGCCACTAATGTGAAATGGCTGAAAATTATTGAGTTTAAGAACGTTTCATCTTCCTCTATCCTATTCAGCATTTCAGCACAGAACTCTAAACGAGCAACTTTATCTTGGTCAGTAATGTGTTGTACCATTGTAAATCTGTATGGTTTTAAGTGTAAGCGTTTTCGTAGCACTCGCCAAACAGTCTTTTGTGGAATTCCAATCTCTCGAGAAGCACTCCGCGTAGATTTTTTCGGGCTACGGGCAAAGCTTTCCCTAACCTGTTCGACAACAGCATCACACACGCTCGGGCGACCTGGTGATTTTGCATGACGAACAGAACAACCAGTCTCAACAAAATTATTGTACCAACTGTAAATAGTAGGCCTGCTTGGAGGGTCTTTTCCGAATTCGTTGCGAAATCTACGCTGCACACTAGTTGCAGAGTTTGTTTCATGAAACAATAACACACAGCGAGCACGTTCCGCACCAGTGAAAGTAGCCATTTTAACAACAATGCTGCTGGCGCTAGCAGTGGCGTGAATCAAACTAGAAGTGTTTTGCTACAAAATGACACCGTTACTGATTCTGTAAGTCTAATCAATAAATTTCTATAAGATTTCAAAGTTGTAAAGTCCTTTTTGACTCACGGTGTAGTCTATATCACTTACCCATCAGTGTTAGTGCAGCCGTGCTAGAATTAGTTATTTTGAAGCGGCCTATGAGACCTCGCTTAAATGATAACGTAAGTTTTTTTTTTAGTTTACTATTTTGTGAATAACAATGAGTGAACAGCCGGGACCATTAAAAGCTGTTAGGCCGAGAGTTTTAAGTATAATTTATGTTTTGACTTACTTACTTCCTCAATCGCAATAGACAATTCCTCAGCATGAAAAGGGAATATTATCTATTTTATGGAACCCGAAGGTTCATTCCCACGCTTACCTGAGCCCGCCATTCAACCCTATTCTGTGCTAACCACATCCAACCATCCCTCGCAAATCCTACTTCCCTTAAATCTATCCTAATATCGATCTTCCACCTACGTCTAGGTCTACCAAATGGTCTTTTCCCTTCGGGTCTCCCAGTCAATACTTTTGAGATATCTTTCCTCTTCTATGCGCGCAACATATCCAGCCCATTTCATCCTCCATGATTTAATTACTCTTACTAGGCCTATATCGGGAGAATAGTACAGGTCATGAAGATCGTCGTTATGTATGTTTCTCCAATCCCCATATTCAGTAACGCTGCCTGATTTATGTTATGACTGCTATGATGAATTAATTATTTCGTAGATATTTTGCTGTTAATGTTTTGAGAGATTGTATGACTGTCTCTTTTTTAAGGGGAAAATTTAAGCTACTGCAATTTTAAACACAATCTCTCATTATGACCTCAGAGTTGTGCTTGCTATCATGATTCTGTTTGCATATAACTTTTCATTCATTATAATTTTGTGTTAATTATATCATACTTACCTAATAATTTAAATATCTGAGTAATATATAACCTTATATGATAGGAATTATTAGGGTACGTTAAGAAACTTGTACCATTGTTCAAACTTTCGAATAGTAAATCAGCTGCAGTGCACAACACCCAAAAATACTCGCCGAAGGAATTCCTCGTAATAACGTACAAATCACTCTGACATTACACTATTGCCAAAGGCAATTCAAAAAATAAAGACAATGAATTCCATCATAATTCCATGGCCAACCCTACTGTATAGATGCAGATTCCGAACTCTTGATATGGCCTCGCAGCTAAAAGGAGTATAAACACAGCTCAATTTAAAAAAAACACACACACATTTAGAATTGTTTTCGTTATTGTTGTAAGCGGTCATTCAGACCTCATGTCCCTGTTAATGTAACAGAATAATCACACTCATGATTAAAGGGTATGCTATTTCCCTAGTGGGCTACTTGGAAAAGAGATAAAATAGCAGAATCGGGGTTTAGAGTAGATAAAGTTATTTGTGGGTTTTAAGTAAGATTTTCAAGAAATTAATAAACTTTCTATAATATCTATTTATGTATCAAGTGTGCAAAATAACGCTTTAGTGGACGTATCTACAGTAGTTTAGAAATAGCCTACTGGATGAGTCTGATAAAGCTTCTTGCATAGGCTATGTGAATAATACAATATTTGTTTAGTAAAAGCTCTGTAAATTATATGAAATGAAATAAAAAAAATCCCTTTAGGCAGGCCTACAGGCTGAGGTAGATTTCAAAGTGCTTTTGGTTTAATTTATTATCGCTGCGCAGCACTCTTCTTTTTTAGCCTTGGCATGGCAAACCCGCAGTAATAAGAACTGAATTCGGTAAAGAGGAAGAGCCTACAATCATTTGTTTTGACAACAAGAATAGGATATAATATTCTGGGAGGCCGTGCGCAAGATCAGCAATGAATAAAATTAGCAAAGCCGCTAAACAAGACAAAATTATGATATTATAATAATTCTTTTAAGTGTTATTATTTTCAAACATTAAAATCTCGCGTCATATGAGAGCTATCAAGAAACTAGTTATTGATTTGTAGAGTACTCATCAAGAGCTTTTCGATGATACCCCACAACACATGGTTTCAAAAATTTCGAATTTCCATCCCCCACTCGTACCCCCAAAACCCCCGAATCGTTGGTATCACTGTGAACTCCATAGGGAGTACTCTAATTTATTCAAACAAAGTTTCCCTCTATACTTCATAGGGGCCGAGATATAAATGTTTCAAATTTCAACCCCCTCCCCCGACCACCCCCTTGGGCCAATTTTGCCCATTAACGAACTTGTCCGAACTATTGGGCCTAGAAATAACATAATCAAATTTGGTTCAAATATCTTCAAAATTACGGCCGCTATCGTGTAAAGATGTATATATATATATCACAAATTTTTTTTTTTTAACGGGCGGTGGTTTCATACTCAGGGGAGCATGAAACGTAAAGATATGAAAGAATTTTTCGAAAATAATGACATGGTATCCATTGCAATAGGTAGATTTTTCTTCGAAATCTACCTAATACCGTATAATTAATTATTACGAAAGGTATAGTCACATTGACACAGACACCTGAATCGCAGAACAACAATGAACGGTACCAATACGAAATGCGGTATAGTTGCATAATATATGAGTCGCTTGTTTGTAAACAATAATTATTGCGTACGAACTAGTACTTTTTGTGAAAATATGAATGATAATCCCCTCAAAAAATTCAATCCAAGCCAGAAACATTGATTGGAGCTGCTGTCAGTAAAATCCCAGCAGCAGGAGACTAGCCTATGAGAAGGAATATATTGCAATTAAATGCTGTTTCATCCATGGTAAGCAATGATTCTCTTGTGATCGAAGATGTGAAAAGTTGTTGGATTATATTTGTTGTTATATGATGAAGTAGGCTACCCTGTTCTTGCGAAAAACCCTGGTAAAGTTTCTGATCATCATAAAGAAACATGCTGGCTTAAATTTGTTTTATGACCATGCTTAAATTCATGTTAAAGTTGGTGTGACTGGTCAATGCCATCTGGATTTTGTTTATAGATTTCCATGAGGAGTTTAGCGTCCTAGGCCGATAAAACTGCATTTTAACTGCAACTTAAATGCAGTTTTATGCAATTTTGGTGTCCAAGGTTACTAAAATGAAATTTTTCGGCGTGTTACCAGTCCGACAAGCAGCTATTTTAGAGAGCGTAAAGGCTATAACTCGATCGGTAAGACCTGAACCAAACACGCGCAAATAGCTTATCGTCCGCCGATAGCAATGGAGGAGGGGCAGAAGAGAATGCATATACTGTACTATTCATTCCAAACTATGCGCTTCATAATAGCCCGTAACTATTGAAAACAAAAATAAAGTGAATAAAGCATTTTTTTTAGTTATTAAATATTATTTAAGTAATGTAACTCACAGAATATCGCTGTTAGGTCTTCACTGTTGAATGCTGTGAGGCTAACTAAGATGTTTTTACACGGTCTGTACAGTATGAACTGGCAAAGAACATCACATGCTATGAAGGTCTAGATTACGTCATCGTAGACTACTGCGCAGGCGTTTGTTTGGCTCAGGTCTTACCGATCGTGTTATACTAAAATATTAGGCCTAGAAAGAGAATCCAGCGAATAAATTAAAATCAGGCCTTTATAATTGGAGACTTCACAATCCATAGCAAGGGATATGGTGATTGTAAAATTGTAACTGCCTATTAAAAAGTCTGGTGACTTACACGAACGGATTAAAGTAATTGCGGACTGCTTGTTACGGGAGAGCTCTATTTACCAGTCCGTCCGTGTGTCTGTCTTCTTGCTCCTAGTTCTGGCTTAATTGGGAGACGCCCGTTTCGCGTTCATCCCTCACTCTATGGGGGCTCAAAGGTTAGCCACATCATTTCCCCCACCCCTCGCCCCACCCGCCTTACATCATGTCTCCTGCCTACAAGTACAGAGAGGGAAAAAAATTAAATTACCGCACGGATTCACTCCACTGTTTCACAATAATTAATTTCTCTCTACTCTGCTCCTGTGAGACAAACCTTCAATCAGTTAATCAGGTGTATTCTCGTCTTGTGGAATTGAATACATCGATACTTAAGCTCCTGTTTCCCCTAACAAAAATTATATGAAATATTTGGTCATTCTTACCAACATAAATGCTTGTTATTATCTATAATTACTAGGTGAAGGCATTATATGATTTTGCATCTTTTTAAAATAATTAATTAATTTTATTTATTTAATACTTTAATACTTATTGGGCCCTGTCTTGGATTCCTATCAGAGGGCTCTATATACACTTTACAATTTTCAACTTACTAATTTATAATTAAATAGGTTATCTAAATTTAATCTAAAGAATATATATGATATATGTATTCTCCTTATCCTTATATACATATATATATCGATACTTATTATTCTCCTATAATATTCTGATCTTTAACACTTTTTTATAATATCAAAACTTTTTTTATAATATCAAAACTCTTTATTGCTGCCACACGTTTGGTTCTTGTGTTCTACAGTTTTCTTCCTCTTGAATTACAGGTAAGAATTTAGAGATAAATTTAAAGTACCAGTAGTTCTAATAGGCAATGGATGGACAAATAACTCTAATTGGAGAGGAATAGGAAGAGAAGCTGAGTATAGAACACAGCTTTATATATATATATGTAGGGGTACGCCGTAGCGTAGTGGTTGAGGCGCTGCGCTACAAACCGGAAGGTCGCGGGTTCGATTCCCGATGAGGTCGTTGGAGTTTTTCAATTGGCCTAATCCTTCTGGTGGCACTTTGGCCCTGGGGTCGACTCAGCCTCTAACAGAAATGAGTACCAGGAGCAATCCTGGGGATAAAGGCGGCCGGTGCGTAAGGCTGACAACCTTACCACTTTCATGTGCCGAATGTCTACAAATCAGGGAGCCTCAATCTCCTGGAACCCTGTGGGCCTCCATGGCCTGTAATAGGGAACACTTACTTGACTTTTTATATATATGTAGTATATATATACATATATATTTACAGCTGTGTTCTATACTCAGCTTCTATATATATATATATATATATATATATATATATAAGGATAAGGAGAATATATATATATTTTTTATAATTATTTTCAGCTGTGTTTATACTCCTTCTAGCTTCAGGAGTTCGGGATCTTTGACTATACAGTAGGGTAGGCCATGGAACTATTGCTTGTCACTTGTTTCTATTGCCGGTGTGTTTAAATGGAGTAAATTTCAACTGGTATTAATTTAAATGGATATGATACAGGATGAAATGGTGAGGATGATTCATGGTATGTAGCCTAAATATACAATTCGGCATTTGCCTTTACGACTGGGGAAACAATGAAAAAACCCATGTCAAATTGGCCGGCCACGGAATTTGAACCTGGAACCTCCCGAATGTGAGTCCAGGATGTTACCATCTCTGCCACCTCGCTGGGTATATCTTCTTTATATGAAGGTTAAAATATAGCTCGAATATATATAAATGCATAGCCTATCATTAAATAATTGATTAAAAAAGTACAATTTGTTTTCGCATTTTTTGCTTTACTTTTCATTTTCCATTTTCAAGAGATAGGTCATTTTGGCATTTTTAAGTCATGTTAAAATAAGAGATTGCATTCCTCCGCCGAGGCAAAACTTAGTACTTCACACCCCTGGTTTAAAGGAAGACAGTTGAATGTTTGTAACATTTGAAGTTGCTGTAACACTGTAACCCTATGAAGAAAAACATGTCTCTTGCATCATAGTAGTTCGTCAGTACTAAAACCAGGATTTACTGACCATTTTACTAGCCCAAGATAAATAGAAAGTTTAATGTAGTTCGAGTAAATGAAACAAACTTCCATTGCAATAAAACAGACTATCATTTCTCTCTCGGATTTTAAGATTTGTGATTTCCTGTGAGAAATAGTTCTTCAGAACACTCTAGTTCTACTGGACTGTCTTTGAAGGAATTAAATTATTAAAATATCCAAGTATCTTATACGTAGTTGTACTCTTTTGTCCTTATAAGTTGTATTTATTAAATTCCTAAATTTCTGTATCTAAATTTGCACAGGGAGTATGTAACTAGCCTACAAAGCAAATGAAAATGCTGATCAACCACAAGGGATCAAGTAAATTACTTATCTTCTTCTATATTCTGTGCTTTCATTCTCTTTTTTTTTTTTATGATGTGCCAGAATGGTACTTTCTGAGATTGTGTGGTGAATTGTCTGTCCGTCTGTCTTGTCTGGTACGTGCGATAACTAAAAAACGCTTTATTGGATTTTCATGAAACTTGGTATACGCATTTATAACGTCAATGGGAAGGAGCCTATTGATATTGGTCAAAATCGGTTGACCGATACCGGAGCAATGCCCAATTTAGTGACTATTTGATGTTAATACATTAGAAAGAATTTATAAAATGCAAATCAGTTCTCATGACAACATATTGTTTTACACGGTTCACATACGGCTTTCGAAGTTGCAATACAGTTAGCTTTGACAAATAACACTACCCACATATTCCTTCACATATGCTTATCAAACTTTAAACCTTAACACGATTAATGAATCGATCTGGAGCTTAACTCGGAAATCGATTACAAAAATAACTTATTTTCTGCATATAATTACAATTATCACTGATTAAACAAAAGAATTCTGACTCTTTCTTATATCAGTTTTCCTGATTTTATTTATTTATTTTTATTAAATTTTAAATACAACATTATCGCCTGGGTTGGAATAGATAAGAATATTCTAAACCGAATCTTCATCCTTCAAAACAAAATGTACGAATAATTTTTAGATTCCAGTAAACCTCTATACAAAGCTAACAATATCCTTCCTAAACTTTGTATAGTTTCTGAGGGTTGAAACTCTGGAATTGTGGTCCCAGTAATGGTCCAAAACTCCTCTCCAAAATTCATTAATACTCCATTAAGGGTGGCGTGCACCATCCAGGAGTAAATCTTACTAAAGTAGTAAATTTAAGACGGAGACCTGGAGTATACAAGAACCAGTACATCTGTCTCACTCTTAAGTCATACTAATGTATGTGCTAGAGTGAGACAGACAAACCGGTTTTTGTTACGTAAGGTTCCCTTCCTAAATTTACTACTTTAGTGCTACTCTTTTAGTAACTTACTCTTTTAGTTGGTGTTGGAGAGCTCAATTGATAGTTACTTCTTTAGTTGTTACTAAAGTAGTAATCGATTTTTACTAAAGAAGTAGTCGAATTCTGCGCAGAACAGAGCAGAAACGTTAGTGCAGCGCAGCAGAACACGTGCATTTCAATTGACAGTATTATTCAAGTGCCAGATAATGAAAAGGAAAGGTTCGATGAAACAATGAATATGAATTTGGGTTGTTCCAAATATTACTAATGGCAATCTTCATGTTTTAAAATAGGTCTAATAGTAATGTTTTATTCATTACTATTTTTCATTCCTTCAATTTAATATTTTCAGTTTAGTAGCCTACGTTAGGGTAATGTGATTACAATTTTTGTGCAAACTATTTCTGTATTATAATGCAAACAATTGGAATTTCCAGTTGATTTTCATAATTGATTCACTGTCAATATTATAATTATTTCTCTCATAATAATAATAAAGTTCTAAAATATATTAAAATATTTATACTTCCTAAAGTTACATAATCTTCCCCAAAAACGATAAATCAATTATTCTATAGTTGTTTATCATAAATCTCACTATAATGAATTATTAATACTTATTGACTGTTCAACAATATTAATAAGAAGTATTACACAAAATCATGAAAAAGGGGGGATAATAAGGGGCATTATGTTTCTGTCCTTTTTCAAATGCACAGAACATTTACTTAAAAAATATTACCTTATAAAAATAATAATATTACAACTGAGAAATGCAATATTTAAACAAAAAATGGCGGTACAATATTTCGGAAGCTATGAACTCCAATAATAATTATGTAGATGGTTGTGTGTTTAAAAATAATTTCAGTGACTACTTCTCTAGATCCTGTGCAGCTTCAACCTCCGGGCCCCTCCTTAAAATTTTCTTTCGGCACTCATGTTGGCATTTTTTGTCTATATAGTTTATAATGCTTCTCACTTTCCTGTCCACAGGGTTAATTAAATAGTTAGCAGCATACTATAGACCCACGGGGGTGCCACTTGGCCATGTATTCAAACTTTCTCCAACCGCGCGGTTTTGGCTTGTGACGTCATTAGGTTGACAGATCAACCCTCACCCGTAAGAGTGAATGGAAAACAGCTGATTTAAAAAAATTAATATTTAATTATAGGCAGCAAGTATCTCGTGTTGTAAGATGTCAACCTGAAGTATAATAACTGTTCTATTAGGCCATGTGGGAGAAATAGTGAAAGTCTTTATGGTTTGGTTTAAAAATTGTATCTTTTGAAGCTGTTTTTAGAGGTTTAGATTGAGTCTGCAGATGATGTCCAGCTAACTTAATGTATTATACTTTAAAGAGACAAGACTATTCTATCGTTGTTATTCGAAATAGGGAGGAAATGTTATTTTTTTTCTTAATCCTTCACTAACTACAGCTTTACCGTTATTAATATCATAATACTGTAAATGTTTTATAGACTAATTCTAATAGGTCTACTGCAGAAAGTAGAAATTTATATATTCTACTGACCTCCATTCACAATTCAACAAATAATATAGGCCTAATTAATATTGAAGGCTTCAATATAGATTCCATGATTTACAGGAAGTAATGTGTTGCTACTTAGTAATGTATTTGTTTTAGTGATTAAAAGTCTTTATTCTAGATAATGTCACAACTAATGTAATTAATAACTTACTGTATTTATATAATATATTATTGGAAGTAGTGTGCATGTATCAGTAATATGTATTTAAATGTAATTAATATAATTTAATGCAAACTTTATAATGCTTGTCATGTAATATCTTGCTAAAAATTTCAGTTGTGTAGTTTGGATGGGTAAATATTTTTAGACATGACAAGTCTTTAGTAGTCTATGAATAAAGTCACGTTAAATCTTGTCATACATCAACAAATGTTTTATTATAACCTATATATCAATATAAATTACTGTGATACCTAGTGATATAACAATCATAATGATTGCTACATAGTAAGCCTAGGAGGAGAATTATGTGCCCATGGTCGTGGGTTCTATCCCGTTCCAGGTCGATGGCATAAATGAAACAGACCTTTGTCTCTATAGATTTACAGGCTCCCTCTACTGAGGGAGAAAATTCCGGCTCACCGGCGAAGATTACATGGCTGTCATTAAATTACCTTCAAATTAAACGAGTTGGTGTGTGGTATAAAAATACTTCCCTTGTTCAGTGAAAGAGTACATACTAGATACATTACCTTATGGCAATTTAGTAACTAATATAGGCCTAATTGTAATTAGTACTGTATAGATTTTTTTCCTGCAAGTAGTTTATAAATAGTTATAACTTATGCCTACCGTATTTTAATCCCTCCCTCCCTCTCTTCCCTCTGTCGTAGTTTTACTTCTCCCTTTTAGGATTTAAGCGACCCAAGCCGCCCGGGCCTTACAGGGCCGCGACCTGTCGGGAGAGGGATTATCTTTGAATCACATACATACTTTCTTGACCAGACAAGGACATGGATGGCCTCCCCCGATGAGTGATCAGCCCAACGCGGGGCCACCTCCGAGACAACACGAACACATAGGACGGTACACACCATTCACACACACACTCACGCAGAACAAGGCGAGGATGGGGATGAAGATGATAATGACGGCCAGACGATATCCGGGGACCACAAGGGCCTAAAGTTACCTGACATTTGTCTCAAAGGTGAAGGAAAACCCCGGAAAAAACCTCGCCTAGGTAACTTGTCCCGACCAGGAATCGAACCCGGGCCCGCTGCGTGAGAGGATTGAACGCATCTCCTGAGCCACAGCGGTGGACGTATTTTAATATGAAGTATTAAAATTAATTTAAAAATGTGGTTCTTATTTCCTGCCTATTTCGAATAAGAACATTAGAAATAGTCCTGTGTTATAGTCTCATGAAACTCCAATACATTCATATTATCTTAACATCACATGCAGATGTGATCTTAGCCTGTAAAAACAGCTTCAATAACTACGATTTTTAAACCAAACCCGATCGATTTTTACAATTTCTACCACACAGCCTAATAGATCAGTTCTTATACTGTGGGTTGGCATGTTAGAACACTTGATAGTTGCTGCCTGTAATTAAATAATAAAGGTTAAAAACCATCTGTTCTCCATTCATTTCTTATGAGAAAGGGGCTGACTGACATCCTAGCCACGTCACATCCCGCAGCCAATGACCGCTCAGGGTGGCAAGTGGACTAACCTTTAGTATTTTAAGAACCTTGCTATAGACCTGCAGCATCTGTTATAGTTTATTCCCAAACATGAAAGTCTCGTCTCACTCCACCATTCGAGACTTGGGGAGTCTTTAAGGAATGGTTTTACAATGTGTCCCCTTCTCAATGTACGCTAATCCCAGAGTCAGTCAAATTTTCTTCCGATGTGGCCTGTTTGGACATTTTTACACCTGGGTCAGAAAAAAGGACATATTATTCATTAACACTGCGGGTGGAACTATTGAACTTTTAGCTCTTATAATTATTATTATAATCTGGCATTCTCAATGTTGTGCTTTAAGTTAAGCTATAGAAGTGTAATGTAATAAAATTAATTTACAATAATTACATTAAATCGTTTAACAATGAGAATCACCTATTGTTCAGTAATTCTATGGTTAAGTAGCAGGGGGAAGTGTTTTCTGGATAGCTCCAAGAACGGAGGCTTTCATTTATTGGAATGTACTATACCTCGCCGATATCTGTATCCATATGATTAGCTTGAAATACATCGTCGTTTTCTGACCCAAAGTTAGGGAGAACTGCAACATCTAAAGGCCGATCCAGCTAGGAAGATATTTAAGAGCACATGAGCTCCTTGTACCGTGCAATGCAAACGTCCCTTCCACTCACTCTTCCCCTCACCTTTGGTGGACGTCTTCCTAGTTGGATCGCTCTCCGCAATGATATTTCCACATTTGACTGGCTGAAATCACATGGATGTAGTGAGAATCTGACATCGTTTCTTCCAAACGCCAAAATTTCATGTAAGGATTTATGAGCTTAATTATTTACGTTATTAAATGCCCTACTAGGTGTGGTTCGCTTAATATTTATTAAATCACCTGCCACAACTCTCATTTTTGGTATACAACCTTCTTCATCTCAATAACTTATCCTCAGTTTGAACTATGTAATCCATTTAATGTGATATGTAACTCATAACTCACGCAAATGCCACAGAACACACTTACTCCACAACTTTACTCCACCCCCTGAGTAGGAGTAAATATTGGCCTTATTTACTCCACAACTTACTACGTTAGTAACGTACTCCGTGTTGGTGCTCTCCACCACTTGTGGAGTAAGTTCATTTACTCTGGGAGTAAATAAAATTTTTACTTCTTTAGTACATTCCTCTATGTTGAAAGCCGCCGAGTTTGGTTTACTCCTGGTTGGTGCACGCCGTCCTTACTAAAAGAGTACGGTTACTAAAAGAGTAGCTTACTAAAGTAGTTAGAACTAAAGAAGTAAGGTTTACTAAAAGAGTAAATGGCATGAGTTTGGTGCACGCCACCCTAAATGTAAGTCAAGCTAACATTTGACTGGGCTTTGAAGTATTCTCTATCTACTGTGTATTGCGGGTTTTCTAGTCGTTGCTATCAGGCGGTGCTGCAAACACAAGCAATGAAGGAATTCTTAGAAGCATTCATTCTCTGTCGGCTATGTATTGCGGTTTTCTACAGACAAAGACAAAATTGTAATAACACTGTTACTTTCATACCAGGCCTAAATTTAACTATTTCTAGCAATAAAAATAATAACAAATTATATTGAATATTGCATTCATACGCCACGTGTATGATATTGACCAATAACGTTTAGTAATTCCTCGGATATAGACCAATCACGATTCTTGATCTTGTAATATGCTTCCAGGCGTCGCAAGCATGCAATTTTATCTGATAAAACGTTACTGGACATGTAAGTCATCAAGTGCAGTGGTTGATACGTCACATTCTGCCAGTGAAAGGAATTAAAATACATTGTTTTATGCAACATAACTTGTTTGGAAATTGAAATACTGTAAATGTGCATTGGTTAAAACACAATTTCGATTCGGTGCAAGCCAGTTCGTGTGCTTTTATAGCGTTCTGATGCTGACGCTCTCCATCTGGTGGTAAGGCACTATTGGTAGCACTGGGAACTGGAATCGATTCATGAACTCTCCATTTATTTAGTATGTCGTGATATAACAGCTGACAGAATACTGACAAAAAGTAAGAAAATAATTAGGCGAAAGCCAAAAATACAAGGTGCACTTTAAGATCCGCCCACTCGATATTCACATTTTCTTTCTCAGCGAAGCAGGGTGACAAACTATCCTTGTATATCGTCGCCGACATTCCCGACCGTAACAAATATTTAAAATGCGAGAGTGCCCCTTGTACCAAATATTAGAAATACTAGAGTCCCTCTTGTACCAAATATTAAAAATTCGAGTGTGCTCCTTGTATCAAATATTAAAAATGCGAGAGTAAGTGCCTTGTACCCAACGGTTTGTCAGCCTGTTCTTCCTCGAAGAATTCGCTAGATCGTGGTATAGCCTAAAAGGAACTGTTTCACTGGGGGTGGGATGGGCGGGATATGTCTCTTGCGATGGTACACCTTATACTATTTGTTATTTCCCAATAATTATTTACAAAATCCGCTATATTTGATTCAGAGAATAGTCTTAATTCAACAGGCTTGCTTTTCTTTTCCCTTGTTTTTCCTTTCTTCCCTTGTTTCCTTTGTCTTTTCTTTGTCCCTTATAACACAGAAAGACCCATGCCCAAGGCGGGACTCGAACCCACGGCTCCAAGGCAGCATGGTATTTATACTCCTTTCAGCATCGAGGCCATATCAGGAGTTCAGATTCTGTGTGTACACCAGTAGCCATGCAACTATTGAAATGCAACTTTTTCTATTGTTGATGTGTTAATGGCGTCGGTTAATTTCAACTGATATTATTTTTATTGAATATGATACAGGATAAAAAAAAAAAGCGGCGATGGTTTATGGTAAGTAAGTAACAAATTTGACATTTGTCTTTATGACAGAAGAAACCATGTAAAACCCAAAGCAAATTGCATGGCCACGAGATCTGAAACCGGGACATGCCGAAAGCGAGTCCAAGACGCTAACATCTAAAACCTCGCTCCGTTTGTATGATATTGATAAGTATAAATTATAAAATTTCTTTATTGCTTAAAAGATGTGTGAACCACTTCTGCAGTATATGTCAGAGTGAATTGCCAGAGTCATTTGTACGATATTACGGGGAATTCCTTCGGCGACTTTTTTAGGTATTGTGTTCTGCAGCTGATTTATTATTGAAAAGTCGGTACAATGGTACAAGTTCTTAACGTACCCAAATAATTCTTATCATATAGCGTTATACATTACTCAGATATTTATAGTATATTGCGATACAAGTGCCGTAAGGCACGTTTCCGGGTCGAGGAAACAGATTGAAAACCCGAGGCGCAGCCGAGGGTTTTTAAGTTTTCGAGACCCGTAAATGCCTTTACGGCCCGTGTGTTGCATGCTATTTTTTGCACGACGGTTACTTATATCAATTTAATTATATTAATTATGATATTACCTGAAAATATTATGTAAATACATTCTTGAAAATAGATGTTTATTTCAGAAAGTGATTCGCATGTGTTTGTTGTTATGGGAACCTAATATTTGTCCTGGGGGCTTGTATTATGAAGTGTATCGTAATGAATTATGACGTGGCGCTTGGACCGTAAGTAATTTAACCTCATCGCAACGGCCATAGCAACAAGACTGTGTGGGAATGTCAACTTACGATCCATGTAAACAACTTTCGTAAGTAACACTTACTAGCTAAGGAGTGCAAAAAATTATTAGGTAACTATGTTATGATTAACACAAAATTGCAATGAATGGAATG
Source organism: Ectobius pallidus (assembly GCA_964059195.1). NCBI lineage: Eukaryota > Metazoa > Arthropoda > Insecta > Blattodea > Ectobiidae > Ectobius > Ectobius pallidus. Next base: position 15,679,195 of record CAXKWD010000003.1, read on the forward strand.
TTATATTTATACAGAATCATGACAGCGAACACGGCTTTCAGGTCATAATAAGAGGTTGTGTTAAAAATTGCCGTAGCTTGCCATTAGAAATGAGATATTAAAAAAAAAGTCATTCTCTCAACACATTTACTGAAAAAGTCACTGAAATAATTTCCTAATAGGAGTACGCCGTAGCGTAGTGGTTGAGGCCCGGCGCTACAAGCCGGAAGGTCGCGGGCTCGGTCCCCGATGAGGTCGTTGGAGTTTTTCGATTGGCCTAGTATTTCTGGAGGCACTATGACCGCGGGGTCGACTCAGCCTCCAAAAGAAATGAGTACGGTACCAGGAGCAATCCTGGGGGTAAAGGCGGTCGGTGCGTAAGGATGACAACATTACCACCTTCTCATTCCGAATGTCCAACAATCTTGGAGCCTCAACCTCCTGGAACACTCTGGGCCTCCATGGTCTGTATAGGGATCACATTACTTTTAATTTCCTAATAATTGTCATCAAATAGTCTTAGGCCGATAGTTTTAAGAGATTTCATTCCTAGTCGAACTTCTGCAGGAGACTTGCTGGGAGGGGTTTAAAAATGCACTCTACAGCCCGGATCTCCCTCCCATTGATTTCCATATTTTCCTACACCTAAAAAAATAAAATCAGGTAAACTGATGTAACAAAGTGCCAGTATGGTTTTGTTTAATCAGTTATGATTGCAATTATGATATGCAGAATACAAAAAAAAAAAAAAAAAAGTCAAATTGACCGATTTCGGGATTTGAACCATAGAACTCCAGAATGTGAGGCCAAGACGTTACCATCTCGGCCACCTGGATCAGTTTAACGGTCTAGATGGATATTATAAATGCGTATACGAAGTTTCATAAAAATCCGATAAAGCGTATTTGAGTTAGGCCTATTGCGCCTTTAAAATAGACACTAAATTGGGTTTTATCCCGGTACCGGTCAACAGATTAGGTTCAAATTCAATAGGGTACTTCTCATGGACGTCATAAATGTATATACCAAGTTTCATGGAAATCCGATACAGCGTATTTGAATTATGGCGCTTTTCTAATATAATCTATTCAATTGTGCACTAAATTGGGCATTACTCCGGTACCGGTGAACCGATTTGGTTCAATATCAATAAGGTTCTTCCCATGGACATTATAAATGTGTTTTTCAAGTTTCATGAAAATCCGAAAAAGCGTATTTGAGTTATGGCGCGTACAGACACACGGACAGACAGACAGACATTTTTTCGTCTCCCACACAATCTCAAAAAGTACCATACTGGCACTTAATAACAGAGAATGGCTACGAGGCGGAAATTTAAGCCACACAGTGATTCAAATCCCATGCGAGAGACTTCTCCGTCACAGGTATTGAAATGTTGGTCCCACAGAATGAAAAATGTCTTAATTCCGGTGGCGAATATGTTGAAAAATAGCTGAACACTTGCTGTATCTGTTGCAATAAACATATCCATGAAATTGTGTTTTGTTTCTGTAAACGGCTTCAGGGAAACTTATTTTATGGACGGCCCTCGTTAAAATTATAATTTAGCAGCTTTCATTTGGACTTACTGGAATGAGAATTCAATTCGCCTATATTATAAACAGTAATATACCTCTATTTTGGTTTCAGTTAAAATATGTATAATTTAATATAAAAGATTAGGTCGAAACTAATTGCAATAATTTGTTTCATATTAAAGATAGATTGAGTAGCCTATTCCATACTTTTTTTAATGCAAATCAAATGTTATAGTTAACTACTATCCTTTAGTTTGCTCATTCTAATGATTTTTTGTTTCATGATGGTATAATCCTAAAAGAAGAATGGTAAGAAAGATAATTCTAAGAATAATTCATATTTTGATGTTTGAAAAATAAAGGGTGATTATTATAGGTAATGGTAGTGCAATTTCTACATCAAAGATAAGGAAAATAAAATCAGGTAAACTGATGTAACAAAGTGCCAGTATGTTTTTGTTTAATCAGTTATGACTGCAATTATGATATGCAGAATATGTTTTTTTTTAAAATTGATTTCCAAGTTAAGCTCCAGATTTATTCATTAAGCAGGGCTTACGGAAGAAGAAAGGTCTACCATCTCGGCCACCTGGGTCATTTTAACGGTCTAGTTGGATAAGCGCATGCAAATTAATATGTTTTTTGTCATAGCTACCTGTATTTTAATTTCCAAGGCCTTATAAGATCACAGTAAAACAATAGGCTATGTTGTCAAGATAACTGATTTTCATTTTTTTTTTATAAATTCTTTCGAATACGTATATTGCCATAAAATAGGCACTAAATTGAGCATTACTCCGAAACAGATCAACTGATTTTATCCATTATGAATAGACGTCTTCCCACGGACTTTGTAAATGTGTATACCAAGTTTCATAAAAATCCGGTAAAGCGATTTGAGTTACCGCGTCTTTAAAATATACACTAAATTGGGTTTTACTCCGGTACCGGTCAACAGATTAGGTTCAAATTCAATAGGGCACTTCTCATGGACGTCATAAATGGGTATACCAAGTTTCATGGAAATCCGTTACAGCGTATTTGAGTGATGGCGCCTTTCTATGAGAAAGGCGCCATAATCTATTAAAATAGGCACTAAATTGGGCATTACTCCGGTACCGGTGAACCGATTTGGTTCAATATCAATAGGGTTCTTCCCATCGACATTATGAATGTTTATACCAAGTTTCATGAAAATCCGAAAAAGCGTACTTGAGTTATGGTGCGTACAGACACACGGACAGACGGACAGACAGACGGACAGACATTTTTTCGTCCCCCACACAATCTCATAAAGTACCATACTGGCACTTAATAACGCTATTTAAGAAGAATCGTAGTGAAAAATATGTAATCGGGCTGAGTTTTCAGGATCAAATCCACATTTGAATGGTGATGATTTTTCTCGATCTTCAATTGATTATTTTGCTAGTAATCTGGCTAATAATATAATTATTGTGGATAGTAGGATAATAATTGTTGTTATGATTGTTAGAATTATAATTATTTACTTTGCGTTAGCAAACTTTTTGATTGGAAGTCAAATATAGGCCTACTTATTATATTAAGTACCGGAATTTACGGACCATAAGACGCACTTTTTTCCTTAAAAACAGAGCCTCGAAAGTTGGGTGCGTCTAATGGTCTGAAGTACACTAAAAAATTAAAATTAAAATTATTTAATTGCCGGAATATCATAGTTATAAACAAGGTGTTGACAACGATAAGATAGTTACTCATTTTGGCACTGACTGTACATCAGTGCACTTGTCACAGTCGTAAATTGAGGGTAGCTGCAAGCCAGGTATACAATGCGAAAAGAAAGAAATGTTGAGTTCTTTTATACGAAAGGAGTTGTCTCCGCCGGGTGGTTTAAATTAAGGAAATTACCTCTAAACAGCCTTGTCCCGTTACACCTACCGTATGCTGAATTAAGGGTTAGAGGGTGGTCTTGTGGTTAGCGTCGCTGACTACAGATCCGTCGGCCCGGGTTCGATTCCCGGTACCTCCTCGGATTTTTCTGAGGTAGGAAGGTCTGGCAGGGGTGCACTCAGCCTCGTGATTCAAACTGAGGAGCTACTTGATAGAGAAGTAGCGGCTCCGGTCAAGAAAACCACCATCAACGGCCGTGGGTGTCGGCATGCTGACCACATGCCCCCCAATCCTGCCATCTGCCTACGGGAGATGACGCAGCGGTCGGGTGGTAGGCCAAGTCCCTCCAGGGATTTAGCGCCACGGAGTTTAGTTTAGTTTTAGGGTGTAAAAGTATTTTCAGTCTTTCATGAGAAATCAGTTCAGTTGCTAAATTTACGCGAGACCAACTGTACAGTAATGTTCGTACAATGCAGGTTTTAAGTTAGATGTTATGTACACCGATTCCATTGTACAAGGTTATAATTTGCTTATTAATGAAGTATATCATTCCCTTTAAAATATTTCGTTTAGAATCACATTAAATTTATTTTCCTTTTTCAAATTCCATCCTAAAATTAAGGTGCGTCTTAACTTATGGTCCGGAGAGTCTTATGGTCCGGAGCGTCTTATGGTCCGTAAAATACGGTAAATATTATCTACCTCATGTAGATATTTTTGATATCTTCCTGTATGATATTTTTCCTGTGAATTCCAAGTGTCTAATATATCTCTCCGCATTTCTCACTCACACACACACACACAGACCTATTTGCAGTGAGCTTATTTTGAAATTACTTTCACGCGCTGTAGAGCATCCGAAGTACTGTGGGTAATTAATTTTATTGGGGGATTGTACTGAAAACTCATTTAAGGATTAACCATTAGCGAAACACCGAATATTGGCAAGTCATAATCATAATTGCGAGGTTACAATTATCGATCTTTAATGACACATGCATACTTTACTGAAACAAAACCGCAATTTTAATTAATTTGAACACAGCGTTCAATTTAGCCGCGTGGAAAATTCAGATTAAAGCTCTATACACAATAGATTTCGTGTTTAATCCCACTGAAATTTGAGTTTTCCGCACCGAATAGTACAAAATTAAATACCACTATTTACAAAATAAAATACATCGCGTTGTGGTTGGTTGGTTTCTTATGACATTAAATAAATACTGGAATTTAATAAAACGCATTCTATTATGTGGTATGTTCCGGATGAATCAACTACAGGCTATGCGAATAATTTGTGAAAGAACAGTCCATATGCCTGATTGGGTGGTCTCATGGTTACTTTACGGCGGGGGTGTACTGCTACTTAGGCCTTTGACCGTCGCCTGTGACCGAAATTTTATCTCGCATTATTAATTTTCCAAATCGTTCGAACAAGTGAAAAAAATTCAAATATCTGGAAGCAGTAATTACAGACAAATAATATTAAGGCAGAAGTTAAGAGTCGACTAAAATCAGGAAATTATTGTTTTTATGGAGTTCAGAAACTCTTTTCTTCTCGTCTTCTGTCCAGAAATCTAAAAAATAAAGATTTATAAGACTACTAGCTTAAAAGACCCGGCGTCGCCCGGGTTTTGTATTTTGTAATTGGAAATTAACTTATGAAGGATTTTAAATTTTAAATTCTAGGTCCTTATATAGGCATTTATAATTTGAAATAGGGAGAACGACTTATTACACTCAAACTATTCCCTCAGAAAACGCTTGATATAGTTTTTTATGGCTCATAGAGGATCTAGAATTTTGCATCCCATCGCTTGTACAGTGCACAGCAAGCCTGGTAGAGGTTTAAATAAGAAGAAACAGAAATTCCTGTAACATAAAATTTTAATATCGAGGCGGGAAATTTCCCACTCTTATGTTACCATAAAGCCGTTTTGGGGATGAAATTAAACAGAAAGCATTATCACTTTCATACTTTTTTCTCCAAAAACCTGCGATATAATATAATAATATACACATTACCATACCTCGTTTTGTTTTCTCTATGTCCAGGGTAGAGAAAGTTATGTGATTCCATTATTTTAGTGGATTTCATTCTGTAATATTTATTTATAACATTAATTATTTTGATAACTTCTCTTATTTGTCAAAAGTGCATTTCATTTGTTTTTTCCAAGCCCATCTGATACCATTTGGCAACAATATATTCTGTGATTTGGAATTGATAATTCTATGTAAAAAGGGATTAAGTATTTTCAAAAACATTTAATTTTTGGCATTTAGAATCAGAATTTTTCAAAATCCTTTCTTAGTGAGCACCTACATTATGAAACGAAGGTACTGTCAAAATTCCAAGTCTCTACCTGTTATAGTTTAGGCTGGACGTTGATTCCTGTCATTCAGTCAGTCAGTCAGTCATTCATTCAGTCAGTCAGGACAAAGCCTTTTATATATATAGAGATTATCCTGCCGTTGTATTATATGGATGTGAGACATGGCCGCTTACTGATCGGGAAGAACATAATCTGAAAGTGTTCGAAAACAGGGGGCTTAGGAAAATACTTGGGCCTAAGAGAGATGGAAATGGGGACTGGAGAAAACTGCATTACGACGAGCTTCATAACCTGTGCTCGTCACCGGGTATAGTAAGGTGGATTAAATCAGGGAGGATGAAATGGGCTGGACATGTTGCACGCATGGGACTGGAAATACATATCTCAAAAGTATTGACTGGGAGACTCGAAGGGAAAAAGACCACTTGGAAGACCTAGATGTAGGTGGGAGGACAATATTAGGATAGATTTAAGAGAAGTAGGACTTCCGAGGGATGATTGGATCGAGTTAGCACAGAATAGGGTTGAATGACGGGCTGAGATAAGCATGGCAATGAACCTTCATAAAATAGATAATATCCCTTTAGCTTGCTACATATAAATTAAAATTATAACAAGGTATATTTACTTATGATTATTTAGAGTTCCGGTAATAGGCTATTGAATGTAAGTAAATTCACAAACACAAAATGATATTATAATGACTGTAAACAAAAATAATTGCCTAAAAATATGAAATGGAGGGAAAAAGACCGTAAAATGGCCAAAAATGACCAGATAAAGACATTTTTTTTAAATTACCTAGAAATAAGAAATGGAGAAAAAACAAAAAATGACCGTAAAATTACGAATTTTGTAATCTAGGAGTCATGATCAGAATACCTGCACTAGTGGGCAACGTCCATGATGTACCAGTTAAAAGATAACATGTCATCAAAATCCGGGTCCTGATGATAATCATCAACTGTGACAGTAACATAAAATAATGGTATCATCAGCAAAGAATAAATAAATCCCACGTGTTATCCTACGCAGGTAAAAACAGACATCATATAGTACGCAGATTACCGGAGAATATGACGATAGGCGATGTAGAATTAATATGTGATTAGATTATGTTGCGATATATACCAGCGGGAGAGATTATTGTGTTCGGGAACAAACAATTTGACAACATGTACCAGCGCAATAGTTCTAAATCATAACGATAAGTGCTACAGTTAAGCCTATCGACGCATGATATATTATAGCGCCTCACTTTCGCCGATCGCTTATATTTTAAAATCATTTATTTGATAATACTATCCACTGCAGGCAGTGGAATGATCGCATTTGCAAATATCAGGCTTTTCAAAACAACAGTCCGTGATGATATTACAGCTGTATGGGAAATATAAATTTACAGACACAAGGAATTTTAAAGTCCACCGCTGTGGCGTAGGGGATGCGTTCGCTCCTCTCATGCAGCGGTCCCGGGTACGAATCTTGGTCGGGACAAGTTACCTAGTTGGGGGTTTTCCAAGATTTGTCCTAGGGAAGGGTCCTCGATACTTTCGATACATACATGGTATCAGCATCGAGCGATACTTCAGAAAACTCGCTCGGTAGTTTTTGGATACTTCGGTAATTCTGCAATTTAAGGAATTGCGGTATCTCTTTCTGCTTTTAGTAGTATACTAAATATAGTACAGTCTGTGCACTTCACTTATGTTCTCAGTCTTCCAGTAGCACTTCAGAATGAAATTTCTTTCCTCAAAGTTTAGTCTGACTCCAACCATTATTTTAAGCAGTCACAACTCAAAAAAGAAGAAAAAGTGTGGTTGTTATGAACTGTCAAAGAGTGTATACATTTTATTGGGACACTTCTATTTATCCTTGAAATGGAGAAAACCATTTTATGACTTTTGTCTAGTCATAAATCGAGATTTTCCGACTTTTAAAATCCAAACAGAAGAGATTCTTAATTGTTTCGTTTCCTGTCAAACGTTTCAATAACAACCAACAAGCAAACTGATGGAAAACAAACACAAAATTTCCGAAACTTAAGAAGTTAGGTGTGAAATACCTGTGCATACCACCAGCAATAGTTTTCTCTGAAAGAGTATTTAGCACAGCAGGACTATATGTGACAGAAAAAGAAGTAGACTTGCCCCCGAAAGAGTGAGAATGCTAGTATCTATCTACTCTTATACAATTCAACGGCCCTAAATAGCGTGCTTGCTCGCCCGCTTCTCTCGCAGTCTAAACTTTCATGACGACTACAAAATTAGGAAGGAAACCCATTTCTTTATTATATAAGGCCTAAGTGAAATGAACACAATGAACAAATATTCTAATTTTATTTTTACTTACAATTTTCACAGATCTGAACCACAAACATTTTTAATAATCTACCAGTGTAATTTTCTTAAAAATCCTGGAGTCAATTAATAATGGCGGGCGAAGCCGGGGGCAACAGCTGTAAAATATTGATGGTTTTATCTCTTGAAATATCGCTGATAATAATAATCCAAACAAACCATTCCATTATATAATTTCTGAAAACTTCACTGAATTGATAAAATAAAATTCACATCATATTCATGTCAATAAACAGCTGAGAAACAATACGTATTATGTGTTCACAGGTTCTTTGGAACTGCATAATCGATTCTGATATAGTTTTCCCAGGGGGAGCTTTCATGTCGTGGAATGTACTCTAAAGCAGGAATTTTAGCTGTTTCATTAATTATTAATGGCTTAGTTTATGAATGATTCGCGTGCAAGTGTTAATAAATATAATGCTTTAATAATTATTAATAAAAAATTTTAATTTTTAAAAGAATTATCGTGGCGAAGCCACGGGCACCTCCTAGTTTTTAACAAAAACTTGTAAGTGGACTGTTTCAAGAACTAATTTTACTTTTAATGTAGAGTTTAAAAAATAATTATAGGCTACTTGTGATATTAAATTTTGTCTCATTAAATAGGCACACTTAATTAATTTATTTTTTGCACGACTTAACTAATTAGTGGTACTTACGAATGTTGTTGCCGCGGATCGTAAGTTGACATTCCCACACGCAATCTTGTTCTATGTGCGGTAAGAGTTTCCGTGTGGTAAGAATTTGCTTACGCCACATCATAATACAAGCCTAATAATATAATATACATATACATAATATGGACAAGGCACCGCAGGACAAATATTAGGCCTATTCTGTTCCCATAACAACAAACACATGCGAATCACTTTCTGAAATAAACATCTATCTTCAAGGATGTATACACATAATATTTTCAGGTAATATCACAATTAATATAATTAAATTAATATAATTAAATTGATATAAATAATCATCGTGCAAAAAATAGCATGCAATACTCGTGCCGCAAGCGTATAACGGATCTCGGAAAATTGAAAAAACGAGGCCTCGCGCAGAGTTTTTTCAATTTTCCGAGATCCGTATGCATCGCTTACGGCACTTGTATCGCAATATACTATGGTATTACACAGTTCTCTCAACTTTTAAATTTTAATGTACCTATTTATTGAAATCTATCCTAATAATCAAGAATCAAGCTGTAGCTAAGACTGGTTTCTGTTTCTGCACGAGGAGATTTTATACAGTGGTGGCAGAAAATAACTTCAATTGAAGCAATCTCCCCAAAAATAAAAGGCCCATAAATTACGTCTCGAATGAACTACTTTGCTAGCCGTCGATTTACAGAACTGCCGTTTCTGTTTTCGGATTCCGGTGGCTCGGAATTTCACAACATCAAACCTGCGGGTAAAAAAGACATTGTTCGGCGTCATAAAACAAACAGTGACGGGAAGAGAGGGGACGGATTAATGAGTTTGGTTTGGTGCGAAGCCAAACAGCAGCAAAAAACTGCACATCTTATCCAGTGGACAGCACAACAAGAACACATGCAAATGTAGCACTGGACACAAGCAACCTGATTTATTTTTGTTGAGCACATTAATTACATATTAGAAATCACAATGTCAGTTCAAAATACAGTATCAAACAAAGCAACAGATACAACACTTTACAAGAGCAGTAATAAACTAGGGGGCGGATTTCTAAGACATGTCATATTTTTCCCCTTTGCATTATTTCAGGTTTCCGACTAATTTAAACCCGATTTCAGGCATCCTGGTGAAAATGGAACGGTTTTTATTGTGCATATAACTGCATATTTAGGAAAGTTTCAACTATTGCAGCATACTTAGTATGAATATTCACGGAGTCCTCCGGGAGGGACTTTAAGCTGGGGGTCCCGTGTCGTAGATTTACGGCACGTAAAAGAACTCCAAGCCTAAATTAGAGCCTCTGGACAAAATTTCTCGGCCGTTTCACGTACAAGAAATACTTAGTTTCTAGAGGGGGGTTGCGAGGCGATGGGCTTAGCCTACCACCTGTCCCTCTACCCTCTCTCGGAAAATAAGCATATCAAAATTAGTATAGGTAATGAAACCTCCATTGGAGGCCCCTTCGCTCCACCTGGGGATTATAGGGTACCAGATACAGATACAGATAGTATGAATATGCATATTTAGGTCGTACTTTTGGCATATTTGTGTGCATATTAAAGACATTTTTAAGTTTCATATCATCATATTTTGTAAATTTTGCATTATAATGATACATTTTGAAAATTTACAGATATTTTAAATAATTAACACTATATTTTAATAAAATGTATTGTAATGAAACTTTTAAAAAAATGTACACAATGTGTAGTCTAAGTGGTAAAGTCATATTTTAAATTTTATTGGTCATATTTTAATGATTTTTAGGTCATAAATGCATTCATAAATCCTATTTTTTAGGTCATAGAAATCCGCCCCCTAGTAATTACAGACACAAATAATATTAAGACAGAAGTTAAGTATAGACTCAAATAGGGAAACGCTTGCTTTTATGCAGTACAGAAACACTTATCTTCTTGTCTTCTGTCGAGAGATTAAAAATAAAGATTTATAAGACCATTATCCTGCCGTTTGTATTATATGGATATGAGACATTCTTCGGAAAGAACGTAATCTGAGAGTATTCGAAAACAGGGTACTTAGGAAAATATTTGGGCCTAAGAGAGATGAAATTGGGGACTGGAGAAAACTGCATAACGACGAGCTTCATAACCTGTACTCGTCACCGGATATAGTAAAGGGTAATTAAATCACGGAGGATGAAATGGGCTGGACATGTTGCGCAAATGAGGGAGGAAAGACATATCTCAAAAGTATTGACTGGAAGACCCGAAGGGAAATAACCACTTGGAAGACCTAGACGTAGGTGGGAGGACAATATTAGGATAGATTTAAGGAAAGTAGAATTTGAGAGGGATGAGTGGATAGAATTAGCTATCTCCATCCAACCATCCCTCACAAATCCTACTTCCCTTAAATCGATCCTACCATTGTTTTCTCACCTAAGTCTAGGTCTTCCGAGGGTCTTTTCCTTTCGGATCTCCCATTAAATACTTTTGAGATTATGTCTTTACTCCCCAATGCACGCAACATGTCCAGCCCATTTCATCCTCCGTGATTTAGTTACCCTTACTATATCCAGTGAAGAGTACAGGTTATGAAGCTCGTCGTTATGCAGTTTTCTCCAGTCCCCATTTTCATCTCTCTCAGGACTAAACATTTTCCTAAGCCCCCTGTTTTCGTACACTCTCAGATTATGTTCTTCTCGAAGAGTAAGCGACCATGTCTCATAATATTGGTTGAATACATGGGTAAAACCCGAATTTAACAATAAATTTGGAGTGGTGGTGGGTGGGTGGAGGGTAAAAATAAGAAAAAACGAAAGTGGCGGTTATAAAAAGCTTCGCGCAGGGGTCCAAAGAACGTGTATTTGAAATCTGGACCTGGCTTATGGAACTGAATGGCGTGGCGTGGTGTGTGATTGACCGTATGACTTCACTCAGTGAGCTATATCTCAAGTAGAGTTTTTCTCGCAAAGAAGAGAGCTGAGTGTGTGCTTGATTGTCAATCTGCCAGTGGCGGGAGCGCAATTTCACAGCAGGTGGCCCCGTAATGCGATGCACCCCGTGGGTTGCGGTTATGCGTTTTGTTTCCGTGCGACACAGCGGTTTGCAGGTGATAATTATTTTCATGTACCAACACCCGTGCCATTTCTGTTTTTATACATCTATTCCATTAAATATAAACTCTCTGGTTGTATTAACAACTCGGCCTGACAAGTAGATACTAGACAGGAATAGAAGACAGATACATTAAAGCTTGCCGGCTTCCAACGCCACCTATTAACAAGACTGTAACCAATTTTAATGTGAAATAATTACAATTCGTCACTGTGAATTAACTGAAGATGCCTGAGTAGTACCTAGAAATAATAGACCATTGTTTTACTTAAAATGTGAGGATTTTTATTATCTTGTTACTACTGGCATTCATGGATACCAGTTATTGTAATAAAATTTTCCTCGTTGATTCTAAGCTTAGATATCACTGATGAGATTACTTCATGTTTGCTTACATAATATACAGTTATAATAGAATTAATGGCTATTGACTTTAGTCGAAACTTTTGCAAACGTATCTTCTAATATATAAAATCGAATGTGTGTGGATATGTGGTTATTTATGTTCCCTATACAAATCTACATTTCTTGACCAATTTGTACGAAACTAGGAGGTGCCCGCGGCTTCACCCACGATAATTAATTGAAAAATTAAAAATTAATAGTATAATAATTATTTAAGCATTATATTTATTAACGCTTAAACCATTAATAATTAATGAAACAGCTAAAATTCCGGCTTTAGAGTACATTCCACGATCAGAAATCGCCACCTGGGAAAACGATATCAGATTCGATTATGCAGTTCCAATGATAACTGTGAACCACTGCCTTCTAAACTGTATAATTCTCGTGCGTAATTCTCGAGACGGCGGTGGATAATACGTATCGTTTCTCAACTGTTTGTTGACAGATGAATGTGATGTGAATTTTATTTGATAAATTCAGTGTAATTTTCAGAAATTATATAATTTTTCAAGAGAAGGAGTGATTGATTTGGATTTTTACTGTCCGCGATACTTCGAGGATTAAACTATCAATATATTAAATCTGATGCCCGCGGCTTCACCCGCCATTATTAATTGACTCCAGGATTTTTAAGAAATTTACACTGGCAGTGTATTAAAAATGTTTGTGGTTCAGAGCTGTGAAAATTGTAAGTAAAAATAAAATTAGAATATTTGTTCATTGTGTTCATTTCACTTAGGCCTTATGTAATAAAGAAACGGTTTTACTAATTTTGTAGTCGTCATGAAAGTTTACACTGCGAGAGACGAACATCGCCGATTATACCCGATGTCTCACGAAGCGGGCGAGCGAGCAAGCACGCTATTTAGGGCCGTTGAATTGTATAAGAGTAGATAGATCTTGCACACATACCCAGTTAAGCCCGGGAAGTAACGCGGTCAACATTAAAATTGAAACAAATCAGTCCTTCCCTTGAAAATTATATAATTTCTGAGAATATTATACTGAAAAAAATGAAATGCTGTTCAGTTCACATGACAACAGTGTATTGTTTACTGCGATTACATAGGGCCTTGGCAACTATATAGCCTAATGCTGGACTTTAACGAATTATGATTCCATCGATGCAATATATTGGCGAAAATAATTACTGAAAAATGAAATCCACGAAAATACAGCACAGTGTGATGTAGTCACATAACTCTCTCTACCCTCGACATAGGAAATATTTTCTCTCTTCACATTTTGATGTAGAATAAGAGGTCGTATCGCAGGGACAACTTAAGTGTGTGAGTATGCTATATCAGAAGTCTGTAAATAATCCTTTCCGCTTATACGTTATCCATAGCTGTAGGCTTTGTATTAGTTGAGAAATAGGGATGTTTATCATAGGCCCTAAGCATGGGATGGAACATTTAGAGTCCTATGCTCGCAGTATATTATGTCCCGCGTTTTAGGGGAGGAAAGTATGAAAGTGATACTGCATTTCTCTTTTATTTCAGCCCCGAAACGGTTGTATAGTAACATGAGAATGAGAAATAAAATTTTCCGTCAAGTCAATACAATCTTATGTAATTTATGTTTCTTCTTATTTCAACCCCTCCCAGGCATGATGTGTAGAAGCAACGGAATGCAGCATTCGACATCCTCTATGAGCCATAAAAAGCTATATCTAGCTTTTTCTGATGGAATAGTTTGAGTGTGATAAATCTTTTTCTTCATTTCAAGTTCTACATACATATTATATAAGGACCTATAGTTTCAAAATCGAAAGCCCTCCATAAGTTAATTTCATATTACAAAATACAAAACCCGGGCGACGCCGGGCCATTTAAATAGTAAAATAACAAATCAGTTCGCTTTTCCCGGGCGGTGCACTTTAATCGTGAAATACACCTTCAAGTCGGGGTTTTAGGTCATGAAGCTCTGGTACGTGTTAATAATTTCATTTCAAATCTGTGTGGCCATTACGTCAAATCATAGTTCAGTGTTAAGTTTTAGGTCAAAATTTCAGTTTAGCGTCGAGCATAACATAATGACTAGGGGGCGGATTTCTATGACCTAAAAAATAGGATATATACATGCATTTTTGACCTAAAGAAAACATTAAAATATGACCAATGAAATTTAAAATATGACTTTACCACTTACACAATATGCATATTTTTTTTTTTGTTTCATTGCAATTCATTTTATTAAAATATAATCTTAATTATTTAAAATATCTGTAAATTCTCACAAAGTATCATTATAATGCAAAATTTACAAAATATGATACAAAACTTCAGAATTTCTTTAATATGCACATAAATATGCCAAAAATATGAGCTAATTTTGCATATTCATACTAAGTAGGTATGCTACAATACAATGAGATTACTTAATGTTTGCTTATATAATATAAACAAAGTCAGCTCTAAAAGGAATAATCGCTATTAAGTTTGGGTGAAAACTTCTTGAAAATTTCCTAAATATGCAGTTATATGCACATTAAAAGCCGTTCCATTTTCACCAGGATGCTTGGAATCGGGTTTAAATTAGTCGGAAACTTGAAATAATGCAAAGGGGAAAAATATGACATGTCATAGAAATCCGTCCCCTAATAATGACTTTATTGTTCAGGTAAATTTATGTCACATTGAGTCCACATTAAATCCACATAAACCTATATTGAATCCACTTTGAATCCACATTAATCCACTAGATGTATAGACCAAATGATGCGTTTTAAATTTTTTTGAAATCTTTTAAAAACACCCTATAGTTCCAAAAAAACAGGAGTTAAAAAACTGGAATGTAACTACTTGAAGTGGCCTTTTAGGTCTACATGCTTTTCCCCCTCTCTAGAAGAGCAAAACAATGGCTTTTGGGGGTGTAAGACAAACATGACATGAGAGCCAGCCAGTACTGATGACTGTGATGGGGGTAGATTTCCACCCCCACCCCCCACGATTTGTCATCTTGACGCCAGTCTCTAGACATCAACAAACAATGCCACACTGATTATAGATAGCGTCGTATATCCTACACTGTGTCTACTCTTGTTCCAGCTGCCACACGCTACACTCTGTCTACAAATGTTGCTCTCGAGCTATTTACTTCATATGGCACTACAGGGTGAGTAAAAAGCTCGGAAACGAAGCTGCAGGGTACCTGAAACGTTTTTTGTCTAATCTAAATAATATATCCTTAGATCGAATAGTGAATTATTTTACATTATAAGAGCCTCCTTCATATTTTGAGGAATTTCTTAAGAAAAGCGTAGATTTCATTAGAATATTATAGGAGAAAAATTCATCCGGCACTGGGACTTGAACCCAGGACCTTTGGCTATTCGCGCCAATGCTCTACCAACTGAGCTATGCCGGAGCTCAATTCACAGCACCAGATGGAACCTCTCTCCTATGACTGATTGCCCTAATGGTCTACCTCACAGACAGACAAGTCATGTCATAGGAGAGAGGTTCCATCTGGTGCTGTGAATTGAGCTCCGGCTTAGCTCAGTTGGTAGAGCATTGGCGCGAATAGCCAAAGGTCCTGGGTTCAAGTCCCAGTGCAGGAGGAATTTTTCTCCTATAATATTCTCATGTAATATCCAACAGAGACAATAATCTGTGGTTCATTAATGCTTGTATATCTATGGATTTCATAATTAAATTAGTAAAACGATATCTAGACCAAATGCCGTTTGTAGTACTTTTAATAATATTACAATGTAGATAGCTTTGAGTCCACCGTTGTGGCTCAGGGGATGGGTTCGCTTCTCTCACGCAGCGGGCCCGGGTTCGATTCCTGGTCGGGACAAGTTACCTAGGTGGGGTTTTCCCTCACCTATGAGACAAATGTCGGGTAACTTTAGGCCTTTATGGTCCCCGGATCATCTGGCCGTCATTATGATCTTCATCCCATCCTCGCCTTGTTTGGAGTGAGTGTGTGTGTGTGTGTGTGAATGGTGTGTCTCGTCCTATGTGTTTGTATTGTCTCGGAGGTGTCCCTGACATTGGGCTGATCACTCATTCGGGGAGGCCCTCCATGTTCTTGTTTGGTAAAAAAAAAGTATTAAGTGATCCAAAGATAATCCCTCTCCCGACAGGTCGCGGCCCTGTAAGGCCCGGGCGGCCTGGGTCGCTTAAATCCTAAAAGGGAGGTAAAATTAAGATAAAGAAAGAAAGTAAGATAGCTTTGATTTTGTTGTTGCTGTCCACATAACTTAAGTCAGATATATATATTTTTTAAAGTAATATATTTTTTCCAGAAAACTAAAAAAAATAGCCTATAAGACAATATCCTGCGCAGTCGCGAATCTATCCATAAACTCGTCAACTCTCGTGGGATTACCTATGATAATTTTTATGTGCATAGGCCTATCATAATTGGAATTAAGACTGATTAAACATAAGCATTCTGATACTTTGTTACATCAGTTTACCTGATTTTATTTTGATGTAAGGCTCCTAAATGGCATTTTTCTGTGCCTTTTTTTTACATTAAATAGTATCCCAGGTTCGAATTCAATACTCACTATAACTATAGTATTTTACAGAACGGGTAGAAAATGCATGAAAAAAAAAGCAGCACTGATTGAATGACATTTGCAATGAAAGTAAACACTGGAAGAACTGGACCAACTTTTCCTGATGGCATAACTTTGCACTGATTGAAATCGTGGCGAGTTTAAAAACAACACAGCAACGAACCGGTTGTTGCATTTGTTTTCTGAACAATATATATATACATGACGGACTTCAACGCGGAGCTATATCAATTGAGTTATATAGCCTTCCGGTCAGAGCACATACGTATCATCTGGCTAGCGTGCGCCGATCCTGTTTCAAGTGAATGATGCGAACAAATACAAACAAGAGAGAGATGGCAAACTGCGTTCAAAATCAACCACTCGGATTCTAAAAACATGGCCTCTTGTGGACGAATAAAATGGCAAGGGTTACAACTCTTGAAAAAAAAAAGAAGGGGAATTTCCGTACCAAACAGGAGTTACATATGCTGCCCCGCACGACAGATCCCCCTCACCCCAAAATACCCCTTCCTATTCCACCCGTGTTAACTAACCCCGTTTTTGCCTGTAACACACCGGTGCTTGTACGAGCGTCCTGTTTTCAATCTTCACTATGTTAAAAAGCATAGTAAAGCGGCTTTTTGAAGTGAAACTTCTTTAGCCGCGGTAGGGGTAAATTGAGAGCTTGTGTTACACTCAAAATCGTCAGGAAATTAGTGAGGTGTGACGGAACGGACTGCACAGAAAACAATCAACTCAATGATTAGGCTTATCCAAAATTTAAAAAGTTCAAATATTCAAAATTAAAAAAATCTAAAATTTAAAAAATCTAAAAATCGAAAATTAAAAAATCCAACAAATAAAAAATTCAAAGATCCAACATTTTAAAAAACAAAATTAAAAATCTGAAATTTTAAAATAAAAAAATTAGAAAGTCCAAAAATCCAGAATTAAAAAAATAAAATATCCAAAGTTACTAAATCCAACTATCAAAAAATTAAAAATTAAAAAATGAAAAAGTCCAAAATTAAAAAAATTAAAAATCCAAAATTAAAAACTTAGAACTTTCAAAATTAAAAGATAAAAATTCTTAAAAAATCCAAAATTTAAAAAGTAAAAAACCCAATAGCCTACGAAAAAGTCAAACAATCCAATTGAAAAAATCCAATAATCCAAAACTGAAAAAATCCAAAAATTAAAACATGTTTCACTTCTGTCGCGTGGCGTTCCATGCACACTTTTTTTTATCTAGAACTCTTCTCGAACTTTAAAATTGTTAAAATTTATTTACAAGCTTTCAATGTACAAAACTTTCTATTACGAATGCAAAAATAAATATAAATATTTTAGGCACACTAAGTCTGAGGTTTTGCTGAAAATCCCCCCAAAATCTTCGTTTTTATGATCTAAATAATCACCAGTAGGCTTACAGTAATCAGAAACTAATTCCATTTTGGTGATTACTAGGGCAAAGCATTTTGTGATTCTGCATCTTTTTTTTCTACGAAGGTTGAAAGATAGTCTATCGTGAATGTATACAAATGTGTATAATAAATTAATTGCTTAAATAAGGGCGACTTACATAAGTCGCCACTGGGTTGATATCTCATATTGAGAAAGCCTGGAATATGTGAGTTAGTTGGAGAATTTAGTGTTGTACCGGCATGTTGCCATGATAGCTCAATGGTAGAGCAGCGGCACGGAGAGCCGAAGATCCTGGTTCAAATAACAGCTAATGGCATTTAATTTTTCAGTCTGACTTCACCTTTCCATCTTAGCCTACACATGGCCAGTGTGAAAGAATTATCATTGCAGGGGTTTACAGGTACAGAAAGTATAAAAAATAATTTGATTGTCCTTAACTAAAACATAACACAACGCAATAGCCCTTAAGCTAATGATATGAATCGATCTAGAGCTTAACTCGTAGATCGATTACAAAAATTACAAGAATACAGAGAATTCCCCGTTGTGAGAATCAATGATTAAATAGCTATATGCCATGTTATGAAAACAACGGAGGACTACGTCTAAGAGATATTAACATAAAACATAAATTTTCAGATTTATTTAATAAAGACATGAAAATACTTTCGTACTTTCAGACGAAGAGTATTAATTGGAACTGAATTATTATACATATACTGTCCTCTCGTTCAGAACAATAAATATATAAACGCAAAGACCCCGAATAAGTTAGTAATATTGACGACTACAACATACACAAGCATTTAATAATCAAGGAATCGCGCACAATGTGCATTATCTTAACCTAAGACTTAACCTACCCAGTCCTGAACCCGGGAAAGGGATTTTTCACTACTGAAAAATCCCCGACCCGGCCGGGAATCGAACCCGGGCCGCCGGAGTGGCGGAGGCGCGCTACCGGCGACGTGCTATAAAACACTTGGAATTTTTACCGGTATAGTATAAGTTCGAGATTTTTCTTGAAACAAACATTTTTTTAATGAACTAGAAGAGATAAAGGTAAAATCCCATTGGCGGGGACCATTTTTTAAGTAAAAATTCTTTTCTCGCGGAAGGGGTAAATCGGGAACTTGTGCAACGATAAAACCGTCACGAAATTAGTGATAACTCAAATACGCTTTATCGGATTTTAATGAAACATGGTATATACGTTTATAATGTCCATGGAAAAAAAGCCTATTGATATTGGACCAAATCGGCTGACCGGTACCGGAGTAAAACCCAATTTAGGGCCTACTTTAAAGGCGCGATAACTCAAATACGCATTATCGGATTTTCATGAAACTCCATAAACTCGAGTACGCATTTATAATGCCCATGGGAAGAAACCTATTGATATTTGACCAAATCGGTTGACCAGTATCGGAGTAATGCCCAATTTAGTGGTTTTCTATGGTATATTATAAAGAATATAACAAATGAAAATCGGTTATCCTGACAAATACTGTTTTATACTGATCATATACGGCTTTGGAGATTGCAGTACAGTTAGCCATGATTATTCCTTTGCATTTGACATGTTTATTTCGTTGATCAAGTTGAATGCTGTTTATGTACAGAAGGTATATTACTGAGAAATTATTATACCTACGAACATTAAGTGGAGTTCTTCGCCAGTGTATTTTGTGAAATGTTAACATATTTTAAGAATTTCTTATATCAGTGTACTTATAGGCATTTGAATTAAGGTTAAGTATGTACATCCATAGTCGGCCGCGGTGGTCTAGGGGTAGCGTGCCCGCGTCTGGATCCGCAGGTCGCGGGATCAAACCCGCTGGGGGGGGCCGCGGTCGATGGGTTTTTCCGGAAGTAAAAATCCGGGCACGGAGTCCTCCGGGAGGGACTTTAAGCTGGGGGGCCCGTGTCGTAGATTTACGGCCCGTTAAAGATCTACAAGCCTAAATTAGAGCCTCTGGACAAAATTTCCCGGGCTTTCACGTCCAAGTAATACCTTAGTTTCCTGGGGGGTTGTGCGGCGATGGGCTTATCGCCTGTCCCTCTGAAAATAAGCGTAACAAAATTCACATAGGTAAAAGAAACCTCCACTTGGAGGCCCTTCGCCCCGACACTGGGGATATAGGACAGAGAGAGAGAGAGAGAGAGAGAGAGAGAGAGAGAGAGAGAGAGCGAGAGAGAGAGATGTTCATCCATAAGCCCTGCTTAATGAATTGATCTTGAGGTTAACTCGGAGGTAGATTACAAAAATAACTTATTTTGTTCATATCATAATTGCGATTAATTCATCACCGATTAAATAAAAACATTCTGGCACTTTGCTATAGGCCTATCAGTTTACCTGATTTTATTAGAAGTTAGTATCTCTATCTTTTATCAAAATGGAGATTGCCGGGTTTGCTAATAGACTTCATCCTACAGTTTCATTGATGTCAACCTTGAGGCAATGATTGGTATGGGAACGCTGATGATTTAATTGAATTAATTAATCAGTCAATTAAGTAGCTAATTGGTCGCTCAATCAGAAAATCAATTAACACAATCGATTAATTCATTCAATAGATACATTATATTAATCTAGTCAATCTCAATATTCATTGGCATATCGAGGTATTACAACTTCGTAAAAATGGATGTAGAAATATTCTGATTTCAGCTTAGGGTGTTGAGTCATCAAAGGGTAGTACTCAACGAACTACATTGATTGGGACAATTATTCCCCTCTAGTGTGGCCATTCCTATGCTACTGCAGGGTCTAAGTACATACACTTTTTTAGTAGCATACTGGTTTATGGGGGGTACGCCGTAGCGTAGTGGTTGAGGCGCTGCGCTACAAACCGGAAGGTCGCGGGTTCGATTCCCGATGAGGTCGTTGGAGTTTTTCAATTGGCCTAGTCCTTCTGGTGGCACCATGGCCCTGGGGTCGACTCAGCCTCTAACAGAAATGAGTACCAGGAGCAATCCTGGGGGTAAAGGCGGCCGGTGCGTAAGGCTGACAACCTTACCACCTTCAAGTGCCGAATGTCCAAAATCTGGGAGCCTCAACCTCCTGGAACCCTCTGGGCCTCCATGGCTTGTATAGGGATCACTTTACTTTTTTTTTTTATACTGGTTTATGATTAGGGGGCGGATTTCTAAGACATGTCATATTTTTCCTCTTTGCATTATTTCAGGTTTCCGACTAATTTAAACCCGATTCCAAGCATCCTGGTGAAAATGGAACGGTTTTTATTGTGCATATAACTGCATATTTAGGAAATTTTTAACTATTGAAGCATATTTAGTATGAATATGCATATTAGGTCATTTTTTGGCTTATTTGTGTGCATATTAAAGATATTTTGAAGTTTCATATCATATTTTGTAAATTTTGCATTATAATGATACTTTCTGAGAATTTACAGACATTTAAAATAATAAACACAATATTTTATAAAATGAATTGTAATGAAACTTAAAAAAATATACACATTGTGTAAGTGGTAAAGTCATATTTTAAATTTTATTGGTCATATTTTAGTGTTTTTAGGTCATAAATGCTTGCATATATCCTATTTTTTAGGTCATAGAAATCCGCCCCCTATTTATGATATTTGCTTATGGGGCAATGGTGTTGGCATAGCCAAGATTCTAGGACTCCTAAAGAAGGCTATTAGGATTTTATAAAAAAAAACCCCTGTTATGATGCACACACATTAAAGTACAATGCGACAAAGTTTCTCAGCTGTATCTTAATTTCTGTGGGAGAAGATTTTGAATGTGGCAAAATAACATGCATATTGTATCTGAGAAAATAGGGCGTGAATAAAATTTGCACGCACTGGCAACTAGGAGCGCATTAAGATTTTAAAACGGTATCAGCAGCCATTGTTCCATGCCGCAAATGACATAGAATATTGCACAGTTATATTTTAAGGCATGATTCATTTTTGACACTAAATTTCAATAATCGTATTTTTGACCAAAATTTCTAAATTAACATTTCTGTCATTCCTTGAATCATGAAAATGGGCTAGTCATACGGTAACTACCGTATATTTTGGCCGATAAGACGATAGTTCAATCATAAATAAGGCCCTCAAAATCAGGGGTCCTCTTATATAGACAAATACAAAAAAATTTAGACTGAAATTTATAAAAATTAAAACCATTATAACATGATATATTCTGATGTCAAGATTATATTACCTTGATATGAGTTATTAAGATGTTATTTACCATTTTCGGGCAACGCGAAATAACGCGAATTTCGTAAATAAAACCAGAAGCGCAATAATCCGCGAAATAAGATCTAGTTTTGGTATTTTTTTTTTCACTTTTCCCTACGTGTAACACATGGTTTCTGTGGTTAGCGTCGCTGACTACAGATCCGTCGGCCCGGGTTCGATCCCCGGTACCTCCTCGGATTTTTCTGAGGTAGGGAGGTCTGGTAGGGGTGCACTCAGCCTCGTGATTCAAATTGAGGAGCTACTTGACAGAGAAGTAGCGGCTCCGGTCATGGAAACCACCATTAACGGCCGTGGGTGTCGGCATGCTGACCACATGCCCCCCAATCCTGCCATCTGCCTATAGGTAGATGACGCAGCGGTCGGGTGGTTGGCCTTGTCCCTTCGGGGATGTCGCGCCTCGGAGTACCACATGGTTCATACACAATATGCTTATCGTTCTGTTCCATTGTGGTACGACAATGCCTAGTGACGCCATTTTGAAAAAAAGAAGATGGAGGAAGCTTTTTGTTCCGATAAGGGTAGCCAACAGTCTTTTTAACCAACTATAGTTATTTTGCTCTAACTTCTTCTACCCTAAGGATTAGCCTAGCCTATAATAGTGCAATGGTTGGCAACATTTTTGCGATCAAAACTTTTTCGAGTTGTTTCGTAAACATAAATTCATAAGTTGTTCACCATTGATAGTTTGGGGGTCCTCTTATAGGATGGATATACAGGGTGTTAATGAATAACACCGAAATATTTTACCTGTGTATAGAGGGGACATAGACAAGCAACTTTTATTAGGACATTTTTGCTCTATGACGTAAAATGTGTATGCTACAGGGCATTAAAGTCCTTAAAATTTGGTGCTCATAACTCAATAATGTAGCGAAATAGGGCTAAAATTTTCATTAAATTGACTTAATTCCTTCTTAGCGATCGATAAAAACCTGATTCTTAACAATTCATCAACAGCTATACCGTAAATTAGAGTAAATTTGCAAAATTTACTGATTAATCATATGATTGCCCGCCACTGCATTATGTTTTTATTCTTAATTCCAAACCTAACAAAAATGCTTCGTTTGTCTTTTTTTTCCCTCAAAGTTGTAAGATATCGATCGTAATTTTTTACAATTTTCCCGACCACTACACAATATTCACTGTTCCTTTGTTTCCCATCATTTCAAGTATTAGAAGACAGTGGCGTGCATATCCTTGGGATATTTTATGTTATAACAGGAAGAATTGAATCCATAGAGCAAAAATCTCCTAATAAAAGTTGCTTGTCTATGTCCCCTCTATACACAGGTAAAATATTTCGGTGTTATTCATTAACACCCTGTATAACTATAAAACTTTGACGAAAATTTATACCTTCTCATATCTGCGGGAATATACGGTAGTGATCCTACCATGTTAAATCAGTAGTCATCGTGGACCTCTTCCATCGTCCCCTCACAGGTTGGGAATCACGGTATTAACCGCAATGTGACTACTCTTTTGAAACACCGTGCAACTCCAGCAGCTACTAAAATCTCTAATAATTGGAGGTGTATGTTCTAATTATAATTACGATGTAGCTTTATTATTAACTAATTAAACACTAATAACGAGTGAGGGATGCAAAGCCAAAATCAATAAAACACGACCGTAATATGCTTTCAGACACGGCGCTGTCAAACGCTTCAAAAATGTGTCTCATTATAAACTACACTTGAAGTGACAAGGTAGTTACATCTACATGCTACCCTGTTAATTTGAGTTGCAGACAGCTCAGAAGCAATTCACTAGCTCTGCTAATTACCATAGTATATTATTTTATCGTGGGGTGGTCATGTAGCGAGACTTCCAGGTACCAGATGGGGAAACATCTCTACTGTATGGGACCCTAGGATCGGCAAAAGGGAGAGAGGAAGACCAAGAACGAGGTGGGTAGATTTCTTCAGAAGGCGTGCCGGGGTACACTGGTCCAGCGTAGCAAAGAACAGAGATGTCTGGAGAAGCCTACACACCGAGTTGCTGGAAGAAGTTTAGTGAAAGTGAAGTGTTTACCAAGCTCATATGGACCAGCTCACCATATGAGATTCTAACCGAGCTACCCCCTCATCAGAGGGAGGCCCTAGCCCTGAATGGGACACATGTGGCTCATTCATTCATTCATTATTTTATCGATAGTCAATAGGAAATCTTGTTTCAGACTCACCGCTCTACGAACAGGAATAATGCATTGACTCACCTGAAAAATAAAGAAAACAATATTTAGATTCAATTTATTTTTATTTTAAACACATAAAACTACACAAGTTTACATATAAATTGTGGCATCCAATGAGAGAGTGTGCTTAGCCAGAAATAACGGAATCGAGATATTTTCAGATTTGTGTTTGGCTTTCTAATGAGAAAAAATTTCATCTTAACACTTGATTTATTTCTTCTTATCAGAATTTACACATTTCAAAGTGTTTATAAAAATTAACTTCAGACCATAGTGCCAACACTTCATTGCCTTCTTAAGGTTTTTTCGCAGTTTTTCGGTATTTAGAATTTTTTCAAAAGTTTCAAGCGTCATATCTCGGTAGGCCTATATATATATTTTTATTATAACTTATCGATGCATTGTTTTACTTACTGACAAAAAAATGTATTTTAAACTATTACTGCTTATTACATACCACAATTTACAATGCTGGCCACATTCTACGGTGTATGGATTTCAGTTCTATTAAACTAGCATGTCATAATTTTGTAGCACGTGCTTTGTACTTCATACAATTAACATGTTTTTAAAAAGTAGCCTTAATTGCATTTACCACAATTAATTTTATCATAACACAATCATATGCCGATTGTTTACTCAAGTGCTAGATGTGTTATTTAAAAATAATTTATTTCACAGAAAAATAATAATTATAGCATGATATTTATTAACATTTACATCGTTTTTACATAAACTATATTTAATTATATAATTTTATTCTTAATTATATTGTTTTCTCATAACAAATATAAGTAACTAGCATGTGCCTGCGGCTTCGCCCGCGATAATTATTTTAAAAATTAAAAATTAAGAGCATAATAGCTAAATCATTATATTTATTAACATCTAAATCACGTGGACTACATACCACGATTAGATAGCATCGCCTGGTAAAAGCGACATCAGATTCGAGTTCCTTGGCCCAGAAAACCCCTGTATAGTGAGTTTCGTCCAAATAAAACAATGTTTGACCATATTTAGGGCTTACAACATTCAAGCGATCGCGAAAGTTTTGTTTTCAAGGTTTGACAAAAATAGCCAAAGCCTGACATTGAAATGTATAACTGAAAACTTATGTTTTGAAAACGCAAAAAATGTACGTTTTTTGCCAGTTTTTCACTCATAACTCACGAACGAAAACTAAAATTAAAATTCCGGCTTCGAGGTGCATTTTCCGACCCTTCAGCACACCTATGTTTAAAATTTCAGATCTCTGCGTTCAGTAGATTTCACTGGACCTCGAGGAGAATTCCTTTTATTAATATAGATAATATGAATTATAATGATACCTTCTCTAATTTGTCAAACATCCATTTAATTTAATCCAAGCCCACCTGATACCACTGGTAACAATACGTTCTGTGAATTTGTTTTGATAATTCTATGTAAAAAGGGATTAAGTATTTTCAAAAACATTTAATTTTTGGCATTTAGAATCAGAATTTTTCAAAATCCTTTCTTAGTGAGCACCTACATTATGAAGCGAAGGTACTGTCAAAATTCTAAGTCTCTACCTGTTATAGTTTAGGCTGTACGTTCATTCCTGTCATTCAGTCAGTCAGTCAGTCAGTCAGTCAGTCAGTCAGTCAGTCAGTCAGTCAGTCATTCAGTCAGTCAGGATAAAGCCTTTTATATAGGCTATATAGAGATTAAACGAATAGAACGAATCTTGTGCTTCTGTACGGGTATAAAGATTCGTAATGAAACTATTAAAATGTACCACAGACTCATGAACCTTACAAAAATAATGCATAAACAATTAATAGTATACTGCGATACAAGTGCCGTAAGTGGTTTTTACGGATCGAGCGCCTCGTTTTTTCAATTTCCGAGATCCGTTATGCGCTTACGGCACGAGTATTGCATGCTATTTTTTGCACGATGATTATTTATATCAATTTATTTATATTAATTGAGATATTAGCTGAAAATTGTATGTATGTACACTATTGAAGATGGATGTTATATTTCAGAAAGTGATTCGCATGTGTTTGTTGTTATGAGAACCGAATATTTGTAAATAAGTATTGAGGAATTTCTTTAAATAATTGTACAAATTGTAGTATTACGATAAATATATAAAAATAAAGGCATTATGATTATTTATATCAATTTAATTATATTAATTGTGATATTACCTGAAAATATTATGTATATACATTCTTGAAGATAGATGTTTATTTCAGAAAGTGATTCGCATGTGTTTGTTGTTATGCGAACCGAATATTTGTCCTGGGGGGGCCTTGCCCACAAGGATTGTATTATGATGTGCCGAAAGTAAATTCATAACCGCACGGAAACACTTACCGCACATAGCAACAAGATTGCGTGTGGGAATGTCAACTTACGATCCACAGCTACAACATTCGTAAGTAGGCCTACCACTAATTAGTTAAGGAGTGCAAAAAAAATTGATAATTAAAACATAAAATCCCGGTTTCGATGTACATTTAACGATTAAAGTAGGCTACGTCCGAGAAAAAAACGACCTTAGATTCGAGCCCAGTGAGATTCGTCAGAGTCAACATTCAATGCTCTTTTTTTCTCGGTTGCTATGGCATTTAATCTCACAATTGAATACCGTCTTGTTAATAGGTGGCGTTGGATGTGCGTTCATCAGATATATATCTACGAAGTTTGCTATTAGTTAAACGCAAGAACAGGCAACCAATTTAATTAAAATACAGAAAAACCAATACAAGCAATATACCATGGAGGTCTTGAGGGTTCCAGGAAGTTGAGGCTCCCAGAGTTTAGACATACGACACGTGAAGGGGTAAAATTATCAGCTTTACGCACCGGCCACCTTTACCTCCAGTATTGATCCTGGTACTGATTTCTGTTAGAGGCTGATTCGATCCCAGGGCCATAGTTCAAATGCTTGATGGTTATATTAATTACACTGATGAACGAGGTCAGAATTTTATCAAAATTTTTTTGATGTAAAGTGACATTAAAGGGGACACTTTCCTCTTTTTACTCTACTATTCCCATAATCCTCTTTTCTCTTCGTTTTCCTTGTCTCCCTCTACAATCTATCTTTGCAATACAGTTTTACGAATGCACTGAAGAAGTATTACCTTTACAGTTGTATAGGAAATAATTAATTTCTTTTGTCATTACGTTCGGTTTGAAATCACGTCTTTGTTCTTTAGGGAGAGGGCAAACTTAAATCACGAAAGATATTTAAATGTAATGATATATGACTAACAATGGCCATGGCCTATGCCATACAAAGAAGTACACGTTTAAGCAGCATGATTATTCAGTTGTTTTTATCTCGACATATCGCATTCGAGTTATCGCGATATTCAAATGGGAGGCCTAGAAAAACGCAGAGAGCTATGGTATAATCCAAAGCCAGCTTAATATGCAGGTATTGTGTTGAGCGTTATTTTAAACACAGGCTATTCTTTGGCTTACAATATTTCATTGTGACTAAATGAATGTTGTATGAGACTTGTATACAATGCCGGCCAACAAATCAAACATTACAAATACTAGAAAGTATGAAGTGTAACGCCATAGTTATGAATATTAACGGGCTTCGCTTTCTAGTGGTAAACCCAATGTTCCCCCTCTGCAAAATATCGCGTTGTGTTTTCACTTGTATTAGTTGCAATACATGAAATTTACATAGAAAAACTTTTCTCTCGCTGGGTCTCTAGGAAACAGCCATTACGAAATACGTGTTCTATTTCAAAACAAGTTCTGTTGGCAATAAAACAATCGTAGACAGAACGAAACTGCCCTCAAGTACCGTTTTTACTAATTGTTTTTCAATGTCCAAAGCAATCTACCCAAACGAGGGACGTCCACAAAGCAAATTTCCCTGGAACCGTTTACAGAAATAAAACACAATCTCGTGGATATATATATTCCAATAGATACAGCAATATTCAGCTATTATCCAACATATTCGCCACCGGAATTGAAACATTTGTCATACCGTAGAACCAACTTTTGAATACCTGTATCAAAACCACTGTGTGACAAACATCTCCTCCTTTCTGTCATTATCTGCCATTCCCTATCATTTCTTGAGGTGTAGGAAAAGATGGAAATCACTGGGAGCGTGGTCCGGGCTGTAGGGTGGATGTTTAAACATCCTCCCAGCCGAACTTCTGCAGGAGAAAGTCGTACGGTGCTAGGTCTGGACTGTAGGCCTATGGAGGATACTGGAGCACCTCCCAACCGAATTTGTTGATTATCTCACGAAAAGCTGCAGCAACATGGGCAGCTTCGGACTTTGTTTGGTCCCATGAAGGAATTCCTGGTCGGTAAACGCTTTGCGTCAGATGCAGGAGTGAAAACAGCAGTCCGCAGATGGCTATACTCCAACCGAACGGACTTCTATGAACAGGGTATTTTCAAACTAGTATCACGATAGGAGAAATGTGTTTAGATACTTATCGACTATATATATAAAAAGAGACGAAAGATGTCCCTTCATGTGTGCATTTGTTTGCAATTAGACCTATACCTATTAAACGTTTTGAAAAAAAAATGTGTGTTACTTTACGATCCACCCTCGTATATAGATCATTGA
The DNA here is from genome assembly GCA_964059195.1 of Ectobius pallidus. Lineage (NCBI taxonomy): Eukaryota > Metazoa > Arthropoda > Insecta > Blattodea > Ectobiidae > Ectobius > Ectobius pallidus. The sequence goes on from CAXKWD010000003.1 coordinate 15,708,403, forward strand.
GAAACAGTCAACACATGCCTAGACATTATTTCGGTAGACATTCTGGCATTAGACCATTTGTCAGAAGACCTAAATATTTAAACATTTAGGATTTTTCCCCTCAAATATCTCGGAGCAATAATTACAGTCACAAAAAATATTAAGGCAGAAGTTAATTGTAGACTCAAATCAGGAAATGCTTGTTTTTATGCAGTTCAGAAACTCTTATCTTCTCGTCTTCTGTCCAGAAATATGAAAATAAAGATTTATAAGACAATTATCCTGCTGGTAGTATTATATGGATGTGAGACATGGTCGCTTTTACTCTTAAAAAATAACATAACCTGAGAGTGTTCGAAAACAGGGATAGGAAAATATTTGGGGCTAAGAGAGATGAAAATGGGGACTGGAGAAAACTGCATAACGACGAGCTTCGTAACGTACTCTTCACCGAATATAGTAAGGGTAATTAAATCACGGAGGATGAAATGGGCTGGACATGTTGCGCGCATGGGGGAGGAAAGACATCTCAAAAGTATTGACTGTGAGACCCGAAGGGAAAAGGCTCCTTGGAAGACCCAGACGTAGGTGGGAGGACAATATTAGGATAGATTTAAGAGAAATAGGATTTGCGAGGGATGATTGGATGGCGTTAGCACAGAATAGGGTTGAATGGCGGGCTCAGGTAAGCGCGGCAATGAACCTTCGGGTTCCATAAAATAGATCATATTCTTTTAGCTTGCTGAGGGATTGAGTAAGTAAATAAGGGTTTTTTTCCTGTAGAACTACTGACTGGGATTTACTGTGCGAATTGTTCTAGTATTGACAACTGTGCTGTAAAATTTTCCACATCCAGATTAGTAGTTTGGATGAATCAGAATAGCAATCTGGTACCACTAAAACAATATCACAGCAAAAACCAGTAAACATTATCGTATCCGCTATCATTTTATGGCAAATGCAGGAAAAAGACAATTAGTACGAACTGTATTACTCCTGGAAACGGTAATGATAAAACAGATGAAAGATAAAACTGACAGTTGAGTATCGCCTGCCGCTACAATTTTTCCTGCATGGAATCTATATCCAGGTGGCAGTGGCTATCTGTCATGTGATCTGTAAAGGCCGGATAAACTGAAATCAACATTCGTTGCTACAATCGCCAGAATCAGAGGATATTACATTGCAATAACAGCGTGCTAGGAGAAAGTATGTTGGAAAATGGGAAATGTGAGAGTATATCTATACAGTATAACAATAGGAAGTGCCCAGCAAAATCTAGGGCACACAGGGATCTGCAATTTTTGACACAGATGGACTGAAGGGTAACCGAATGCATCTTGAAGCCGGATTTTTAATTTTTGATTTCGTTCGCGAGTTATAAGCGAAATTTTAACAGCGATTTTTGTGCACTTTTTTTAGTCCTCCACCGCTCACAGACGGGATCAAACCCGGCCGCGGTCGATGAATTTTCAAGGGAAGGAGTGGCTTGTTTGAATTTTAATGTTGATCGCGTTAATTCTAGGGCTTAACTGGGAATGTGTGCAAAATTTCGTGCAAATTGGTTAAGAAATGTAGATTTGTATAGGGAACATATATACCCACATACTTACATACATACACACTTTCGATTTGGCCTTGTTGCAAGACACACTTCTTTTGTTTTTGCTATGAAAACATGTGACAGCAGAACTCTCAAGCTGTGCCTCATTTCACATTTCCGACTTTTTCCGTAGATTTTCCAAAAATGTTCTTTCATACAAACCTTGTCCTGACAATTACGAAGACAAAAAAAAAATCTGCCAAATCGGTCGAGCCGTTCTCAAGTGATGCGGCAACATACATTTTGTCAATTCATTTTTATTAATATAGATAGTAAGATAGATTAGTGCTTAAACAAATGAATCGACCATGACGGGCTTACAAAATGAAGCGATTCTTTTATTTCCAAATCATGACAAAAGTAGTCAAGGCCATCTGCAATTAAAATGCATTACTGAAAACTGATGCTTCGTAGGCGTTAAAATCACGTTTTCTGCCAGTTTTTCACTCGTAACACGCAAACGAAAGCGAAAATTAAAAAACCGGCTTCGAGGTGCATTCGCCCACCCTTCATTTCATCTATGTTTAAAATTTCAAATCTCTGCGTTCAGTGCATTTCGCTGGGCATCGCTGACAGGCAGACAGACAAACACATCCTTTTATTAGCCTATTATAGACTAGCATGTGCCCGCGGTTTCACCCGCGACAATTATTTCAAAAATTAAAAATTAAGAGCATAATAGTTAAATCATTATATTATTTTATTAACACCTAAACACGTGGACCCATACCACGATTAGATAGCGTCGCCTGGTAAAAGCTACCTCAGATTCGAGTTCCTTGGCCCAGAAAACCCCTGTATAGTGAGTTTCGTCCAAATAAAACAATGTTTGACCATATTTAGGGCTTACAACATTCAAGCGATCACGAAAGTTTTATTTCCAAGGTATGACAAAAATAGCCAAAGCCAACTGTAATTGATTTGACATTGAAATGTATAGGCCTAACTGAAAACTGATGCTTCGAAAACGCAAAAAATACATGTTTTTTTGCACATTTTTCACTCATAACTCACGAACTAAAGCGAAAATTTAAATTCTGGCTCCGAGGTGCATTTCCCGACCCTTCAGTCCACCTATGTATAAAAACACAGATCTCTGCGTTGAGTAGATTTCGCTGGGCATCGCGGACAGACAGACAGAAGGAAAGAAACACACTTCCTTTTATTAATATAGATAGATAGATTGATCGAAGTCTAAAAAAATACATACGAGCTAAAGAGTAATCTGCAAAGAATATCAGGACACCTGGTCAACGATGTGATTGCCTATTTAATGATTTCTTTTTGTGGAATAATACTCTGAGAAATAAATCAGTTCTTGTGAAAGATCTCTCGTGGTACCTGTACTGTTTCTGAAGTGAAAAGAAACAAAATAACATGAAAGAAGATACCAGCTCGCTCATATCTCTGCCGGAAAATAAGAAAAAGAATATCCATGAGTTATAGAGAATGATATTGCAGATTCGAATCTGTTTCGCTATTCTCAAGCTAAAACACTGCCCTTCATAATATTTTCTTTCGCATCTCTGAGTTTGGATTGATAGTTAATGCAGAAATACAGTTATGTGTCTGCATTTCATATCTAGTTTACAAATGCCTTCTGACACATTCTAGCATTGGGTTTAATAGAAGAAAAAAAAGATTTCAGTAAGAGAACAAACATATTATGCAATCTGTCATTCCCATCATGCTTTCATTATATTACCAGTGAACTAAAATAACATACAGTCAACTTCGGACTCAAAATAATCAATCTTTGTATGTTACTCTGTATGACAATCATATCAATGAAACACGAAATCACTACTATAATAGGCCTACAAGGAGGTATAATATATCTCGTCCTCTCTTCGAACCAAAGTGTGCTACAGAAGTAGGTCAAAGACATAGTATAAATTTCGGACCAAGGCTATAGGCTACAACAAATTTACTAAAAGAAACCCTAATCTGATACCACTAAACAAATTGTTTAGAAAACAAGTACTCGAACTGATTAAAATTAACTTGTAATGGTTCTTTTACTCACTTTATTTCCATTATTCATTCCCATTGTAAATTTCTAAATTTTTAACATGAGGTATTTTTTTTTTAAGCATTCATGAACCACAGATTATTGTCTCTGTTGGACATTACATGAGAATATTATAGGAGAAAAATCCCTCCGGCACTGGGACTTGAACCCAGGACCTTTGGCTATTCGCGCCAATGCTCTACCAACTGAGCTAAGCCGGAGCTCAATTCACAGCGCCAGATGGAACTTCTCTCCTATGAGGTATTTTGTTTGTATCTCTGTTAAGCTATTACACTTTATTTTTTCGTATTTATTATTCATGTATTTATTTCATATGAATAATCGTATTGTTTTTGCCTAAACCTATAATATGTTTGTTTTTTATATAATGTTTATAATATAATTTTAGCATGACTGAACTGACCCCGAACACAAGCTATGCTCATGCGGAGTAAATAATACTCTTTTGTAATTGTAATAATTGTGTTTATATTATTTATATTTGTACTAGTAATAATTTTGTAATAATTTGTATTTTTGGAATATGTAATAATGATAATAGTAATGCGAGTCCAAGAGGTTACCATCTCGGCCACCTAGCTGAATTTAACTGCCTAGTTTGATAAGCATATGCAAAGGAATAGTGTTATTTGTCATAGCTAACTGTATTGCAATTTCCAAAGCCATATATGAACACTGTAAAACAATATGTTGCCATGATGACTGATATCCAATTCTTTCTAATATATTACCATAAAGTAGGCACTAAATTGGGCATTACTCGGATACCGGTCAACCGATTTGGTCCAATACCAATAGACTTCTTCCCATGGATGTTATAAATGCGTATACCAAGTTTCATGAAAATCCGATAAAGCGTAATTGAGTTATCGCACGTACAGACATACGGACGGACAGACATTTTTCTGTCCCCCACACAATCTTATAAAGTATCATACTGGTACTTAATAAAAGCCCTAACAAAAAAATATGGATTTATAAATAAATCACAACCTGGTAATTATTAGGCCTATGTATATATATGCTATTTCTCTTATGATTAATTTAATGAAGTAGCTAATTAAAAAAAAATACAGTTCTAAATCTAATTAAACATTTATCACAGTCGCTGAAAGGATCGGCTTGTTTCTGCGGTTTTGAAATCGTTTGAAAACAGGCTCTAAATTGCCACATTATTTATGGTGGTGATCCTTCCACGCTGTATAAACCAAAAATAAATATTGGGTTCGTTCTTGTCCCGCCAGGGGGACAACAGTAGCTTTGGCTAGCTGGTGTATAATTACATAGCGTATATTATTTTTTGAGGTTAGGGTTACTTGTAGGCGTGGATATTGGGAAACCTGCCGCAACAATTCGTTACTATAGAAACAGTGTGTGGCAGGGAACAAATGGGAATGCGATAATGTTGACACTAATTCATTAGAGTCTGTCTGTCTGTCATCGGTCGGGGCTGTGGTTCGCAGGACTTTTAAAATATTAATTCCTGTGCCATTGGCACATTCAGTGTAGTTTTCAAATGACGCGGTATTGATCCAAAGATCTGAAATGTTAATTTTAGTTTGTGGTTTGTGTTGGAAAACAGTGTTATGCTTTTTTCCCCTGTAATTTCGACTTGGCATTAGAAGAAGTACGTATCTACATCCCATCGAGTAACTAATCAGACAATTTATCAGGCGTAGGGCTTTTAAAACACATAACTTTTAAGAAATAGGGCTACAACTAATTTTATTATTTTTTTATATTAGTATTAGAGGAAACCTTGACACTGCCAAATACATTTATTATGTCTTCGACAATAAAGATTATTATTATTATTATTATTATTATTATTATTATTATTATTTATTAATCTTATTGTTATTATAAAACTCAATGTCGGGGAGAAAACATCGATGTAACAAAAACATCGGTTGTTTTCGATCAATGTAAAAAACATCGATCATCGACATGAAAACATCGGCCATCGATGCCCAACCCAAATTTCAATATTATCTTTTTCAGAAAAATAATGTTGTTGTTTTTATGCAAAGGCCCTTTTTAGGTTTCTGTATAACAGTCTTGTGTTCATATCGGCTACCAGAGTCATTGGAGGGATGAAGAGTCAGCCCATCGTCATCAATGACAGGTTCATCGACATCACAAAACACATAAAACAAATCCACAAATATGAGCTGTTGCTAGCGCACTTGGCATGATGGAAAATACTGAGAATTCAGAATGCTTTTTGTCTGCGGTACAAACCATTATTATTTCGATGGCAATTATCCGCTGTTTTGTTGGTACTTAAAGGATTATTTCCATGCACGAGGGCTGTTCCATGTAATCTGTTAGAGGCTACATTTATTCAGGAGCATCATCTTTCAGCTATTTGAAGCCCACTTCAAGTGCTAGTTTGATATTAAGGCTCACTTTCGTACAGAAAATAATACACAGCTCGACCTTACCGCCAAGTGGTAGTTATCGGCTTTTCAAATACAGAAAGGGGGTTTGGGAGGGGGTGAATTCCCTGTTATTGAGAGCACAAGTTTGCTGAAGTGGCACCGGAGGGAAAGAGAGGATCAATGATGTTTACTCTTTTCATATTTTTCTCCCTAAACTAAACAAAAGCATAATGATGGATATCAAACAAGAACAAGGTGACCACAAAATGTGGTCTCACTTCTTTTACCCACGATTATATCCCAAACCCCAGTTTTCTCTCATGAAGTTTGTCTATTAGTCAATTGTATATAAATTAACTAGCAGGTGCCCGCGGCTTCGCCCGCGATTATTTACTCAACTGCGGGATGTTTTGTTTAAATAATTTATTTAACAGAAAAATAATTAAAACATATTTATTAATATTGACATTGTTTTTACATAAATTGTCGGAATTGCATAATTTTTTTCTGATAATTAGTATTAGCAATCTGATGCGCATTGGCATTTTTTCCCAAAAATGTTTTCTTAGCCGATTTTAATTGCTGTTTGCGTATTGCACTGCTATACCTCGCACGTCGCTTTTTAAACTCACATGATCTTGACTCTGGAGACGGCCAATCCTCTGCAGCTCTTTTCTCTTCCATAATTGATTTGTGTAACGCAACAAATCAATAAATAATATGGAATCCTTTGAGTATACATTCCGAATAGGATATTTATTTCACGCTACGCTGTGTATAACATGCAACAATGATATCGCATGGCCCACAGTACCTGAACATAACGTATTTGAATGAATTATGTCGATACCTGTGATCACAACAAAATTTTCTCAAGCATGGAAACTATCCTATACCGAATTTTGTATCCTATCGCTTGTACACAGCAAGCCGGGTAGGGGTTCAAATAAGAAGAAACATAAATTCCGGTAACATAAAATTCTATTGTCTTTGCGGAATATTTTATTTCTCACTCTCATGTTACCATAAAACCGTTTTGGGGATGAAATTAAACAGAAATGTAATATCCCTTTCATACTTCTCTTTCCAAAAACCTGCGATACAATAATATATATATCACCATACCTCGTATTGTTTTCTCTATGTCCAGGGTAAAGAAAGTTATGTGACTGCATTATTTTCGTGGATATTGATAGTTCTCTGATTTGCCAAATTCTAGTCTCATTTTTTTACAAACCCATCTGAGACTCTCTGGCAGCAATATGTTTTAACGTCAAATGTGATTTGGATTCGATAATTCTGTGTAAAAAGAGATTAAGTATTCTCAAAAACATTTGATTTTTGGCATTTAAAATCAAAATTTTCCAAAACCCTTTCTCAGTGAGCACCTACATTATGAAACGAAGGTACTGTCAAAATTCCAAGTCTACCTGTTATAGTTTAGGCTGTCAGTCAGTCAGCCAGGACAAAGCCTCTTATATATAGACAGATGAACTCTTTAACTTTCCATATCGTCAGTAAATACTAAAGCATTACGCTATAAATGTTCTTTGAGAAAGATATTATATAAATCTGTATGTATTAAATAAAAGTTATAGGCTACTATAAAAGAAATGTTATGCCTATGACCGTAATAGTTACTTATGCTTAGACCTGGGATTTTAAGGCAAATGCCTATTTTGTTCATTATGAAATAACATGAAAATGTTTAAATATATTGACATTTCATGATAAATCACTTATATTCATAGAGTTTTTAGTGCACTGTGACAACCATCTTCGCCTCTTAGTAATTATTTGTCATTTTAGGAAAAGATGGAAATCACTGGGAAGTCCGGGCTGTAGGGTGGATGTTTAAACACCTCCTAGCAAACTCCTGCAGAAGTTCGAGTGGAAGGTGTTTAAACATTCACCCTAAAGGCCGGACCTCGCTCCCAGTGATTTCCATCTTTTCCTACACCTCACGAAATGGAAAGAAATTACAGAGAGGCGAAGGTGGTTATCACACGGTGGTTCAATTCCCAGTCAGCACACTTCTACGACACAGGGATTGAAAAGTTGGTTCCACGGTAAGACAAATGTTTCACTTCCGATGGCAAATATGTTGAAAAATAGCTGGACACTGGCTGTGTCTGCTGCAACATATATGTCCATTTAATTGTGTTTTGTTTCTGTAAACGGCCCCAAGCAATCTTACTTTATGGACGCGTCTCGTAAGTAAGAATATGTCCTCTAATCTATCATCATTAATTTTATACAATGCAAGTTGGGCCAGAATTGCCCTGACCCCACCCCTGGAGCCTATTACTTTAACTGTCTCTTAAACCATATGCTTGAAAATAGACGCAAAATAGATTTTACATTTGCTTTAAAGTTATACTGCCCCCCTAATCTGCACAGTTATAATTAGACTTCGGACTTTTAGGTCGCTAAAAATGCTGTTTTAGGTACCTAAAATAGGCTCTAAAAATTGGAAAATAGGTTCTAAAAATCGTAAAATAGTCTCTTATAAAATCGTTAAGTTGCCAATTTTCTTAAATATCTCAATTGCAATGCAGAATATTATATTTATTGAAGTCCCCATTAATCAATAATCACGATAAAACACAGATTTAGGCCTATGGTACACATAATTATATAGACCTATTACTAGGGCCTGTATTTCTACCATAACATTGAAAACCTAATCCCTGCGCCCAGAAGCTACGCACGCTAGCATATTCAACCCGTATCCCTTTGTTTGTTTTTGTTTTGTTACTGGATGTAGGAGTCGGGAGAGAAACACTACATTTTCTTGGGAATTCCAAGGAATTTTTCTACTGAAGACGAAACATTCCTTACTATTTAACCACGTCACAAATGTGTCATGTACTGCACATTCCGAGCTAAAAATTTAGTACGAACTGAAAATAAATGCTAGAATTTATAACAAAATGTAGCTTATTTTGAACTCTAGAGGAAAAACAAGCAAAAAGGCAATATTAGGCTCTAACGTAAAAATAGGCTGTTTTAGGTCCTGTAAAAGTATCAGTTTTAGGCATAATCACTTATGAAACATGCATATACAAGTTTTCGTCCATGTATCACTTAAGGATTAAAATAGGTTTTTACCTAAAATCCGAAGTCTAGTTATAATAATTCCACGCAGTCTGTCGGAATATGAAAAGTGACATTTACATATGATGATATGAAACAACATAGAAAAGCATACACTCGTAGTTGTTTCTAAAATCCCTGAATGAACAACATCAGTATAATATAAAGTGGCTCTTGGATTTTTGTAGTGGAGTCGTTATAAGCTCAACGAGTAGAGTGTGAATAACAGATAATTACCTCCAGGAGCGCACTACACCCCCCCCCCACCCACCCCCGGACTTTTTTTATTATATGCTTTGGTTATAGCTTCAAGCTTAAACACAGCTTACGCCAAACCGCGGGGATTTTTCGCATAGAATTGCATTGAAACTAAGCTCACGGGGAATTGGAGGATGGAAAGGCCCAAAGGGGTAGATGGGGGGGGGGGGGTTGGAAAGGTTGGAGGCTATGAGGATGCTAATGCATTTGACTCCAAGCGACATCAATGGCCGATCGAGTGGTTTTGTTTGGAGGCCATGGCTATTACCCTAATTGTGTTCAACTACTTTTTTTTAGCGGTGGCAGGAGGTGCAAGGGGGGTGGGAAATAAGCGGTGATCATAAACAGTATATTGCGGCGATGTGGCTAGTTTGCCACTCTGCGAGTTCAAATCGGGGCGATTATCATTAATCAAGAATTCATCGTGTATGTTGTGTTTATGTACGAACTGTAACAAACCATAGGACCAAGTGTTAGCCATCATGTTTAAATACGTATAGGATTCATAATTAATTTTATCCTAGTTAATGTAACGGGAGGACCGGAATTTATCTTGAGGGAATCCGGAATTCGAGTTGTATTTATTGTAACTATTTAGCGAATACTTGCATAATAAACCATGTAGTGACTAACTAATGCCCGGTTTCTACAAACTTGTGAATTACCTATGGGTAAATTATCCATGGACAAATTAGTTCCTAATCACCCACAATTATATAATGAGCAAGGCCTTGGAGTTGTACAGTTAATTTAATTCAGAAGGCTTTGATTCTCATTGTTTAAATTATTATTGATCCTACGAGAGGTTAAATTTTATCCAGCCATCCATGAAAGGATAAATTAACCCGACGATTTACCCTTGGAAAGATCTAGCCCGAGTTTGTAGGAACATTTCTTCTGTCATTTTCATATTTACCCAGAGTACAATTATCTAGAAACTCGCCACAAGTGTATGTGATTGTTACCTTTAAATTATTTCAGTTTGTAAAAGTTATTCTTGTATAAATTGGATAATTATTCATCCATCGCAAGTTTATAGAAACCGGGCATAAGACGGTTAAAATAGTTTCTTTAAATCCTACCGAGGACTATTCCAAGGAAATAAAAGGCTAAAATACCTTTTATAAAAGCCTAAAAATCCGGGCCCTAGTGATCGTACTTCTCCACGTGAATTTACCGATTTTGAACGCCTAAGAATAGAGAACGCAACTTCGACAGATGTGTACTGCACGAAGTCTAAACACTTTCTTGCAGGGGCATGCTGATTTCCCACCACACGTTGTGTGAGGGGCGAGCGGGAGGCAAGCTCGTTTGACTATCACGTGGACGCAACCCTCATGAGATTTTCGCTCGTATGTGATTGTTATCTTTAAATTATTTGAGTTTGTAAAAGTTATTCTTGTGTAAATTCTGTCCATTGGATAATTTACCCATAGGTATTTCGCGAGTTTATAGAAACCGGGCATCAGTAGCCTACTATCGGAACTCTAAATAAGCATAAATAATAAATCTTGTTATAATTTTAATTAAGATTTCAGTTAAAATTACAATGAAAATAACGAAGTTCGTCATCACAAGAGATGTTGGAAATGTCCTCCTCTTGTATCCACACAATACTGGCACATTTTAAGGAAATTTTGTTTCACGCGCATAAGTTCAGCTTCCGAGATGCATTAACTTATCTATTCTGTACACCCCTGAACGGAATAATGAGAATGCAATTTGCATTGTGCACACCCCTGGGGAGAAGTAGAGAAGTGAGTGCGCCGCTCTGGCACAGTAATTTGTTACTTCGCACAGTAATGCCAACTCCTGCTACTTCTCAAATTCAAATAATTATCCCTGAAGCACGGGCTGATATCTCCTTCCCATTCCGCACTTAGCGTCCAATCCTCAAAACTTCTTCCTTATTTACCTTCTTCCAAAGAAAGGAATGGAAAATGAAAATTGATGGCTGTAAGTGACTCATATCAAATTAACTAAGCCAAGCATTGAACTTTTTCTCTTCGAATTCGTCTTATTCTACTGAATTAATGTGTGCCAGCCACTTTGCGGCGTCGGAGTTCGTCTCCCCCCTTTTAATCGAAAAAGTATGTATGAAAATTATGTTGCATTTTAAAGAGTTCTGATTTGAATTTCGAGATGTAAAACTGATGGAGAAATATACTCACAAAGTTCATTCTACTCTGACTTCAAAATGAAGGATTTACTTTCTTTTACTGCATACCTGATAAAAAGATTTGTATAAGACTTCGATGGTAAAAAATCTTTACTGTCCTCTTTTAATGAAGATTGAGTCCATGGATTCATTGTGACCATTCTCGGATACACTATGACCCCGGTTATCCGATCTATTGAGGGAGGAGCCGTTTTATATACAGGGTGTTTCAGAAATATTTTTACAAACTTCGGGGATGGGTTCCTTACACCAAAAGAAGGGAAAAAGTTCATATGAACATATGTCCCATAATCCTTTGTTTTATCGTTAGGAACTGTTCAACACATTGGTACACTCATAACACGTCAACACAAAAAACTCATAACAAATGCTCGAAATATCCTCCTCTTGCTTGTAGACATGCATGCCTTGCCCTAGTAATTACTATTAGCCTATACGAAATTTTAAAACTTCTTCACACATTTGTACATTATTGAAGTGAAACTTCTTTAGCCGCGCTAGGAGTAGGCTAAATCGAGAGCTAACCTAAACTTGCGTTACGAACAAAATTGTCACGAAATTAGTGGGGCTGTGACGGAACGGATTGTTTTAATCAACTCAATGATTAGGCTTATCCAAAATTTAAAAAAATACAAAAATCCAAATTAAAAAATATAAAAATCCAAAAAAAAATCAAAATTTAAAAATTTAAAAAATTAAACATTAAAAAATCAAAAGATTACAAAAAATGGGAGCGCGCGGGGAAAGTTATCAGGCATTGAGTTGGGGGGCTATTACTGCTTCGAGCTAGTGGTGCGGTAAGCCCTTCACCATTATAAAAAATTCAAAATTTAAAAAATAAAAGTCCAATATTAAAAATCCAAATATCCAAATTTAAAAAATTCAAAAATCCTAAATTCAAAAATCCTAAATTAAAAAATCGAAAACCCAAAATTTTAAAAATCTTAAAATCCAAAATTAAAAAATTCAATACCAAAATTAATAAATAAAAAATTAAAAGATGTAAAATTTAAAAAATCCAAAATAAAAAAGTCCATAATTGCAAAATAAAAAAATTAAAAGATCAAAAAATAAATAAATAAAAATTCAAAATTAAAACAGTCCAAAAAACCAATATTAAGAAAGTCCAACAATCTAAGATTGAAAAAATCCAATAATTCAAAGCTAAAAAATAAAAAATTAAAACAAGTTTTACTTCTGTCGCGTGGCTTTCCACGCACACTTTTTTTCGTATCTTATTTTGCTCATATATGCAGCTTATAGGCACCCAATTGCCGTGATATTTTAATAAAAAAAGAGCTACAGATATGAATAAGTTTCAGTGTTCAATCCTGAAGAATTTACATAAAATAAATACACGTAGGTGCGATACAGTGAAAATAAAGCATTAAATTATGACGATAGACACTTCTGATTGGTTGAAAATCCATACGTTAGAACTTTGGATTGGATGAGCTCAAATGTCATTAAAATATCGTTCACTTAGGCCAGTTAACTTTCATTATGAACAGATTTATAGGGAAAATAATATAACCACAGTATAGTATAACAGTAGCGAAGCTCTAATGAAAGGAAAATGCATCCTTTTGACAGATCGTGCGACACTAGCACCCCAAGCGGTCAGCAAGACGGAACTAGCAAACAGCCATTTCCAGCATTGAAAAGATACGAATATATGGCTGTATTTCTTCTTATTTTTAAAATTACCAGAACGAGATTATTACCGGAAAGGCATACTGGTGAACTCACCAAATCATAGACTTTATGGTAATGTAAAGAAGTTGTAGTTTCAAGATCGATGACATTGTATATCTTATAAAGTATCAGACCGGTTTCCGTCCACCATATAAGCTACATCCCTACATCTTCAAGAATTTAATTGACCTACTACTAACATATACTGTACTTACACTGAAAATTCTGACAAATAAGAAAACTTAATAATTCCAATAAGCATGTAGTAGTACTAGTTCAGAAATTAAGGGGGAAAGTAAAGTTCTATAGGCATATAGCCCGATATGGTCAGTATCAGATGCAATAGCAAAACACCTTTGTCTTTTTCTTCATTTTGTTAAACACGATAAATTATTAAAAAGTATAGGATTAAACACGTTATCTTTATTCTCGACAGTTTAATTTTGTTAAATTCAATTATATAGGCCTAACATAAACTCGTGTTAAAACATTTTCAAAATTAGTAGGGTCAGGTGGGGTATTTGTAAAGAGGCCTATATATTTAGAAACCTTTGCATCGTTAGGATTTTCATTTATGATATACATATAAAAATAATTAATTGTATATAGCATTTACAAGCCATTTTCTGCTCCTAAAATTAAAAGAAATAGGAGTAAATGCACTAGTATGGATGCAAGCATGATAATCACAAATTTGCAATTTAATTTCACAAATAACTGTTTTTGCTTACCTCTCAGGATCTTTAGGGAACCTGAAGAAAGACAAATCGGGAGAATTCCTTTGGCTGTTGGTGCAATTTTTAGCACCACAAGCATTTCCATAAAATATTGTTGACATTTTACATAAGCAACAATGCATGCATATTGTGTGGATCTTGCTCACCGCTACGAGCGCTGCCGTCGCGCCGGTTGAAAAAAACTGTATGGAGCTTCGCTACTGTTATACTATACTGTGATATAACTACAAGAAACACAGAATAGCCTACTACAGAATCGAGTTGGCCATGTAAAAGTACACTTAGCTTTTCCGATTATTGCGACTACATAAAAACACTCATAGCTCTGTTGATGAAAACATTTGCTGTGTTTTGTTTTGCAATAAATCTATATAGATATGTACAAACAAGGCCATTAAGAGGATGTCTTCCCTCATTACAAAAGTAATTACTCAGTCCAATTCGTTGCAATCGATGTGTTATTGGTTTCATCAGTTTATGTTTCCATTTTACAACTTGTAATAGAACGACTCTATAAATAATCCAAATATTTGGTTTCAGCTACTGGGCAGATTCATGTGCGCGTTTTACCTCTTCAGATGTTTTGACAAAAAAAGTAATATTGTTGACGTGAGGAACCTTTTATACGAGGGCTGTCCAGAAAGTAACAGACGTTTTGAAATCTCTATAGGCCTATATATAAAAAGGTTTTGTCCTTACTGACTTAATGACAGAGAATCAACGTAGAGCCTAAACTATAACAGGTAGAGACTAGGAATTATGAAAGTACCTTCGTTTCATAATGTAGGTGCTCACTAAGAAAGGATTTTGAAAAAGTTTGATTTTAAATGCCAAAAATCAAATATTCTTTTAGGATACTTAATTCCTTTTTACACAGAATTATCAAACACAAATCACAGTTCACATGACATACAGTGGTATCAGGAAGGTTTGGAAATAAATGAAATGGGACTTTGACGAAACTATTGATATAATGCATTGCTGTAATTAAATATTGAAGATGAAATGTATATTATTATATCGCAGGTTTTTGGGGAGGGAAGTAACTTACAAAAGTGAAATTGATTTACTTTTTAATTTCATCCCCGAAACGGTTGTAGGCCTAGGGTAACATGAGAGTGAGAAATAAAATATTCCGCAAAGTCAATACTATTTTATGTTACCGGAATTTCTATTTCTTCTTATTTTAACCCCTACCAGGCTTTGTGTGTAGAAGCGATGGGATGCAAAATTCTACATCCTGTATGAGCCATAAAAAGCTATATCAAGCGTTTTCTGAGGGAATAGTTTGAGTGAGATAAGTCGTTCTTCTTCAATTCAAATTTTCAATACGTATATAAGGACCTAGAATTTGAAAGTCGAAAGTCCTTCATAAGTTAATTTTGAATTACAAAATACAAAACCCAGGCGACGCCGGGCCTTTTAAGCTAGTAAAAAATAAACGAAGTAAAAAAAAATACAAATTTTATTACATACATTTTGAAGGTAGACTCTTAGGCTATTTTTCTGCATAATCGCCATTCAAATTAAGGCATTTATCATACCATGGCACAAGCTTTTCGATACCCTCTCTATAGAAATCCAACGCCTACTATTTCAACCACTGGTTTACACCGGCATGCAGTTCAGCGTCAGTGAAAAAGCGTTGTATAGCGAGCCACGTCTTTATCACTGGGAATCGGTGGTAGTCGCTCGGCGCCAAATCCGGGCTGTAAGGCGGATGATTGAACACCTCCCATCCAAAACCATCCAAGAGCTCTTGGGTACGTCGTGGAAAAACTAAACTTTCGCGCTAAGTTTTCCCCGACGTTTGTTTTATATCGGGCGTCTTAATTTTCTTAGTGTTCACAACTGGCGGGATTTTCAATTTCAACACTCCACTGCAGACAAAGTACGAAAGGCACGACGCTCATGCTAACACAGCTGGATGCGTACTGAGTGTAGGAACGCTCTGATGCTAAAATGGCGGCGCTAGCTCCGCCCACTGTCGGGCCAGGCCAAAACGTATGTTACTTTCTGGACAGCCCTCGTATATTCGTTCTGTTAGTATTCTACACCTTCCCAGCACTTAAAACCTTTGCAAAAACAGCACTTCTCGAAAAGTCTATAGTAAATTAACACACCAAAGTAGACGGTCATTTGGCCACTACTCCTGTCCGAACGAGGTTTTTGAGGGGTTTCCCTCGTTCTTAGGCGAATGCCGGACTGGTCAATAATCCCCTCAAACAGATGCACGCACTACAAATCTCTAGAATACATAACTACAAGTCACTAAAAAAAACACACTCGGGGAAATATTGCACATAAGACCTATCCGCACTTAGGTCTATCCTGCTCCAAACCACAAAGACACAAGTACACAGCCCAAACAAGTAACACTACCAACATCCCCTACGGATGTACGCAAAGGCACAATAGGTATACACGCATCACATATGGTTACACAAATTTGGTTTGACCGGAGGTTTAGGCTTAATTTCTTGGCACTCCGGGGGTAAGAATGGGCACACAAAAAAAGGAAAAAAAAGTTATCCCACTTAACCCTTCATGACCAAACTTTCTGTAGAAAATGTCATCTAAAGCTCACTAGTTTCTGAAATATGGCCGGAAATATTATGTCCATCTGGCACTTTGTTTTATCAGATTTCCTGATCTTATTTAAGCTATATAGGCTAAGGTATAAGGGTATAAGGTTGTAAGTGAAAAACCTGATATTACTAACCATGTGCTGACATGAAATTCATTAATGGGCCTATTTCATATTATGAGTCTCAGAAGCAGTTGAAATTAAGATAAGTTGAAATGAGCATCGCTACGCGTACGAGTAGCCTAGTAATGGAATGTCGCTAAGGAGAACTTTATAAAGAAATAAAATTGAAGGGCCGATTGAGTTCGGTAATGGGATACAGTACTACAAATTTGGAAAGGGCTGCTGAAGGGAAGAGAATGTTATGGCTTGCAGTCGAAACTAAGTGCCTATTATAGCGGCCATTTTGAGAATCACTGCTCCGGGCTGCCTATAACCGTCCTTTCCCCTTCAGTAGGATTAAAGTTCCTTTAGGTAATTTAGTGATACAGCCTTCTTTAATATCATTCATGCACCGCCTGCTATACATTACATAGTTAGGCTTATCGAAAAACTATACCTTGTTCCTTCAAGCTGATTTTTATATGAGAAACGCTTGACATAATATGTGCAATACATTTCTTACTCCTTCCCTGTGAATTACCGAACATTAAACTGTAAATATCTCAATTATTTTAATTTCCTACTGAGCTATACAATTTGTTTTTAAATTACAATTACCACGTATGCTGAGTATTTAAAAGCCTTTAAAATTTAGCCTATTTTGAAAAACATAACTTATTTTAACACATGCAACATATATAAGTATCGTAAGCTACTAGTCTAGAGGTACAAAAACTTGCGATACATACATTAAATTATTCAAAAGTATTGCTAAAATTTCTTAAAACTGTTAAAAAATGTATTCCAAGTCCATAAAATAAAAATCTTGTAATAAAATGCAGATACTGTCCTCTTCCTACTACGCGTTTCGATGCTAATACATCTTCAGGTGATTTTCTGCATGATTTGTGGAAATTATGTTGACCAATTCTTTTGACCAATTTAATGTACGTATCGCAAGTTTTTATATCTCTAGAGTAGCTTACGCTACTTATAGCCTATCTGTTGAATGTATTAGAACAAGTTATGTTTTTCAAAGTAGGCTAAACAATTTTTAAGGTTTTATATACTGAGCACAGATGGAAATTGTAATTTATAAACAAATTAAACAGTAAATCTAATGATCTAATTAACCGGCGACTTATAGCCTATACCCCATGCTGACTTGCTTTATACATGTTATACCTGTTAAAATAAGAATTCCACCCGCATCAAATATGTTTCAAGTACGCAAATAACGCTTTAGCGGACGAATGTATAAAATCTACAGTATCCTGTGCTTACGGATCGAGGAAAGAGTTTCAAAAAACGAGGCGTTTGCGCCGAGTTTTTTCGATTTCCGAGATCCATTATGCGCTTACGGCACGAGTATTGCATGCTATTTTTTGCAAGATGATTATTTATATCAATTTAGTTGTATTAATGAGATATTAGCTGAAAATATTATGTATATGCACTATTGAAGATGGATATTATATTTCAGAAAGTGATTCGCATATAGTGGTTGTCCGAATATTTGTCCTGTTAAAGTCGCCACAAACTGGGGGGGGGGGGCTTGGTCCATAAAGGCTTGTATTATGATTTTACTTACGGCACAGTGTGCTTTTTGTATTTTTTACCGCACGGAGATTTCTTTTGTTTTCATAGCAACTAGATTGCGTGCGGGAATGTCAAGTTACGATTCCAGGGCAACAATATTCGCAAGTACCACTAATTAGTCACAAAGTGCAAAATAGTATATTGCGATAAGGCATGACTTTACCGGCCTAAACTAGACTAAACTCCGTAGCGCTACATCCCTGAAAGAACAAGGCCTACCACCCGACCCCTGCGTCAACTACCATATGCAGATATCAGGATTGGGCGGGCGTGTGGTCACTCATGGCCGTAAATGGTGGTTTCCATGACCGGAGCCGCTACTTCTCTATCAAGTAGCTCTTCAATTTGGATCACGAGACAGAGTGCACCCCGTTCCAGACCTCCCTACCTCAGAAAAATCCGAGGAGGTACCGGGGATCGAACCCCGGGGCGACGCTAACCACATGACCACGCCTGCGAACTTTACCGGCCTAAACTAAACGAAACTAAACTAAACTAAACTCCGTGGCAATTCATCCCTGGAGGGACTTGGCATACCACCCGACCGCTGCGTCATCTACCACAGGCAGATGGCAGGATTGGGGGGCATGTGGTCAGCATACTGGCCTAGTAAGGTAAAATTACTTTACCGGCCTAGTATGGTAAATTGCTACTTTAAGGCCTGTTAGCAGTTCGAGAAACAGCCACTTTGCGGAGCGTGTACTAAAAATATTATTCTTCACAAATTTCCTGAAAACTAATAATGTAGGCTTTTCTGTATGTGACCGCGCGTTCCTAGTGCACTGCACGCTTCACAAGAGTGACACGTGCTCATCGATTAGCCTCCATTGAAGAAGATTGGGCAGGCTTTTTCATGTCTCCCCGTGCGCAGGTCAAAACTCCGTGCGTGGCCATTACCGGCGCGATAACGCGCGTCCGACAATTAATCATCGGATGATTACGAGGAATTACAGACGGGCTTCGCTATCACTTACCCGCTCTAGATCGCTGTAAACAAGTCGTGTGAAAGGTAAACGGGCCTTAAGGTCTGGAAGCACGTGCTTATTGTAGTATAGTCCAGTTATTCATTGGATGGCCAGGCAGCTTCAAAGAGATAAACCATTAAGTCGGTGTTTCTTTCTGTTAATTGATCTGACTATATCGGGCTTGGTTTCCGCTTTCCAAAACAAAAGCAACGTTGCAATATTCTCTCATTATTATCACTGACCTCAGTTCTTCCCTCACTTTAATCAATTCACACATGTTATCGTTTACTGTAACTTGATCTTGCAACCTCGCGTTCCATTCCACGTGGAGTTGACGAGTAGCTGTCATATCTGTCGCAGGACATTCTTAGATTTTGATTGGCTGGGATAACTAGCTGATAGGTGCGGTAAAAACAAAGAACATGGGTTGAGCTGTCGGCAAACTTTTCCTCCTAACGAAAGGAAGCCGCCTGACCATGCAATGAATAACCAGAGTATAGGCCCTACTAGCAGGTGCCCGCGGCTTCGTCTCTGATTACTGACTCAACTGCTGGATGTTTTGTTTAAATAATTTATTTAACATAAAAATAATTTTCTTTCTTTCTTAATCGTAGTTTTACCTCACCCTTTTAGGATTTAAGCGACCCAAGCCGCCCGGGCCTTACAGGGCCGCGACCTTTTGGGAGAGGATTATCTTTGGATCACATACATACTTTTTGACCAGACAAGGACATGGAGGGCCTCCCCGGATGAGTGATCAGCCCAATGCCGAGACAACACGAACACATAGGAAGAGACTCACCATTTACACACACACTCACTCCGAACAAGGCGAGGATGGGATGAAGATGATAATGACGGCCAGATGATATCCGTTGACCACAAGGGCCTAAAGTTACCCGACATTTATCTCACAGGTGAGGGAAAACCCCGAAAAAAACCTCACCTAAGTAACTTGTCCAGACCAGGAATCAAACCCGGGCCCGCTGCGTGAGAGGAGTGAACGCATCCCCTGAGCCACAGCGGTGGACTCAGAATAGCTATTTATGTATCAAGTACGCAAAATTACGCTTTAGCGGACGAATCTAGTATAGCGGCAGAGGCGAAAGCCGAGGCTGAAATACTGGATGAGTCCGTTAAAGTTTTTGCGTACGTGGTGCATACAATATTTTTTAGTAAAAGTTCTATAAATTATATGAAATAAAACAAAAAATACCGTATAATTAATTATAATGAAAGGCAGTCAGTCATTTCTTTAAGTTATATTGTCATGGCCATCTAAATCATAAAACAACAATGACCGTACGTACCAATAACAAATGTGGTAGTAAAGATGAATAATATATGAGTCCCTTGTTTGTAAACAATATTGCATACCAACTTGTATTTATGAAAAGCTTGTGAAAATATAAATTATAATACCGAGGAAATTTCAATCCAAGCCAGAAACATTGAATTGGAGCTGCTACCAGCAACTTCACGGCAGAAATAGGCTATGAGAAGGGATATATTACGGCATTTAAATGCTGTTCGTCCATGGTAAGGAATGTTTTTCAAGTGAACCAAAATGTGAAAAGTTGTTGGCTTATATTTGTTGTCATTTGATGAAGTGGGCTACCGTGTTTTGCGAAAAATCCTGGTAAAGTTTCTGATTATCACAAAGAAACGTGTTGGCTTAAATTTGTTGTTTTATGACCAATTATATGCGTAAATCCATGTTAAAGTTGGTGTGACTGGTCAATGCCGAGTGGGTTTTGTTTATAGATTGCCATGACGACTTTAAAGGACAAGGCCGCTAAAGTTGCATTTTGAATGCAGTTTGAATGCACTTTTATGCAATTTTAGCGGACTTGTCCTTTAAAGTGCAGCTTTTCGGCGTGTTGCCAGTCCGATAAGCAGCTGTTTTAGAGAGCGTGTGCTAAAAAAATAATTAAAACACTATATATTTTATTAACACTGACATCAGCATACCTATGCAATAAGAGGAAGTGTTTGTTTGTCTGTCTGTACCCTTCAGTCCACCTATGCTTAAAATTTCAGATCTCTGCGTTCATTAGACTTTGCTGGGCATCGCGGACAGACAGATAGACACTTCCTTTTATTAATATAGATTCGCGTGTAAGTGTTAATGAATATAATATTTTAATTATTTTGCTCTTAATGTTTAATCTTCCAATTAATTTTCGCGGGCGAAGCTGCGGGAACCTGCCAGTAAAAAAATATAGTATATTGCGATACAAGTGCCGTGAGGCACGTTTACGGGTCGAGGAAACAGATTGAAAACCCGAGGCGCAGCCGAGGGTTTTTAAGTTTTCGAGACCCGTAAATGCCTTTACGGCCCGTGTGTTGCATGCTATTTTTTGCACGATGATTATTTATATCAATTTAATTATATTAATTGTGATATTACCTGAAAATATTATGTAAATACATTCTTGAAAATAGATGTTTATTTCAGAAAGTGATTCGCATGTGTTTGTTGTTGTGGGAACCGAATATTTGTCCTGGGGGCCGTGCCCATAAAGGCTTGTATTATGAAGTGTATCGTAATGAATTATGACGTAGCGCTTGGACCGTAAGTAATTTAACCTCATCGCAACCGTCCTTAGCAACAAGACTGTGTGGGAATGTCAACTTACGATCCATGTAAACAAAGTTCGTAAGTACCACTTACTAGCTAAGGAGTGCAAAAAAAAAAATAAACCTGCTAGTCGGTCAATAGGCTGCTTTTAACAAAAATTAAGTCGGCTCGGCGCACCAGTTTGAACCTGGGAGTTACTGTATGCTTAAATCTGTGCGCATGATACGAAATCCGAGTCGAATTACTTTCCATAACAACGTTAACCACTTGTGACCATTCGCATTTACAATCGACATGTTCCACTCTTTTGAAGAATAAATGGTTCAATAGAATTGGCAAGGATTGCTGGACGTTGAAGAGCACTCCAAGAGCAATGTTGGTACTACTGTATTGCCCGCCATTCCTCCAGCATTCCAGACAACAAAGCTCGGTCTGGAATTTAAACTCTCCATGACATGTCCATTTCTCTGCAAACTATTTTTTTTTTTATCAAAAGAGAAACTCCAGGCTGCAGTCTGTCTGCAAAGTTTAATCCTGAAAAGCAACAGCAGAGAGACTAACGAACGCTAATTGCAACTTGTTCACAGCAACTAACTTTTCTCTGTTCTAAATTGAATAATTCTCCATGGTTTGATTGTTCTAGCTCGATGGATATAGTATATTGCAATACTAGTTCCTTAAGCGGTGCATACGGATCGAGGAAAGAGTTCCCCCCCCCCCAATTTCCGAGATCCGTTATGCGCTTACGGAACGAGTATTGCATGCTTTTTTTGCACGATCATTATTTATATCAATTTAATTATATTATTGAGATATTAACTGAAAATATTATGTATATATATTATTGGAAATAGATGTTATATTTTAGAAAGTGATTCGCATGTGTTGGTTGTTATGGGGACTGAATATTTGTCCTGTTAAAGCCGCCAAAGCTGGGTGGCCTTGGTTCCGGCTTTCGATAAAGGCTTGTATTATAATGGTTTTACTTACGGCACTATTGATTTTTGTAATTTTTACAGCACTGAGATTTCTTCTGTTTTGTTTTTGTTTGATTAAGTGTGGGAATGTCAAGTTACGATCCACGGGAACAATATTCGTAAGTACCACTAATTAGTTAGGCCTACGTCGTGCAAAAAATATTTTTATCATTGACTCTCGAAGGAATAGGAAGGAATTAAATAAATAATGAGAAATAGAACAACATTAAGTAAGAAAGAAAAATACTTTAAAAAAACCTTAGTTAAAGGAATGGACAAATTGAAAGTTCCAAACGGAAAACAGGATGATAGAAAGACAATAAGTGTGTACCTAGAGATAGAAAGTAAAGTGCAGAAAAATAAGAGGGTGATAACTCAAGACCGAAAGAAAGAAAGGAAGAAAGAAAGAAAGAAAGAACTAAGAAAAGAAAGAAGAAAAATTATAAGGAAAGAGAAAGAAATAGGTAAACAGTAAAGTAAAAGAGCGAGAAACACAGAAAGTAGAAAAGTCGTGTGATACAGAAATACTGAACATGTGGAGAAAAATTTATGGAAGAAAGGTAGACTACATAGAGATAAAAATAGACAGAAAATGAAGGGATGATATGAAAATACCATATGCAAGGAAAAAAAGATCAAAATTAAATTGAAAAACGTATAGATGTAAATAAACACTTTAGGCCTAAATATATAGTTTTTTACCTCAAAAGAAAAATTCATCTTAATATATTGCTTATAGGATAATATCTTAAATATAAATATATTATATTAATATAAATTTTGTCTCTCTGAATTAATATGTTTTGTATTTTATATATTATATATATAATATTACTTCCGGTTCTTTTTCCAAATAAACATAGAAAACGCCGAACAAAAATAAATGAGAAACGATAATGAAAAGTAAAAAAAAAACCAACAAACACTATAACAAATAAATTAATTATCGTGGGCGAAGCCGCGGGCACCTGCTAGTAATAATACAATTAAAGTGATAACAACAATAATAAATGGAATAATAAAAAGAAAAACTTTGAGCGAGTTTGGAGTTTGTCAGTGACAATTATTAATGAATGTCTGGAGGCAGTACAAATGGTTACCGAGCGGATTTAACAAGAACAAGGAGCAAAGCGATTTAGACG
Organism: Ectobius pallidus; assembly: GCA_964059195.1. Taxonomy (NCBI): domain Eukaryota; kingdom Metazoa; phylum Arthropoda; class Insecta; order Blattodea; family Ectobiidae; genus Ectobius; species Ectobius pallidus. Next base: position 15,732,316 of record CAXKWD010000003.1, read on the forward strand.
CTGCTTCCAATTTCCTAACTCCTTGCCTTCTTCATATTCTTCGTCTTCTCTTTTATCTTATCCTCATAAACCCTTGTTTCATCATCTGTATGTCGTCGATTCTTATGTCTCCAGGTTCATTAAATACTCTTTTGTTATTTACATCGCGTCTTCTTTTACCGTCGCTGTGTCATTTTAATGACGTTTTCGTAATCTTCTCTCTTCCCCTTTTTATATTGCAGTAGAGTGCAAAATCGATAGACCTATCTGTTAAGACTTTCTTTCATCCCCTGTGTTCTAAAACCTTACATGATTGATAAGTTGGGAACCTGATACATAGATTATTATTTTCTGTCTATAGAAGCAGTTTAGTCTGCGTCGTAAAGTTTCAGAGAACTCCTTATCTATTAATATCCTTATTCTTATTATGTTGAGAAGAGGTTTTTCGTAATTTTATCTACTAAATAAAATCAGGTAAACTGATGTAACAAAGTGCCAGAATGCTTTTGTTTAGTAAGTGATAATTGCAATTATGATATGCAGAAAATTATGTATTAACCCCAGGGCCAGAGTTCCACCAGAAGGATTATGCCAATTGAAAAACTCCAACGAGCTCATCGGGAATCGAACTCGCGACCTTCTGGTTTGTAGCGCAGCGTCTTAACCAGTACGCTACGGCGTACCCCCGCATTGTATTTATGTAATTTAAAATAAAAAGTAACAAATAAAAATAAAATAAAAATCACATTAATATTTTAGATCTGAGTGGTCTCCTTTATTCCAGGCAGCAGTAAATAAATTTTATGTTTCTCTGCTCCCTTATAGCGTCATTTTGTGATGAACATAGTTGAATGCAAGTTCATCTCAATGAGCTTTCTTATCTCCCCCTTGTATTTAACTAAGCCATGCAAACTACAAAAGATCGTAAGGGCAGGAGGAGCGGGTGTGAAAGTGTGTGCGATTCTTGTCCACTTGCTACTTAGAGAGCAGAGGGGCTGCTGGAGAGAGAGAGAGAGGGTTGGGGGAGTGATTAGGCTGAAAGGAGCGGAAACTCAGAGAGTGGCGTAATTGAGAAGCTCTTCAGAGTCCATTTCCTGTTCTGTCTCATTACAACTCCTGAATGTGCATTGTGCTGCTATATATGTAGCTCCGTGCATACACACTGCCATATTCTACTGTCTGCTTCAAGTAGAGACTGCAATATACTCCGTAAACATTGTAACTAATGTCATACTTAAAGTATGTACACTTTTAGGCATGAAAAATTTATTTTAAAAATTATAACTCAATATTTTAGATCGGAGTGGTTCCCATTTATTCCAGGGTGTTAATGAATAACACCGAAACATTTTACCTGTGTATAGAGGGGACATAGACAAGCAACTTTTATTGTAAGATTTTTGCTCTATGACGTAAAATGTGTTTGCTACAGGGCATTAAAGTCATTACAGTTTAGTGCTCATAAGTCAATAATTAAGCCAAATAGGGTTAAAATGTTTATTAAATTGACTTCATACCTTCTTAGTGACCGATAAAAACCTGATTTCTAATCATTCATCAACAAATATATCATCATTTAGAGTTTTCATAATCTGCAAAATTTACAGACTAATCACATGACTGGCCTCCACTGCATTAGTTCTTTTTTTCATAACTACAGTATAACAACGGAATTCCTTTGTTTTGAATTTTTACTAAGAAGTCAGAGGCGGCCATGCCCTGGGAGATTTTATGCGGTAACAGGAAAAATTGAATCCATAGAGCAAAAATCTCTTAATAAAAGTTGCTTGTCTAAGGTGCCCTTCAAATCGGACCAAGGGAATTTGAGAGCTTAGATCGATCACATCTTTATGAACGCATTCACTCACAGTTAATAGATATTTGGCAGCAAAAATGGGTAGTTGCCCAAAATGGTAGAATCACTCGTGACTTTTTCCCAAATATCAGAAATAGACTTAAAATGCCATGGATTAAATTGGACCACTTCGTCACACAGGTATTAACTGGCCACGGCAACTTTGCCGCTAACTTAATCCGTTTCAATCTCACAGACGACGATCTATGCGCTTGTGAGGACAGCGAACCAGACACCATGTATCATATGCTGTATACTTGTCCTCGATATCGAGAAGCTCGACTACTCCTCCACGAAGCCGCTAGGGCAGAAGAGGAAGCCTGGGCACCGGACCTCACGTTCTGGACGCGTAAAAACACCTTCTCAGCCCTTAAAACCTTTGCAAAAACAGCACTTCTCGAAAAGTCTATAGTAAATTAACACACCAAAGTAGACGGTCATTTGGCCACTGCTCCAGTCCGAACGAGGTTTTTGAGGGGTTTCCCTCGTTCTTAGGCGAATGCCGGACTGGTCAATAATCCCCTCAAACAGATACACGCACTACAAATCTCTAGAATACATAACTACATGTCACTAAAAAGAAACACACTCGGAAAAATATTGCACATAAGACCTATCCGCACTTAGGTCTATCCTGCGCCAAAGTACAAAGACACAAGTACTCAGCCCAAACACGTCACACCATCAACATCCCCTACGGATGTACATAGGGCACAATAGGTATACACACATCACATATGGTTACCAAAATTTGGTCTGACCGGAGGTTTAGGCTTAATTGCTTGGCACTCCGGGGGTAAAGGTGGGCACAAAAAAAAAAAAAAAATGTCCCATCTGTACACAGGTAAACTATTTCGGTGTTATTCATTAACACCCTGTATACAGCTGTATATTAAGATATTTTTTCAAGAAAAAATGTTTTGTAGTTATTTACAATTTGTGACTTGAGGCTTTCCCGGCGTTTCTCGGGCTTCCCAACCAATCAGATCTCTCCATTCAAACTGCTATATTTTATCTTACAAAATAATGTACTGGCAACATTTATTTATTTTTAATTTTGAGCTGTGTTTATACTCCTTTCAGCTTCGAGGCTATATCAGGGGTTCGGGATGTGTGTCTATAGCCTACAATAGGGTAGGCAATGGAACTATTGCTTGTCATCAATTGTTTCTATTGTCGGTGTATTGAATGCACTAAGTTTCAACTCATATTAATTTAAATGGATATGATACAGGATGAAATGGTGAGGATGATAAATGGTATGTAAATATCCAAGTTATATTTAGTACAAAAATAATAATTACTCAATTATTATAGTTACTTTATCAACGACTTATTTAGGTATTTTTAGGTTTTATAAGATTGGACTATGTGACTGCCATGACAATGAAACGGATAAACATGTTGAAATATCATAGTTAGCTAGCAAGGAGCAAAATATTTTAAAACCTAAGAATCCTGGCCCTACTATAACCTATGCGTATTATTAGTAAGAAATGAAAGAGAGATGAAAATGGGAACTGGAGAAAACTGCAAAACGACGAGCTTCTTAACCTGTACTCGTCACCGGATATAGTAAGGGTAATTAAATCACGGAGGATGAAATGGGCTGGACATGTTGCGCGCATGGGGGAGGAAAGACATATCTCAAAAGTATTGACTGGGAGACCCGAAGGGAAAAAAAACCACTTGGAAGACCTAGACATAGATGGGAGGACAATACTAGGGTAGATTTAAGGGAAGTAGGATTTGCGAGGGATGAATGGATGGAGTTAACACTGAATAGGGTTGAATGGCGGGCTCAGGTAAGCGCGGCAACGAACCTTCGGGTTCCATAAAATATATAATATTCCTTTAGCTTGCTGAGGAATTGTCTATAGCCATTGAGTAAGTAAGTAAGTAAGTAAGTAAGTAAGTAAGTAAGTAAGTACCTAAGTAAGTAAGTAAGTAAGTACCTAAGTAAGTAAGCTAGTAAGTAAGAAAGTGAACATTATAATTATTCTGGCAATTTTCCGGATAGTTTTTTTTCTTTGCTATTTTCTGTTGAGTATGCCTGATCTTAGCATTTCGTATGGATGATCAGAACATACCCCTTCCTCTTTTTCTCTCTGCTACCCGGAAATAAATTTCTTTGCTCCAGCCAGATCTGTTTATCAATACCGAACTCCCCCCCCCCACCCCCTTCCAGTTATATTTAAAAGCACTTGCCTTCTCTTGAATATGGAATGGAATATCCATGAAACAGATGCGGAAATTTATGATTGAATAAGATCGCATTGCCCTTTACTGATAACATAGATTACATTTCCCCTATTGAATATATCTCATTCCCTATTCAGGTCAGCTTGGAAGGAAAAACAGCATCTTTCTTCCCCCCCCCCCCCTTCTGAGATGTGGTGTAAAAGAATAAAGATGAGGGCGTATAACGTTTTGTGTTACTCCCTTGTCTTCATAAACTTCAGTTTCTGAATTCAGTTCAACTGTTTGTATCCTCTTGGAGAGAACTTAATCATTTTTATAGTTGAATTTGATGTTTCTATGCCGCAAAACCGTGCCAAGTTTAAATTATGGTATGGTAAGGTGCATCTTTATTCTTTTATACATATTTATTTATTTCACACTAGCTTAAAAGGCCCGGCATCGCCCGGGTTTTTTATTTTGTAATTGGAAATGAACTTATGAATTAACTTATGAATTTTTAAATTATAGGTCATTATATAGGTATTTAGAATTTGAAATAGAAAGAACGATTTATCCCACTCAAACTATTCCCTCAGAAAACGCTAGGTATAGCTTTTTGTGGTTCATACAGGATGCAGAATTTTGCATCACATCGCTTGTATACAACAAGCCTGGTAGGGGTTCAAATAAGAAGAAACAGAAATTCCGGTAACATAAAATTGTATTGTCTTTTGCGGAATATTTTATTTCTCACGCTCATGTTACCATAAAACCGTTTTGGGGATGAAATTAAACAGAAATGTAATATCACTTTCATACTTCTCTCTCCAAAAACCTGCGATAAAATAATATCTACACATTACCATACCTCTTATTGTTTTCTCTAAGTCCAGGGTAGAGAAAGCTATGTGACTGCATTATTTTCGTGGATTTCATTCCTGAATATTTATTTACAACATGAATTATATTGATAGCTTTTCTAATCTGTGAAAGTCCCATTTCAATTATTTCCAAACCCATCTGATACCATCGGCAGCAATAAGTTCTGTGATTTTGTTTTGATAATTCTGTGTAAAAAGGGATTAATATTCTCAAAAACATATAATTTTTGGCATTTATAATCAAAATTTTGAAAAATCCCTTCTTAGTGAGCACCTACATTATGAAACGAAGGTACTGTCAAAATTCCAAGTCTCTACCAGTTTAGGCTCTACGTTGATTCCTGTCAGTCAGTCAGTCAGGACAAAGCCTTTTATATATATATATATATATATATATATATATATATATATATATACAATTTCTTTTAGCCCTATTTCACCATAAGGTACATTAGGGCGGGTGACGTAGCTTTGAGCAAATGAGGGAAAAATGCCTACTTCACTTGAGCAAAAATGTCCACTTCACTCGATCACAAATTAGTCGTGTATTCCAACGATTTGGCAACGCCGCGTTCAACTGAGCCAGTTCCCTCCAAATCTTTGGGCACAGCCGCCAAATGAAAACTGCCCCAGAACTACAAATGGCGCAGAGTGCACATCTATCGATACATATTTTAACACAGGTTTTAAAGGAGCGACAAATTCAAACGGACATATCAATCTGATCGCATCTTGCGAAGCAAAGGAAAAATAAGAAGTCTGAAATAAACTGACTTTTTGCCATTATGTTTCGGGAAAGATTAATTTATTAAGATACTAGTATGTGCCCGCGGCTTCGCCCGCGATAATTATTAAAAAAATTAAGAGCATAATAGTTAAATCATTATATTTATTAACACCTAAATCACGTGGACAACATACCACGATTAGATAGCGTCGCTTGGTAAAAGCGACCTCAGATTTGAGTTCCTTGGCCCAGAAAACCCCTGTATATTGAGTTTCGTCCAAATAAAACAATTTTTGACCATATTTAGGGCTTACAACATTCAAGCGATCGCGAAAGTTTTATTTCCAAGGTATGACAAAAATAGCCAAAGCCAACTGTAATTGAATTGACATTGAAATGTATAACTGAAAACCGATGCTTCGAAAACACAAAAAATGCACGTTTTTTGCCCGTTTTTCACTCATAACTCACGAACGAAAGCAAAAATTAAAATCCCGGCTTCGAGGTGCATTTTCCGACCCTTCAGTCCACCTATGTTTAAAATTTCAGATCTCAGCGTTGAGTAGATTTTGCTAGGCATCGCGGACAGACAGACAGAAGGAAGGAAGACAGACCCTTCCTTTTATTAATATAGAAGTGACGCTAATGGGAGCTAGATATAAAGCACAAACACTTAATTTCGACATTGTCATCAGAACGTGCCCATCAAATGGCGGTGGACGTAAGCCAACTTTGGTAAGTTGAAATTGCGATGAAACCACACAGTGTTGCCACATCTCGTTTAGAGGAAAAATGTAAGTATAATTTCTGTATTTCTTCATGTTGCTCAAACGAATATATTCTTTTGCTCTATTGCTATGACGATTTGCTCAAATGTTAATTACCACATTAGGGCTGTAGTTTTATGTCAATTTCAACTTATAATGTACCTGTTATCTTGTATACTAGAGTAGCCTGTTTTGCTAAAGTTTAAATAAAATTATGGTAAACTCTTAAATATAGAACATATGAAATAGTGGAATTCTTTACAACAACAATCCTTGCTAAAAAATTTTAAGAGTGGTTTATCATATTTAACAGCACAATAGTTTAAGTGTCCTGTTAACGAAAATATTTTCCTTTCGAACAGTGGGCAATCAAAAAGTAGATGTTCTACGGCCTGGTTTTCTTTACAAATACACAAATAACCATTCTCCCTTATAATTTTAAACCTTTCAAAGTAAGAAACCAAAAATTCCATGACCTGACAAGAATACAAATTCAGGTTCAATTTTGCTTTGAAGTCGGGTTTCAGTATTTGGAAAAAATAATTATTTTGTAACTGTCCCTTTAAAACTAGAGCGGCAATAGATGTATTCAAGCAATAATACTAGATAAATTAGGTATTTTATTCATATTAAATACATTATCCACAGAACAAATCCAGCACACGGGCCTAGAAAGCCGTTCGAGCTTTTACTATGCACAAGACAAAGAAAGAGAAATGTATCACTAATAATACAATACAACATAATGCGATCTCTATCTATATATATGAAAGGCTTTGTCCTGACTTATAGAGAATCAACGTTATCTCAGTGGCTTATCCAATAGTTTACTAAGCAGTCCGCATAAAGTGAATATTATAATCTGCTATTTTATGATTCTTATTTATCTTTTCACAGAGTCTTGTCATCTATACATAGGCTATATTGTAAGAGGCTTTGTCCTGACTGACTGACTAAATGACTGACAGAGTATCAACGTTGAGCCTAAACTGTAACAGGTAGGGACTTGGAATTTTGGCAGTACCTTCGTTTCATAATGTAGGCCTAACTGCTCACTAAGAAAGAATTTTGAAAAATTTTAATTTCAAATGCCAAAAATCAAATGTTTTTTAGAATACTTAATCCCTTTTTACACAGAATTATCAAATCCAAATCACAGTTCACATGACAACAGTGTATTGATGCCAGTGGTTTCAGGTGGATTTGGAAATAAATCGTACGGGACTTTGACAAATTAGAAAAGCTATCAATATAGGCCTAATTAATGTTATAAATAAATATTAAAGAATTAAATCCACGAAAATAATGCACAATGTGCTGCAGTCATATAACTTTCTCTACCCTGGACATAGAGAAAACAATACGAGGTATGGTAATATGTAGGCCTATATTATTATATCCCTGGTTTTTGGGGAAGGAAGCATGACCCGAAACGGTTGTATGGTAACATGAGAGTGAGAAATAAAATATTCCGCCAAGACAATACAATTTTATGTACCGGAATTTCTGTTTCCTCTTATTTGAACTCCTACCAGGCTTGGTGGATAGAAGCGATGGGATGCAAATTTCTACATCCTCTAGAGCCATAAAAAGCTATATCAAGCGTTTTCTGAGCGAATAGTTTGAATGTGAAAAGTCATTTTCTTCATTACAAATTCTAAATAGGTCTATATAAGGACCTATAATTTGAAAATCGAAAGTCCTTCAGAAGTTAATTTCCTATTACAGAATCCAAAACCCGGGCGACGCTGGGCTTTTTAAGCTAGTAACTTATAATATAATAAAGCTATACAAAGATGAAGAAAGAAAAAAAATAGTATTAATAACAGAAAAGATATGACAATAATAATACAATGTAATACATAATAATACATAGACAAAGGTGACTCTTCCTGCCCCTCCCTCCTATCCTTTTCTACCCTGTCCTTTAGACATGAATTTCCCCATCCCTTCGGAGAATTTTGTGTCACTCAACAGCTCGAATATCCCCATGTGACCTCTTCTAGAGACAACAAAAGTGTCCACCTTAGCATCTCAGTGACTTCACATTCAGAGCGATATGATGTGCTCTATCATCCTTGTCACATAGTGGGCATATTCTGGCTCCTTCTGCATTGACGCGTTTCAGCTATTTCCAGGCTCCTAGGCGAAACCAGGCTAAACCCGTCCTGTCTTCAGCGCTCCCCTCTGAATGTGTATAAATTGTAAGTCTTCAAGATGTCCTTGTCGTTCTGTGCATATGTGTATACCAAGTTTTACGAAAATCCGATAAAGTGTATTTGAGATATCGCGCGTACAGACACACGGACGGACGGACAGACGGACAGACATTTTCCCGCCCCGCACATACTGGTACTTAATAAATGAGAACGTAAACCGGTTCTGGAGAAGGTAGATCGCATTTTCCGATAGAAAGACTGTCAAGTATGAAATAAAGTCCTTTCTCTTTGGTAATCGTTGAAGCTCGAATCACTAATAGAATGCAAGTGCAGTAATAAGGGAAGACGAACTTACTGAACAGAATAATTGCAATTATTTGAGTCTTCTAATCAGAGAGAAGAAGACAAGTCTCTACAAAAGCATTTAGACAGAGTACGAGAAAAAAGCCGGCCCCCGCAAATGAAATTGAACTTCGATTCATGTTCCTAAAAAGATGACATGAAAGTAAAATGTTGCGCATACAAGGGGGAGAGAAAATGGAGATCTTATGGTTGACATAACCCAGTACAAAAGTGCCGGCAAGGTTACCGCTCGCCTGTAATACCAAGTCAAAATGATGGGAATGAGCCGGAAATTGTTGCTAGAGAGAAGTAAAGTCTGAATAAAGGTAGTTGACTGAGACGTCTGCGGGGGTTGGATGGGACACGGAAGAGAGGGGGGGGGAGGTTTGAACTTCTGAAAGTTGAGGAAGCGCTGGTAGAGGTGGTGGTGGGGGTAGAGGAACGGGTGGAAGAGGGAGAAGGGATGAGCAAAGGGTTAAATGAAGCAGTCATTGTTCTGACGACAGCCCAACTACTGTGTGTGTGTGAGGGAGACAGAAGCAATAGCACGACGTAAGGGAAGAAGGGTGGGGGGTGAAGAAGAATGAAGATTCAGGTCTACCAACCGTGTAGTAATTAGAACTTGACAGTGAAAATAAAATTGGTTGAAATGCGCAGAGAACAAGGTTAGGTGCGCGTTCAGAAACTAAGTGCTTCGAATCTTGTCGCTAGCAATTACGGCACCCCAGCCACAAACTAGTTATGCCAAGTCTCTCTTAGTCAAATTACACGACACGGTTCTGCAAAGAAACCAATCAACACTTTAGCAGACGGAGCTGCCAAAATAACAGCCACTTTATTCATAGCGTTTTTAAGAGTATGAGAATCTGGTGGTTCATATGTTCTGTTGCTCTATTACGCAAAAAGTACACAACTGTTAGAGCTGGAATTTTCTAGGAGCATAGTGTTTATACAGTCAAACATTCTTAAAATTATAATTCAATTTGTATAATTCAATTTCCATGTACTGTAAAAATAGAGTAAGAAATAATATTAAAATGTATAATACCAGCAGGTACCCGCGGCTTCGCCGACGATAATTATTTCAAAAATTAAAAATAAAGAGCATAATAGTTAAATCATTATATTTATTAACACCTAAATCACGTAGACTACATACCACGATTAGATAGCGTCGCCTGGTAAAAGCGACCTCAGATTCGAGTTCCTTGGCCCAGAAAACCCCCGTATAGTGAGTTTCGTCCAAATAAAACAATGTTTGACCATATTTAGGGCTTGCAACATTCAAGCGATCGCGAAAGTTTTATTTCCAAGGTATGACAAAAATAGCCAAAGCCAGCTGTAATTGTGACATTGAAATGTATAACTGAAAACTGATGGTTCGAAAACGCAAAAAATGCTCGTTTTTTGCCTGTTTTTCACTCATAACTCACGAACGAAAGCGAAAATTAAAATTCCGGCTTCGAGGTGCATTTTCCGACCCTACAGTCTACCTATGTTTAAAATTTCAGATCTCTGCGTTGAGTAGATTTCGCTGGGCATCGCGTACAGACAGACAGTAGGAAGACAGACACTTCCTTTTATTAATATAGATTCTATTAATAATGAATTATTAAGATTAATGGGCCAGAGTTTCAAATTCTTGATCATTTGATTATAAGTTTAAAGTAAAGTAGCACACAGTGTTAGGCTATATCTCTCGTTGTGGTATTAATTCTCAATTCAGTTGGCGCATTTAATGGAACGCATCCAAGCCACAGTTGTAGCCAACTGCATGCATATCTTTGCCAGATCTGTTGAAATACGATGCACTAAGATAATCGTTATGCTTTAGGTTTTCTTATGAGCTCCTAAATAAAGCAATTGCACTTAAAGCTCATGTGCGCGTGGAAGAGGAAATTTTGTATCAGTCCACTTTTAAAGCAAATGTACCACTGATATAATATGCTTAATTATTTACACTAACTTACTTACTCAATGACAATAGACAATTTCTCAGCAAGCTAAAGGAATATTACCTATTTTATGCAACCCGAAGGTTCATTTCCGCGCTTACCTGAGCCCGCCACTCAACCCTATTCTGTGCTAACTCTATTCAAACAACCCTTGCAAATCCTACTTCCCTCTATCCTAATATTGTCCTCCCACCTACGCCTAGGTCTTCCACGTGGTCTTTTCCCTTTGGGTCTCCCTGTCAATACTTTTGAGATATGTCTTTACTCCCCCTGCGTGCAACATGTCCAGCCCATTTCATCCTTCGTGATTTAATTACCCTTACCATATCCGGTGAAAGAGTACAGGTTATGAAGCTCGTCGTTATGCAGTTTTCTCCAGTCCTCGCTTTCATCTCCTTAAGGTTACAAACAGGGTTGAAAGATTGGATTTATTCTCATTTACCTAACTTTACCTGTGATCCTTATGTAATAGGATATAATATGCCATTTAGACTTACATATAACTGTTACTGTTATAAACAATCGTGGTAAGAAATATATCCACACTTCTGAGAGTACCCTATACTTTACTAAACGAGTCGCCTGCAAACGCTTGGGTCGGCAACTTCTCCGACACGGACGTACTGCGGGTAGCATACACGAATTAAGTTAGGCGCCTTCGCCTGGCAAGAAGACTGTTCTGATGCAAAGGATTGACTGTACGTCTTCAGAGAAGGTTGCAGATGAAAGTTTTGGCTCTTAGTACAAATACCTTGTGTAAGAAATTGAAACAAAATCGTGTATTTCTTTTATAATGAAGAAAATTAAAACTTTTTTAAGCGAAACTTCTTTAGCGGCGGTACGGAGTAAATCGGAAACTTGTGTAACGCTCAAAAATCGTCACGAAATTAATGTACCACTGAAAACCATCACGAAATTAGTTATATGTTTCGGAGCAGACTGCACAGAAAACAATCAACTCAATGATTAGGAGTAATCAAAGGAATTTTTTCAGACCTAGTACGAGGACCTGCAAATGGGATCTACTAATAATAATAATAATAATAATAATACTTACTTGCTCAATGGCAATAGACAATTACTAAGCAATCTAAAGGTATATTATCTATTTTATGGAAACCAGAGGTTCATTACCGCGCTTAAAAAATCCAAATAATAAAAAAATAAAAGATCCAAAATTTTAAAAATCCAAAATTCCAAAATTAAAAAATCAAAGTTAAATCCATCCTAATATTTTCCTCCCACCTACGTCTAGGTCTTCCACGTGGTCTTTTCCCTTCGGGTCTCCCAGTCAATACTTTTTAGATATGTCTTTCCTCCCCCATGCGCGCAACTTGTCCAGCCCATTTCATCATCCGTGATTTAATTACCCTTATTATGTCCGGTGAAGAATACAGGTTGTGTGGCTCGTCGTTATTCTGTTATATTCTCAAGTCCCCATTTTCATCTCTCTTAGTCCCAAATATTTTCCTAAGCACCCTGTTTTCGAACACTCTCATATTATGTTCTTAATTATTTATAGGCCTACTAATATAATAATCGGATGTGAAACGCATAACTTCCTCTGCCCAAATAAAAGTTTCGTCTCAGTATAATATATTATGTATGACATTCTCTTCATGTAAATTGGTTGCACAATGTCCTTACCCCATCCCATCGCATCCCTGAAGGATACACAATCCAAACAAAATATGATAAATGCACTCATGTATATTTATTTACCCTAAACTTGGGCAATACACCTTTCTCATTTCACATTATTTTATAGAATATGAGGCCGCATTGCAAGGAGTGTGCATTCAATTGTTTCATCCTCAGCCACGTTGGCATATAACTACTCTCCAGAAATATTTTACGAAATAATATTACAAATAAAAGTTTTAGCTCTTATATTTTTTACCTCAAAGCAAGTATTGATACTTAAAAGTCGATTACGAATTTACTCTCGTACAATGAGAGAGCCCAGGAAAATTACTGTACATAATATCTCTTCTCCGGACCTTCCTTTTTTAAGTGTTCCCTATTGCAGGCCATGGAGGCCCATGGGGTTCTAGGAGTTTGAGACTCCCTCACTGTTAGAAAATCAGCACACGAAGGTGGTAAGGTTGTCAGCCTTACGTATCGGCCACCTTTACCCCCAGGATTCCTCCCGGTACTCATTTATGTTAGAGGCTGAGTCGACCCCAGGGCCATATTGCTACCAGAAGGATTAGGCCAATTGAAAAACACCAATGACATCATCGGGGATCGAACCCGCGACCTTCCGGTTCGTAGCCCAGCGTCTCAACCACTACGCTACGCTACCTATGATAAGTAATTCAAATAAATAACGTGCTTACACACTTATGTTTCTGACTTCGAGATTTTGAAGATATCTACTATTTTTTTTTGATAACATGAAGATAAATTTTCCATCTTAATTCCAAAACATAAAACGACTTTCTTATTACCCTTCTTACAACCCAAAAATCAGAGTATCTATATTGAATAGAATACCCACTTGCTAAGATTTACAATCTAAAATCTCACTTTAGTTACCTTAATCCGTTGTGCAAAACAAAATGACCTCGCTGTTGATATAAAGTTACAATGGAAAAATACTGGAATTTCGACTGGACACAAACCTCCAAGGCCAGCGCCACAATCTTTACCTTGTCTTCGTTTTGACACATCTCAAAATACACGAAGGCCATACTTTAAAATCTTCCAGATGGATCGCTTACAGACGCATTATGGGACTTCGACAGTTGAAACAACATCAACAAACATTTTCAGACGGAAGGACAAAAGAAAAGAAGAGCTGCGAAATCTGCTTTCAACGTTCCAGCAGCGAGAAACAAGATACTGTTCATTTTAGTAATTCAATGTCAGGTTTATTTTTAGCCATTCACATTTTACGTAAGGAGTTGACCATTTCTTTCAAATCGTCTCTTAACGTTTGATGCCACTTTGCTAACCCACAGGGTACGTAGTTATAGGGTAAACCATACAGTCGTTGGCCACTATATAGTGAATGCCCACTTCAACATTTTTCTATTGCAGTAAGATTTACACAGCTTATATCTGGAATTTGTTATGTTAGGTGGAAGCTTTTACTTGTCAGGTTTATATTTAGTTCCAATTAGATCTCACCAGATGGCAATAAAACCTGTGATAGCTGCTAAAATATGGAAGTGTGTTTTTTTGCAGTGTTCACTGTTAATTTCTTTAGGGTTTTCTCTGCTTTCACTGTTCATTATTCATAATTGCTTGTATATATAAGCCAAAACAACATCTCACTGGTAAGTTAAGAGAACTAATTACGACATTAACAAGGATTCACGTGATTTTGTGCATTGTCGTCTTCACAACAAAGGTGGCCATTAACTGTAATAAAAAATCTGATGTGAAAGTCACATAACTTCCTCTGCCCAAATAAAAGTTAGCAGTATTCACATATCCTTGTACAGAATCGCAAGACACAATTTTACGCTAATTATCCTATAAATACCTCTTCTTTCAATGATGCGACTAAAAGCGCAGTATATATAACAAACTTTAAAAAAAAAAAACAAATGACTGCAGACGTTTATTGAACTTTCTGCCGTAAAATATAATTTCCGAAATTTATCGAATATTTCCCTCAGATACATCTTTACTCTATGCATGGCCAACAATACATCTTTCTCACTTCACATTCTTATATAAAATAAGAGGCCGTGAAAGAGCGCGAATTCAGTTGTTCATCACGTAAGACAAACTTTCTACAAACAGTGGGTGAACAGTGGGTGGCTTGTAACTACCCTCAGAGAATTTTCTCGAAAAAAATGTTTCAAATAAAAGTTTTAGCTCGTAGTATAAGCAACCTATGTGCAAAATTTAAAGAAAATCGTTAGAGCCGTTTTCGAGAAAATCGCGAAAAACGAAAATTTCTTCATGTAAAGTCCCCTTAAAAATAAGAGAAAATAGTCGCCAATCTTATCCTCACATCTTCAGAAGGTACCTGACCCAAATACGAAATTTTGTTTTCATACGATTTTCCCTTTTGGAGCTAGCTTGTTCACAGATATTTTCCACACAGACACACACACACAGAGACACACAGACACACAGATATGTTTCCAAAAATAGTGTTTTTGGATTCAGGGGGCCTTGAAACGTGTATATATGCTAAAAACTCAACTTCGAATTTTGGGGTCGAAAACAATACTTCCTCTACCTATAGTACCTATGGTACGGGCAGAGGAAGTAAAAAAGATTAAATTTTAGTTATTGGCCGGGGCTGCCAATAACTGTCTTTTTTAAGAATAATTAAATTAACTAAATTTTTTACTCAAACTGTTTATTAATATTATCTAAACATAATATTTTTGTATTGTGCAATTATTCCAATTCTACACAGTTATTGGACGGGTGGCCAATAACTGCATAGCTGCATGGCCCATAACTGTTATCTACAACTTTCTTTAAAATGTAATTGTAATAAAATTCTGTCTGTCCTAAAGATGCCTAAAAGAGCTATTTATAATTCTGATGTCATGGAAGCAGCCGTAAAAGAAGCTCAAAAAGATGGATCATTACTTAGGGCTGTTGTTGTGGAACGGACCAGTGAGGCTGTTACTGCAGCCAGTTCTTGTGTATCAGAGGCTGATATTAGAAAGTGGTTTTATGAGGTAAAGGAATACGTTCGACAAAAAAAATTGGAGGAAGTTTTTAATGACCCTTCCAGAATTTTCAATGCGGATGAAACTGGATTTCACATTTGTCCATCTGGAAATGTTTTGGCGTTAAGAGGATCGAAGAATGTCTACTCCATAGACAAAGGGTCATCAAAGGAAAACATTACAGTGATGTTTACATTTTCAGCAGATGGAACATCCTGCTGCCCAATGTTAGTATATCCATACAAAAGAATCCCTGAGAAAATATTTGAATCAGTTCCATCAGAATGGGAAATAGCTCGGAGTGACAATGGATGGATGACAGCAGAAGTTTTTTTAATATATTGGAAACTTTTCCATCCATTCTTTCAGGAAAAAGGTGTAAAATTTCCCGTAGTGCTGTTTGTCGATGAACATAAGTCACATCTTACTTACCAATTAAGTGTGCTCTGCAGTGAACTGCAGATCGAAGTTACTGCCTTATACCCAAATGCTACACGCATCCTAAAGCCTGCTGATGTTGCAGTTTTTCGACCAGTAAAAATATTCTGGCGGAAAGTTGTACGGGAATGGTATTCTCAGCACCCTGGTGAGGTACTGAATAAGGTTTCCTTTGGACCATTGCTCAAACAAATAATTGACTGCAGTGCTAAGCCAGAGACCCTTGTAAGTGGATTTAAAACATGTGGTCTTTATCCATTGAACACAGATGCTGTGGATTACAGCAAATGCCTAGGAAACCAAAATGCAAATGGCAATGAGATAACAGAAGTAGAGAATGAAACGTATTCGTCAATTAGCCTTCCCACGTTTCTTAATATAGTGGGAATAGAGAAGGTAGATAAATTTAAAAATATCAAAGACCATTTGACTGGGGAAAGTGAAGACTTCTTCACTTCGTTTCGTATTTGGGAAAATTTTCAGAAAGAAAGAGAACATAGTGAGGATTCAGTTTCTTCCCAAGGAGTAGACCTAATCCAGCATGAAAACAATTGCCAGACTCCACAAAGAAGTATTTTAAATAGCACACAAAATGAGCAAGTGTGTGCAGAAACTGTAACTGACCAAAACTGTGACATTAATGTCTGTGGTGAACCATCTGGAAGTAGGCCAAAAACGGTGTCACTAATTCTAATAGTGTTGTGAAGGTTGTGCGCACCCAACATATGAACAATTTTTTTTATATGGCCTGAAACTCCAAAACGAAAATGAAAACGGCAAGTAGAAAGACAACCATATGCAGTCACATAAAAAAAAGATCAAGAGATGTTTGAAAAGAAGCGCCTGGCTAAGAAAGCGGATGAAATGAGAAAGAAGAAAGAAAGAGAAAGCGAAAGGAAGAAAAGCAACAAAAAATGAGTTACCCAATGCCACAGCAAAGAGGATACTATTCCAAGAGGTGAACAAATCTGATCTTAGTTCCCATATTTGCCTCAGAAATGTTAAAAGTGATGCTGGGCTTCGGTGCGATGAATGTAAGAAAGTCTGTCATGAATCTTGTGTGCCAAAAGGTCACAGAGTACATATACCAAATTCAAAAGATGGTGATGATTTTCTATGTCATGTATGCTTTCAAGTGCACTCTGAAAACAGTAATGATGATTTTGAGAATACAGAAGTTGATCAAGATGAAGTAGATGAATTATACAACTATTATTTAGAGTCGCAAAAGAATGATTTTTGAGAGCATGCTGTGTAATTTTGTAACTGATTATAAAGTATTATTTATTTGTTAAATGATTACACATAAATAACAGTTTTTAAAATGAACGTAAGAATGTAACTTACTAGTGGCCAATAAGTGTAATACATATGGCCAGTAACTGTCTGAGGCGGCCAATTACTGTACATTTGTGTAGAGTTTACTTTAAGTCTTAAGAAATGTTATATAAACATATATAGAGATGTCTTGATGTTGTCACTGAGTAAAGAAATAAATAAAGATTTTAAATATGTCGCACAATGGTTATTTCAGTGAAAGGATATAATATAGCTATTTATGTATCAAGTACGCAAAATAACGCTTTAGCGGACGAATCTAGTATAGCGGCCGAGGCGAAAGCCGAGGCTGAAATACTGGATGAGTCCGCTAAAGTTTTTGCGTACGTGGTGCATACAATATTTTTTAGTAATAGCTCTCTAAATTATATGAAATGAAACAAAATACCGTATATAATTAATTGTAATGAAAGGTAGTCTACCATATTCTCACGGCCCTCTCAAACGCAAGACAACAATGAACCGTACGAAATGCGGTAGGCTATGAATGCGTTATATGAGTCGCTGATTTGTAAACAATAATAAATACGAACTAGTATTTATGAAAAGCTTGTGAAAATATGTATTATAATCCCGAGGAAATTTCACTCCAAGTCAAAAACATTGAATTGGAGCTGGTGCCAGCAACATCACGGCAGAAGGAATAGGGAATATATTGCAATTAAATGCTGGTGCATCCATGTAAGCTATGTGAACGAAGATGTGAAAAGTTGTTGGCTTATATTTGTTGTCGTGTGATGAAGTGGGCTACCGTGTTTTGCGAAAAATCCTGGTAAAGTTTCTGATTTTCATAAAGAAACGTGTTGGCTTAAATTTGTTTGTTTTATGAGCAATTATATGCGTAAATCCATGTTAAAGTTCGTGTGACTGGTCAATGCCATGTGGGTTTTGTTTATAGATTGCCATGACGTCTTTAAAGGACAAGGCCGCTAAAACTGCATTTTGAATGCAATTTGAATGCACTTTTATGCAATTTTAGCGGCCTTGTCCTTTAAAATGCAATTTTTCGGCTTGTTACCAGTCCGATAAGCAGCTGTTTTAGAGAGCGTGTACTAAAAAATATTTTACATCAAACTTAAGTGGCCAATACTATGCTAATCCCGATACAACTTAACCCTAAAATGCACGAGACTGGATTGCTCAAGCACATTATAAATCCGTGCCGGACCGCACAGAAAACAGTTAACAAAATGATTATGCTCTGGTTTATTTTTTGTTTCCGTTACGTATTTAATGACGTCATTTTAATAGTATATTGCGATACAAGTGCCGTAAGCGATGCGTACGGATCGAGGAAAGAGTTTGAAAAAAACGAGGCGCTCGCGCCGAGTATTGCATGCTATTTTTTGCACGATGATTATTTATATTAATTGAGATTACCTGAAAATATTATGTATAGGCTATACACTATTGAAGATAGATGTGTATTTCAGAAAGTGATTCGCATGTGTTTGTTGTTATGGGAATATTTATCCTGTTAAAGTCGCCACAAACTGGGGGGCCTTGGTCAATAAAGGCTTGTATTATGATTTTACTTACGGCACAGTGTGCTTTTCGTAATTTTTACCGCACGGAAATTTGTTTTGTTTCCATAGCAACAAGATTGCGTGCGGGAATGTCAAGTTACGATCTACAGCAACAATATTCGTAAGTACCACTAATTAGTTAGGTCGTGCAAAAACTTTATTACAAGTTATTTAAGGGGAGAGGTACACCTTTGGCTAATATAAAATTAGGGAACTTTAACATGTTATATCTAAGGAACCTTATGGTCTACTGAACTGAAATTTGGCGTACACAATATACGTTACATCTGCATAATTAAGTATATTTTTTATTTTCTGAAAGACTTTTCATTGAATCATATATACGTTATCAAAAAATATATTAATTATGTGCAGTCCGTCGGCGGTTACATGCTACAATTCTTAAATACTTGAAATTTATTATGAATCTTATTTCTAATTTTTGTTAAGACCCACGTCTACAACATGAAGCAGGATCATTCTCTTCAAAATGTAAGTTTTTCTTATTTTCTAAACAATAGACTATAATGAAAATTGGAATTTTTAATTAAATAAATTATTATTTTTAAATAATCTACAAGCTACCATAATGCTTTTGTTTAATCAGTGATAATTGCAATTATGATATTCTATAAGTTATATGATATAAGTTATTTTCGTGATCGATTTCCGAGTTAAGCTCCAGATCGATTCATTAAGGACATAGGTCTAGTTTGATAGGCATATTTGAAGGAATATGTGGGCAGTATTATTTGTCATAGCTACCTGTAGGACTATTACAACTTCCAAACCAGTATATGAACACTGTAAAACAATATGTTGCCATGAGAACTGATTTGCATTTGATAAATTCTTTCTAATATATTACCATAAAATCGGCACTAAAGTGGGCATTACTCCGGTAACGGCCAACCGATTTGGTCCAATATCAATAGGCTTCTTTCCATGGACGTTATAAATGCGTATACCAAGTTTCATGAAAATCCGATAGGGGTATTTGAGTTATCGCGCGTACAGGCACACATTCTCATAAACAGGGGGCGGATTTCTATGACATGTCATATTTTTCCCCTTTGCATTGTTTCAAGTTTCCGACTAATTTAAACCCGATTCCAAGTTTCCTGGTGAAAATGGAACGGTTTTTATTGTGCATATAACTGCATATTTAGGAAATTTTCAACTATTGTAGCATATTTAGTATGAATATGCATATTTAGGTCATATTTTCGGCATATTTCTGTGCATATTAAAGAAATTTTGAAGTTTCATATCATATTTTGTAAATTTTGCATTATACTGATACTTTTTGAGAATTTACAGATATTTTAAATTATTATCATTATATTTTAATCAAATGATCGTAATGAAACTTAAAAAAATTTACATAGCCTAATGTGTAAATGGTAAAGTCATATTTTAAATTTTATTGGTCATATTTTAAAGATTTTTAGATCATAAATGCATGCATATATCCTATTTTTTAGGTCATAGAAATCCGCCCCCTACAGTGGCGGACGCAGATTTTTTTTTCGGGGGGGGATTTGAATAGGTAGAAAGTATACTAGAAAAAATTAATCAACTTACATATACAATTAGTTTATAAAACTGGCCACTTAGAGTACATTTTTTCAAATTTCGGGGGGGGGGGATGTAACCCCCCTATCCCCCCCTGCGTCCGCCACTGGCCCCTACTCATAAAGTACCATTCTGGCACTTAATCATTCTGAATCTTAGGTAGCATTGAACAAAAGCTTAGTCAATTGTTAATGAAGAATAAGACATAGATACAAATGAGATCAGTTCTGTTAAAGTATGACTCAGTGATACAACAAACTCAGAGGGTATTGGCTGTTGCCACGGAAAGATTGAAATGAATTAACTAGCGGTTGTGTGGGTGAGCAAGCATGTTCTACTTCAAAAACACGCCAAGAACAACATAACCATCACTGAATGACTCAAAGAACGCCCACATCGTTAAACATCGAGCGAGAACACTATCTAGCGTAAACATTTATCCGAAATCCTTAAATTAACAAATTTGGTGTGGGAAGGCAAACCAATTTGCTACCATGTGAATATAGAGTACACATTCTAGAACGCTATATTATGAATGACTAACAGAGCATACACTGAAATGTTCAATTAAAGAAATATGCTCTCTCTCTCTCTTCCTCTCTCTCATACACACTCTCACTCCATCTGTATCTCTCCCTACCCTGTCTGTCTCTCTCTCCTACTAAATTTTTCAGGGAAATTTGAAGGAGTCGATAGAAAAATATAATAATTACATAAATATTATAGGAGAAAAATTCCTCAGACACTTGGCTTTGAACGCAGGACCCATGACATAACTTGTCTGTCAGTGAGGTAGACGATTAAGGGCAATCAGTCATAGGAGAGTGGTTCCATCTGCCGCTGTGAAGTGAACTCTGGCTTAACTCAGTTGGTAGAGCAGTGGTATGGATAACCAAAGGTCTTGGGTTCAAATCCCAGTGTCAGAGGAATTTTTCTCCCATAATATTCTCTTGTAGCTATTAAACTTTTCAGGAAAATTTGAAGGAATCTATAGAAAATAATAATTACAAGAATATTATAGGAGAAAAATTCCTCAGACACTTGGCTTTGAACCCAGGATCCATGACATAACTTGTCTCTCAGTGAGGTAGACCATTAAGGGGAATCGTCATAGGAAAGAGGTTCCATCTTACGCTGTGAAGTGAACTCTGGCTTAACTCAGTTGGTAGAGCCGTGGCACAGATAGCCGAAGGTCCTGGGTTCAAAACCCTGTGTGAGAGGAATTTTTCTCCCATAATATTCTCTTGTAGCTATTAAACTTTTCAGGAAAATTTGAAGGAATCTATAGAAAATAATAATTACAAGAATATTATAGGAGAAAAATTCCTCAGACACTTGGCTTTGAACCCAGGACCCATGACATAACTTGTATCTCAGTGAGGTAGACCATTAAGGGAAATCATTCATAGGAGAGAGGTTTCATCTGCCGCTGTGAAGTGAACTCTGGCTTAGCTCAGATGGTAGAGCAGTGGCACGGATAGCCAAAAGTCCTGAGTTCAAATCCCAGTGTCAGAGAAATTTTTCTCCTATAATATTCTCTTGTAGCTATTAAACTTTTCAGGAAAATTTTAATGAGTCAATAGAAAAATGTAATAATTACAAGAATATTATAGGATTAACATTCCTCAGACACCTGGCTTTGAACCCGGGACCCATGACATAACTTGTTTCTCAGTAAGGTAGACCATTAAGGGCAATCAGTCATAGAAGAGAGGTTCCATCTGGCGCTGTGAAGTGAATCCCAGTGTCAGAGAAATTTTTCTCCTATAATATTCTCTTGTAGCTATTAAACTTTTCAGGAAAATTTGAAGGGGTCGATAGAAAATAATAATTACAAGAATATTATAGGAGAAAAATTCCTCAGAGACTTGGTTTTTGAACCCAGGACCCATGACATAACTTGTCTCTCTGTGAGGTAGACCATTAAGGGCAATTAATCATAGGAGAGAGGTTCCATCTTACGCTGTGAAGTGAACTCTGGCTTAACTCAGTTGGTAGAGCAGTGGCACGGATATCCAAAGGTTCTGAGTTCAAAACCCTGAGTCAGAGGAATTTTTCTCCTATAATATTCTCTTGTAATGTAAAACGAAGACGATAATTTGTGGTTCATGAATGCCGGGGTGCGCGGGCAAAGAGAGTTAAGTCCACCATCCTAAAAAATTGAGATATATCCATAGAGTTATAGATAAAAATGTTCTCTACATTTGTGTTAAGTCCAGTAAGTCATATTCAAAATTGTACGGTAGTTATGGATGTGTGCCTCACAGGTTTATCCATTTCTAAAGCTATGTTGGGCGGGTATAGTGTGTTAAGTCACTCTAATTCTCAAAAACATGAAAGTGGACTTAACTCTCTTTGCCCGCGCACCCCTTATTGCATATATATGCATAATAATTACGAGTATGTTGTTTGTTTTGTATAAGTTTTAGTTTTGTATTAGTTTTAAAGAACACTGTTGAAAACGAAACAATGATAACAGATAATAACAGATTTATTGACCATTCAACAAACGGTCGGCAGGCCTATATGATTATTTAGCGACTGGGTTTTGAACCACTGTGTAACAACCATCTCCACCTCTTTCATTCTCTACCATTTCTTTAGGTGTAGGAAAAGATTAAAATCACTGGGATCCGGGCTGTAGGGTGGATTTTTAAACACTTCTCAGCAAGTCTCCCGCAGAAGTTTGGCTGGGAAGAGTTTAAACATCCACCTTACAGCCCGGACCTCGCACCCAGTGACATCCATCTTTTTCTACACCTCAAGAAATGACAGAGAAAGACAGAGAAGAGGAAATGGTTGTCACACAGTGGTTCAAATCCCAGGCGGCAGATTTCTACGACACAAACATTAAAAAGTTGGTCACACGGTATGACAAATGTCTGAATTCCGGTGGCAAATATGTTCAAAAATAGCTGAACACTTCCTGTATCTGTTGGAATAAATATTTTCATGAAATTGTGTTTTGTTTCTATAAACGGTCCTAGGAAAACTTACTTTTTTTACGCTCCTCGTATTTTTATTTTTTTTGTGACATCACATAAGGTGTACTTACTTATGAGTAGGAGGCGGATTTCTATGACCTAAAAATAGGATATATGCATGCATTTATGACCTAAAACACATTAAAATATGACCAATAAAATTTAAAACATGACTTTACCACTTACACATTGTGTATATTTTTTTTTGCACTCCTTAGCTAGTAAGTGTTACTTACGAAAGTTGTTTACATGGATCGTAACTTGACATTACTACACGCAATCTTGTTGCTAGGGGCAACGGGCGGAAAGTGACTTGTTGCTAGGGGCGACGGGCGGAAAGTTACTTTACCGCCCGCAAATGCTTATTTGCGAGCAGAAATGACCAAGGCCTCCCCGCTTTATAAATATTCGGTTGCCATAAACAATAACAAATGCGAATCCCTTTCTGAAATAAGCACCATTCTTCAAGACTGTATATACATAATATTTTCAGGTAATATCACAATTAATATAATTAAATTGATATAAGTAACCGTCGTGCAAAAATAGCATGCAACACACGGACCGCCCTTGTGTCGCAATATACTATTTAAGTTTCATTACAATTCATTTTATTAAAAGATAATGTCAATTATTTAAAATATCTGTAAATTCTCAAAAAGTATCATTATAATGCAAAATTTACAAAATATGATATGAAACTTCAAAATTTCTTTAATATGCATATAAATATGCCAAAAACATGACCTAAATATGCATATTCATACTAAATATGCTACAATAGTTGAAAATTCCCTAAATATGCAGTTAAATGCACAATAAAAGCCGTTCCATTTTCACCAGAATGCTTGGAATCGGGTTTAAATTAGTCGGAAACCTGAAATAATGCAAAGGGGAAAAATATGACATGTCATAGAAATCCGCCCCCTACTTATGAGACAGGCTGTACCGTCAGGAATTAAAATCTCACAGGGTGATGCAAATCCCTTACAACACGGATTTCGTATTCATACACGCAACCCGGATAATCCGAAACGGCCTCCGTGCCAATTAGTAGGGATTACCGGACCTGGAGAGTTTATCACATCGATCCGGAAGTTACAACAGGTTCATAAAATGCACTTCCCCGTCTGCCAATACCGACACAGCATTTCTGTTAGAGGCTGAGTCGACCCCAGGGCCATAGTGACATCAGAAGGATCAGGCCAATTGAAAAATTCCAACTACCTCATCGAGGAACAAACCAGCGACCTTTTGGTTTGTAGCGCATTACCTCGCCCACCACGCTACAGGGTACCCAACGTACTCCACGAAGAACCAGTAAAAATTACAACTGTGTCATCAGCATAATTTGAGTAAATATATTCAAATTAATTTTAGGGAGTTCTTTTATTACTTCCTCTGCCCGTACCATAGGTACTATAGGTAGAGGAAGTAGCCTATTGTTTTCGACCCCAAAATTCGAAGTTGAGTTTTTAGCATATATACACGTTTCAAGGCCCCCTGAATCCAAAAATACTATTTTTGGGAACATGTCTGTGTGTCTGTCTGTCTGTCTGTGAACACTCTAGCTCCAAAACGGAAAATCGTATGAAAACAAAATTTCGTATTTGGATCAAGTACCTTCTGAAGATGTGAGGATAAGATTGGCGACTATTTTCTCTTATTTTTAAGGGGGCTTTACATGAATTTTTTTTCGTTTTTCGCGATTTTCACATACAGTCATATTGCTTATAAGCTCTAGAGGCGCACTAAGAAAGAATTTCAAAATCTCTGACTTCTAAGGGCTAAAATAATGGGGTTGTGAATAATGTAATTTCTGGATTCACTAAAAGGAATTCACACTGCAGATTGACATTTTTTTCAGACCACACAGGTGGCCTTGCATGACACTGTGACTTCATTTAGGCTAATATACTTACACCAAGATACTCCTTTAGGACATAGCCTAGGATAGCCTATGTCTGTGGATTTTCATCGATGGAAGTGAAGAAGAATATAGCCCACGCGTCACTCTTCACTTTTAGGCCAACTGTTCCGTGACATTTAAAGATCTTTAGAGGCCGTTTTATGACACTAACTAATGCAATATTGTAATGTATATATTTAACACCTTAACCAGTACAGAACCCTATCCTCTGTACTACATCCAGGGTTGCCAGATCAGAAACGTAAAACAGTCGTACCAACAATTGAAAATAGTCGTACGCTAGTTAAAATCGTCGTACACTTTACGAATGGTCAGGATGATGATGATCATAATAATGATGATGATAATAATAATAATAATAATAATAATAATAATAATAATAATAATAATAATAATAAGACTGGTCTCTCGTAACTGTATACATATACCCATTGTTGTTGGTAGGCTATTCTTTGTCACCAGCTACCTGCAAATGTTGCAGGAATAAATACAATAATAATAATAATAATAATAATAATAATAATAATAATAATAATAATAAAGTACTAATAAATTACAAACCGTAAGAAAGTAAGATTTCTACATAATTATTATTTAAAGAAAAGTATACAGTCACTTTTGATATGCACGTGTCAACATATAGGGCTACTATTAATAATAACAATGATATGATTATTATGTTTGGTCAAAATAAAACAAAAACAATAAGACCAGCTGGTCTTTATATAATTTTTTTAGAGGTTTGGATTGCTTCATTTGCACACGTACGGCTAAAATATAAAATGTTTGGAGAAAAATAATGAGAGAAGTAGCAATAACAATACAACAATACAACTTAAGTAAGATGCGGCACCAGCCCGTAAAGGCCTGTAAGAAATAAAGGGACTTAGTTTTATTTTGTAATTTGACAATGGCTATTATAACATTCCGCCATGCATTTAGCAACATGTAGGCAACTACGAAAAAACAAAAACTCAATGTTTATCCAAATTGAAAGTTCTGCAGTAGATTGCTAAAAAACATACAGCAAATGATAGTATAAAATTATATTAAAATAGTCGTACGAATAGGCATACGACACATAGTTGCGTCGTACGTCGTACAAATCTATGAAATAGTCGTATGCGTACGACTATAGTCGTACGTATGGCAACACTCACTACATCCCCTTAAAGAAACGATCTGGAGTGAAACTCTGAGATCGATTACAAAAATAATAATGTTATTTTATTGTCTGTTGTCAATTACTGCTGATTGAACGATTCGTGCTATGATAAGAAAACAACGTGGCACTTCATCTATGGTTTATAATCATAAAATATATATTTACACATTTATTCGTTAATAATATGGACATTTTTTATTGCTTTCTGTTAAAATATATTAATTGGAGTGAATCCATGCGCATTTTTTGCACTTTCTTTGAAAACCGTTAATAGCAGAACACATTGTCACTGACGTTTATGTGGGCCGGTATGCTATGTCGCTTACAGAAATGATAATTTTAAAGGAATCAGGTACCCTAGCTATTTTGTTTTGCTTCCTGGTAAAAGGTCTTATGTGATACATAACTTTCTCTGCACAAATAAAAGTTAGCCTCTATAATATATTACGTATGACATTTCATGTAAATGAAGATAATGTCCATAAAGCATCGCATCGCATTCACGAAGGATTCATAACCCAAATAAAATGTGATTAATGCATTCACGGAATTTTCTTTACCATAAGTCTGGACAATGCGATTTTCTCACTTCACATTCTGATACAGAATAAGAAACCATATTGAGAAGAGTTCTTTCAGCAGGATGTAAAACTTTGCAGAACACCAGGCAATACTGAATTTCTACTAACAATGGGTGGCTTATAAAACTACCATTCACCAATGTTTTGCGAAAGAAAAGGTTTCAAACAAATGTTTTAACTCTCAGTATATTTTAGTGTATATTAAAACGAGACGGAGCCCAATATTGTACCCTGAGGTACACCGATATTTATTTTCCGACGATCAATGAGGTCATTATATATTTTTATAGCCTGAGTTCTATTATTTAAATATGACCGAAATAATTTCATAACATTTCCTCTAATGAGAATAATTCCTCCGACACCGGTACTTGAACACAGGACCTTTGGCTATTCGCGCCAACGCTCTACCAACTGAGCTGAGCCGGAGTTCAATTCACAGCGCCAGATGAAACCTTCCTCCTATGATTGAATGCCCTTAATGGTCTACCTCACAGACAGACAAGTTATGTCATATGCAGTACTGTGAGGCACACTAATTAGTGATTTTTGTGACGGGGCTCCCACTGTTATTGTACAGTTAACCCTGCAGTGCTCGCGTGGCGTCTGACAGACGCCAGACCAGATTCATTTCACTATATCTAGAATACCTATGAGGCCATTGTGCTGACCTGTCATCTACCTTCCAGTCAACTACTCTTAAATAACATATCCAAACGGCAACCCTCCAGTTTTCGCTTAGCAACGGTGGGGTGAAGTTATTGTTGCGAAAATGTAGATGGCGTCTGTGAGACGCCACGCGAGCTTTACTGTTACAAGGTAAGTTACTGGTTTAAAACAAATTTTTTGCAGAAACTAGTGATCATAAACCTACACTACCAATCTTTTCTGATGGAAATTATTTATCTTTAGGCTTGGCAATGAGTGGAAAGGAGAAGAAATATCATAATCTTTCTGATCCAAATGATTGGAAGATAGTGGAAAGTTGCTAGAAGAAGAAGATGATGATGTTGAACTTGATTCTGATAGTGATCCTAAAGAAAACATTTCGGAGTCTATAAGTGAGTCTACGGACACTGGACAAGAAGCAGATGATGATGATAATGATTGTAGTGAATGTGATAGGCCTAAATATTTCGTAGGGCGGGACAAAGTTTCTAAATGGAATAAGAAGAGATCAGTAACTAGTAGTAAAAGTTGTTATACCTATACAGTCTTAGGACAATAATATTTGAAAATTATTTTTAAATTGTTACATGCCTAACAACATTGTTTTATTGTTAATTAATTAAAGTCATAATGTGCTAATATTGATTTGTGTCCAATATGATTAGTTAAATGCTCATTTTCAATAAATTGACTTAATACACATATTTTTAACTAAGCAATGTACGCAAAACATGTTCAATAATATTAAATAAACTACGACAACCCTCAATAAACAAAATGAACACTCAAAACAACATAAAACAATAGAAACAACGTAATACATGAACGGCGTCTCTCAGACGCCGCTCGAGCTTCTATGTCCTGAAACAGCGCGCGAGCACTGCAGGGTTAACATTCAAGAGAGATTATAAGCTTTCATGAACCACAGATTATTGCCTCTGTTGGACATAACATGAGAATATTATAGGAGAAAAATTCCTCCGATACTGGGACTTGAATCCAGTACCTTTGTAATGTAATCTCCAACAGAGGCAATAATCTGTGGTTCATGAAAGGTTATATATTTCCTCTAATGCCTATAAGTTTGCCAGAAGAATATTATGGTCTACAATGCTTTTCGTAAATATAAAAATATAGGCTACCTAAACACTTCTGTCCAGCATATAATTCACTTACGATGTTCCTGGTTACCGTAAAAATGGCATTATCTGTAAACTAGTTAGGGCGAAAACTAGATTGATTGTTTTGGTCTGGGTGGCACAGTTAGTATCATGCTGGCTTTCTGTGCCCAAGGTTGGGGGTTCGATCCCGGCCCAGGTCGATGGCGTTTATGTGTGCATAAATGTGACAGGCCCATGTCAGTAGATTTACTGGCATGTAAAAGAACTCCTGCGGGACAAATTCAGGCACAAATGCGACGGTCATAGGCCTAAGTTGCAGTACATCCCCGTCGTTAAATAATCATATCACAACCAACTGAATAGATTGATAGATAATAACTTACTTTTATTTAAATAATTAATTAGCCTAATCTTCATACATTTTTATAATTTTTTGAGATGCTTGTTAGAAGGAAAACTGGCCTATATTTATTTAATTGGTTTTTATCTCCTGTCTTATCGATCAATGCTTTCCCATTTAGGTCTTCATTCATGATTCCCATTACATCCACCTAGGATGTAAAAAAAAATCAAATCTCTGCGTGCTGTAATGTTACAACCATATAAATCAAGCAGAGCGGGCTAACAAAATCGAACGATCGACAATTCCTTGCGTTATGTTGAAAACAAATTTCAGGGAAGGTCTTTTTTCCTGGCCATCAGATAGTTAATAATTTCACTGTTGAAATATAATAGCAAAAACGGATGCTTCTAAAGCATAAAAAAATCATGTTTTCTGCCACTTATTTCCTCATAACACGCGGACAAAAGTAAAAAATTACAAATCCTGCTTCGGAATGCACTCGGATATCCTTCAATCTATCCATGATAAAAATGTCAGATCTCTACGTGCCCTAGATTTGGCTGGGCATCGCGTACAAGCAGACAAACACTTCTTCATATAGTAGAGTATTTCATTACATACCCAGGCGACTTCAAAGAGATAAACCATTAAGTCGGTGTTTCTTTATGATAATTGATCTGACAAAGTCGATTTTAGTTTACGCTTTCCAAAACAAAAGCAACATTGCCATATTCTTTCATTGTTATCACTGACCTCAATTCTTCCCTCGCTTTAATCCATTCACACGTGTTATTGTTTACTGTAACTAGATCTTGCAACCCCGCGTTTCACTCCACGCGGAGCAGACGAGTAGCTGTCACAGCCGCCACAGGACATTCTTAGATTTTGAACGGCTGAGTTAACTATCTGATTGGTACGGTAAAAATTAATGGGTTGGCAAACTTTTTCACCTAAGAAAAGGAAGCCGCCTAGATATGCAAAGAATAACTGGACCATACATAGATTGGTCCAATTCAAAAAAGACGTATGAGCTAAATAACTTAGTACAACTTTGAGCACTCATGGTGTAGTGTAGAGAAGTGATAAATTTTAGGGAGTTCTTTTTTATATCTATATTAATAAAAGGAAGTGTCTGTCCTCCGTCTGTCTGTCTTCCGTCTGTCTGTCCGCGATGCCCAGCGAAATCTATTGAACGCAGAGATCTGAAATTTTATACATAGGCGGGCTAAAGGATCGGAATGTGCACCTCGAAGCCGGAATTTTAATTTTCGCTTTAGTTCGTGAGTTATGAGTGAAAAACGGGCAGAAAACGTGTATTTATTCCGTTTTCGAAGCATGAGTTTTCAGTAATACAAATCAATTACACAAGGCTTTGGCTATTTTTGTTAAACCTTCGACATAGAAGCATCGCGATCTCTTGAATGTTGTAGCTCACGCTGGTCGATTCATTTGTTTAGAATGTCAAGGCCCGTAGCACCGCCGTCTCGAGAATTACACGATTAATACAGTTTAGAAGGCAGTGGCCCGTAGACATGACATTTTCAACCTACACGGAAGAGGGATAATCAATATAGGCCTAAATATGGTCAAACATTGTTCGATTTGGACGAAACTGACTGTACAGGGGTATTCTGGGCCAAGGAACTCGAATCTGAGGTCGCTTTTACCAGGCGACGCTATCTAATCGTGGTATGTAGTCCACGTGATTTAGGTGTTAATAATTATAATGATTTAACTATTATGCTCTTAATTTTTAATTTTTGAAATAATTATCGCGGGCGAAGCCGCGGGCACATGCTAGTACTCGTATAAAAGTCAAAACCCAGTGACTGATCACAGTATCTAAAAAAAACTATACAGCCTAGGAACGTGAAACTTGGTACACATATTGTTCATAGGCTCTAAAGGCGCAATAAGAAAGGATTTCAAAATCTTTGGCCTTTAAGGGCAAAAATGAGGTTGTAAAATTATGTAATTTCTGAATTCAGCAAAAGGAATTCACACTGCATGTACAGAGTCCCCATGACAACATTATTTTTTCAGACTACACAGGTGGCTTTACTATGGCTTTGCAATACAAGGCCTCATATATTGCACTTGCACGAAGATACTCCTTTGGGACATAGCCTGTTTGTGGTTTTTCATCGATGGAAGCCTTGTAGAAGAATATAGCCCAAGCCTCTCTTTTCTTTTTTAGGCCAACTGTTCCGTGACATTTAAAACATCTTTAGAGGCAGTTTTGATGAGACTAACTTATGAAATTGATGAATTTCATTGTTTTTACCTATGATGGTCAAATTATAACAAGTTGACAAATATATTCACCTTATACCCTCAATTTTACTTATAAATGTGCAACTGATGATATATATATATATATATATTACGGCTGTTGACCTTCTACATACAACTTTTGGGAATTAGTGCTGCATGGTGATTTTATATACTACAACTAGTGCACAGTGTTATTTAACTTCAGAGTATCCCAAGTGGCTTATGCATTTCATTTATAAGTAAAATTGAGGATCAACTTATTATAACTTATGAAATATTATAAAGTACATATTTAACTACCTTAACCAGTATAGAAGAAAAATTTTATGTTTTTTTTTTACTCTAGCCTCTGAACCACATCCCCTTAAAAAAACGATCTGGAGTGAAACTCTGAGATCGATTACAAAAATAATACAAAGTAGGTACCTATGTCACCGACTGTGCTGATTGAACGACTGATGATATTATAACATAAACAACGTGGCACTTCATTCAGGAGTTATATTAATTAAATAAAAAATTGCTAATTTATTTGCTAATAATATAGACATCTTTTATTGCTACCTGTTAAAATATATTAATTGGAGTGAATCCACTCGCATTTTTTGCACTTCCTTTGAAAACCGTTAATAGCAGAACACATTGGCATTGAAGTTTATGTGAGCCGGTAAGCTATGTCGTCTATATAAAATTTAAAGTAACCAGGTAGCTTACTGTAGCTATTTTGTTTCTAGGCAGTGCTTCCGTCAAGTGGCTATTAGTAAAAAAAGTGTGCGTGGAATGTCACGCGACAGAAGTGAAACTTGTTTTAATTTTTGGATGATTGAATTCTTTCAATTTTGGATTGTTGAACTTTTTAATATTGGGTTTTTGAACTTTTTTAATTTTGCTTTTTTATATTTTAATTTTGGATTTTTTAAATTTTAGATCTTCATTTTTTTATTAATTTTTCAATTTTGGATTTTTTAACTGTTAAATTTTGGATTTTTTAATTTTGGATTTTTCAATTTTGGATTTTTTATTTTTTAAATTTCAGATTTTTGAATTTTTTATTTTTATTTTTTAAATTTTGCATATTTGGAATTTTTTTAATCTTGGATTTTTCATTTTTTTAAATTTTGAATTTTTGGACGTTTTAATTTTGGATCTTTGAATTTTTTAATTTTTTAATTTTGGATTTTTAATTTTTTTTTATTTTCTATTTTTTGGATTTTTAATTTTGGGTTTTGGATTTTTTAATTTTTGATTCTTTTAATTTTGGATTTTGGATTTTTTAATTTTTAATTTTTTAAACTTTGGATAAACCTAATCATTGAGTTGATTGTTTTCTGTGCAGTCCGTTTCGTCTCAACTCACTAATTTCGTGACGATTTTGAACGTTACACAAAGCTCCCGATTTACCCCTACCGCGGCTAAAGAAGTTTCACTTCAAAAAGTCTTGTCACATAATTTTCTCTGCACAAATAAAAGTTAGCCTCTTAGTATAATATATTATGTATGACATTCTCTTCATATAAATGAAGATAATATCCATTAAGCATCGCATCCCCGAAGGATGCATATCCCATATAAAATCTGATTAATGCACTCACGTAAATTTCTTAACCACAAGCCTGGTACACCGATATTTATTTTCCGACATCACTGAGATCATTATGACCGGCGTTGTCTTGTGGTTAGCATCACTGACAACAGGTCCGTAGGCCTGGGTTCGATTCCCGGTACCTCCTCGGATATTTCTGGTAAGTAGGGGTGCACTCAGCCTCGTGATTCAAATTGAGGAGCTACTTGATAGAGAAGTAGCGACTCCGGTCATGGAAACCACCGTTAACGGCCATGGGTGTCGGCATGCCCCCAATACTACCATCTACCTATGGTAGATGACGCAGCGGTCGGGTGGTAGGCCTTGTCCCTTCAGGAATGTAGCACCACGGAGTTTCGTTTTTACTGAGGTAATTATCTCTTTTTTAGCCTGTGTTCTACTATTTAAGTATGACCGAAATAATTTCAAAACATTTCTTCTAATGCATAGCCTATGGCCTATAAATTTGCCAGAAGAATATTACGGTCTACAATTTTTTTTGTGAATCTCAAAATATACCTAACACTCCTTTCCAGCATATAATTCACTTATGATTTTCCTGATAACCGTAAAAATGGCATTATCTGTAGTCTAGTTAGGGCGAAAACAGAATTGGTTGTTTTGGTCTGCTGGCACAGTTAGGATCGCGCTGGCTTTCAGTGCCCAAGGTTGCGGGTTCGATCCCAGCCCAGGTCGCTGGCATTTATGTCTGCATAAATGTGACAGGCCCATGTCAGTAGATTTACGGGCATGTAAAAGAACTCCTGTGGGACAAAATTCCGGCACAATGGCGACGGTGACAGGCCTAAGTTGCAGTACGACCCCGTCGTTAAATAATCATATCACAACCAACTGAATAGATTGTTAGATAATAACTTACTTTTATTGAAATCATTCATTAGCCTACTCTTTATACATTTTTCTAAAATTTTTGAGATTATTCGTAGAAGAGAAATTGGCCTATAATTATTTAATTGGTTTTTATCTCCTGTCTTAACGATCAATGCTTTCCCATTTAGGAAAAATTTCATGATCCCTCTTCCATCCACCTGGGATGTAAAAATAGTTCAGATCTCTGCGTGCTGTAATATTACAAACAGCAATTAATTCAAGCAGAGTGGGCCAACAAAATCGAAGCTATCAACAATTCAACAATGTTGAAAAAAATTCACGGATAGTCTTTCTCCCGGCCATTAGCAATATTATAATTTCACAGAAATTGAATTGAATTGAAATATAACAGAAAAAAACGGATGCTTCTACAGCATCAAAAAAATAATTTTTTCTGCCACTTATTTGCTCATAACACGCGGACGAAAGTAAAAACTTATAAATCGGGTTTCGAGATGCATTCGGATATCGTTCAGTCTTTCTATGGTAAAAATTTCAGATCTCTACCAGCCCTAGATTTGGCTGGGTATCGTATACAAACAGACAAACACTTCCTCTTATAGGCCATGTAGAGTTTTTCATTGCATACACCAGCGGCTTCAAAGGAATAAACCATTAAATCAGTGTTTCTTTATGATTTTCTGACCAAGTCGGTCTTGGTTTCCGCTTTCCAAAACAAAAGCAACGTTGCAATATTCTCTCATTGCTACCATCGACCGCAGTTCTTCCCTCGCTTTAATCAATTCACACGTACTGTATTATTGTTTACTGTAACTAGATCTTGCAACCCCGCGTTTCACTCCCCGCGGAGTAGACGAGTAGCTGTCACAGCCGTCACAGGACATTCTTATATTTTAATTTGCTGAGTTAACTAGCTGATTGGTGCGGTAAAAATAAAGAGCTTGCGTTGGGCTGTTGACAAACTTTTCCTCCTAACAAAAGGAAGCTGCCTTGGTATGCAAAGAACAACTGGATTATACATAGATTGTTCCAAATCGAAAAAAAGACGTATGAGCTAAATAAACTTTGAGCACTCTTGATGTGCTATTTAATATTGATAAAAGTGATAAATTTCCATCGCAGTATCAACATGTATTCTAGCTTTACTATTCGTTTTAAGCAATCTAAGCCAGCTTTAAGTATCTAGGAGTGTACTGTACAGCAAACTAGAGTCATCTGGTGGTTAAATTGCTTTATTAAAATTTTAACAAAACACGGAGTGGTCGGTGTGCGCATTTCCCAGGAGGCTGTGCGAGGCAGACAGCTGGAAGGGAAAGTTAAAAGAATACATTACTAGTACATGCACAATCCCACCAGGTGGCAGCCTCATCATGCACTAGCCTACCTTAATTAATCTTGACATTTCGCTGCTTGCAAATGAAACCGTTTGCCAAGTTAACACGTAGCATGACCTTCAACGTCTGGAAATAGAGTCGTGCATCTGAATTCCTTGCTTGTTAACCAAGCCTACATACTATATTGTGATACCACTGTCCTAGTCAGAACAATGCTTCATAGTTGAAACATCATATGATATAAAATACACAACATGTTTAGTCCTTAAACGCATAATGTATCCTACATGATTCAATAGCTTGGCTTACAATAGTAATACAAATTGCATGATAACTACTATTCTAAATTTGAATCATATTCAAATATGTTACAGTATTTCAATATCCCTGAATTATCACACAGACGAAATATTCATGCATTGCTGTTTTTATACAAATTAATTAATAGTGAAATAGATTATATTAATATTCTCAAAGAAATATATTTTTATGTTCCACGTTATAAATCTTATAAATAACATAATCTTTTTTCCATTGAAAAAGCAAACACTGACTCCCATAATAATTCTCCTCTTTATAATGTACTCCAACTATACAATCAATTGTACAAAATGGACAGTATAGATATTTTTAATAATAACAATAAGCGGTTTAAAAACATATGTGAAACAATTTGAAAATGTTAAAATAATAATTATTAAAATATGCTCCATGTCATTTTCTTTATTTGAATCTTTCTGATATATATATTTTCCTCCAAAACTATTGTATTATTATTTATATTATTATTTGTTTTTCATATTATGTTCCCTTGTGTAATTGTCATATCGTTTGTGTTTGTGTTTTTCTTTTCTGTGTGTTTTTTATAGTTATAGAATTAGTTTAATTATTATGAATATCACTTTAAATATTTAATATTAGAATCTGGTGTATTAATATAAGCGAGAATATTGTAATTGGGCATTAACCTGTAATATTTTTAGTACAATAAATAAATAATTGGAAAGAAAATTTAAATTTCATGTAACGTTTACACAATGGGGTACAATAAATAACCCATGACCCTAATCTTTGTATTAACGGTTTTCCTTGCAGTTCGGCACGAATTTATAATGTATGAGAGAAACTCCTATGCTACAAAAATATAAGACCCTCAATTCAATAAATTTGAAGAAAAAAAACTTCTAGGCATTAGAGGAAATGGTTTGAAATTAATTCGGTCATATTTAAATAATAGAACACAGGCTAGAAAAATCGATAATTACCTCAGTGATCCTCGGAAAATAAATAACGGTATACCTTAGGGTACAGTATTGGGTCCCATCTTGTTTTTAATATACACTAGTACGCCTATATATAATACTAGCTTAAAAGACCCGGCGTCGCCCAGGTTTTGTATTTTGTAATTGGAAATTAGCTTATGATGGATTTTCAATTTTAAATTCTAGGTCCTTATATAGGCATTTATAATTTGAAATAGGAAGAAAGACTTATTACACTCAAACTATTCCCTCAGAAAACGCTTGATATAGTTTTTTATGGCTCATAGAGGATCTAGAATTTTGCATCCCATCGCTTGTACAGTGCACAGCAAGCCTGGTAGAGGTTTAAATAAGAAGAAACAGAAATTCCTGTAACATAAAATTGTAATATCGAGGTGGGAAATTTCCCACTCTTATGTTACCATAAAGCCGTTTTGGGGATGAAATTAAACAGAAAGCACTATCACTTTCATACTTTTCTCTCCAAAAACCTGCGATATAATATAATAATATACACATTACCTTACCTCGTTTTGTTTTCTCTATGTCCAGGGTAGAGAAAGTTATGTGATTCCATTATTTTAGTGGATTTCATTCTGTAATATTTATTTATAACATGAATTATTTTGATAACTTCTCTTATTTGTCAAAAGTGCATTTCATGTGTTTTTTCCAAGCCCACCTGATACCATTTGACAACAATATATTCTGTGATTTGGAATGGATAATTCTATGTAAAAAGGGATTAAGTATTTTCAAAAACATTTAATTTTTGGCATTTAGAATCAGAAATTTTCAAAATCCTTTCTTAGTGAGCATCTACATTATGAAACGAAGGTACTATCAAAATTCCAAGTCTCTCCCTGTTATAGAAACGGCCGTCCAGAAGTTTACTAAGGTAAAATAAAGTGCGTTAAGAAAGTAAATGGTTCTCAAAATTTCAAGATTGTTCCATGTTCAAGAATAATCGATACCACACCGATGTCTTAGTGAAAATCAATTTCGAAATGAGGTCGAATACAAAATAAATTACATCATTAGATAACTCTACATGGACTTCATTGGATGCTTAATATCTACAAGAACGTAGGAAGGTATTATTTGCACCACGTGCAATGAATTGTTAATGGTTTCAATTATTAATAATACGAACTGATGTCGGATGACAGTATTTATAGCAGCCATGTTTTTAATCCGTAGTCAATTTAGTAAATTAAATAAATCAAACTGTACATTGCAAACAACCAAATTACAAAATTACGTACATTTTATGCAATCAACAAAGTTCAATTAAATACTCAGTGACAGAATGAGTATACGTCAATTAATGGACTAAGCGAAGCAGTGTTACTATGGCGATACTTCGTTCTGATGTCATATCTAACAGTCTGATTTAATTTTGTTCACGTTTTATTATTAAAATCTCATGTCAAACACAGAACTTCCTCTGTCCAAATAAAGCTTTCAGTTTGACATTCTCTTCAAGCAAATTGGTTGAAAAAAATATATAGATCGTCACCACATCGCATCCCCGAAAGATACATATCCATAATAAAATCTTATTAATGCACTCACGTAGATTTCTTTACTCTAAGCATGGCCAACTATTCACCTTTCTCACTTCACATTCTGACATAGAATAAGAGGCCGTGAAAGATCGCGTATTCAGTTGTTTCAACCTGATACAAAGCTTTATAAAACCAGGCAAGACTGAGTTTCTACAAACAGTGGGTGGCTCATAACTACCTTTCAGAGACTTTTTGAGAAAAAAATGTTTCCAATAAAAGTTTTAGCTCTTAGTGTAAGCATCTCATGAACAACATTTAAACAAAATCGTTAGAGCCGCTTTTGAGAAAATCGCAAAAAAAAAATCCCTTTAGGCAGGCCTACAGGCGGAGGTAGATTTTGAAGTGCTTTTGGTTTAATTTATTGTCGCTGCATAGCACTCTTCTTCTTTAGCTTTGGCATGGCAAACCTGCAGTAAAGAGGAAGAGCCTACAATCAATTGTTTTGACAACAATAATAGGATATAATATTCTGGGAGGCCGTGCGCAAGATCAGCAATGAATAAAATTAGCAAAGCCGCTAAACAAGACAAAATTATGATATTATAATAATTCTTTCAAGTGTTATTATTTTCAAACATTAAAATCTCGCGTCATATGAGAGCTATAAAGAAACTATTTATTGATTTGTAGAGTACTCATCAAGAGCTTTTCAACGATACCCCACAAGACGTGGTTTCAAAAGTTTCGAATTTTCATCCCCCACCTCCACCCCCACCCCCACCCTCACTCGAACCCCCGAATCGTTGGTGTCACTGTGAACTCCATAGGGAGTACTCTAATTTATTCAAACAAAGTTTCCCTCTATACTTCATAGGGGCCGAGATATACATTTTTAAAAATTTCAACCCCCTCCCCCGACCACCCCCTTGGGCCAATTTTGCTCATTAACGAACTTGTCCGAACTATTGGGCCTAGAAATAACATATTAAAATTTGGTTCAAATATCTTCAAAATTACGGCCGCTATCGTGTAAAGATATATAGCCTATATAAATATCACAATTTTTTTTTTTGAACGGGCGGTGGTTTCTTACTTAGGGGAGCATGAAACGTAAAGATATGAAAGAATTTTTCGAAAATCATAAAGTGGTATCCATTGCAATAGGTAGATTTTCTTCTAAATCTACCTAAAAACAGAATTTTTGCACTCCTTAACCAATTAGTGGTACTTACGAATGTTGTTGGCGTGGATCGTAACTTGACATTCCCACACACAATCTTGTTGCTATGTGCGGTAAGAGTTTCAGTGCTGTTATGAATATTACGCCACACCTCATAATACAAGCCTTTATGGACAAGGGCCCCCAGCACAAATATTCGGTTCCCATAAACAACAAATGCGAATCACTTTCTGAAATAAACATCTATCATCAAGAATGTATATACATAATATTTTCAGGTAATATCACAATTAATATAATTAAATTGATATAAATAATCATCGTGCAAAAAACAGCATGCAATACTCGTGCCGTAAGCACATAACGGATCTCGGAAAATTGAAAAAACTCGGCGCGAGCGCCTCGTTTTTTCAAACTCTTTCCTCGACCCGTATGCATCGCTTACGGCACTTGTATCGCAATATACTATTTCTTCAAGTAAAGTGGCAATAAAAGTATGAGAAAGTCTTCGCCAATCTTTGTTTCACATCTTCAGAAGGTATCTAACCCAGACACAACAAATTCGTTTTGATATGATTTTTCGTTCTCGATCCAAGCTATTTAGAAACACACACATGTACATTATACTGAAAATAGTATATTTAGTTTCTGGAGACCTCAAAAGGTGTAATTTATTTATACTGGAAAGTCGACAATAAATTTTGGGTCAAGTACAATACTTCCTTTACCTATTGTACCTTCTAGCAGATCACCGCGGCTTCGCCCACGACATTTAATTCGACGTTTAAAAATTAAGAGAAAAGTAATTAAAACATTATATTTATTAACACTTACACGCGAATCATTTATAAACTAAACTCTTAAACAATTATAATGAAACAGTTAAAAATCCGGCTTTGGAGTGTATACCACGATTAGAAAGCGCCTCTATTATATTTGACATTATAAATAAGCGAATCGACCAGGGCGATCTCACAGAATCAAAACGATCGACAATTCCATCCGATACATTGAAAAAATCGCGATGCTTTTATTTCCAAGTTATGACAAAAATAGGCAAAGCCACCTGCAATTGATTTGACAGTTGAAATGTATTACTGAAAACTGATGCTTTGAAAACCCAAAAAAATACACGTTTTCTGCCCGTTTTTCACTCACAACTCGCGAACGAAAGCGAAAATTAAAAATCCGGCTTCGAGGTGCATTCGGCCACCCTTCATTCCATCTATGTTTAAAATTTCAGATCTCTGCGTTGAGTAGATTTCGCGGGGCATCGCGCACAGACAAACAGACATTTCCTCTTATTATTATAGATGCTAGAAAATGTAACAGTGTATTAATATATTGTGTAAACGATATCCAAATGTAGACCAACTATCATAAAGAAGACTAGCAATAGGAATTCTTGGTTAAAGCGACTTTATATAAATAAATTTTAACACTCAAACAATACAAGTAACACATTCAAAGTTTGTGAGGACAGACTCACCATTCACCGGCAAAGTATCACAGTATGTAGTGGACTTACCTGAAACAAAAAATACAAAATACATCAATAAATACAAAATACAGTCCTACTTACAGTAACTTAATAAAATCAGGTAAACTGATATAACGAATGGTACTTTATGAGATTGAATGGTGGAATGCGATAACTCAAATATGACTTGTTGGATTTTCATGAAACTTGGTATACGCATTTATAACATCTATGGGAAGACGCCTATTGCTACTGGACCAATCGGTTAACCGGTACCGGAGTAATGCCAAATTTAGTGCCTATTTTATGGTATTATATTAGAAAGAATTTATCAAATTCAAATCAGTTCTCATGGCAACATATTGTTTTACAGTGTTCATATACGGCTTTGGAAGTTGCCATACAGGTAGCTTTGACAAATAACACTACCCACATATTCTTTCACAGCTTATCAAACTAGACCTTTCTCCTTGAATTTATTTGTTTAAGGTCGCTTTTTAACAACCAGGGTCACCAGCTACCAAAGTAAAATATTAATATTGAGTAATTGGTACAAGAAGTGAAGTATCTAAAAATTTGAAACTTGAAATGGTAACTTGATATTTAGTAAAAGGATAACACATTAAATACTAGAAGGACTGGAAGTAATTTAGCGATTATCATCAAACTATAAATTACATTAGCATTACATATATATTATATATTATAGATATAAGTTATATATACAGACCTTGTTCTTCCGTAAGCCCTGCTTAATGAATCGATCTGGAGTTTAACTCGGAAATCGATTACAAAAATAACTTATTTTCTGCATATCATAATTGCAATTATCATTGATTAAACAAAAGCATTCTGGCACTTTGTTACATCAATTTACCTGATTTTATTAATGTACGCTTTGTTTTTCATCCTCATAAATATGTCATAAAAGCAAATAAAATCTTCCTTATTGACCTTTGGAAAAGAAACAAAGTATGCAAAAGCTATAGTAATATCCAGTCCTACAAAGTATTACATACTTCACCTAAGTAGGTGTGAACTTAAGTTCTTGACGTAAAGAGGAAAAGCACTTAAGAAATGAATGTTTACGCTGCTGGCGAGAGATGTATTTTGCTTTTAAATGTCTTAAAGTGTTATAAAAGTTGAAGCTCTTCCTGCAGAAAAGTGGGCCAAACAACACATTTACTGATGTGAATGGGCAGCGACCTATCTCACGTTCAAGAGTTTGGCGTAGTGCCAAATATTCAAATTTAGAAAAGTATGATGGGCTTTTATTTATTTTCATATCGTCAGGTCGTCGCTCCTATAACCAACTTCTGCAGCCAATCATGCCAATGATTTCATAAACAGTAACGGCATTGAACCTTCGCTTCCAAGGAGAATAATCATCGGGACTATTTCATTATCGCTATGTCTATCTGGCCCAATAACAAAAGAACCGAGCATGGGTGCTGTGATTTTAACGTCTTGGACTCGCATAACGGAGGTCTCAAGTACAAATCCCGTGGCCGGCCAATTTGATATGCTTTTTTTATGGTTTATTTATTTATTTAATCAAGGATGAACATTAGAGGTATACACCCAATTACAATGCTCATGACTATACTAGCAAAACATCACGTACTTACAATAACACAAATATAAAATAGGTATAATAAAATGTAGAAAAGTTAGGATAATGACCAATGTAAGGTAAGAAGTAAAGCGAATAGGAGAGAGTAAAGAGAATAAGAGAGATAAGAAGAAAGCAAGCATGAAAAATGTAATGAAAGAAGAAAAAAATAAGAGTAAAAGTTAATAATATAAAGCAACGAAGATATGTTAGTTGACAATATCAAGTATACATATATGGCTATAGTAAAACAATATTCACATACAGATTCCTATGTATTACCATTTTGAACAAGTTTTAACAATTGGCTTGCAGTACAATTAAATTGTTTAAGATTCAGTCCATTAATATAGGCTATCTATATTAAGAGGGTGGATTTGATTGTACCTAATCAAAGTTCTGTTTGTTGGTGAATTTTTGTGCAAGTCAGTGTTTACTCTAGGAGTAAAAAATAGTTTTCTTAATCTACTATTTTTACTGGGTACATATAAATATATACATATTATATAAATTCGTTCTATAAGGTCTGTATCGTCAATATGGAAATTAATTTACAAAAAGCTTAATGACTGACATGCTCTTCTATGTGACAAAGCTTGGAATTCAAAATTTTCCAGGAGTTTATCATATAATGTTGTATATAATAATCTGTATTCGTGCTGCTTAATGGCAGAATGTGCCGTATTAATCACGGCATATTGATGCTTTTGTGTCCGGTAACGAGCTGACGATTTTATCAGGTAAAATCCTATCCTCATATTAATAGCAAGCATTTTACAACATACACGATCGTGATTGGTCTATATTCGAGGAATCACTAAACGTTATTGGTCAATATTGCTAATTAATTTGGAATCCTACTACCATTAAATACAGGAAATTGATAGAGTCCATTCAAAATAAATTTCTAAAATATACGTATTTCGAACAGTTTAACTACTATCCTATACTTGAATCATATTCAACTATGTTACAGTATTTCAATATCCCTGAATTATCACACAGACGAAATATTCATGCATTGTTGTTTTTATACAAATTAATTAATAATGAAATAGATGATATTATATTCTCAAAGAAATATATTTTTATGTTCCACGTTATAGATCTTACTAATTGCATAATCTTTTTTTCATCCCATTGACTCTCATAATAATTCTCCTCTTCATAATGTTCTCCGACTATACAATCAATTGCACAAAATGGACAATATAGATATTTTTAATACTAACAATAAGCGGTTTAAAAGTATATGTGAAAAAAATTTGAAAAATTTAAAATAATAATTATTTAAATATGCTCCATGTCATTTTCTTTATTTGAATCTTTCTGATTTATATATTTTCCTATAAAACTATTATATTATTATTTATATTATTATTTGTTGTTCATATTGTGTTCCCTTGTGTAATTTTCATATCGTTTGTGTTTCTGTTTTTCTTTTCTGTGTGTTTTTTTATAGTTATAGTATTAGTTTAATTATTATGAACATCACTTTAAATATTTAATATTAGAATCTGGTGTAGGCATAGGCGTACCGAAGGGGGGGGGTTTGGGGGTTTGAACCCCCCCATTGATTAAAAAAAGGAAAATTATATTATTTTTTTAAGTCTGCCAATAAATTACTTAATACAAGTATAAAGCGTGGGAAGCTTAAAACTCGTTATTTTGCGTCTTAATTTTTAAAATTTTCCGCGGGAGGACCCCCGGAAGCTTAAAACTCGTTATTTTGCGTCTTAATTTTTAAAATATTCCGGGGGAATTTTTTAATTTTCCGGGGGAGGACCCCCGGACCCCCCTCTCCCTGGATGTTATAACCCCCCCCATATGGTCGGCCTGGTTACGCCTATGGGTGTAGGCTATTAATATAAGCAAGAATACTGTAATTGGGCATTAGCCTGTAATATTCTCAGTACAATAAATAAATAAATAAATATCAAACACGCGGCGTATGAGTAGAATAATCCTAATAAATCTTACTCCGCTCTTACAAATCTTACTCAGGATTACAAGTTTCATCAGATAAATCTGCTCGAATTTCGAGGTCGAACACAATAGGCGTACTTAAAATACCTACAGTAAAAATAATGTTATCAAAACACAACTATATTCCTGATTGTGATAGATTCGCAATATGGTACGTGGAAGATGAGATGGGATCACCTAATCTGCGCTGGAATATTCAGTATGGATAATTTCCATATCAGTA
The DNA here is from genome assembly GCA_964059195.1 of Ectobius pallidus. Lineage (NCBI taxonomy): Eukaryota > Metazoa > Arthropoda > Insecta > Blattodea > Ectobiidae > Ectobius > Ectobius pallidus. The sequence continues at coordinate 15,776,768 of CAXKWD010000003.1, forward strand.
TGGGTTGCATATGCTGATCGTGCGCTATCATAACAGCACGTCACATGAATCATATTGACTGGCACTCCCCGCTTAATCACATCCTGTATCTATTATTTTAATTGCCTCTGCATTATCATACACACCCGAGCCTGATGGAGTTCTAAAAAATCACGTTTGACAGGCGGTAGTATACGTCACAAGCGGAATAAATTACCGGTGATTTAAAAGCATGATAAATTATTTTCCTGAAGTACCCTATTATGATGTGTTGTACATAACTTTCTCTATATAAGCATGGTAATATAAATAAAATCAGGTAAACTGATGTAACGAAGTGCCAGAATGCTTTTGTTTAATCACTGCAGGGCTAGGATTTATATGCAATTGCATATTTCTTAATTTCACATATAGACACTTTTTTTTCACTTTTCTCCATCTATTATGTTGTCCTCTATTTAAATTAACAAATTGATTTTACATATTTTTCCATATTTCTGACTTTAGTACATATTTATATGCAAAATAAATATTTGTCCATATTTAGTGATTTTAATGCAATATTCGTACATATTTCATTCTTAAGAGTAAAGAGTAAAGATCCTGGTTCATATCCCGGCTATGGCATTGAATTTTTCATTCTGACTTCACGTGTCTATATAAAATTGTCGTTTTCAGTTACAGAAAATATGGCAGCAAAGGATAAGTTTACAGTTATGTACAGAAATGAATGTGGGAAAAATGATTTGTGTTACATTGAATCAAATTTTTGTAATATAACAAAAATAATCCAGAAACTACAAAATAATAATCTCACATTACCTGGAAATATTGACATTGTGAAAAACATGATTCGTGAACTCAAATGTATACGTGGACATTTAGCCGATCTTATCAAATCTAAAGTGGACAATGTGTCTTCAAGAAATGTGTAAAATCAGTGCAATCTTAAGTGGCTCGTCAAATGTAAAACTAGAATCAGTGAATTTTAAACACGCGCCAATCACTTCATGTTTAGTAGAACGAAGCTTCAGCCAATACAAATTAATTTTGAAAATTTAAAACAACATTTTGTGTCATACTGTTAGTGTAGCAGAAATAATCAATGAATGAATACAAATAAAGTAAGTGATCTGAAAAGAAATTGAATAATTTTATTTATGAATCCAGTATTTGTAATGCATTTTTATAGGTTCTAAAAGTAACAAAATGTAGTGTCTAGTGGTTAAATTTGTTTTGATGTCCATATTTTACAAAATATATTTGCATATTTATAATTACGTATTTTGACATTTTTAGTAGGCCTACATATATATGTACATATTTCGACATTTTTAAGTAAACTTAAATATATATGTACATATTTTGACATTTTTTAGTACATATAAATCCTAGCCCAGTTAATCAGTGATAACTGCAATTATGTTATGCAAAAAAATTTTTTTTTTTTTAAATCGATTTCCGAGTTAAGCTCCAGATTGATTCATTAAGCAGGGCTTACGAAAGAACAAAGGTCTAGTTTGATAAGTATATGAGAAGGAATAGTGTTATTTGTAAAAGCTAACTGTATTGCAACTTCCAAAGCTGTATATAAGCAGTGTAAAACATTATGTTGCCATGAGAAATTATTTGCATTTGATAAATTCTTTCTAATAAATTACCATAAAATAGGCACTAAAATAGGCTTTACTCCGGTATCGGCAAACCGATTTGGTCCAATATCAATAGCCTTCTTCCAATGGACGTTATGAATGCGTACATCAAGTTTCATGAAAAACTGATAAAGCGTATTTGAGTTACCGCGCGTACAGACACACGGACAGGCATTTTCCCGTCCCCCACACAATGTAATAGCATTTTGAAACTTAATAAATCAGTCAAATAAGGAATCAAATAAGCGCGAATGGAATTAATATAGTTATATTTATGTTTTTTCACTTATTTCTCCCTATCGTAAAAAGTAGTAGGCCTATACTATATGATAGGTCTACATGTGGGCTTCAAGTATGTGAGAAAATCCAGGAAAAAAAAAACAGACTAACTTTCCTCGATTCTGTTATAAAACGATTCTCCACACGAGTATAGTATTAAAGTTGCTTCTTTAATTAGTTATTTTACTGTAATAGCCTACTTTGTCATACCTAGCGTCCATCTTTTTACAGAAAGAATAGCAGTTTAAGCACAGTATTTATATAACCCTAGAAAAAGTTCTCATTAAAAAAGTATCTCTCCTTCGGAGAACGGGTTTTTAGAATAAAGCTTCGGTTGAACTTATGATAAGCTAATTTCCGGTCTGATCTGCGCCCCCTGTTTCCGCTTTGGAAATGATTAATAAAACTGATAATCCCTCCTGGGAGATTTCACAGGAGGCTTTGTTTTCATGGATCACTTGTTTTCATCAATAATAATAACAACCGATCCTTTTACTTCAAAAGGTCAATAACTGCCAAATAGTACATCTCATTATTTTTATACCTGTAGTCACTACGTGGCTAGCCAAAATATAAAATATATGTAGGTCATACACTATCAGCCAACCTTCCTCATCCCATGTAAAAAATTGTATTTTTATTTATTTATTTAATAAACAGCTTATTCATACTCCTTTGGGCATCGATACCGTTCTTTCACATAGGCCTATGCTTATCAAAGTTGAGACCTTTGTTCTTGCGTAAACCCTGCTTAATTAATCGATCTGGAACTTAACTCGGAAATGGATTACAAAATAACTTATTTTCTGCATACCATAACTGCAATTATTTCTGATTAAACGCAAGCATTCTGGCACTTTATTATATCAGTTTATCTGATTTTTTGGTAACATATTAGACAGAATTTGTCAAATGCAAATCAGTTCTGACGAGAACATATTGTTTTACAGTGTTCATATACGGCTTCGGAAGTTGCAAAGCAGTTAGCTTCGACAAATAACACTACCCATATATTCCTTCACATATGCTTATCAAACTAGACCTAAGTTATACCATAAACCCTTCTTAATGATTCGACCTAGAGCTTAACTCTGAGATAGATTACAAAAATAACTTATTTTCTGCATATCATAATTGCAATTATCAATTATTAAACAAAAGCATTCTCGCACTTTGTTACATCAGTTCACCTGATTTTATTTAATTTTTTCAAAGATATATCCACTGAAATGTAAGTGTAGCCAGTTAAGATGAAATGCAGTTCAGATGTTGCAGCCAGACAAGACGCAAGATGCTGGTGACAGAACAGCAGCCGGCATTGCGGGGGGGGGGTGGAAGGGGCAGGTTGAGACGTATAAATTATTATTTGTATGCACCACAACGTTCATTCTGGTTGTGTCTAACGAATCCGTCACGAAGAATTACTACCAACAACATCTGTGCAAATTAAAACCACTCGCAGTTTTCAATGGAGTGTTCTGCGGCTGCAACGGAAATTTAATTTCAAAATCTGAATAATTGGCCTGCAAAATTTGTTGCATATAGGCCTACTCTGTCACGACGATATGGCCCATATGGACACCATGATATAATGCTGAATCTTATTGGGTACCAATACTACGAAATCGACATTTCAAATTTCGACTGTTTATAAACCTGTTTGTTAAGCCTGTCACAGCCAAACGTGTGATTAGATTTTCAACCACATTATTTTATTTATTTTATTTTATTAATTTAACCCGGCCGAAACCAGGAGGAAATACTATACGAATAACAAGAATTATACAACTTAATTATAACAGAGCAGGCCTACATAATTGACCTAAAAATACAAAAGAAGAAGGTGTAAGTCGCATAATGAAATAAAAAAAATCTGATGTGAAAGTCACATAACTTCCTCTGCCCAAAAAAAAAGTTAGCAGTATTCACATATCCTTTTACAGAATCGCAAGACACAATTTTACGCTATTATTATCCTATGAATACCTCTTCTTTCAATGATGCGACTAAAAGCGCAGGCTAGCCTATATAACAAACTTAAAAAAGAACAAGTGACTGCAGACGTTTATTGAACTTTCCGCCGTAAAGAATAATTTCCGAAATTATCGAATATTTCCCTCAGATACTTCTTTACTCTATACCGGGCCAACAATACAGCTTTCTCACTTCACATTCTTATATAGAATAAGAGGCCGTGGAAGAGCGCGTATTCAGTTGTTCATCACGCAAGACAAAATTTCTACAAACAGTGGGTGAACAGTGGGTGGCCTCTAACTACCCTCAGAGAATTTTTTCGAAAAAAAGTTTCAAATAAAAGTTTTAGCTCTCAGTAAAAGGAACACATGTGCAAATTTTAAAGAAAATCGTTAGAGCCGTTTTCGAGAAAATCGCGAAAAACGAAAATTTCTTCATGTAAAGTCCCCTTAAAAATAAGAGAAAATAGTCGCCAATCTTCGAATCACATCTTCAGAAGGTACCTGACCCAAATACGAAATTTTGTTTTTATACGATTCTCCGTTTCGGAGCTAGCCTGTTCACAAATTTCCACACAGACAGACACACACACAGACACACACACAGACACACACACAGACATGTTTCCAAAAATAGTATTTTTGGATTCAGGGGGCCTTGAAACGTGTATATATGCTAAAAACTCAACTTCGAATTTTAGGGTCGAAAACAATACTTCCTCTACCTATAGTACCTATGGTACGGGCAGAGGAAGTAATAAATAAATAAATACAATAATGACTATGAGTACTGAAAAAATGCAATTTGGCATGAATTTTGATAGCAGTCATTAAAATTGACGTATGTGTAAGGGTTTTAATTTTTTTTATTCCGTTTCAAGATGGTGGTCTTTTTACTGACGAATATCAGCTCTAACTTTTTGGGGGTCCAGAGGTCTTATGTTCACAGAATCACTAGTTTTACGTTAATTTACAACATATTAAAAAGGTTTTAACTTTGGAAAAGATGATATAACTGATGAACAACAGTATAAACAGATGAACAACAATTTAAACAGATGAACAACAATATAAACAGATGAAAACAATATAAACAGATGAACAACAATATAAACAGATGAAAAACAATATTTCATGGCCTACTGGTAAAACCAATAGAAGTAGACAAGCCCTACTTGGTCACAACATTTTACACGGCTATTGTATCGAAATATTTACCAAGAAATGTTCTTTAAGAGCAATGTGGTATTTTGTCACTTGATTTTCAGTTCAAATATTGAGAAATACTGCATAAATAAACAAATAAGCTGGTTCCCATGCAAAGAGGCTCACTAAAACACGAAGTAGGATTACTTTCTCGTAATGTTTCTCGGGTAAGCTTAAAAGTACAAAATACTTTTTCACCCGTAAGAAAAACGGGTAAACAGCTAGTATGATATAAACACCAGGTAGAATAAACAGATCAGACAGGGGAAAGGGAAATAATTTATAAAAAAAACCATTTCGCCTGTCTGCACTGTTTAGACTACTTGCATAGCAAGGTTATGCGGGTCTGTTTACAGAGGAGAAAGGCGAAATACAAATGATTTAAAAAAAAAACTATTGTATACCTTGAATGTTAAGAGTTAATATTTAAGAGCGGTTCATGACATTGAAAACATGTTCAATTATAGCAAACTTGACAGTGCATAGGTCCCCTTGTCTGGTGTCGAGGATATCATGATACAGACCGCATTGCCTCTTTAAGAGATGCTGATCTCTAAGCCAAAAAAACGTTCAAAATACTTTTTCACCAGTACGAAGGACGGGTAAACAGCTAGTAAGTTGATAAATAAAGAAATAGTCTAAGATTACAGCGCTCCAAATGAATACACTATTTTAGATACATCTCATATGTAAACAGTTCTGACTGAAGACAGACTGAAGATGACACATGCTAGTGTCGAAATGCATATCTTCTAAGCACTGACACAGAAAAATCGTCACTGAAAACGAGATACAACATAATACAACAGCAGAATACAAAAAAAAATAATAGTGAAACCATACATTCTTGCAGTTTTATCAAACTATATATTATAGACAATGACGGCCGTCTGTGAACATTGTATTATAGAATATTTCAACACAACAAAATTATAAAATTTTAGACTTTAATGTGTATAGTAGACTATAATAAATGAACTAAGAAATGGTGTTATATTACTTTTAAATTAACTTAAATGTCCAAAACTATGAAGGAATAATACAATCGGATGTGTATATAATTTTAGATTAAGGTGACTGGTATATGTGTACTTTTTAGAATTTTGGGCTAATCTTTTATCATACTGAATTTCTGAACAAACATAATTTGTATTGCATAAAATCCCCAATTGTTTTGTAGGGTATATATGTTTTAGGGGACATTTATACAACACAATTAACAATACAATTTAGTTTGGTTCACAATTTAAGTGCACTATTGAAACATATAGATCTCGTTTTCAGTCACTATTTCCTCCTCAAGTTTTTAGGTAGATTTCGAAGAAAAATCTACCTATTGCAATGGATACCATGTCATGATTTTCGAAAAATTCTTTCATATCTTTATGTTTCATGCCTCCCTAAGTACGAAACCACCGCCTGTTCCAAAAAAAAAATTGTGATATATATATATATATATATATATATCTTTACACGCTAGCGGCCGTAATTTTGAAGATATTTGAACCAAATTTTATTATGTTATTTCTAGGCCCAATAGCTCGGACAAGTTCGTTAATGAGCAAAATTGGCCCAAGGGGGTGGTCGGGGGAGGGGGTTGAAATTTTAAAACATTTATATCTCTGCCCCTATGAAGTATAGAGGGAAACTTTGTTTGAATAAATTAGAGTACTCCCTATGGAGTTCACAGTGACACCAACAATTCAGGGGTTTTTGGGGGTACGAGTGGGGGTGGGGGTGAGGGGATGGAAATTCGAAATTTTTGGAACTATGGGTACGTCTTGTGGGGTATCGTTGAAAAGCTCTCGATGAGTACTCTACAAATCAATAACTAGTTTCTTGATAGTTCTCATATAAGGCGAGATTTGAACGTTTGAAAAGTGATCTTTCCTTTTTTTGCTGTTATTATTGCGGGTTTGTCGTGCCAAGGCTAAAGAAGAAGAGTGTTACGCAGCGACAGTAAATTAACCAAAAGCACGTAGAAATCTACCTCAGCCTGTAGGCTTGCCTAAAGGGATTTTTTCATAGTCGTTTATAGGCGGCTTTTTAATTCATACATAATTTTAGCCTAAGATTGTCTGTACTTATCGGAACAGCCTTCCGAATTTCCCTGCTTTATCCGATCCAGCAACTTGCCACTAGAGCAGACTGTACTATACCGTTAGTGAAATACCAAGGTCCGAACTTTCAATACGTGTCGATTCATTTAATGACCCCCACACAGCAGTCGACCTCTGAGGTCTCTGGAGACTGTACGAACATACGGACTAAATCTAACCCCGCACACAATGTTTAATTTCGCTTACAACATATGCTCCCGTATTCCTCAGAGGGAGATAACATTACTTGTAGATTTAAATCTCTCTACAGAGGTACGATCTGTACAAGAAATACAATCTTATAGACTAATACAGTAGTTACAAATAACAGTTATGAATAGGGCCAGGATTTTGATGACCTAAAATTCTTTAAAAACGCGCTATAAAATGACCTTAAAAGTACAAAAGAAATTACCCAAAAACTAAAAAAAGACCCAAAAATGTGTATGAAAATAGTAGTTTATTAATCAGGTTTGTGTCTATTCTACATTTATGTTGTTGACCCAATTATAGGATTGTAATTAGTTAATTACATACGGTTAAATTCAAACAGTAAACACCGTCTTTCTACATACAAATTAAAATTATAACAAGGTATATTTATTTATACTTATTTAGAGTTCCGATAGTAGGCTATTGAATGTAAGTAAATTCACAAACACACTATAGGCCTATAATGCAAGAAACGACACAAAATGAGAAGATAATGATTAAATAAAAATAATTACCTAAAAATATGAATTGGAGAAAACAGACCAATAGTTGCATTATTAATATGAGTCGATTTTTGTAAACAATAATGCATACGAACTAGTATTTATAAAAACCTTCCGAAAATATGAATGATAATACCGAGGAAATTTCAATTCAAGCCAGAAACATTGAATTGGAGCTGCTAGCAACTTCACGGCAGCAGTACACTATGAAAAGGACTATATTTTTTGCGAACTATATTATTGAAATTAAATGCTGGTGCACCCATGGTAAGCAATGTTTTTCTTGTGAACCAAGATGTGAAAAGTTGTTGCCTTATATTTGTTGTTATATGAAGAAGTAGCCTATGCTGTTTTGCGAAAAACCAGGGTAAAGTTTTTGACTAACATAAAGAAACATGTTGGCTTAAATTTGTTGTTTTATGACCAGTTATATGCTTAACTCCATGTTAAGGTTGGTGTGACTGGCCAATGCCACTTGGATTTTGTTCATTGATTGCCTTACGACTTTAGCGTCCTAGGACGTATTTTAAATTCAGTTTTATGCAATTTTACCGGCCTAGGTCGCTTAAAAGCCATTTTTCGGCGTGTTACCAGTTGAACAAGCAATTTTTTTTAGAGAGTGTGTACTAAAAATTGTTTAAGTGCGTGTGTAGATAACATACATGTTGCGTAATGTAGGATAATAGGCTAAATAAGTAATAATAAATGAAAATAAATAAAACTTCTGCAAGGAGAAACTGGTTACAAATCTGGAATATCAGATTCCACCCACACAAGTTTTCTCAACACTTTTTCGAAATAGCTCCAGCTATAGCATTGAAGTACGAAAGTAAGGACAACTTCACTGCTGTATGAAAGGTAATGACCAATTAGAGAGATCTTAACCTCAATTTGCAAAGCACTTGACGTGGGAGTAATTCAATACGTATAATGACGTAAACTAACATGGCGCAATACTTCTGTAATCCACTTGATAAGCTGTATCAAGTGGATTATTATTATTATTATTATTATTATTATTATTACGTATTGTGGCAATCAGCAAGAGGCAATGCGGTCTGAATCGAGAGATCCTCGACACCAGACTTAAGTGGGACCTAAGCACTGTCAAGTGTGCTACATTTCAACATTTTCTCACTGTCATACCGCTCTTTAATTATTAATTCTCAAAATTCATGCTATACAGTAGATTATCTTACCCTTAACCAGGGATGTGAGGTCTGTGGGACCGCAGCAAAAACATAAAACACTGCTACTGTCTAATAAAATCAGGTAAACTGAAGTAACGAAGTATTATTAAAGATGTATTATAGATTTTATAATATCTGAACTTGAAAGTGGACAATGTGTGTGTATATATATGTTTGATCTATTTGGGTTATGCTCAGGTGTGCCTTCAATAATTTGTAAATATTTTCAAAATTTTAAATGTTTACACGTTTTGATTTACATTTTGACTCTTGTGTTCATTTACATGAGTAGGCTTTATTGAAAATTTGCAAGCATTGTAAATGTAATTCAGTACACATGCTGGTTTTTAACTTCTGATGTTAAGGACCTTTATTATTGTATACATAAATTTAAGGCTCTTATGGTATATGATTGAGGGAATAAGGTTGCTTATTACCAGGGCCCGGAATTTGATTACCTAAAAATACTTTTAAAATTAGCTATAAAATTAGACCTACTGCAAAAGTACAACAACAAAAATGACCCAAAAACTAAGCAAAATGACCCAAAAGTTGTATGAAAGTGCTAGTTTATTCATCATATTTGTGTCTATTCTACAATTACGTTGTTGGTCCAATTATAGGCTTGTAATTAGTTAATTACATTTCATTAAATGCAAACAGCAAACACAGTCTTTCTGTATCCAAATTAACATTGTAACATTATTATTTATATATGTTTACTAGAGTTCCGATAATACTCAATGTAAGTAAATGCACCAAGACTGTATATAATGCGAGAATCAACACAAATTGACTTTATATTTTAAAAATAACCTAAAGATATGAAATGTGGAAAAAAGACCTAAAATGACCAAAAATGACATAAGATTCTAAACATGACCTAAAAATGTGGAAATATGACCAAATAATGACCCTATGTTAAAACACTAGGGTGGAAACCTCTAGAATCTAGAAGGAAAAAATTGATTAAAACGTATGTATTAGGTGTCCACGAAACAACCGGCATGGGAAGAGCTCCACAGCAAAATTAAAGAACCAGATTACAAAAGTAGGAAGGATCAAGGGTAGACCTCAGAAAACAAAAAAATATTGCCAAATGTTATTTCTTAAATAGGGGGATTTAGGATTGGAAAGACTTACATGCAGAAACCTTCGAAACGTTTCCTGTTAACGCCAATTTAAAAAAAAAATATATATATATTGAATAGTGTATGTGATAAGATTGTATAATATTATGTAGTTATGTTTTTAAATATTTTATATGCTACAGTTTTGAATGAAGAGACTTTAAAAAAATTATTAATACTTATATTGATAGGGTATTGGTATATAGATAGCTTGTGATACCGGTACTTAATGTGTGTAATTGTATGTACAGCGTCTGGTATTAATTGCAACACTGCCACCGGGTTGGTGACCCACTTTCAGTGTGAAAAATAAATTAATCAATTAATAAATAAAAAATTGCCATTTTTATAATCTAGGAGTCATGATCAGAATATCTGCACTAGTGGGCAACGTCCATGATGTTCCAGTTAAAAGATGATATCTCATCAAAATCCGGGCCTTGTTTATTACTTATTCGTATTTTTAAATGAATTATCCCCTTATCGGATAAATGATATACTTAGACAACATTACTGGTCAGCCATTTCATAATTACGGGTGGGACATTCTAGCAAATTATAAAAACTATTTTTGTTTATTACATATCATAAATAATAGGCCTAAACTAGAATTGGTTCTTCACATTCTGCAAAATTTACAATGCCTTCTCCTCCACACTACATGCAAAGCATTATTTAAAATTTATTTAAAATATTTTAAATTAGTTTTTTCAAAATCTGTTACGGGTGGGACATAATTTGGACACTGATTTTAATGATGCAAAACAAAAGCTCATTTTCTGTTTTGCTATTAGGGTCTGTTAGGGTCTTAATGTTGTTATTAATGAAGGTATGAGGGATTAAATACAAATTATAAAATGTTTCCAGGTTGTCAGATCATTTATTTAACTCATCAATAATAATTTAATAAAACTATCACTGTTACGGGTGGGACAAAAGTCACTTGTTTGTTATTTTACATTGTAATTAACCACACATATTTTTTTAAGTTAATCTTATACCAAACTGTACCTTAAGATGTATTTTTTCTCAAATTAAAATGGACATAGCTGATTACTCTTGACTACTTGGTATTAAAGAGTGTTAAAATCATGCTAAAAATTGCAAAAAAAGGTAACTCAACGCAATAATTTAAGTAAATCGACAGATTTTACACATTAAACCACTTCAGATACACCTAAGTCCTTAATATTCAGAGAATTTTGGGTTTTAAACTTATTTTTGACCACCCAATTACAATAATTTTATAACTTCTCTCTTTGAGGGAAAAATTAGCATATTTTATTAAATGGCTATGGTATAGGCCTACACTTTTTCCGAAATTTAGCCTAACAGAATAATGCATATGTCAACAGTCACAAACACTTCCCAAGAGTAAATAGCAATGTATAAACGCACACAAAACCAAGTTCTTATGGTCTATTCAAATTCTATTTAGTTGGTTTCTAGCAAATTGCCAGAGTTTGCTATCGTCCGTCACAAGAACATGTTAGGACATAGCTTTATTTGCACAAACAAGTTGCAGCATTGAAATCAACACAGGGACAAAGCGGATGGACAGCTGCTTGTTAATTGTGGCAAATATCAACAAGCAACTCCAACGTAATCATCAGGTCGCTTCTGTAACATTGTAGTGGGCATCATCGTCATTTGAGATGCGTCGTTCAGACTTAGAAGCAATTACAACATTGTGTGCAAGGTGGCTACAAAGCAAGATCACGGTTATGCATATTCTGCCTAATGAAGTTACCTGTTGTTCTTGTGGACTTGGCCGTATGAGAAGGAATATATTGCATTTAATGACTGGTGCAGGTTAAACGAAGTTTCTCTTGTGAACGAAGATATGACACTTATATGTAAGGCCCGGATTTTTAGGTTTTAATAAACCATTAAATGGTTTGTTAATGGAATAAAAAATATATATGATACCAGGTGCTCAACTATTATATAATTTTGTGATTGCTGCCTAGGCCTTTCTGTGCCTTTACACCATCTTCAGAGCACAAATTTCCTAATAAAAGTTGCTTGTCTATGTCCCCTCTATACACAGGTAAAATATTTCGGTGTTATTCATTAACATCCTGTATATATGATGGCAATAGTTTATAATGCTGCCTGTTCAGTCTTCCTTTGTGCTGGGTCCCAGATTGTCAATTGTTAAAAAGATGTATTTCGGCACCAATGCTGGGCTTACGACTTTCATTTCTCCCCATTTATTCAAACTCTGCAAATCCTTTCATAGTTAAAGATTTTTCAATATTAGTTTCGTTATTTGCTAATAATATATATCATCAAGAGATATATAAATTTCTTTACGAATAGATCACGATTTAGTATTTCAAGTGTTTTCATCCGTGATTTGTTTCAGATATATTGTTGCCAACCAAAGGAGCCTCAATTCAGGTACAAACGAAATTACCAAAAAGCTTTTTAGATTACTATTCTAAGCATAAAGGATCTTACTTACTTACTCAATGGAAATATACAATTTTCCTTTTAAAGCGTATGATTCAAAATAACATAAAATGTCGTACGATGTTCGCCAGTTATAACAACATAACAGGCTGCCACGAATATCAAACCTCGCTAGGTCTCGAATTGTTAGACAATTCCTCAGCAAACTAAAAGAATATTATCTATTTTATGGAACCCGAAGGTTCATTGCCGCGGTTACCTGAGTCCGCCATTCAACCCTATTCTGTGCTAACTCCATCCTCGCAAATTCTACTTCCCTTAAATCTATCCTAATGTTGACCTCCCACCTACGTCTAGGTCTTCCAAGTGGTCTTTAACCTTTGAGTCTCCCAGTCAATACTTTTGAGATATGTCTTTCCTCCCCCATGCGCGCAACATGTTGAGCCCATTTCATCCTTCGTGAATTAATTACCCTTACTATATCCGGTGAAGTGTACAGGTTATGAAGCTCGTCGTTCTGCAGTTTTCTCCAGTCCCCATTTTCATATGTCTTGGGGTCAAACATTTTCCTAAGCACCCTGTTTTAAAACACTCTCAGATTATGTTGGTATCATTACTGAATTACACTCTCAGAGGTGTCGTGCACATCGGCACAGGTGCACATTGGCACAGTCGCATTTTCGTGCACATCGAAGGGCAAGCTACCATGTCTCACATCCATATAATACAACCGGAAGGATAATACTGACTGACTGACTGACAGAATCAACGTAGAGCCTAAACTATAACAGGTAGAGACTTGGAATTTTGACAGTACCTTCGTTTCATAATGTAGGTGCTCACTAAGAAAGGATTTTGAAAAAAAATTGATTTTAAATGCCAAAAATCAAATGTTTTTGAGAATATTTAATCCCTTTTTACACAGAATTATCAAACTCAAGTCACAGTTCACATGAAAACAGTGTATTGTTGGCATTGGTATCGGGTAGGTTTGGAAATAAATGCAATGAGAGTTTGACAAATTAGAGAAGCTATTGATATAATTCAATGCTGTAATTAACACCCTGTGGCCTGTTTTACTCAGGAAAACGGACCCTAGACACGACTATCACTTTTCTTTAACACTCAATGCACAATTAAAGTGCTACGGAGCAAGATTTGAATAGATATTACACTTACTAACATTGGGAATTAAAATTAGCGCCTGCTACGTAGAGGTGTGCTATACGCAATACATGAATGTAAGAGAAGTGGCCGTGCGACTGTGGAGACGGCGTTAGTTTGCTGGAGCGTGGATGCAAAATTCTATATCCTCTAGAGCCATAAAAAGCTATATCAAGCGTTTTCTGAGGGAATAATTAGAGTGTGATAAGTAGTTCTTCGTATTTCAGATTATAAATACCTATATAAGGACCTAGAATTTAAAAATCGAAAGTCCTTCATAAGTTAAATTCTAATTACAAAATACAAATCCCGGGCGAGGCCGGGCCTTTTAAGCTAGTTGTATTATAAATGTGTATTTTTAGATTTCTGGACAGAAGACGAGAAGGTAAGAGTTTCTCAACTGCACAAAAACAAGCATTTCCTGATTTTAGTCTACTCTTAACTTCTATCTTAATATTATTAGGTCTATTTAACGGTCTTACAGCGTAAATAACTATTAGGCTAATTTCGCGTATTTTACACATCATGGAAGATAACTGTTTTTACTCGTCTAATCCCAATAATTGCTGTAGTATTCTTTTTTGACTATTTCTCTGCATTTCTCTTATCTAACTACATAGACCTGGGATTTTCGGCTCTAAAAAAATAGTTAAAGGCACCTAAAATAGGCTTATAAAACAAGTAAATAGGCTTTTAAAAGAGAAAATAGGCACTTAAAATATGCTTTAAAAACGTGTAGATAGACAGAAAATAGACTTTAAAATATTACAATATACACTTAAATTGTACCATGATTTTTTTTTTTACTGCAAGAAACGTGGTATAACTATTCTTAACAGAATTAACTGCAAAATTAGGCATCACGAACTATATTCAATTAAACAGATAATCTTTCACTGGTGACTTGACATAGTAGTCCTTCTCCCTTAATCCTCCCCCTCCCCCATCAGTCAGCATTCCTTTAGCGACAATAATCATATTTCTGTGAAAAAAACCCCATTTCTGCTGTTCTGCTTTTCATTGAAGGATGCCCATTATAAGATTGTAAAAATTACAGAAGTTGGATTTTATTTTAAATGTACAAAATAGGCATTTTAGGCACTAAAATAGTAAAATAGGATCTAAAGGAGCAAATAGGCATTTTAGGGCACTATAAAACTCGATAAATGTAAGTGATTTATCATGAAACATCCACATATTTAAAAATTATCATGTTATTTCATAAGGAACAAAATAGTCATTTGCCTTAAAATCCCAGGTCTACTCATAACATTATGCAGCGCGGGTCACAGTTTCCGAACCCACCTGAGGTAAAAGACCGCCAGGTTGCGACCGTCATTTCCAACTGTTTAATTTTCGGGGAAATGCTTGTACGTGGGGGAATATCTGACCTAGCACTGTACGCATGCCCCAAGTAGCTTTACATTAATTTGCATCGTCCTTGCGGCATGGTTGCTAATGATTGTTCCTAGCATTGTTGTATGCTGTACGTGTTAATTTAGTATTCAGCCTGCTTCTCAACACCCCCCCCCACCCCACCCCTTGTATCTGTCAGTCTCACTATACACATACCTTCATTCCTATATAATATTGTATAGCTTTGTTCTTTTGTACAGCCTTTTCGTGATGGGCTGATAGAACAAACGCAAAGTATAAATACATTGGCACTTCCCCACGTCTTCCCCTAACCTGTTTAACACTAGCAGGTGCCCGCGGCTTCGCCCACGATAATTAATTGAAAAATTAATAATTAAGAGCATAATAATTATTAAAGCATTATATTTATTAACACTTGCACGCGAATCATTCATAAACTAAACCATTAATAATTAATGAAACAGCTAAAATTCCGGCTTTAGAGTACATTCCACGATTAGAAAGCGCCGCCTGGGAAAACGATCTCAGATTCGATTATGTAGTTCCAAAGCTAACTATGAACACTGATAATATGACATTGTTTCTCAACTGTTTGTTGACAGATGAATATGATGTGAATTTGATTTGAGAAATCCGATGTAATTTTCAGAAATTATATAATTTTTCAAGGGAAGGAGTGGTTTGTTTGGATTTTTACCGTCCGCGATACCTCCAGGGTTAAACTATCAATATATTATAGCTGGTGCCCGCGACTTCGCCCGCCATTATTAATTGACTCCAGGATTTTTTAAGAAATTTACACTGGCAGTTTATTTAAAATGTTTGTGGTTCAGAGCTATGAAAATTGTAGGTAAACATAAAACTAGAATATTTGTTCATTGTGTTCATTTCACTTAGGCCTTATATAATAAAAAACAGTTTTCCTAATTTTGTACTCTTCGTGAAAGTTTAGTCTACGAGAGATGAACATCGCCGAGTAAACCCGATGTTTCTCGAAGTGGGCGAGCGAGTGAGCACGCTATTTAGGGCCATTGAATTGTATAAGAAATAGATTGGGACTTGTTCTACCCTCAAATAATGTTCAACGCCTACACATCGTAAAGTGGCATGTAGAAATGAAGCCTTACAAGATTCCCAAACTGCCTGCGTGTAATGCCCATAAAGTAAGTTCGCCTGGGGCCGTATGCAGAAACAAAACACAATATTATGGAAATGTTTATTGCAATAGATACAGCAAGTGTTCAGCTATTTTCAACATATTCGCCACCAGAATTGAGACTTTTTTTTTTATTCCGTGGGACCAACTTTTGAATACCTGGGATTTGAACCTTGTATGGCAACATCCCCGCCTCTCTGTTATTCACTGTCATTCTTTGTCATTTCGTTAGGTGTAGGGAAAGGTGGAAATCACTGGGAGCGAGGTCCGGGCTATAGGGTGAATGTTTAAACACCTTCCAGCCGAACTTCTGCAGGAGTTTGCTAGGAGGTGTTTAAACATCCACCTTACAGCACGGATCTCGCTCCCATTGATTTCCATCTTTTCCTACACCTCAATAAATGACAGAGAATGTCAAAGAGGCGGACATTGTTGCCACAAAATGGTTCAAATCCCTGGCGGCACACTTCTCCGACACAGGCATTCAATCGTTGGTTCCACGGAACGAAAAATGTCTCAATTCCGGTAGCGAATATGTTGAAAAATAGCTGAACACTTGCTGCATCTGTTGCAATAAACATTTTCATCAAATTGTGTTGTTTCTGTAACCGACCCAGGAAAACTTACATTATGGACGCGGCTCGTATTCCGTGTACTCGACAATAAATAATAGGCCTACGTCACAACAAATTATTTATTTATTTATTTTTTGTACTAAGAATATTACAGGCTGATACCCAATTACAATATTCTCGCTTATATTAATACACCAGAATCTAATATTAAATATTTAAAGTGATATTCAAAATAATTAAGCTAATGCTACAACAATAAGAAAAAGAAACACAGAAAAGAAAAACACAAACACAAACAATATGACAATTACACAAGGGAACATAATATGAAAAAACAAATAATAATATAAATAATAATATAATAGTTTTGGAGGAAAATATACATATCAGAAAGATTTAAGTAAAGAAAATGACATGGAGCAAAATTTAATAATTATTATTTTAAAATTTAAATTTTTTTTTTCACATACATTTCTAAACCGCTTATTGTTAGTATTAAAAATATCTATATTGTCCATTTTGTGCAACTGATTGTATAGTCAGAGTACATTATATTAAAGTATTGTCCATAAGGGCAGCTCCATTGTCCTTTTTTCTGTCAAAAGTATTTTTCATGAACTGGAAAATATTTCAGAAATCATACGCAACAGGAGATGCATAGCCTGTGTTGTTTATTTTCTAGAACTGACAGAGAGTAAAGCTGTATTTCCATATGCATGATGCACAATTATGCCAACTCTAATTTGCAAGCTCTGCAGTAATGGCGATAATAATTATTAGTTACGTATGCACTAGTCCAGCTTTGTTACGTTTCAGTAACTTTGCCCTCTACTTCAGGCGTGAAATATATAAATCAATCACGCTTATATCAAACCTAAGTAAATAACGACATAGATGTTGCTATTCAGTGAAACTTTCTACTATACTGTTCCCTTTGAATTAGTCAGTATTGGTATTTCTTTTATCTTCGTTGTAATTATACTCCTTCAGCTTCGAGGCCATATCAGGAGTTCTGGACCTGTGTCTATACAGTAGGGTAGGCCATGGAACTATTGTTTTTTAATATTGTTTCTATTCTTGGTGTATTTAATGGAGTAAATTTCAATTGATATTAATTTAAACGGATATGATGCAGGATGAAATGGTGAGGCTGATTCATGGTACGTAAATATCCAATTCGGCATATCCCAAGTTATTATTTTTTTATTTATTTGTTGCTTATTATTTCAGAAATACAGATATCCATACACAAATTTTTCTTGCAAAATACAAAATCAAACAAACCAATTTTTTTGCACCGAGATAAGCAAAGCCTTTGTTTAAGGTCTAGAAATGAATTATATTTGAGAGAAACAGAAATATTTATAAAATACATAACATAAAAATTAAATATTTTAAATAATACAGATAACCGTGTTACCAATATTGAACATTTTTATATCTTTATTGCTTATAAGAGTCACTACAGGTAGATGGGCATGAGCTATTTCATGAATTGCCTTTGGCAATAGTTTTATGACAGAGTTATTTGTACGATATTATGTGGGATTCCTTCGGCGAGATTTTTGTGTATTAGGTTCTGCAGCTGATTTACTATTTAAAAGTTTGAACAACGGTACAAGTTTCTAAACGTATCCTAATTATTGTTATCATATAGAGTTATATATTATTCAGATATTGAAAATTATAGGTAACTGCGTTATGATTAAAACAAAGTTGCAATGAATGAAAAGCTATATTTTAACAGAATCATAATATATAATATACAGAATGTTAATGAATAACACCGAAATATTTTGCCTGTGTATAGAGGGGACATAGACAAGCAACTTTCATTAGGACATTTTTGCTCTATGACGTAAAATGTGCATGCTACAGGGCATTAAATTCCTTAAAATTTGGTGCTCATAAGTCAATAATTGAGCGAAATAGGGTTAAAATTTTCATTAAATTGACTTCATGCCTTCTTAGCGATCGATAAAAACCTGATTCTTAATAATTAATCAACCGCTATACCATAGTTTAGAATTTTCATAATCTGCAAAATTTACTGACTAATCACATGATTGCCCGCCACTGCATTATGTTTTTATTTCTAATTCCAGACCTAACAAAAATGTTTCGTTTGTCTTTTTTTTTCCCCTCAGTGTTGCAAGATATCGATCGTCATTTTTTACAATTTTCCCGACCACTACACAATATTCACTGTTCCTTTGTTTCCCATCGTTTCAAGTCTTCGAAGTCAGTGGCGTGCGTATCCTTGGGAGATTTTATGTTATAACAGGAAGAATTGAATCCATAGAGCAAAAATCTCCTAATAAAAGTTGCTTGTCTACGTCCCCTCTTTACACAGGTAAAATATTTCGGTGTTATTCATTAACACCCTGTATAATAGTCGTCCTTTATTTCTTTCATCCTGGCATCTTTAATAAAACCCAGGACTTATTCGCATGGCTTTTATTAATTGCCTTTATACAAATGTTCATTTTACAATTATTATAATATTAAGGACAAATTTTTTTCTATGCTTTGAACAGTATTCTATTTTTCTATATGTCCTTTTATTTAGAAAGAAGAAAAGGAAAAAAAGAAGAAAATAATAATAATAATAATAATAATAATGATAATAATAATAATAATAATAATAATAATAAAAACCTACTCTACTTGTTCCTTCTACTGGAGACCAGTAGTCGGAACTTAACGACACTATACTGCACTATTAATGAAATAAAAGATAAAACTACTAATTAAAGAGAAATTGCGCCCAATGGGCATTGTAGGATGTTAGTCCTCGCTGTTAGTCCAGTTAGATGTTAGTCCAGTAGATAAAACTACTGCTTCTAGAGCTATTTTACTAATATCGGTATTCATATAAATTTACATTTCAATGTTTGTTCATCGGTGTGCTCCAGCTTCTACTCTAGTTAAATGAAAATGAAAATTTCTACTCCTACTATAATATAATTTCACATTTTACACTTTCACTTGGAAATATTGTCTATAGTCTTCCTCTTTCCACTCCCACAGAATCATGATGGCGATGATTTTTATTTCATTTTAAATTTATTTGTCCTGGTAGAGATGAAACCACCAGGGCCCTATTTCATAATCATCGCGGAATGGTCAGAATACGAGGGAGATTGCAGAAATGATTAGAACATCATGGAGGGCATCTCAAGGACATCATATTCAAAAAGTAAGACCAGAATTGTAAATTCAAGACTGTAAGACATTTAAAAATGTTCAATGTAGCTTATTTTTTTGTTAAATAAATGTGTTGAACGGTGTTGAAAATGGGAAACGATAAATGCCGCACCCTGTATATATAGAGATGTTAGCTCCTTGTTGGTCAAGATGAATTTCATTAATGTTGTATCTAGAGGTTTTACACATTTTAAAAACTCCATGCTGCAATTTCTGAATCTCTTCGTTCGAGACCGGGCAACTATTTTTAAAATAAATATTTTTATCGTAAGTTATACTGCAGATAATATACTATACAAAGCTCACCAGGCAAACAAGAGGAATAGACTTCGCAATAAAACAGCCAATATTGAAATACTTGGGCTGAAGCATGTTATTTGAGAGAGGCAAATAGTTTGTTGCATTGTCAATATGAGGACTGTACTTCGTGGTTGACCAAGAAATATAGCCCTGAGGTATTTAAATTTAAGGACTTACTCTGTCATTGTGCCCCCAGAGTGCAAGATAATTTGGTCTCCGCCGCTACCTCAGAAGGATGACCAACTTAAGCCCGATAAATTGTATTATAAATCACACCCGGACAAGCTGCCAGTCCAGTGGTGTTTTGCTCTAGAAGTCACAGTGCGGGGTTAGTTGCTCCTCTGTTATTGGTTGACTAGCATGTGCCCGCGGCTTCGCCCGCGATAATTATTTCAAAAATTAAAAATTAAGAGCTTAATAGTTAAATCATTATATTTATTAACACCTAAATCACGTGGACTACATACCACGATTAGATAGCGTCGCCTGGTAAAAGCGACCTCAGATTCGAGTTCCTTGGTCCAGAAAACCCCTGTACAGTGAGTTTCGTCCAAATAAAACAATGTTTGACCATATTAGGGCTTACAACATTCAAGCGATCGCGAAAGTTTAATTTCCAAGGTATGACAAAAATAGACAAAGCCAACTGTAATTGTCAAACTTCCATTTAATTTAATTCCAAACCCATCTGAAACCACTGGCAACAATATGTTTTAATGTCAAATGTGATTCGGATTCGATAATTCTGTGTAAGAATGGATTAAGTATTCTCAAAAACATTTGATTTTTGGCATTTAAAATCAGAATTTTTCAAAATCATTTCTTAGTGAGCACCTACATTATGAAACGAAGGTACTGTCAAAATTCCAAGTCTCTACCTGTTATAGTTTAGGCTCTACGTTGATTCCTGTCAGTCAGGACAAAGCCTTTTATATATAAATAGAGATAAAAAGTATAGTCAATCCAGAGATTGTTTTATTTTACTGTTTAAGGAAATGATTGGTTTTTAGAAATCTTTGAACAGTGTACTATGTAGAAAAAGTTAGCTTTACTTATCTACAAGAAAATCAGTGGCTTAACAACAGTTAGAAATGCAGAAAGTAAAAATATAAATATAAATTCCATGACAAAAAAGTATTCGTGACTCTTTTTCGGAAAAAAATTAACTCGACAGTTTAGTGCACATACTGCATAATTGTGCTCTATTACCTAATTTATAACTGAAATATGACGTGAAATTACAAACACGACCGAAATATGACCAAATGAAAATTACGAAAATATGACTTTATATGCAAATTAAAAACGGTCCGATTAGGATAACAAATGTGCAATTCATGTTTAATTTGTGTTTGCGGCAAGATTGGAAGCCAGGATAAAAATACATGTCATAACTCATAACCATCCGAACCCTACGGTGATAGTATCCTGTAACCCCTTAGACTCTCAATTAGACTATCCGCAGAACGTCTTCCTAGAATCAAGGTCAATGGCCAATGGAGTAAAGCGAATTTTTGCAGTCATGATTTTCTTCATGCGCCTAGTTAAATCTACTTGAACAACAGTAAGGGCCTGTATTACCACATGCTGACAAATCCTCCAGATACGTGACTTCCAGATAGCTTAACTGGAAGATGCCGTGTAATACCACCGCTGATCTGCTACCGGCAAGAACGCAGTAAAAATTTGTAAAATGGTCCTTACATCGCTGAGCAGAGAGGTGTGTTTGTTGTAGTTCGGTAGTCCTCCGCTAGGTGCGGTAGCTCGGATTTGTATTTGTACAATTAAATTACATAACAACATATCGTTTTAAGTGCATTAATCTATTTGTTCAATTCTATTTCATTCATATGTGAGCATAAAATAACAATTTTATGTAAATTAAATCTTCCGGCATCAGTTCTAAAATTCAGATGGCTAGGAAGCTTTCGGCTTGCGCCATCTTGTTTCAACCAAGATCCCTAACTAGCAGTCAGTACTTTGTCAGCCACTCCATCCTGCTGCTAGCTTATCTGGAAGTTGTCTTCCCAGACAGACTTTGTCAGGAGACCATAATACGCAATTCTTGGCCAACTTCCAGATAGGTTCTCTATCTGGTAGATAAATACGATATCTGGAGGTCGTCATACGGGCCCTAAGTATTTATAGATACTTTCTGAAGAGACCCCAGATAGATTGGCGATTCATCCAAGCGATTTTCTTTAAATCGGGAATATGTTGAATTCAGAATCGCATTCGATTTTTGAGGGTAAAAAAAAAACTGATTCTTTAAAATTAGTTTTATCCCTTTAGCACAGTGGTTCCCAACATTTTTCAGCTTCGAATATCATGCAATCCTCACGCCCGCTTTGATAGTGATGGGGAGAAGAAGGCCTAAAAACCTGATTGTCAGTAATTTTGTACTTTAAAAGATCCTTATAATACTTGTAAAAATAAAATTAATATTGCTCACCACTTTTATTATTCTTGAGAATATTATAGGAGAAAAATTCCTCCGGCACTGGGACTTCTTACTTCTCATGTAATGTCCAACAGAGACAATAATCTGTGGTTCATGAAAGCTTATATATCTATCTTGAATGTCAACTGTACAATAACAGTGGGAGCCCGGTCACAAAAATCACTAATTAGTGTGCCTCACAGTACTGCATATGACATAACTTGTCTGTCTGTGAGGTAGACCATTAGGGCAATCAGTCATAGGAGAGAGGTTCTATCCGGCGCTGTGAATTCAACTCCGGCTTAGCTCAGTTGGTAGAGCATTGGCGCGAATAGCCAAAGGTCCTGGGTTCAAGTCCCAATGGCGGATGAATTTTTCTCCTATAATATTCTCATGTAATGTGCAACACAGACAATAATCTGTGGTTCATGAAAGCTTATATATTTATTAATCTTATTTATCCTGTGATGCTTTTGCTGTCACATACAAACACGTATAAAACACGAAAATGCATATCTAATTATTCAGAATGTTATTTGAGTCTCAGTACAGTTTATATATATATATAAAAGTTTAATGTAGAAACAAAATGTAGAGTTAAAAAGTGAAGACCCCACTCAGCTTTTGCAAACTTGTACTCATAAAATGTTCGGGAACTGATCGAGATGGCCGAGATGGTATCGCATTCGGGAGGTCCAGGTTCAAATCCCGTGGCTGGCTAATTTGACATGGGGTTTTTCATAGTTTCCTCAGTCGTAAAGGTAAATGCCGAATTGGATATTTACATACCAAGAATCTTCCTCACCATTTCATTCTGTCTCATATCCTTTTAAATTAATAGACTATCAGCTGAAATTTACTCCATAAAAATACACCAAAAATAGAAACAATTGACAGTTAATAGTTCCATGGCCTACCCTACTGTACAGGCATAGATCCATAACTCCTGATATGGCCTGGTGTCTGTGATCTTCTAGAAAAATAAGTAAATCAGTGAAGTAAGTAAGTAAATTTTAAAATTTTAAATTAAAAATTACTTACATACTTCACTGATTTACTTATTTCGCTTACTTATAGTAAGTATAGATTTACTTATAGTAAGTAAATTTTAATTTAAATTTTTTTATTCACTTACAAAAAATGCACCATAAGGCGTGAAAATTTGATTTATCTAATTGAAATAAGATACTTAATAAAATGAAGGTATGCATGCAAAATGTACGTCACTAGAGTCTGTGGCCGGTAACCATGGTAAATTCTCTTTTGTAGAGTGAGCTGAGAGAGGGAGAGGAGGGGTGCGGGAGAATAATTGCCTAATAGGAACGACATCTCTACATACAATCTAATCTACATTCTGATGAACCCAATTGCCGCCTTATTTCCATAAGTAGAGCAGCAACACACTTTTGCTTACGAGGGAGCACATTTACATATAGACCATATCTTCCTTACGCCGACGATTATAATTTCTGCAGCAAATGTATATGCATTCAAAGTGCCTCTCCCTAGTTAATATCGCGAAATAATTGACTTCTCCACATTGCTCTTTGCAATAATTATTCCAAGGACTTTAACTTTACGACCAGGCTTCACAATACCGAAATGGAATCACAATTCGGAAAACTAATTTCAAGAAATTAGACAGTCTTCGAGATCAAGTCACGAAGAAAAATCTCTATATATATAAAAGGCTTTGTCCTGACTGACTGAATGAATGACTGACTGACTGATTGACTGAATGACAGGAATCAACGTACAGCCTAAACTATAACAG
Source organism: Ectobius pallidus (assembly GCA_964059195.1). NCBI lineage: Eukaryota > Metazoa > Arthropoda > Insecta > Blattodea > Ectobiidae > Ectobius > Ectobius pallidus. Next base: position 15,801,400 of record CAXKWD010000003.1, read on the forward strand.
GTAGAGACTTGGAATTTTGACAGTACCTTCGTTTCATAATGTAGGTGATCACTAAGAAAGGATTTTAAAAAATTCTGATTCTAAATGCCAAAAATTAAATGTTTTTGAAAATACTTAATCCCTTTTTACATAGAATTATCAATTCCAAATCACAGAATATATTGTTGCCAAATGGTATCAGGTGGGCTTGGAAAAAACAAATGAAATGCACTTTTGACAAATAAGAGAAGTTATCAAAATAATTCATGTTATAAATAAATATTACAGAATGAAATCCACTAAAATAATGGAATCACATAACTTTCTCTACCCTGGACATAGAGAAAACAAAACGAGGTATGGTAATGTGTATATTATTATATTATATCGCAGGTTTTTGGAGAGAAAAGTATGAAGGCTTTATGGTAACATAAGAGTGGGAAATTTCCCGCCTCGATATTACAATTTTATGTTACAGGAATTTCTGTTTCTTCTTATTTAAACCTCTACCAGGCTTGCTGTGCACTGTACAAGCGATGGGATGCAAAATTCTAGATCCTCTATGAGCCATAAAAAACTATATCAAGCGTTTTCTGAGGGAATAGTTTGAGTGTAATAAGTCGTTCTTCCTATTTCAAATTATAAATGCCTATATAAGGACCTAGAATTTAAAATTGAAAATCATTCATAAGCTAATTTCCAATTACAAAATACAAAACCCGGGCGACGCCGGGTCTTTTAAGCTAGTAATAATATATTAGGAGAAAAATTCCTTCGACACTGGGATTGGACCTTTCGCTATCCATGCCAATGCTCTACCAACTGATCTAAGCCAGAGTTAACTTCACAGCACCAGATGGAACCTCTCTCCTATGATTAATTGCCCTTAATGGTCTACCTCACTGACAGACAAGTTATGTCATATGCAGTACTTTGAGGCACACTAATTAGTGATTTTTTGACCAGACTTCCACTGTTATTGTAAAGTAACATTCAAGATAGGCATATGTATATGCATTCATTAACCACAGATTATTGTCTCTGTTGTTCATGAATGCATATGCATATATCTATTTTCATACGAGTATCTCAATTACCATTATAGGCTAGTTGCATACGACTATTTTTGTTCGGCCATAATTAGTCTAAATGTTTAAATTTTGAGATTTTAGATTCACTTAAACAAACACCCACGCTGTCCGTCGCATCTGGTGGTTGTTGGAGTTCTTGTCTTCTACGACTGGATGCAGCTCATGGCGTCGGTCAAATCGAAGTACCCTTTTGTCGTTTTCTTCAAACCGACGGGTTTTTACAACCCAAAATGAATTCATTTTAGTACGATATTAAAATTATCACTAACAGAGTTCATTTTATTTTGAATTCAGGCTTTTTTAATGCAGTTTTCAGCCGCTATCCTCAAGGTCTCAAGATCGTTCCGTGTTCGATAATAATCGATACTGTCAAAATGAAAATCAGTTTCGAAATGAGTATTATTATGATACCGTTACGTCACAGGTAATATAGTAAAGTCGAAAAGAAATATATTTTTTTGCACTCCTTAACTAATTAGTGGTACTTACGAACGTTGTTGCCGTTTATCGTAAGTTGATATTCCCACACAATCTTGTTGCTAAGGGCGTTGCGATGCGGTTAAATTACTTACGGTGCTTGCGCTACGTCATAATTCATTACGATACACTTCATAATACAAGTCTTTATGGACAAAGCTCCCAGGACAAATATTCGGTTCCTATAACAACAAACACATGCGAAACCCTTTTTGAAATAAACATGTCTTCAAGAATGCATATACATAATATTTTCAGGTAATATCACAATTAATATAATTAAATTGATATAAATAATCATCGTGCAAAAAATAGCATGCCGTAAGCGCATTACGGATCTCGGAAAATTGAAAACACTCGGCGCAAGCGCCTCGTGTTTTCAAACTATTTCCTCGATCCGTAATCATGCCTTACGGCACTAGTATCGCAATATACTATTTCACTGCAGTGTTTTTCTTAATCGTTTTATTACCGTTCATGCCCTCATGGCAAAAAGTAGAATTTCCAGTATCCAATGCCGGCAACTTAGTGCACTCATTACCATACGGGTGCGGCCACGAAAAGTCGAAGGTCATGGATTCGAATCCCTGTGTCAGAAGAATTTTTATCCTAAAATATTATCATGTAACGTAGGCCTACAGAAAAACAACATTCTGTGGCTCCTTGAATACAAATCTACATGTTAAATGTTAGTGTACAATAGGAGTGGTAACCCGGTCAAAAAAACAACTAAATTAGTGTGCCTATGTACAGTCGGTCAAATAAAAAACGTCGGGCGGTATTTGATTAAGTATCACGAACGAGCATATGCGCATGTACAGGAAGACTTAAGGTTAGGTTCACACCTGCCTCTTGTCTCTCCATGTATTTTCTTCATTATTTAGTCAGTTTTGTTCCAAACCGAACATGTATAGAAGGCTGTGGCTATAGGCCTATGTCTCACATCCGCCATATTCTTGGTTGCAAATTCTTATAATATTAATAATTAATAAATTCGCAAGGAATATGATTATTCAAGGAGCATTTTTAAAGATTTTATTTTATAATACCGGTATTTGTAGTGCAAAATCAATAACTTACGTTCAACCAATCTAGGATCGAAATACGCGGCCGGCCAGATCCCTGTGAAAACTTCCGGTCGCATTATAGTGAAGTACCCACCTCTTTAAGAAATATGGAACCTTCTCGCTGCTTCAGAGGCCGAAAAATACAGGTCAATTACAGCCCTAACTACACTTTCTCTCAAGCTAGCATTTGTATGTGACGCGATGACACAAAGCAAAATGAATTATGAGTTATGACAATACATTAAGTTGAATATCGTGTATTGCGCTTTCCGCGTTTTTTATTTTTCCCTCGTTGTTCATTTTTTCCGTCCTGTCGCATGGCCTCATATGTTCCGAGAATGACCTGTATTTTATGTTTTTTATAGGAAACTTGTGAACTAATACGTTAAAACTTTAATTTTAACTGCATACGAGTCCCGACGTTTTTTATTTGACCGACTGTATGTGTATGTGTATTTCAGTAAGGTCGACTATTGAGGGTAATCAAGTCATAGGAAACTGGCGCCAATAATCGAACTCAAAACAGCTCAGTTGGGAGAGCATCGGTAGGGAAAGTCGAAGGTCACTGGTTCGAGTCCTGTTTTAAGAGGAATTTTTATCCTTTAATATTCTCATTTAATGTACAGCAAAAACAATATTCTGTGGTTTCAGGAATAAGTTATATCTACATCTGTTACTGTACAATAACTCGGTCACAAAAAATCAAAATACTTAATTAGTTACTCAATGGCAATAGACAATTCCTCAGCAAGCTAAAGGAATATTATCTATTTTATGGAACCCGAAGGTTTATTGCCGCGCGTTCCTGAACCCGCCATTCAACCCAACCCTGTGCTAACTCCATCCAACCATCCCTCGGAAATCCTACTTCCCTTAAATATATTCTAGTATTATCTTCCAATCTACGTCTAGGTCCTCCAAGTGGTCTTTTCTCTTCGGATCTCCCCGTCAATATTTTTTAGATATGTCTTTCCTCCCCCATGCTCGCAACATGTCCAGCCCATTTCATCCTAGGTGATTTAATTTTTCTCACAATACTATGACGTAAATATCTACAGGGTGTTAATGAATAACACCGAAATATTTTACCTGTGTATAGAGGGGACATAGACAAGTAACTTTTATTAGGAAATTTTTGCTCTGTGGATTCAATTTTTCCTGTTACAGGATAAAATCTCCCAGGGCATGGCCGCCACTGACTTCTAACATTATAAAAAAATTCAAAACACAGGAACCTCGCTGTTAACACTGGAGTTAGTATTTATGAATAAAAAAAAGACTAATGCAGTGGCGACCAGTCATGTGAAATTCTGTAAATTTTGCTGATTATGGAAACACTAAATTATGATATACCTGTTGATGAATAATTAAGAGTCAGGTTTTTATTGACCACTAGGAAGGCATAAAGTCAATTTAATGACCTTTTTAACCCTATTTCGCGTAATTATTGATTTATGAGCACCAAATTATAATGACTTTAATGCCCTGTAGCATACACATTTTACGTCACAGAGCAAAAATCCCCTAATAAAAGTTGCTTGTCTAAGTCCCCTCTATATACAGGTAAAATATTTCGGTGTTATTTATTAACACCCTGTATATCTCTCAGTGAGGTCAAGCATTAAGGGTAACCAGTCAAGGGAGAAAAATTCCATCTAGCACAGTGAATCGAATTCTGGTTAACATCGAGATGGAAAGCCGAAGTTCATGGGTTCGAATCCAGTGAAAGAGGAATTTTTTCCTGTAATGTTCAGAAGAATGTAATTGTTATGTTCAGGAGAAACAATATTCTGTGCTTTCATTCATATATAAAGAAAACGTATTCATGGAATATTTTTTGCCACTCATTTTTTATATGAATTATACGGCGGACTAAACTACGCCAATACTCTCGGCTAGCAAAATAATTTTTATCTATGCACTTTACAAAGCAATACACACTTCAATTACTCCTTGTCTCCTTGTTCAAAGTTAAGAGAGGGTTAAACGCTTATGCATCCCTCCAGTTCACAAAGCTAAACCCCCTTTCCGCCCCATATCATCTCTTGCACGCAGAGCGGCCAGTTCGTTAGTGAAAGACAAAAACCAAATACTGGTTAGAGGCTGGCAGCAAAACATACATAGAACTTAGCTCCGTATATTTGTACCAGCAGAATTCCTTCCCTACGTGACCCACTGCTTCCAATCAAGCCACAAAAGAGGCGCAGAGGAAAGAGAAATAAGCAGCGACACGGCTTCCTCTTGAATAGAAATCCTGGAGTTAGTGCGAGAGGAAAAAATAAATTTCTGCTGACTTTGCTCTGTCGTATCTTTCTTATAAAGGCTGAGGAAAATATTCGAGAACTGACTTTTGGTAATCTAATATAATATTTGAGCTGTATCCAATTGTGAAATTAATCGAAGGAGGCATTGCTCGTTACCATAGCAATTTTCAACATAAAGCATCAAACTTCGATTTTGTTAGCTCGCTCTGCTTGATTTATTTGTTTATAATGTTATGGGACGCAGAGATGTGACAATTTTTACTTCCTCTGGCCGGTACCATAGGGACTATATAGGTAGAGGAAGTATTGTTTTCGACCCCCAAATTCGAGGTTGAGAGCCCCTGAATGCAAAATACGATTTTCGTGTATTTGTGTGTGTGTCTGTGTGTCAGTGTGTCTGTGTGGATGTCTGTAAACAGTCTAGCTCCAGAAAGGAAAATCGTATGAAAACGAAATTTTGTATTTGGGCCAGGTACCTTCTGCAGATGTGATATGAAGACTGGCGACAACTTTCTTTTATTTTTAAGGAGACATTACATGAAGAAATTTTCGTTTTTCGCGATTTTCTCGAAATCGGCTCAAACAATTTTCTTTAAGTTTTGCACATGTTTTCCTTATGCTATGAGCTAAAACGTTTATTTGACACATTTTGTCGAAAAAATTCTCTGAAGGGTAGTTATATGCCACCCACTCTGAATACGTGCTCTTCGCAATATGGGCTCTTATTCTATACCAGTGTGAAGTAAAGAAAGTTACGGGGGTATATTAACCAGATTTTACTTGGTTTATGTATCCTTCGGGGATGCGATGTCTTGTAGTAACGACATTGTCTTCATTTTTACAACGAATTTACATGAAGAGAATGTCATACATAATATATTGTACTAAGATGCTAATTTTTATTTGGGCAGAGGAAGTTATATGAATTTCACGACATATTTTTTTACATAAGTGGTTGGAATGGGGATAATAGGGCCTAAATAGGAAAGCATTGAACGACGGAATTCACTTCGCGTTTTCTACCCTATAAACCCTTGGAATCAAAGGTAGAACCCTGTCACGATAGTAAAGATGTATAGGCCTATATCATATATCATTGTACGTCTGTACGTAGGTCTACATGATTATTACTACGAGTTATTAAGTAGAAAATTGTATTCAATTATCTACAATAATACCACAAGAAACATGAGTTCAAAAGCGAGATTAAAACACCCAAGTCAAACACAACACAAGTGGTATTCGATTAGATAAGTCCACGTGAAGAAAAAGCACATTTTCATATTTATTTTCAAAGCAAAGAATATAACACAATAAAGATATGTATAGCCGGCTGCAAATAGATTGCAAATTTTGCATCGTTTATTTAATATTTTCATGGTATCCCCTTAAAATTGTTTGAATTGAAATAGTATACTATCTTTCCTCTGTGATCAATTTTTTTAAACTCCCTGTATATCAAGATAATTATACAACTTGCAAGCTCAGAGAACGTTGTTGGATACATACGAACATCTAAATTTAATCTTGTAACTCACAAAAATGCTAGAAAAGGAAAAACGAGAATAAATATAATATATCGAGAGAGAAAGAGGGACAGAGATAAAGAGTAGAAAGTAAAAATCGTTTTCGTAATTAACCAAATGTCAACGGTTGTCAAGGCTTCAAAGAGTTTAACTAAGCGTTAAACATCTCCCTACAGCCCCTGCCATCTCCGCTCCCCGCCCGCCCACCCCTCCCATCTAGCGCCCCGCCAATTCCGACATACGGAGCAAAACTTTTTCCTACTTTATATTTAAGTAGAGAGATGAAAATGAATTTTCAATACGTTAAATGGATTATGAAAACCGAATGCTTCAACTTCCAGCCAACTTTTAAATGTGGAACTGTTATTTAGGTTTAATTAAAATTAAGCTCCCGGTTATATTTCTTTTTATCCGGTCACAGACGCAATATTACATCATTAAAGCCGAGGCTGATACCCGTATTTTTTTTATACTTCAACAAAGCCACAGTAGACGCTTTCAGAAGCCATACTACAAAGATAAAAATACGCCAATTTCATACGAATCCATTCAAATTGTAACTCAATCCGCGGAGATTAAAACTGAAAAGATAATTAGAACGGTCTTAATACTGATATAAAGTCGTTACAAAAGACTGGAGATTATCCCTACCCTACAACAGCATCCGTAGAGAACTAACACAGGATCTATTTCAAGCTTAACGCACTAGTAACTTATATAGTGAATATTCGTATGGAAGGATGCTGACTTAAGAAGAATCTACTTTAACAATTAATATGAGGCGCGTCCAGAAAGAAAGTTTCCCTGGGACCTTTTACAGAAACAAAACACAATTTCATGGAAATACTTATTGCAACAGATACAGCAAGTGTTCAACATATTTGCCACCGGAATTGAAACATTTGTCATACCGTGTGACCAACTTTTTAATGCTTGTGTCGTAGAAGTCTGCCGCCTGCGATTTGAACCACAGTGTGACAACCATTTCCTCTTCTCTTTCATTAACTGTCATTTCTGGGAGCAAAGTCCGGGCTGTAGGGTGGATGTTTAAACTCTTCCCAGCCGAACTTCTGCGGGAGACTTGCTGGGAGGTGTTTAAAAATCCACTCTACAGCCCGAATCTCGTTCACGGTGATTTTCATCTTTTCCTACTAAAAGTAGCCTATTTGGAGCAAATTCTAGCAAATTCTTTAAAAATACACGTAAATCACGAAAATTGTTAAAAAGTGATTGTCTGATGGAATTCATGTGACTTAAGAATTTAGTGTCATTAAACTTTTTAAATTGGATAACTTATATTTTGAAATTGCGTTATTTTATTAGGTCATGTTTAGGATTTTTGGGTCATATTTAGTCATTTTTAAGGGCACATTTGAAGTCAGTCCACCGCTGTGGCATCGGGGATGCGTTCCCTCCTCTCACGCAGCGGGCCCGGGACAAGTTACCCAGGTGAGTTTTTTCTGGGGTTTTCCTCACCTGTGAGACCAATCATCTGGCCGTCATTATCATCTTCATCCCATCCTCGCCTTGTTCAGAGTGAATGTGTATGTGAATGGTGTGTCTCGTCCTATGTGTTTGTGTTGTCTCCGAGGTGGCCCCGGCTTTGGGCTGATCACTCATCCGGGGAGGCCCTCCATATCCTTGTCTGGTCAAAAAAGTATGTATGTGTTCCATAGACAATTCCTCTCCCGACCGGTCGCGGCCCGGGCGGCTTGGGTCGCTTAAATGTTCCTAAAAAAGGGAGGGGAAAACTACGAATAAGAAAGAAAGAGAAAGAAAGATTTGAAGTCATATTTTCCATTTTTTTAGGCCATAAACATCCGAACCATATAAATTACAATAAAACTAAGCCACGATAGGCCATAGTATTTCATGAAAATTTCACCTAAGCATTGCATCAAATGAAAACCAACCCTGTAGCCTGCTTTACTGTTTTCTGGCCCGATGCAAACCACTCTGCATGCTATTATTCAGTGGATACGTAATATTCAACCTTCAACTCTTCGCAGTTGCCATGATAACCTTTAGTTGACCTTTTTGCATGCAGTAACAGATGTGCTAGAGCTGATTTTCTGGATCATAAATTGCGCCTGGGGAGAAATTTAGTGTTAAATAAGATTTACTGGAAAGGACAAGAGAAATTGGTCTATATGAAAAACGAGGAATATAAAGTAGAGAATGAAATTCCCTGGAAGAAAAAGGGGAAGATAGTTCGGAAAATCCTTTAAAAGAGAATGATGTGCCTTAAAGACAGGTTGTGGTGATGTGGATAAATTGAAGTAATGTAACGCCTAAACAAATTAAATGCATGACACTCACTAAATTTCTGTAACACTAAATTTCTGTAACACTAAAAATTACTTTTGAAGAGAATTATAAAAATTTGTTTAAAAAAGCCTATAGAATATCCAACAGAATTGATATTTTCTGAATTTAATGTGATGACTGTAGAACAAATTTATAAGCTCACACTTTTAAAATACTTTCAAAAATACCGCAACGTACATGTATCGGATCCTCATAACTACAATACTTGAAGAAATAAAACATTGCCTTTAATAGAACCAAAATACTTCACCTCTTGCTCTAAACATAGCATTTATTATGGTCCAAGACTCTATAACTCTATAATTAGGTCACATCCAGAAATAGTACATATGAACAACAAAAAATTCAATAAGTTTATCAAAAATCTTATTTCATAGTTCAAAAGTTACTTCACTCTGTACTTAGTAGACAATTAAGGAACGATTTTATTTGTAATAACTCATGGTTTCAATTTTTGTTCTTACTACTTTTCCTTCTTTCTTTTTACTATTCTGTTCTTTCTTTTTTATTATTATTGTTTAGGTATTGATTTAATATTATAATTTCTTTATGTATTTTGTAATTTGTATTGTGTAATGTAAATGGCTGAACTGTGCCCGAGCACGAGCGCTTGCTCATTCGGGTGGTCTTGTTTTGTTTTGTATAAATATTTTGTATAAATAAATATAAAATATATTAAAAAAAAATGTTTTTCTCAGTTTTCCATAAATATAAAGGAAAAACTATGGGTTCTGCACAAAATCAAACTACATAAAATTTCCTACAAAATTGATCTGAATCATATTTCCGAAAGATTATTATTATTATTGAATTCCCAAAAATACAGAACCCTATTTTACCAGATGGCATATTAGGGTTATAGATTAAACATATATACAGAGTATACAGTAAACTACATATATATACATATATATATATATTGCAATTTTGCAAAAAACACTATTCATGAAACTTAAAACAACTTTATAACTTTGCTTATTTAAGAAGAGACGGTAGATTGGTGTAGTAAAGTCAAAATTTAGAAAATTTAAATATAATATTAACTGATAACGTTCATGCGTAAATAATGGACAATGAAATAAGAGGTTCCTAACAGATTGGCTTTCCTCTTTACATTTACAATTTGCAGAGGTAGAACTAGTACTATTATATTGGTGATTAAAATGGCACGATGTCAAGCAAAACTAGTTCTTACAAAAATATTCGTACTAAAGTTAAACATTATACAATGGAAAACTGTTTTCGGGTCCTACTGAACTTAAGCAAATAGTATTATTTATTATTATTATTTATTATTTATTATTATTACATTTCATTACATACATTAGTTCACATTTAGTGCAAGTAAAACAAGTAAAACCAACATACCCCTATATGAGCTAAGTTCGTGTTTAGGGGGTATAGTAGATTAATGTAAATCTAATTTTATATTAATGCACAGTATACTACAAACGAAAAATTATAAATGTATTAGTACAATGTATAAAAATTATTTTGCAGCATTAACCAGTGGTTTATGTAGAATTTACACAAAAAATAGAATAAATTGGGTTGAAACATTGAAAGACCAAACAAAATTAAAGTTGTGCTATTATTGTTATATAATTTTTTTTTTTATTTTCCTCTTAAAATGTTCAAGATTGTAATGTACATATTCAGAGTGCTCAGCAATAAAATTGTTATACAATTTCAAACCATAGTTTTGACCATGTAATTGCCCCTTGGTCGTCTTGTATCGAACTTGGTCGATACCGTACTTGTATCTTATCGAACATGAAATATCGAACTTGTATCTTGTATCGTCTTGGTCGTCGAACTGTATCGTCGAATCTGGTGGTATTAGAGATATTCTCGGAATGAAACATGTTTTTTTTCTGGAATTACTCGTAATATTAAATTACGTCTTCACAAAATGAATATGACCCGCTGTAAGCCGTATAAAACACATTTAAGTCGTCTGGTTTGTAACAGAGTGGAAAGGCAACATTTGTGTTATCAGTTGGTTCCTGGGAGCGAGTCCGGGCATGAATGTATTACCCGTCCCTTGCTAGCCATTGTCCCGTCCCTAGGGACTTGACTCTATCTGACCTAGGAAACGTAGAGGGCTCCAGAGTGTTGTAACCTCAACCACCTGGCAGGCACAATTCCGAAAACTACAAGACACGGCTCGTGTCGATTCTACAATTAAGTTGTAACTTCATGTGCAGTCATAATTAACCGCACAGCAAGTTAGAGAAACTAGGGCATATCCTGTAACATGTGACTGTGTATTAATGGTACATGTTCTATCTCAGCTTCAGCCTAATAATAATAATAATAATAATAATAATAATAATAATAATAATAATAATAATAATAATAATAATAATAATAATAATAAAATCAGGTAAACTGATGTAAAAAAGTGCCAGTATGTTTTTGTTTAATCAGTTATGACTGCAATTATGATATGCAGAATATGTTTTCTTTTAAATTGATTTCCAAGTTAATCTCCAGATTTATTCATTAAGCAGGGCTTACGGAAGAACAAAGGTCTAGTTTTTTTTTTAATCAGATTAAAATCTTTCAGCATCAGCTGAACTGTACAGATTTGTGATAGCTTGACAATCGCACACTCACATAGAAATACAAAAAAAAAAAAGTGAAATTGGCCGGTTTCGGGATTTGAACCATGGAACTTCAGAATGTGAGTCCAAGACGTTACCATATCGGCCACCTGGGTCAGTTTAACGTTCTAGTTGGATAAGCGCATGTAAAACAATAGTGTTTTTGGTCATAGCTAACTGTATTTTAATTTCCAAAGCCTTATAAAATCACAGTAAAACAATTGACTATGTTGTCAAGATAACTGATTTGCTTTTTTTTATAAATTCTTTCGAATACGTATATTATCTTAAAATAGGCACTAAATTGAGCATTACTCCGAAACAGGTCAACCGATATTATCCAATATCAATAGATGTCTTCCCATGAACATTATAAATGTGTATACCAAGTTTCATAAAAATCCGGTAAAGCGTATTTGAGTTACCGCGTCTTTAAAATAGACACTAAATTGGGTTTTACTCCGGTACCGGTCTACCGATTTCGTCCAATGTCAGTAGACGTCTTCCCATGTACATTATAAATGGGTATACAAAGTTTCAGAAAAATCCAATGAAGCATATTTGAGTTATCGCGACTTCTCATATATTAACATAAAAGGCACTAAATTGGGCATTATTCCGGTACTGGCCAACCGATTTGGTTGAATATCAATATACGTCTTTCCATTGACATTATAAATGCGTATACGAAGTTTCATAAATATCCGATAAAGCGTATTTGAGTTATTGCGCCTTTAAAATAAACACTAAATTGGGTTTTACTCCGGTTACCGGTGAACCGATTTGGTTCAATATCAATAGGGTTCTTCCCATGGACATTATAAATGTGTTTTCCAAGTTTCATGAAAATCCGAAAAAGCGTATTTGAGTTATGGTGCGTACAGACACACGGACAGACAGACAGACGGACGGACAGACAGACGGACAGACATTTTTTCGTCCACCACACAATCTCATAAAGTACCATACTGGCACTTAATAATATAAATAATATACCATTTATGTTGTCTACATCCCTTTTCCACTACTTGGAGGATTTAAATGTAGCCTACTTGAAATGGGTCAAAATCTTAATTTTTATTGTATTGCTTAACATCATAGTTCGAAGCGTGCTTTTCTATGATAATAGAAGGAAGTGTTTGTCTTTCTGTCTGTGCGCGATGCCCAGCTAAATCTACTGAACGCAGAGAACTGAAATTCTAAACATAGATGGACTGAAGGGTGGGTGAATGCACCTCGAAGCCGGGTTTTCAATTTCCGCTTTCGTTCGCGAGTTATGAGTGAAAAATGGGCAGAAAACGTGCATTTTTTTTTTCTATTTCGAAGCATCAGTTTTCCGTAATACATTTCATTTGTCAAATCAATTGCAGGTGGCTTTTCCTATTTTTCTCATACGTTGGAAACAAAAGCATCGCGATCGCTTGGATTTTGTAAGCCCACGCTGGTCTATTCATTTGTTTATAATGTCAAGGTACGCAGACATCTGAAATGTTCAACGTAGACGGAAGATTGATAGTGAATATAGGCCTAAATAGGCAAACATTGTTCCATTTGGACGAAACTCACTATGCAGGGGTTTCATGGGCCAGGGAACTCGAATCGGAGAATGTTCTTCTCATGCTGCGCTTTCTAATGGAATTCACTTCAAAGCCGGATCTTTAGCTGTTTCATTAATTATTAATCGTTTAGTTTAGGCCTATGCATGTTTCGCGTACAAGTGTTAATAAGCATATTTTGATTATTTTGCTCTTAAATGTTAATCTTCCAATTAATTATCGCGGGCGAAGCCGCGGGAATCTATTAGTTCTATAATAATAAGAGGAAGTGTTTGTCTGTCTGCGCGCGATGCCCAGCGAAATCTACTGTAGGCAGAGATATGAAATTTTAAACATAGATGGACTGGGTGGGTGAATGCACCTCGAAGCCCGATTTTTAATTTTAGCTTTCGTTCGAAAGTTATGAGCGAAAAATTGTTTAAAAAAATTTTTTAAATGATTTTTTAGCGGTATCGAAGCATTAGTTTTTGGCAATGCATTTCAATTGTCAAATCAATTGCAGGTGGCTTTGTCATAACTTGGAAAAAAAAGATCGCGATTTCTCAACATATCGCATGGAATCATCGAGTGCTTCGATTCTGTGAGTTAGTCATTATGCAGTTTTCTCCAGTCCCCATTTTCATCTCTCTTAGGCCCAAATATTTTCGTAAGCCCCCTGTTTTCGAACACTCTCAGATTATGTTCTTCCCGTAGAGTAAGCGACCATGTCTCACATCCATATAATACAACCGGTAGGATAATTGTCTTATAAATCTTTATTTTTAGATTTCTGGACTGAAAACGAGAAGATATTTATTTTAAATGTCACTTCATTGCTAAGGTAAAATGTAAGAGGAACAAATTTCGTTTTTCTACTAACTTATTTACAGATAGTGACAAATTCAAGAAGCCGGAGATAAAAGGTAATCTTCTCCCCTTAAGTTATTAATAGACCTGGGATTTTAGGCTCTAAAAAAATAGTTTTAGGCACCTAAAATAGGCTTTTAAAACAAGGAAATAGGCTTTTAAAAGAGAAAATTGGCACTTAAAATATGCTCTAAAAATGGGTAAATATATAGAAAATAGATTTTAAAATATTACAATATATACTTAAACTGTAACAGGGTATATTCACTTAAACATATGTTCGTTCACTGGTGACTTGACACAGTAGTCCTTCCCCGTTAATCCTTCCCTCCGCCGTCAGTCAGCATCCTTTAGCGACAATTGTTTGGAATAATCAAGTTTCTGTGAAAACCCCACCTCTTCTGTTCTGCTTTTCATTGAGGGATGTCCATTATAAGGTTGTAAAAATTACAGAAGTTGAATTTTATTTTAAATGTACAAAATAGGCATTTTAGGCACTAAAATAGTAAAATAGGCTCTAATGGTCCAAATAGGCATTTTAGGGCACTATAAAACTCTATAAATATACGTGATTTATCATGAAACGTCTACATATTTAAAAATTTTCACGTTATTTCATAGCGAACAAAATAGGCATTTGCCTTAAAATCCCAGGTCTAGTTATTAAATATTGTCTATCTGATACAGAATACTAGAAATACTCTTGAATACTATAAATTTTACCTTCTATATGTACACACTCTTAATAAAACACGATAGGGGAACTCTAGAGGAAATTCGAAACGAGAAAGAACGCGAAACATAAATCTTATTAGAGTTTGTTATTGCAAGGGCAGCCAACCGTGACTTGTAAAATGAAATAAATTCGCTGGCCGCTATTAATCTTAGAAAGGCAATATATTCACACTTGTAATTAGAAGAAGAAGAGCAGCTTAAATCTAGGTAATAAATCGCATTGTGCTGTTCGCGTGCTAGTTAAAACCTGTAGTTATAAAGATGCAATCTGTAATGATTCCGTCTCATAACGGCTTGTTCTTCGCTTCCAACACAGGAATTTTGAAATAGCTACGTAATTCATATTGTGTGGTGTGGCTTTGGATAAGCTTTACAAATGTCTATACAAGGGGGCTTTTTAATGCTAGGATTAACATGGACACTTTTCATGAACCATTTTACACTAATAATCTCTATATCTCTATATATATAAAAGGCTTTGTCCTGACTGACTGACCGAATGAATGACTGACTGAATGACAGGAATCAACGTACAGCCTAAACTATAACAGGTAGAGACTTGGGATTTTGACAGTACCTTCGTTTCATAATGTAGGTGCTCACTAAGAAAGGATTTTCAAAAATTCTTATTCTAAATGCCAAAAATGAGTGAAAAACGGGCAGAAAACGTGCATTTTTTGGGTTTTCGAAGCGTAATATATTTCAATGTCAAATCAATTACAGCTGGCTTTGGCTATTTTTGTCAAACCTTGGAAATGAAACTTTCGCGATCGCTCGAATGTTGTAGCTCACGCTGGTCGATTCATTTGTTTTTAATGTCAAGGAACGCATACATATGAAATTTTCAACCTAATCCCGAAGAGGATTCTTCTTCTTCTTCTTTTTCTTCTTCTTCTTCTTCTTCTTCTTCTTATTATTATTATTATAAGTGGGATAATCAATATAGGCCTAAATATGGTCAAACGTTGTTCGATTTGGACGAAACTCACTATACAGGGGTTTCCTGGACCAAGGAACTCGAATCTGAGGTCGCTTTTTCCAGGCGACGCTATCTAATCGTGGTATGTAGTCCACGCGAATTAGGTGTTAATAAATATAATGATTTAACTAACTATATTATGCTCTTAATTTTTAATTTTTGAAATAATTATCGCGGGCGAAGCCGCGGGCACAGCCGCGGGCACATGCTAGTCTCTATATATATAAAAGGCTTTGTCCTGACTGAATGACTGAATCAACGTAGAGCCTAAACTATAGCCTAACAGGTAGAGACTTGGAATTTTGACAGTACCTTCGTTTCATAATGTAGGTGCTCAGTAAGGAAGGATTTTCTAAAAATTCGGTTTTGAATGCCAAAAATTAAATGTTTTTGAGAATACTTAATCCCTTTTTACACAGAATTGTCAATCTCAAATCACAGGTCACATGACAACAGTGTATTGTTGGCATTGGTATCAGGTATGTTTGGAAATAATTGAAATGGGATTTTGACGAAACTATTGATATAAAGCATTGCTGTAATTAAATATTGAAGATGAAATGTATATTTTTATATCGCAGGTTTTTGGGGAGGGAAGTATGAAAGTGAAATTGATTTACTTTTTAATTTCATCCCCGAAACGGTTGCATGGTAACACGAGAGTGAGAAGTAAAATATTCCGCAAAGACAATACTATTTTATGATACCGGAATTTCTATTTCTTCTTATTTTAACCCCTACCAGGCATGGTGTGTAGAAGCGATGGGATACAAAATTCTACATCCTGTATGAGCCATAAAAAGCTATGTCAAGCGTTTTCAGCGGGAATAGTTTAATGAGATAAGTCGTTCTTCTTCATTTCAAATTTTCAATACGTATATAAGGACCTAGAATTTGAAAGTCGGAAGTCCTTCATAAGTTAATTTTGAATTACAAAATACAAAACCCGGGCGAAGCCGGGCCTTTTAAGCTAGTGAAATATAAACCTCTATTTAAAGACCACTGATGGTTCTACAGTAAATTGGCCTTTCAGAGGAGTGGGCACTCAATAAAAGGACTCTAATTTTTGTACTTAAAGAGCTTTAAAATACACAAAGATTATGAATACCGTTGTTATTTTGAATAGTAAACATTGTTTAAACAGAAATCTCCGTCTATATAAAGTTTAATTTCTCGGGTCAAGCCCGTTGTGGTAAAAATTTAGGTGCTAGAACGTTATAGAGATTATATAGGATATAACCAGATGTCACTGTCGTCCACTTGCTTTACGTACAAATTAATCATTATTAATTTCCTTCATGTTAACCAATACAAACTTTTAGAAATATTTATCACATTAAAGAAATTAACTATTTTGAATATGATCTTTGTATCTCCTATGTCAGTGTACAATTCGTTGAGGAGACAGAATTATTATTATTATTTTTACATAATTTATTTTTAGTCGCTTTGACTCATGAAAGTCTAATTGCGACTGTACATTAACATAACATGGTATCAGTTAAGAATACAGAAATAATTGAATAATATTAATGGTAGTGAATTACAATAATCTTGGATGAATGATAAAAAAAAATTATTAAAGGATAGCATGGCAATACATAATTCCTAAATAAGTTAAAGGAATAGGCCTATCTATTTTATGGAGCACGAAGGTTCATTGCCGCGCTTACCTGAGCCCGCCATTCAACCCTATTCTGTGCTAACTCCATCCAACCATCCCTCGCAAATCCGACTTCCCTTAAATATATCCTAATATTGTCCTCCCACCTACGTCTAGGTCTTCCAAGGGTCTTTTCCCTTCGGGTCTACCCGTCAATATTATTTAGATATGTCTTTCCTCGTCCATATAGGCAACATGACCAGCCCATTTCATCCTCCGTGATTTAATTACCCTTACTATGTCCGGTGACGAGTACAGGTCATGAAGCTCGTCGTTATGCAATTTTCCCCAGTCCCCGTTTTCATCTCTCTTAGGCTCAAATATTTTCCTAAGCACCCTGTTTTCCAACACTCTGAGATGATGTAAAGGATAGCATGACTCAAGGTAAATTTTTTAATTTGACTGTAGGTGTTAATGTTCTTTAGAATTAATAAAATGACATTCTTTACATTTTTTATCTCTAGAATTATTGTACATTAAAAAGATATGTTTTAAGTGATCAGATAATTTGTAGAGAAATCTAAACGACATCCTAAAATTTATTCCTAAACAGCAAATAGGAGTTTAATTATCGAGGCCTATTACTAGGGTCTGTCTTACTACCATAACAGTGAAAACCTAATCCCTGCGCCCAGAAACTACGCACGCTAGCATATTCAACCCCTTGTATCCCTCAGTGATTCAGAGAACTACTTTTTTTTTACTGGATGTGTGAGTCGGGAGAAAAACACTACATTTTCTTGGGAACTGCAAGGAATTTTTCTACTGAAGACGAAACATTCCTTACTATTTAACCACGTCATAAATGCGTCATGTACTGTACATTCCGAGCTAAAAGTTTAATACGAACTGAAAATAAATGCTAGAATTTATAATAAAAAATAACTTATTTTGAACTTGAGAGGAAAAACAAGCAAAAGGGCAATATTAGGCTCTACGTAAAAATAGTCGGCCGCGGTGGTCTAGAGGTAGCGTGCCCGCCTCTAGATCCGCAGGGCGCGGGATCAAATCCGGCCACGGTCGATGGATTTTTCAGGACGTAAAAATCCTGGGCACGGAGTCCTCCGGGAGGGACTTTAAGCTGGGGGTCCCGTGTCGTAGATTTACGGCACGTAAAAGAACTCCAAGCCCAAATCAGAGCCTCGGCCCTTTCACGTCCAAGTTTCCAGAAGGGGGTTGCGAGTCGATGGGCTTACCACCTGTCCCTCTACCCTCTCTCGGAAAATAAGCATATCAAAATTAGTATAGGTAATGAAACCTCCATTGGAGGCCCCTTCGCCCCACCTGGGGATCAGGGGGTACCAGATACAGATACAGAAAGTAAAAATAGCTGTTTTAGGTCCTATAAAAGTATCAGTTTTAGGCATAGTCACTTATGAAACATACATATACAAGTTTTCGTCCATATATCACTTAAGGATTAAAATAGGTTTTTACCTAAAATCCGAAGTCTTACTGTACGCCACTGATACCAGGTATCATGCATACCGCACACCAGTGCGGTGAGGATGAAGAACAAGGCAATGAGAGCTCTCATATAAAACAAGAGCGCGGCAACTGGACTGTGGAGAACAAAACAGCCCCTGTTTTATTGGCAGTTGTATCTTTTATAGCTTCTCCCCTCTCTCCGTTTACGCATCTGTTTTGTTAACAAAGGAATTACTACACGAGAGAAAGCGAGGGAAATTCTAATTTGAGAAAGTACGGTTTCACCAGACACTCATCTCTATATTTTTCTTTTGTTCTTCTATTTATTCCTTACAGTTTGTTCATTAATGGTTTGTAAAATTACTTCTTTATATAGATTTTAACTGTTTCTGAAGCTGTTAGCAGGCATTCAACATCTCGTTTTCATAGATACTTTTAGCAAATGTTACTAGGCGATAAACGTGGAGAGTTTGCTTCACAAAAGAAAAACAACATATGAGGAGTATCGGTTCAAAACGCGTTAAGTCCACCTCCGATCGTAATGTAGTTTTTTATTGGTTCGCATTCTCTGAGGTGTTCTGCATGATACTACACAACGTTTTTGTTCCAAATCGCAACCTTTCCCCGTTAAAATTGAGCCTGAAATATGGGGTTCGATGCAAAACGCGTTCAGTCCAGAACTTGGTTCGGTGCAAATTACGTTGAGTCCACATTTTAGACGCGATCACGTGAGAAACAGGTGGTGCGTTGAACTTTACGACGTCTATTTTTTGCAGGTGTTCTTCTAATGAAAGGGGTATTCACCAGACGCCGAAACAGATGTCATTAGCTGTCAATAATAAAAGAAGAGAAGCATAGATTTTCCATGATTTAACATGCTTGAAAAACAGAAATTTTTTAAATGTTGACAATTTGGCCCTTCGGCAATAGTTCACTTTGTACTAGCGCGAAAAGATGTGATTGTAATTCTTAAGTAAAATACTAAGTTTCATCTTTTTAAATGATTATTATTAAAGTGTTGGGTCAAAGCGCGTTAAGTCCATTATTTTTCGAAACTTTAACTATCAATAAAAGATGTAAATGAAAAGAATGATTTGACACACCCAATACATGTAACTATATATTAATTACTGATTCTGATCAGAAAAAAAATATTGCAAATTCGTTTGATAGTTTGGCCACAAACAGTTTTTCGTCATTCCTGAAAAATCATTATTTGTGGACTAAACGCGTTTAGAATCGACGTTCCTCATATGTTCCCGTAATAGGCTATTGCGTTTGTATAGAGCGGTCGGATTCTTCTCCCGAGCACGGTCAAGCTGCGATAGCGGCCAGTTCGGATCCCACGCACCCGGTAGGAGGAAGGAATCTGTTTATTAAGTGCCAGAATGGTACTTCGTAAGATTGTGTGGGGGACGGGAAAATGTCTGTCCGTCCGTGTGTTTTTTTCGCGCGATAACTCAAATAGGCTTTATCGGAGTTTCATGAAACTTGGTACACGCATTTATAACTCCACGGGAAGAAGCCTATTGATATTGGACCAAATCGGTTGACCGGCACCGGAGCAAAGCCAAATTTAGTGCCTATTTTAATGGTAACATATAAGAAAGAATTTATCAAATACAAATTAGTTATCATGACAAGCCTATCAACACTAAAACTTTAATATGATCACCAAGGCAAGAGTTTGGTGGCTATCAATTAGCCTTCTTCAGCCTGGCGGTGCTCAGAAGTTGTTAATGCTTTTGTGCAGTCATATTTACATTTGTTACTAAGAATGTATCATGTTCAACCAGTTGCATGGTAGAGCCTACTTACTTCCTGAACACAGATCTTAATTTTTTATAATGTACTGTACTTGTGCGGTAGGTTGTGCGGTAATGAGTGCGGTAATATATTAATATATTTCAGTGTTCAGTAGTTATGAATTAAAATACAAAAAAGTGCACAGAGCTGCGACAAAGTTTTAGTGATAACTGAACGATAAAATGATGACAATAGACACTTGTTATTGGTTGAATTTCCACATATTCATACAGTGGAATTGTCAGTGATTGCTGAGCTAAATAGATGTAAAAAATTAAATTGTTAAATTAATTTATATCAATATGAAAATCTACTTCGAAATTAATTTACTTGTATAATTTTCGATACACGATGATTATTTATATCAATTTAATTATATTAATTGAGATGTTAGCTGAAAATGGTATGTATATACACTATTGAAGATGAATGTTATATTTCAGAAAGTGATTCGTATGTGTTGGTTGTTATGGGGACTGAATATTTGTCCTGTTAAAGTCGCCACAAACTGGGGGGCCTTGGTTCCGGTCTTCCATAAAGGCTTGTATATGATGATTTTACTTACGGCACTTGTGCTTTTTGTAATTTTTACCGCAAGGAGATTTCTTTTGTTTTCATAGCAACCAGATTGCGTGCGGGAATGTCAAGTTACGATCCACGGCAACAAAATTCGTAAGTACCGCTAATTAGTTACGTCGTGCAAAAAATTACATTTCAGAATAGGATATAGAAAAATAGTACAGTCTGTTTTACTATTAATATCTCGAATAATTTAACTAGGCAAATGTCGAGGACATAATTCCAACGCCTCCTGTAGAAGGGAAGCCGCGCAATTTTTCATGGGAGACGAACGGACTACGTCACTGTCAATTTCATTAAATACAACACTTGCATATTTATTCAGACTGACATCCCTCACTCCTCTGGTTAATTGTAAACAATTTGTAACAGACCGCATGCACTGGGGCGGTGCAGCACAATCAATACAATTACTAAATACATTCAAAATTAATGTTGTAAAAACAGAGGACAGTCTCTCTCGGGATTTGAAGTTGCTGCAGCGATCAAGCGATGACGGACGGCCGTGCCCTAATTACCACGGCCTCCTGTCGTGTGTGAACTCTGTTAACATTTAAACTTTAATTCTGCGTGGAAGGGAAATGTCACTTACTTTATACAGGGGTAGACATGTGCTTCTTCATTATATATTTCACTCTCCGACATAGGTTTGCAGTTAAAGATGATTTTTTTTTCTACAATATTTTTGAAGTGATACTTCTTTAGCCGCGGTAGGAGTAAATCGATAGCTAACCCAAACTTGCGTTACGGACAAAATCGTCACGAAATTAGTGGGGCTGTGACGGAACGGACTGCACAGAAAGCAATCAATTCTATGATTATGCTTATCTAAAATTTAAAAAATCCAAAAAACCAAAACTAAAAAGTCTAAAATTAAAAATTAAAATAACCAAAATTAAAAAATTCAAAGATCCAAAATTAAAATATCCAAAAATCTAAAATTTAAAATATCAAATAATCCAAAATCTTAAAAATCTAAAAATCAAAACAAAAAGAATCTAATAATCCAAAATTAAAAAATTGAAAATCCGAAATTAAAATTAAAACAAGTTTCAATTCTGTCGCGTGGCGTTCCACGCACACTTTTTTTTTCCATCCATTTCCTGTTCATGCCATCATGGCAGAAAGTAGAATTTCTAGTATCCAGTGCTGGCAACCTAACTTACCGCACAGTGCCATGAAAAAAGTCTCTCCTCAGCTCTGGTTATGTTCGCCATCCAGGCAAGCAGGGTTCATTTGTGTGTAAACTTTATTCTCTATTTCTCTATTCTATTTTTTATTTATGTAGGCTGCGCTACAAACCGGAAGTTCGCTGGTTCGATTCCCGATGAGTTCGTTGGAGTTTTTCATTTGGACTAATCCCTCGGGTGGCACTATGGCCTTGGGGTCGACTCAACCTCTAACAGAAATGAGTACCAGGAGCGATCCTGGGGATAAAGGCGGTCGGTGCGTAAGGGTGACTACCTTGCCAACTTCATGTGCCGAATGTCTCAAATCTGGGAGCCTCAACCTCCTGGAACCCTCTGGGCCTCCATGGGCTGTTTAGGGAACACTTACTTTACTTTTTACTTAGGGCTACATACTTACCTACTCAATGGCAATAGACAGTTCCTAAGCAAGTTAAAGGAATATTATCTATTTTATGGAACCCGAAGTTTCATTAGCCTACTTTTTACATGAATAAAATAATGTGACTTAAAAGTAAAAAAATAATAATAATAATAATAATAATAATAATAATAATAATAACTTTTTTTTTTTTAGAATTAATAGAAGAGACACCTAAGATTGAAAATTTAGAATCGGTGTACAAATTTGTACACTTTACAAATTGATTTACCGTACAAATTGATGTACAAAGTTGTTAAGTTCACCCATGCCCTCTACCGTAGAATTGCTGAGAATTCTTCTGCGATTTAAATGGAATTTAGACCAAGATGAGAACAATATTTCCCTCGGCAAAAATGCAAATATTTCTCTCTCTGGTATGAAGGATATGACAGCCGGGAAGAACGCTTTTGTAGTGAAAGAATTCGTTTGATGATTTTTTCAAGACAACATGGAGCGGCAAAATAAAGTTAGAGTTAAAATGTCACTTTTGTGGGCGTGGGAAGATGTTCAGATGTCAATGTCATACGCAGGCTTTGGCTGGCTAGCATTTTCAGATTCCTACTTCAAAGGAGGCCATGAGTGACAGCGCATATCTGAAGCCTGTACATGCATTCAATGGATTCAATATACAAGTTTTAAATCAATTCCAGGGAAGACAATTTCAATAAAAATCAGGTAAACTGATGTAACAAAGTGCCAGAATGCTTTTGTTTAATCAGTTATAATTGCAGTTATGATATAGCCTATGCAGAAAACAAAAAAAGTTAATTTCCTAGTTAAGATCTAGATTGATTCATTAAGCAAAGATTACGGAAGAACAAGGATCTATTTTTTTAATAAATCAGAGTAAAACCTTTCAGCAACAGCAGAACTATACAAATTTGTGATATCTTGACAATCGCACACTCATATAAAAATACAAGTATATATATATATCAAATTGGCCGGCTACGGGAATTGAACCTTGGACCTCCAGAATGCGAGTCCAAGATATTACCATCTCGGCCACCTCACTCGGTCTAACGGTCTACTGTACTCTGATAAGCGTATGTGAAAAAATAGTGTTATATGTCATAGCTAACTGTGTTCCAACTTCCAAAGCCGTATTCCAATACTCTAAACCAATGTTGTCATTATGACTGATTTGCATTTGATAAATTCTTTGTAATATATTACCATAAAATTGGCACTAATTGGGCATTACTCGAGTATCGGTCAATACTTCCCTTGATAAATTATATAATTTGTGAAAATTACACTGAATTTATCAAATCAAATTCATCTGTCAACAAACAATTGAGAAACAATACGTATTATCAGTGTTCACAGGTAGCTTTGAAACTGCATAAAACTTAAGATATAATTAATTTCTGAAATCTACATACTGGTAGGAACGAATTATATTCTAAAGAAAAAAGCGAGAGTATGATGGCATATTTTAAATAAAAATTGATGAAGCCAGCGCTGACTTTTGTAAATGTATTGTCAGTGCCTTCAGGATTCTAGACCTGCAAGTTTCGTATTTAAGCATCATTTTAACTGTGGCAAAGCCACGGGCTATTTTATAGTAGGCCTATTTTTAATTAAAGCATTCATCTATTGTGCATATTTCTCGGTCTTTATTGCCATTTTTGCAGTGCCACATTTTATGAACGTCACTAGCAGCAAATACTATAGAGGATAATACAGGACACTTTGCGATATATCGAGGGACAAAATCTTGAGCACCATCTAGCGGCTCAACCTGCTACTACTGAATACAGATGCAGTAACTAAATACAATGATATCAACCAATTTCTATTAGAGGATCCGAAGCAGCCAACCTCGGCATGTTATGTATAAGGGATATGATTTATCTATCTATCTATGGTTCAGAAAAAAATGCTGGTTTGGAAATAAATGACATAAAAAATTAAAACAAAAAAGCAACATTGAAAAAAGAGAAAGTTGTTGTTAGCAACCGCTAAGTTGAAATATTTGTGTTTTCATTGATATTTTGATAACTATTTCGGAAGTTCTGTGTTTTGTTTGCTCATTATTATTCCTATAATTACTTAAATAATGTTTTGGTCCTTAGAGTTTGGTGAAACAATAAAACATTGCAGTTTATATGTCTTTTGAATATTTTAATTTGCCCCCCAAGTTTGCAGGTTGTGCCACCAGGAGTGGTGCAAAATCTGTCCCCCATTTTAGGTAGATTTCGAAGAAAAATCTACCTATTGCAATGGATATCATGTCATGATTTTCGAAAAATTCTTTCATATCTTTACGTTTCATGCCTCCCTAAGTACGAAACCACCGCCTATCCAAAAAAAAAATTGTAATATGTATATATATAAGTTATATATATATATATATATATATATCTTTACACGCTAGCGGCCGTAATTTTGAAGATATTTTAACCAAATTTTATTATGTTATTTATAGGCCAAATAGTTCGGACAAGTTCGTTAATGAGCAAAATTGGCCCAAGGGGGTGGTCGGGGGAGGGGGTTGAAATTTTAAAACATTTATATTTCGGCTCCTATGAAGTATAGAGGGAAACTTGGTTTGAATAAATTACAGTACTCCCTACGAAGTTCACAGTGACACCAACGATTCGGGGGTTTTGGGGGTACGAGTGGGGGTGGGGGGATGGAAATTCGAAATTTTTGAAACTACGTCTTGTGGGGTATCGTTGAAAAGCTCTTGATGAGTACTCTACAAATCAATAACTAGTTTCTTGATGGTTCTCATATAAGGCGAGATTTGAATGTTTGAAAAAGTGCTCTTTCCTCTTTTTTGCAGTTATTATTGCGGGTCTGCCAAGGCTAAAGAAGAAGAGTGCTACGCAGCGACAATAAATTAAACCAAAAGCACTTCGAAATCTACCTCAGCCTGTAGGCTTGCCTAAAGGGATTTTTTCCATTGCCAAAACAGTAAGTATCCGGTATTGTCCTCTATAGTATTTGGTAGTAGTGAAAAGGTGGGGACACATTTTTGGCACTCCTATACCATCACATGATGCACAGGTTTTGTGGTGCCCCTGTGTCTAGTTATCTGCTGGTATTGTCGCATGTAGCAGCAGCAGCACAGGGACGAGGCGACTTAATTCCATGTGCTATTGTTTAATTTCGCTATAATGGCCATTAAGCGGCCCGTACTTGGCTGGCCACTACAAATCCTGCTGCAAATACATTACGCTAGCATATCCGTGTTATGATCAGACCATCAACAGCTCGTTGTGCACTGTTCCTCAGGGAGTTAAAACTTTATAATACCTTTAAAGAGATAGGAGAATCTGAAATGCGACGGCTATTCAGGGTTGCCAGATCAGAAACGTAGATCAGTCGTACCATTATCCGAAAATAGTCGTATGCTAGTTAAAACTGTCGTATGCTTTCTGATTTTTCAGTAGGCCCTATAATAAACACATTGCGTTAATAATAATAATAATAATAATAATAATAATAATAATAATAATAATAATAATAATAATATAATAATAATAATAATAATAATAATATAATAATAATAATAATAATAATAATAATAACCATAATAATAATTATTATTAATCGGTATTATGCACCTTATATATGTCATGTAATTGTTAATAAATCATCTTATTTGTAAATGATTAGGCGTGTTTCATTATCTTCCTATGTGCTAAATTTGATTAAATACAATTAAATTAAATTAACAGTAGTTGCCACAGTGTTGTAATTATTTCAAAAGCCATAGGACTGCTTTCCAATCATATTGATTTTAGCAACATGCTTACAACAAAAACCATGAGAAAACAAAAAGCTGGATACATATCAAAATTTTAAATTCGTCAGTAGATTGATTTAAAAAAATATATATAAAACGCTATGTTAAAATATAGTCGTACAAAAAGCCGTACGACCCATGATTGCGTCGTATGTCGTACAAATCTATGAAATAGTCGTATGTGTGGCAACCCTGCGGCTATTGCACCTTTTGATAGAGATGAGATGGACTGGCTTTCAATTTGAGATGTTTATACAATAATATTTTGTTTGGTAACAAATTCTACATACCTATTTAAGGACCTAGGTTTGAAAATCTAAAGTTCTTCATAAGTTAATTTCGAATGTCAAAATACCAAACCCGAACGACTCCGGACCTATTTAGGGAAATCGTGATTGCAAATTGCTTTTGGCAATAGCATTAAGTCGCTTAATTTGTACGCTTTCTCGCGTAATTTCATTGGCGAGATATTTAGGTATTTTGCTCTGCAAATAATTTATAGGTTAAAATGTAAGAAATGATACAGTTATAAAAAAACGTGTAATATTTTTCACTATATAACATTACAAAGTAGGCTTGCTGAAATATTTAAATAATCCGGTAATTATGCAAGTTTATACAAAACTTTTATCAATGAAAATGTTCTAACAAACTTCCCTGGAAGGCACGGTAGCTAAGTTGAACAACCGAAGCTATGGAGTCTTAACAGCTGTTATTCTATGCGACATGATAAGGTCTGTTGAAATGTTTATGCGAACAATAATATTTTTTACTCCCCCCGCCCGTACCATAAGTAAACCTACTCTAGAACAGGGCGGATCCATAGCCTATTGACGGGAGGGGCCGACACGAAGAAAAGTTTTCAATTACTGTGGGATTGGGATATTGAATATCCTAAAAAAAATCGGGTGTGTGGAACGCCACGCGACAGAAGTGAAACGTGGATTGTTTAATTTTTCGATTTTTCAATTTTGGATTATGGAATTTTTTTCAATTTTGGATTGTTGGATTTTTTAATCTTGGGTTTATGGATTTCTTAATTTCGAATTCTTTCATTTTTTTGTTTTTTATTTTTAAAATTCTGGATTGTTGGGTTTTTAAATTTTGGATCAATGAAATTTTTATTTTTGGAATTTTGGATTTTTTAAATTTTGGATCTGTGAATAATTATACTTTTTGGATTTTTTAATTTTGGATTTTAAAATTCTGGATCTTTGAATTTTTTTTTTATTTTTAAATTTTGGATTATGATTTTTAAATTTTGGATTTTTTTATTTTTTATTTCGGTTTTTAACTTTGGATTTTAGGATTTTTTCATTTTGGAGTTTTGGATTTTTGAATTTTGGTTTTTTAACCTTTTTAAATTTCATTGAATTGATTGTTTTCTGTGCAGTCCGTCAGAGCCCCGCTACTTTCGTGACGATTATCTTCGTAACGCAACTTTGGGTTAGCTTTCGATTTACTCCTAGCGCGCCTAAAGAAGTTTCACTACAAACATTTAAAAAGTATATTAAAAAAACGGGAGGGTCCGTGAGTCCTCCCCCGGAAAATAAAGAGTTTGTAGGTGTTCTGGGCGATTCCTCCAAATTTTCCATCGTACCCTCTTTTTGCCCAGAGTATTAGTTCTGATGAGAAATTTGTTGGTTCTACATATTATTAGCCTACATGAAAATTAAAATCAATAATCAAATATCAAAGTGTTTACCTTTAATTAAAGTAGGCTAAGTGTTTGTATGAAATAATTCACTACAAATTAATTAATCGTTTATATCATAACTAGCTTAAAAGGCCCGGCATTGCCCGGGTTTTTTATTTTGTAATTGGAAATTAACTTATGAAGGAATTTAGTTTTTTAAATTCTAGGTCCTAATATAGGTTTTTATCATTTGAAATACCAAGAACGACTTATCACACTCAAACTATTCCCTCAGAAAACGCTTGATATAGCTTTTTATGGCTCATAGAGGATGTAGAATTTTGCATCCCATCGTTTGTACAGTACACAGCAAGCCTGTGTTCAAATAAGAAGAAACAGAAATTCCGGTAACATAAAATTGTATTATCGTGGCAGAAAATTTTTATTTCTTACTCTCATGTTACCATAAAACCGTTTTGGGGATGAAATTAAACAGAAATGCAAAGTCACTTTCATACTTCTCTTCCCAAAACATATTACCTTATATTGTTTTCTCTATTTCCAGGCTAGAGAAAGTTATGTGACTGCATTATTTTCGTGTATTTCATTCTTTAATATTTATTTATAACATTATTATATTGTTAGCTTTTCTAAATTGTCAAAGTCACGTTTCATTTATTTCCAAACCCATATGAGACCAGTGGCAACAATACAGTGTTGTCATTTGGATTTGATAATTCTGTGTAAAAAAAGGGATTAAGTATTCTCAAAAACATTTAATTTTTTGCATTTAAAATCAACATTTTTCAAAATCCTTTCTTAGTGAGCACCTACATTATAAAACGAAGGTACTGTCAAAATCCCAAGTCTCTACCATTTATAGTTTAGGCTCTACGTTGATTCCTGTCAGTCAGTCAGTCAGTCATTCAATCAGTCAGTCAGGACAAAGCCTTTTATATAGAGAGAGATAATAATAAAATATAAGGAACTAGGACAACTGCTATCTTGTGGATTGTCACAGCTACATAGTAAGTCAATATTTGCAATAATAAACTTCCCTGTAACCTAATTATGTATTAACTTTAGATTAAGTTAAATTATAATAGTACTTACGATCAATTTCCAAACAATAAGATATTAGGCTAATTCCTTAATCGGAAACTCACCTGAAACAAAAGAAAGTCAAAATTATTTCATAGCAATAAATAATACAATGGATGTTGCCCGTTGCTAATGACATTTATTTGTTTTTGTATTAAATAATTTAGTAAACACCATAGCAGTTTGTCTTGCAGCAATAAATAATTATTTTTTTATTTATTTTTAAAAGGCATATATTTGCTAGGGGCAATTTGATGGGCAAGCCACTTTTTAGCTAAGGGTGTCCAAGTAGTATAAATTTAGTTACATCTTTAGTAACTGTGTGTTTTTTATTTTGTATATTCATATAGCCTATAACGCACTGTCATCCATTAAAATACTTTTTTAGTACACGCTCTCTAAAACAGTTGCTTATCGGACTGGTAACACGCCGAAAAGCTGCACTTTAAAGGACAAGTCCGCTAAAATTGCATAAAAGTGCATTCAAACTGCATTGAAAATGCAATTTTAGCGGCCTTGTCCTTTAAAGTCGTCATGGCAATCTGTAAACAAAACCCAGACGGCATTGACCAGTCACACCAACTTTAACATGGATTTACGCATATAATTGGTCATAAAACAACAAATTTAAGCCAACACGTTTCTTTATGATAATCAGAAACTTTACCAGGATTTTTCGCAAAACACTGTAGCCCACTTCATCACATGACATCACATAAGCCAACAACTTTTCACATTTTGGTTCACTTGAAAAACATTCCTTACCATGGACGAACAGCATTTAAATGCCGTAATAATAGCCTATTTCTGCCGTGAAGTTGCTGGTAGCAGCTCCAATTCAATGTTTCTGGCTTGGATTGAAATTTCCTCGGAATTATCATTTATATTTTCACAAGCTTTTCATAAAACTAGTTCGTATGCAATATTGTTTACAAACAAGGGACTCATATATTATGCATCTATACTATCACATTTGTTATTGCTACGTACGGTCATTGTTGTTTTATGATCTAGATGGCCATGACAATATAACTTAAAGAAATGACTGACTGCCTTTCATTATAATTAATTATACGGTATTTTTTGTTTTATTTCATATAATTTATAGAACTTTTAGTAAAAAATATTGTATGCACCACGTACGCAAAAACTTTAGCGGACTCATCCAGTATTTCAGCCTCGGCTTTCGCCTCGGCCGCTATACTAGATTCGTCCGCTAAAGCGTTATTTTGCGCACTTGATACATAAATAACTATTATCAATACATTACTTAAAAAACTAATTTCAAGTAACAAGTCATTTAAAACAAATCTGTGTCATTTTTTGCTATTTTACGCTATAAATTTATTAAATGAATTTATTATTTTTCATTTTTCATTATTTTATGGTCATTAAATGCCTTGCCCGGATTTGAAGGTTTTTCATCTTTTTTTCCCCCAGCTTCCTAGTTAGAACATTTTAACGTATTTTTCCGTTTCATACCCATAGCTCCAGAATACATCAATCTCATAGAACCTAAAAAGGGCTAAATAGAACTAAAGGGCCTAAAAGGAGCTAAAGACGATTTTTGCTGAAATACTACGGGTTAAAGAGGACTTTTGCAGAAAAAAACTATTTTGAAATAGGTGCAAAGGAAAATAAATATGTGAATTTGTACATTTTTAGAAAAGACGTAATAAAAATAAATTTATACAACACATTTAAATTAGCAATGTAGGCTATATGTCACTTTGTCGCTTGTCTTTGTAACTCGAAAATGTTCCGCCTCACCGTCGCAGGAATTGAAACATGAGCCATCTTAATTACTTTGAAATCTGCAATTAATCCATTGTCATTTCAAGTTGCTGACTGAAGACAGAGGGTCTGTGTCGAAATCTACTCTTATACAATTCAACGGCCCTAAATAGCGTGCTTGCTTGCCCGCTTCGTGAGACATCGGGTATACTCGGCGATGTTCGTCTCTCGCAGTCTAAACTTTCATGACGACTACAAAATTAGGAAGGAAAACCGTTTCTTTATTATATAAGGCCTAAGTGAAATGAACACAATGAACAAATATTCTAATTTTATTTTTACTTACAATTTTCACAGCTCTGAACCACAAACATTTTTAATAATATACCAGTGTAAATTTCTTAAAAATCCTGGAGTCAATGAATAATGGCGGGCGAAGCCGGGGGCACCAGCAGTAAAATATTGATGATTTAACTCTTGAAATATCGCTGATAATAATAATCCAAATCCATCACTCCTTCTCTTGAAAAATTATATAATTTCTGAAAATTACACTGAATTTATCAAATACAATTCACATCTCATTCATCTGTCAACAAACAGTTGAAAATCGATACGTATTATCCACCGCCGTCTCGAGAATTACGCACGAGAATTAGCCTATACAGTTTAGAAGGCAGTGGTTCACAGTTATCTTTGGAACTGCATAATCCAATCTGATATCGTTTTCCCAGGTGGCAATTTCTAATCGTGGAATGTACTCTAAAGCCGGAATTTTAGCTGTTTCATTAATTATTAATGGTTTAGTTTAAGAATGATTCGCGTGCAAGTGTTAATAAATATAATGCTTTAATAATTATTATACTATTAATTTCTAATTTTTCAATTAATCATCGTGGGCGAAGCCGCGGGCACATCCTTGTTATAATACAATTTTCGCAGTTAATATTAGCGTTTTATTAAGACGGCTAAAATAGTTTGTTTAAAACCTAAAAGGGGCTATTTCACGAAAATAAAAAGCTAAAATACCTTTTATAAAAATCTAAAAATCAGAGCCCTAATTACGGGGTGCGCGGGCAAAGAGAGTTAAGTCCACTTTCTTGTTACTGAGAATTAGAGTGACTTAACACACTATACCAGCCCAACATAGCTTTAGAGATGGATAAACCTATGAGGCACACATCCATAACTACCGTACAATTTTGAATAAGACTTACTGGACTTAACACAAATGTAGAGAACATTTTTATCTATAACTTAACTCTATGAACATATCTCAATTTTTTAAGATGGTGGACTTAACTCTCTTTGCCCGCGCACTCAGGAATTTATTACTTAGTAAATTATTATAACAAGAAGACAGACAAATACAATTCAGAAAGTAATACATACAATGAAAACATTAGTATGATAAAGACACAATAACATTAGACATGAAAAACCAATATGGAAATTCCAATACTGAAGTTCTCCTGTCCCGTGTATAATTCTATTAAGGCGCACAAAGTTTCCAAGCCACAAGATACCAACGCCTGTACTACATGGCAGTTATTTATGCAAGCCAGTGCTGCCAATCTTGCTCCAAGCAAACATGACTCACCGAGGAGAGAGTTAAACAAAAGAAGCGAGTGGCCGGACTGTATAAACAAATTAATAAAGTTAGGCAGAGAGAGAGAGAGAGAGAGTGAGAGAGGAAACACTAATTCCTTACTAGAATTTCCCGCAGCAGAGTTTATGGAAATGACCGTGGGGTATGTCTAGCTTTATGGCTGGCTTGTCTTCAGACCAGACAATAACACTAGCCACAGTACCGGAAGCCTATTAAAAGCGTGGACAACCTGCATCATGACACAGGATGTCGCTCAAATTCCTCTCCAATCTGGCTTCAAACCAGGCATGAGTATCGACTGTGCATCAAGTTCATTCCGCTTGTGGTAGATAAACTGATGTAACAAAACGCCAGAATGTCTTTGTTTATTCAGTGATAATTGCAATTACGAAATGCAGAAAATAAGTTATTTTTGTAATCGATTTCCGAGTTAAACTCCAGATCGATTCATTAAGCAGGGCTTGCGGAAGAACAAAGGTCTAAATTTTGATAAGCATATGTGAAGGAATATGTGGGTAGGGTTATTTGTCAAAGCTGACTGTATTGCAACTTTCAAAGCCGTATATGAACACCGTAAAACAATACGTTGCCATGAGAACTGATTTGTATTTGATAAATTCTAATATATTACCATAAAATAGGCACTAAAACCTGTATCCGTCAAACAATTTGGTCCAAAATCAATAGGCTCCTTACCACGGACGTTATAAATGCGTATACCTTTCTTTCTTTCTTTCTTTGTCGTAGTTTACCTCTTCCTTTTGGGATTTAAGCGACCCAAGCCGCCCGGGCATTATAGGGCCGCGACCTGTCGGGAGAGGGATTATTTTTGGATCACATACATACTTTTTTGACCAGACAAGGACATGGAGGGCCTCCCCGGATGAGTGATCAGCCCAATGCCGGGGCCACCTCCAAGATAACACGAACACATATGACGATACGCACCATTCACACACACACACTCACTCAGAACAAGGCGATGATGGGATGAAGATGATAATGACGGCCAGATGATATCCGGGGACCACAAGGGCCTAAAGTTACCTGACATTTGTCTCACACATGGGGGAAAACCCCAGAAAAACCTCACCTAGGTAACTTGTCCCGACCAGGAATCTAACCCGGGCCCGCTGCGTGAGAGGATTGAACGCATCCCCTGAACCACAGCGGTGGACTAAATGCGTATACCAAGTTTTAAAAAAATCCGATTTGAGTTATCGCACGTACAGACACATGGACAGACAGACAGATGGACAGATATTTTTCCACCCCCACACAATCTCATAAAGCACCATTCTGGCACTTAATAACATAAAATAAATACGTTGAAACGTCCACTGTACATAATTAGTCTTCTGTTGAACGTGAACGATCTTTAGTTAATATTATAGGAGAAAAATTCCTCCGACACTGGGACTTAAACCCAGGACCTTTGGCTATTCGCGCCAATGCTCTACTAACTGAGCTAAGACGGAGTTCAATTCACAGCGCCAGATGGAACCTCATGTAGTGTCCAACAGAGACAATAATCTGTGTTTCATGACTGCTTATCAGGGCCCGGATTCTGATGACCTAAAATAGCTTGAAAAATGACCTATAAAATGACCCTAAATTTTAAAGAAAATCACTTAATAATTATAAAAAAGACCTAAAAACTGATATTTTATTTATAAAAAATTATTATTGTACACACAAAGTTACAGACCAGTTTGTACATAATTAGAAAAACTGTAAATAACTTACTGTAATGTTGTGAATGTTCTTTTCTCACGGAAATTTATACTGGCACTGAGGCACTGGTGAGTCAATATTCGGCACATCCTTTTGTGGTCTGCCGGATTATATTGTTGTTTATTGAGGGTAAACAGTAGTTTGCACTCTCAAATCCAAGCATGTGGCAGATTAGGTGCCAAGTCAATTTAATAATAGTAGTAATATAATAAAACAAATTTGGCGTTTCTTTGATTCTCACTTCCGACTGAGACATGTCAACACTTTAACGCCGATTTTTTCCTTCTTACATTGAACAAACAAACTCTTCAAAGACAGCACCGCTAGCGACGAAAAAAGTTAATACACTCAATGTAAATGTATGAAAATGACTAAATAAGGAAGCAAATGACACGAAAATGACTAAATAATGACCTAAAATTAAAATAAATGCCCTAAAAATATAAAATTGCATAAAATAACAAAAAACTACCTAATAAAAATGCATTGCTGTAATCTAGAGGCCATGATTAGGATTTATTCACAAGTTGGCAATGTCTGTGCAGCATCAATAAAAAGATCACATGTCATTAGAATCCGGGTCCTGCTGCTTATATATAGGGACCGGATTCTTAGGTTTTTACCTATTTTTTTCCTTACTTCCAAAACAAAAAGCGCACATATACTTTTTCGAATCATGTCCATAGGATTCACCCACATTAATTCTGTGGCACCTAAAAATACCTAAATCGGGTATAAAAACCTAAATATACCTAAACGGGACATAAAACCTAAAATATCTAATTTAGGCTACTTTTTTTTGTCTTTTTTGTTTGTCAGTTGAGAAATCGACATTTTGCGGAGAGACAATAATTTTTGTCGGGTTGAAATTAACCATCAGCGTTTCGTTCAACCCATTGTCGTCCAGGATGGACAGTATCAAGAGAGGAAGTGTAAGAGTACCGGTGTATTCCTTTTAAAATATTCGTACGAACAACCATTGTTGCCGTGTCTGAACAAGGATATAGACTTCTGTGTTTTAAAGCGCTTGTTTGCCTTTATTACTGCCCTGTTATTCATATTGAGAGGTCCACTGTGAGTTTTAAGAAGACGTGTTAATTATGCCGAAACAAATGAAATCGATTTATTACGGCAATGGATTGGCGACGACCTGAATTTCACGACAGTAATATTTTGGCAAACCTGCCAGAAACACATATCAATCTTTAGTTACTTCACACAATTCTTGAGCTAATTCATATGGAGGAAGTCAGCGTAATTCTAGCGTTGTGGCTATCTAAACAGAGGCGCCGAAACGCTCCAAGGCAGCCGGAGAACAAGACAAACATGAAAGTGAAAAATCGAGGGCGGAGGAGGAGGAGGGGGCGAGATACTTCCCTGCACGGCTCAAAGGATTAATTTTCTCGCATGGTCATCACAAGACACATTTCCTGTAGTGCACTTGAACAATTTGCAACCTCCAAAGCGAGCATAAACTAAATTGGGGGTGTGTGTTGTACGCTAACTTCTGTACAGGGTACGTTTAACGCAACTCTTGTATAATGACGTCATTATGCATGCAAGTACCCCCTCAACATTCCACTTCACGCATTCAACCACTTTGCTATCCCCAACTATACGCATATTCATATGCGGCGATATTAATATCAACACTACCCGTAGAGATAATAATAATAACAATGATAATAATAATAACAATAATAATAATTTTTGTAAACAGAGATAACAATAAGTGGTTTAAAAATACCTGTGATCAAAATTTGAAAACTTTAAAATTGTACATTGATAAATTTCATTTTGTTCCTCTAGTGCTGATAATACGTTTTTAATTATGAATTATTTTCCACCTTCAAGCACTAGTAGCACAGTAGCTCTCCTGCTCATGCAATGAACACTTCACCATAAACAAGTCCAAATATAACTTGTTTGGGACTGAAGATGATGCAAAACCAGGCATCGAAATGCATCTCCATGTAAAATACATTGATATTGTGTAATGACTGCTGACAGAAGAATCCTAGAAAATCCACACTACGAATCTACATATATACCGTACCATTGTGTTATCAACTCATAAAAAACAGTGTACACATAGGCCTAGTCAAGATAAATGAAAAAAAAAACATTTTTATTAATGAGAATGATAATGGAAGAATAGACTCTTGTACTTTTTTAACTATTGACGATACCATACCATTGTGTTATCAACTCATAAAAAACAGTGTACACATAGTTATTAAGATAAATGAAAAAACATTTTTATTAATGAGAATGATAACGAAAAAATAGACTCTTGTACATTTTTTAACTATTGACGATAATTTTAATATCATAAAAAACAGTGTACATATTATATTCTTGTACATTTTTAACCACTGGCAATACACCTGATTAATTTTAATATTGTGACTGTTGGTAGAAGAATACTTTTGTACATAGATTTTAACCTGACGTTTCTTCTTCAACATATGCTTAATAGATTTTATTGTGTATTTATTATAATAAAATAAAATAAACAGGTACAAAAAACTGTCTAGAAATTCTCCGTCAGCACCCTATTATTGCAATATCAATATAAAATACTAGTGCTTGAAGGTGGAAAAGAATTAATAATTAAAAACGTTTAAAATTCTAGTTATTAAGATATGCTCCAATGTCATTTTCTTTATGTAAATCTTTCTTTTAACCTATTATAGGCCATAATTAATGAATTTCATACAGTTTGTGGTAAAGTAAGATATGGTAAACAAGTTATACCACAAAGCATATTAAAATGCAGAAATTATTTTATACGAGGGTAACTACTATCTTAAAATAGAAGAAAGAGAGTTAAAACATCCAAAATGAAAATTACCTAGTATTATAATATATATCAAATGTCAACAGTTAAATACACAATTGTTATATTAAAATTCCCCGTGGTTGGGTTTATTGCCATGCGGTGGAGTTATATGAATAAGTAAATTATATCCTTAATTTTGCAGGTTATGATTAGGGCCCTGATTTTTTTGTGAAATAAAATGGCTGATTTCGATGTTAACTTCCTTCTATTTCGGTGGGTATTTCGTGAAATAAATTACTTATACTACATTGGGAACTTGGCGCAATAATAAACTTTGCTTCTTTATTTACAAGAACTAACACCCCCCCCCCCTCATTTCTATATTCTTCTGCCCTTATATGAACTGAAGTAACTTTCGATTTAGACATGATTATAGAGTTAATGTTAAAAAATAATGACGAGAAATATTATCGTAATTTCTACTAAACACCATCAGATAGCCATTTGCAAACAGAAGTGCCAACTATACCACTGTGGATAAAAGACGAAATCTGTTGAATACAAGTAATAAACATTGTACACTCTTCTGCTGTAATCGACCATAGGCATCGATCGCTAACTTGGCAAAGACATGGTACGAAAGGAGTGTACTCAACAGTACAAACCAGGTCACAGACCATCTTTGCGTAAATTCTGCAATCTTTGTAAACGATCACAAATATCGATATATCGGTAAATCTCCGACAGCCACAGAAACAGCAGAGAAAGAGCATGCTGCTAAGAAATAAAAAATACTGTACATCAAAACACAATATTGTGATTTTAAGGCACATTTTCGTGCTCATTTCTCACTTTTCTGACAGAAGGGGCATATTTCGCGCTTATAGACACATTTCGCGGAATCGAGTAAATTTCGCGATATTTCGTGGATTCAATTTCGTTCATATTGGTATTTTAAGCATATAAAAGTTAAATAAAGCTAAAGGGAGGTTGTTTTATAAAATTTCGCGCTTATCGTTGTTACCAAAAAATACGGCCCCTAGTTATGATACAAGGCAGATTGCTTTCTTTCTTTATAAAATTGATGGCAAAAATATTTGTTATCAACTGCTTTAAAAGACAGATTAAAAATAACACATTCAAACACAATTTAAAATTAATATTACCCTTGGTCAATAGGTTGCTATTATATGGCCTCGTCACTTACACGTATTCACTGGTTTACACATTTGCTCATATGTACAATGCTGAATCCTGAGGATAAACTTGTAGGTACACCACTCGTAGTTTTAACTTTTCTAACATATGGAGTAGTTCATCAACGTATCAAATTGGATTTCTGCAAATATAGTTGTTTAGTTTAGTTTAGTTTAGTTTAGTTTCATCCTTCTATCTCTCTCTCTATATATATATATATAAAAGGCTTTGTCCTGACTGACTGAATGAATGACTGACTGACTGATTGACTGAATGACAGGAATCAACGTACAGCCTAAACTATAACAGGTAGAGACTTGGAATTTTGAAAGTACCTTCTTTTTATAATGTAGGTGCTCATTAAGAAAGGATTTTGAAAAATTCTGATTCTAAATGCCAAAAATTAAATGTTTTTGAAAATACTTAATCCCTTTTTACATAGAATTATCAATTCCAAATCACAGAATATATTGTTGCCAAATGGTATCAGGTGGGCTTGGAAGAAACAAATGAAATGCACTTTTGACAAATAAGAGAAGTTATCAAAATAATTCATGTTATAAATAAATATTACAGAATGAAATCCACTAAAATAATGGAATCACATAACTTTCTCTACCCTGGACATAGAGAAAACAAAACGAGGTATGGTAATGTGTATATTATTATATTATATCGCAGGTTTTTGGAGAGAAAAGTATGAAGGCTTTATGGTAACATAAGAGTGGAAAATTTCCCGCCTCGATATTACAATTTTATGTTACAGGAATTTCTGTTTCTTCTTATTTAAACCTCTACCAGGCTTGCTGTGCACTGTACAAGCGATGGGATGCAAAATTCTAGATCCTCGATGAGCCATAAAAAACTATATCAAGCGTTTTCTGAGGGAATAGTTTGAGTGTAATAAGTCGTTCTTCCTATTTCAAATTATAAATGCCTATATAAGGACCTAGAATTTAAAATTGAAAATCCTTCATAAGCTAATTTCCAATTACAAAATACAAAACCCGGGCGACGCCGGGTCTTTTAAGCTAGTCTTACATAAGATAATGGACACGTCAATACAAATGTAAATAGAAATACAAAATTTCTAAAGTACAAAATACAGAATTACAAAGCAAAGTGTAACATAACATATTGTAGTATGACAAACAAACAAACAAACAAACAAACATACTTGGCCTATTCTTGAAATACAATTTCAGTATATAAGAAAATGAAGCAAATTAGGTTTCTAGAAACTCTTCTGTAGAATAAAAACATTTTTCAATTAAAAATTTGTGAAGACTTTCTTTAAAAGTTTTATCTGTGCGCTGTTCTTTTATGTAAAGTGGAAGTTTATTATACATTTTTATATCATTATAGGTAAAGGAGCGTTTATATAATGCAGTGTTATGACTAACTGTTGATAGATTTGAGCTTCCTCTTGTATCATCCTGATGCGTTTCTGAGTATGTCTTAAATTTTTTTATGGATGCTTTAGTATGTAAAAGAATATTATATATATATATATATATATATATATATATATATATATATAAACATGGGAGAGTCATAATTTTATGTTCTATAAAATAAGTTCTGCAGCTCACATGGGTTGGTTGATTGACCATTGTCCTTATAGCTCTCTTTTGCATTTTGAATATTTTATTTGACTCCTTTGAACTGTCCCAGAAAATGACACCATAATTTAAAAGAGTACTGGATATGCATTTCGGCATTGCTATTTATGCCATCTTCAGTCCTCCTTAAATTCCGTTTGGTATACTTGAAAACATCCAGCATCAGTGAGCGACGCCTGGTCTTTTAAGCTAGTATTTTATATATTTGTGAATAAACTCTTATCATACAAAATACCCAACTCATAACTGACCTTTTCGCTGCTTTCTGACGTATAAATACATCACATCAAAACATTGTTTGAAACCAATACATCAGACTAACATAGTAATGATTTACGTGAAATATCAGGATTTTTATCTGCATGTTACGGATATCACACATGGAACCCAGACAGTCCACATAAATTTTTCTGATTGATTTTAAACTTAGAGCCCACTGATGGTTGTACTTGACGGCTTCTTATAAAAAGCAAACAAATTCATGTCTGAAAGGGTGAATGTACATTACCGGTACTTCTTCGTTTTCGTTATGAAAGAGATGGAAATCCTTTTACGATGCCTGCCTTAAATTAAGGGTGCCAATAAGACAGCCAAAATAATTCTAATAGGCTATATATTTTTTAAGTTGACATTTTTTTACCTAACTTAACGATGTTAATCTTTATTTAATACTAGCAGGTGCCCTCAGTTTCGCCCGCAATTATTTACTCATTGTTTAATCATTATTTACAAAAATAAAATTAAAACAATACATTTATTCACATTGATTTCGTTTTTACATAATTTTATTCTTAATTATATTGTTTAACGCTAAAAATACAAATAATTAAACGAACAAAATGAATCTTATGTTGCCATAGGGGCATACAAATTTGAAATGAAACTATTAAAATGAACCATACATTCATGAATCTTACCCAAATCATGCACAAACAATTTTATTATAACGATTGATAATTTTAAAAAACTAAAATATGATGTGAAAGTCACATAACTTCCTCTGCCCAAATAAAAGTTCGAAGCATTTACGCCAATTATGCTATAAATATCTTATAGCCCCGTCTTTGAATGTTGCGACTAAAAACGCAGGCTATGGGAAAAAAACAAGTGACTGCAAACGTTTATTGAACTTTCCGCTGTTAAGAATAATTTCCGAAATTTATCAAATATTCCCCCAGATATTTCTTTACTGT
The DNA here is from genome assembly GCA_964059195.1 of Ectobius pallidus. NCBI lineage: Eukaryota > Metazoa > Arthropoda > Insecta > Blattodea > Ectobiidae > Ectobius > Ectobius pallidus. Next base: position 15,842,306 of record CAXKWD010000003.1, read on the forward strand.
AAGCAGGGCCAACAGTACATTTTTCTCACTTCACGTGCTTAAAATAGAATAAAATGCCTTAAATGTCCGCGTATTGAGTTGTTCACCAGGCAAGTTGGTAGGTTACAACCACCCTTCAGAGAATGTTTTTGAAATGGTGTAAGCAATCCATGTACAAAATTTAAAGGAAATTGTTAGAGCCGTTTATGAGAAAATAGCAAAAAGCAAAATATTCTTCATGTAAAGTCCCCTTAAATATAAGAAAAGGTTGTCGCCAATCTTCACAGCCTCAGAAGGTACCTAACCCAAATAAAAAATTTTGTTTTCGTACGATTTACAAGAAGCCGTATTGCAAAAAGCACGTATTCACAGTGGGTTGCTTATAACTACCCTTCAGAAAAGTTGTTCGAAAAAATGTTTCAAATAAACGTTTTAGCTCTTGGTATAAGCAATCCATGCGCAAAATTGAAAGAAAATCGTTAGAGCTCTTTTCGAGAAAATCGTGAAAAACGAAAATTTCTTCATGTAAAGTCCCCTTAAAAATAAGGGAAATTTGTCGCCAATCTTCGAATCACATCTTCAGAAGGCACCTGACCCAAATACGAAATTTTGTTTTCATACGATTCTCCGTTTCGGAGCTAGCCTGTTCACAGATATTCCACACAGACAGAGACACGCACACACACACGGACACACAGACATGTTTCCAAAAATACAGGGGGCCTTGAAACGTGTATATATGCTAAAAACTCAACTTCGAATTTTAGGGTCGAAAACAATACTTCCTCTACCTATAGTACCTATGGTACGGGCAGAGGAAGTAAAAAGAAATCAGATCTCTGTGAACCGTAAACAAATGAATCAGGATAGCAACCGAGCAAGGCCATCTTGAATTAATTTCACAATTGAATGTTGTCTTGCTAACAAGAGCGTTTTCCATAGCAATCGATTTGCTCGTGTGTTTCTTAAGGAAGGTATTTTGTCCCCTCGAAAAAATTTGATTTTTGGCTCTAAATATCAAAATTTTGCAAAATCCTTTCTTAGTGTGCACTTGCATTATGAAACGAAGGCCACAACAGTCAAAATTCCAAGTCTCTACCTATTACAGTTTAGGTTCTACTTTGATTCTGTCAGTCAGTCAGATAGGGCAATGCCCCTTAAGTATATATATATATATATATATACGTTACTTTTTCTTGGCTCAACATGTGTTTTGTTTTATTTTTATTTTTTTTCTGAAATGCACATCAAAGTTGGATTTTTAGCTTTTTATCATCATCAATTGGAATTGTTTACGAATGATGTCCGTATAAGGGTAAAGTTCATGAATCTATGGCTCGATTTAATACCGGGAGACCCAATGAACTATAGCAACAAGATTGCGTGCGGGAATGTCAACTTACGATCCACGCCAACAATATTCGTAAGTACCACTAATTAGTTAAGTAAAAAGTAATTTACTCTGTATATATGCTTCATATATATATATATATATATATATATATATATATATATATATATGCTTTATATCCCTAAGGATTTTACAAAATATAAAATAAAATGTCACTTTTTACTCTTGTATCATAAATATTATATAAATTCTAGGAACATCATAATGGCATTACCTGCACAGAAAGATATGACAGTCTTCGCTGCCATTGAACAATGAAAGCTCACAGAATTCGCCGTTAAATAAGCTGCTCTTTAAATACATAACCTAGTAACATTTTATCACACAATGGAACAGTGATATTAAAATAGACTTTTTGTTCTCTCCCGTGAAGCAGGTTCAGAACTTCATTACCGACAACAAGAGAAGCATTTCCAATGCCCTCTATTACCCCTTTTCATTTGCTGCTGATGCATGACCTGCCTCAACACACAAGTTCGTATCTGGGTTACTTCAATATTTATGGGTTCTTGTAAATGTCACGGCTAATCCTACGCCATCTGTGAACTTGACTGGGTTAAGATAGACATGTAAAATAACTAGCAGGTGGCCGCGGCTTCACCCGTGATTATTTATTCAACTCCTAAGTGTTTTATTTAAATAATTTAATATACATTTAATTAGAATATTAAATTTATTAACAAAAACATCGTTTTTACATAAATTTAATAAAATATCTTTAATTATATTATTTAGCATACTTAATATAAATAATAAAAACGAATAAATCGGATCTTGTGCTGCCATGGGCATAAAGATTCGAAAATGTTAGACCTACAACGAAACACAGATTAACGAAAGCCTTACACCCAAATCGACCGCCGGAGTGGTCTTGTGGTTAGCGGCGCTGACTACAGATCCGTCAGCCCTGGGATTTTTCTGAGGTAGGGAGGTCTGAAACGGGGTGCACTCAGCCTCGTGATTCAAATTGACGGCCTTGGGTGTCGGCATGCTGACCACATGCCCCCAATCCTGCCATCTGCCTATGTAAATTTATGTAAAAACGATGTTTTATAAAATAAACTTAATGTTCTAATTAAATGTATATTAAATGATTTAAATAAAACACTTAGGAGTTGAATAAATAATCACGGGCTTTTTCTCGGTCCCAACGCAACAGTGGTCAAGTGGTAGGTCTGGACTCTTCAGGGGTGTAGCGCCACGGAGTTTAGTTTTCTACACGCAAATCAAGCATGAATAATTTAGACGATTGATAGCCTAAATAAAAAGTATTTCACGATGAAAGTTGCCGTCCGGGGAGAAAAGAACTAAGATTGGAGTTCCCTAGCCAAAAAAGAAGAGTTTCGGCCAAATCGATCAATGTTTCCTAATTAAGTATACATTCATGATCCCCCTGCGAGGTCATACCAGGAGTTCAGATTCTGTGTGTATACCAGTAGGCCATGGAACTACTGATGCTCAACTATTTTCTATTGTTGGTATGTTTTATGGTGTCAGTAAATTTTTACTGATAGGCATACTAATTTAAATTCATATCATATAGGGTGAAATAGCGAGAATGAGTTGTGGTAAGTAAATATCCAATTCGGAATTTTCCTTAACGACTGGGAAAAACATGAAAAACCATGTCGAATTGGTCGGTTGGGGGATTTGAACCTGGAACCTCCTGAATGGGAGTCCAAGACGTTACCATCTCGGCCACCTCACTCGGTTTAAATAATTTTACATCGAAGAAACCTTTTGAACTGGTTATTTTATTAACTATATAACTTACAGGATATTAGGTCCTTAAATTTATAGATAGAAAGTTTTATAAAAAAAATCATATTTCAATAAATAATTATATTTAAGAAAAATCCATTCTTCAATACTGACATAGGGTACGTATCCAGACACCGTAAAAATGCCAAAAGCCTACAACTAGTAGATTTTGAGAAAGGTACATCGTATATAACGTAAATTAAAATAGTGTATTCAATATTTAAGAAATTTTCACAATTACACAGAGTGTTAATGAATAAAACCGAAATATTTTACCTGGTAATAGAGGGGACATAAACAAGCAACTTTTATTAGGGATTTTTGCTCCACAGATTCAATTTTTCCTGTTACAGCATAAAATCTCCGGGCCATGGCCGCCACTGACTTCTAACATTTGAAAAAATGCAAGACAAAATAACTTCGTTGTTAACACTGGAGTTATGGGGGAAATAAAACTAATGCAGTGACGACCAGTGCAAATTATGGAAATACTAAATTAAGATAGGCCTAGCTGTTGATGAATGATTGAGAATCAGGTTTTTGTCGATCACTAAGAAGGCATAAATCAGTTTAATGAAAATTTTCATCCTATTTCGCTTAATTATTGACTTATGAGCAACAAATTGCAAATACTTTAATGCCTATTTAATACACATTTTACATAATAGAGCAGAAATCTCCTAATAAAAGTTGCTTGTCTATGTCCCCTCTATAAACAGGTAAAATATTTTGGTTTTATTCATTAACACCCTGTATGTAACATTCTTCATTGAATCATGGAAAACACTGTGTAACGCAAATAAAACTAACTCACTAACTTCTATTGTTTTCAATGATTGCCCTGTTCATATGGCTCATAGTTTCAATTAAGACAATAGTAATTGATTAAAAGAGAGTAATCTCCCATTTGCTGTTTTACTAAACTTCCTACTTTAAATTTGTTATGTAAATTGTAGATTTTACGATTCGATGTAAATCTAATAACAACAAAATTGATTCCTATATTTATGGAGATTCGTCCAATTTTCATATAGATAGACACTTGCTAGAGTCCATATTCCGAAACAAAGAAAAATTCTCCTTCATGCATTATTTAAAAGAGAGAACGCTACCAATTTGCTACGGCCAATACACGGAGATGTCTGGGAATTTCTTTAATTTACTCCGACACAAAACTTTCACCCGTATCTAGAAGAAAGAGGAGATACAGGCATTTTCCGCTAGAGTCGTTAGAATTTCATAAAAACGCCCGGACGGGTGCACACATGAAAAAATACGATTGTAACATTTTTTCCCTCCAAGACAAGAGGGGGTAAAAAAGGGAAATTTGATTTCCATGACGTCATATATAAGCTATGTCATTTGAAAATGGCGGTAGAGGAAAGGCATATACATTTGAAGCTAATTTATTCATTGAATTCCCCGCTCAGTTCTACATTCTTTTACATCATCTACAGTGAAACATGGTGGGGGGGGGGGGGGGACGAGGAGGAATGTATATTCAGACGACTGTGTTTTGGTAGCTGACAAATTAAATACCTCCACTGTTTCGAGCCTATGCTAATATCTGGAATAAGCAGCCTAGCATACATATATGCATGGTGGCCTATATAACAGAGATATGGAACTCGCTTTCGCTCTTGAATTCACGTGAAATTACGCGAAAGTGGACAAATTAATAAAATAAGTCATATGAAGAAGAAACGGAAGTATTTATACAGGGTGTTAATGAATAACACCGAAATATTTTACCTCTGTATAGAGGGGACATAAACAAGCAACTTTTATTATGAGATTTTTGCTCTAGGGCGTAAAATGTATATGCTACAGGGCATTAAAGTAATTATAATTTGGTGCTCATAAATCAATACTTACTCGAAATAGGGTTAATATTATCTCGCAGTTTACCCCAATTTTAAATTTAATAAGTATGTAAAACATTTTTTGTAATTTTATTAGCTTTAAGTCATTTATTTATATTATTATTTATTGTATGTATTTGTGTTTAATATTTTTTGTCTCCTTTTTATAAATTTGTCTTTTCTTTTTCTAGCTCTGTTTAATATTTTTCACCTTTTTTATAAGTGTGTCATTCTTTCTCACTTTGTATTTTGTTTCTCCTCTTTCTCCACTCTGATGTTCTGAATCTACACCCGAGCACGAGCAGTTTGTTCATTCGGGTGTATTTCTAAATAAATATAAATATATATATAATAAATATTTGGTTCTTTTCTTTCTTTTTCTTTTCTTAAAAAGTATTGTACTTTAATTTTGAATTTTTTTGTTTATTTGTGTATTTTTGTATTTGTATTGGTATTTGTACATAAGCTTGTAAATGTAATTTAAATAATTTAAAAAATATAAAAAAATGGTCAATAAATAAAATGTTAAAATTTTCATTAAATTGACTTCATGCCTTCTTAGTGATTGACAAAAACTGATTCATAATTATTTATCAACAACTATATAATAATTTACTGTTTCCTTAATCTGCAAAATTTGCAGACTAATTACATGACTGGCCGCCACAGCATTAGTTTTTTTTAAATTCATAACGCCAGTGTTAACAATGATGTTCCTTTGTTTTGTATTTTTTTCAAATGTTAGAAGTCAGTGGCGGTCATGTCCTGGGAGATTTTATGCTGTAACAGGAAAAATTGAATGCATAGAGCAAAAATCTCCTAATAAAAGTTGCTTGTCTATGTTCCCTCTATACACAGCTGAAATATTTCGGTGTTATTCATTAACACCCTGTACAGTATAGTCCCGCTAACCCGGACTAGATTGTACCGGACACTGTCCGGATCACTGAACGTTCGGACTAAACGGAATTTGCCTTAAAATGTGAGCCTACTGTGAACTTTAGGTGGGTAGAATTTTAAAAAATCGGTATTTTTTCATAAATATAACTTTTTCTACTAATTAATGCTAGTTTAAATGCTACTGTATATGTATACCTAAGTTTTTAACCTATGAACTGACATGATCGATTACTCTTCGGGAAGAACATAATCTGAGTGTGTTCGAAAACAGGGTGCTTAGGAAAATATTTGGGCCTAAGAGAGATGAAAATGGGGACTGCAGAAAACTGCAAAACGACGAGCTTCATGACCTGTACTCTTCACTGGATATAGTAAGGGTATTTAAATCACGGAGGATGAAATGGGCTGGACATGTTGTACGCATGGCATGGCATGGCATGGCATTATGTATTTAGAGAAGAAACCTGGCAACTTCGGCAACGCAGAATTTGCTAGGAATTTCTTTTTCTTTTTATTAAACTGTAGTAATGTACCTTTGGTGTACTTATCTTTTGTACATTTTGTTTTTATTATTTTGTATTATGAATTGTATTTTTGTCAAGGACATTGTAATTGGGATTTCTACCTGTAATGTTCATTATTATTATTATTATTATTATTATTATTATTATTATTATTGAACATTGTTATTGTCTGTAGCATCTTTACATAAATGACTGAAATGAAATGAAATTTTTTTTATTATTATTATTAAAATAAAATAAAATGGAGAGGAAGGACATATATAAAAAACATTAACTGAGAGACCAGAAGGGAAAAAAACCACTTGGAAGACCTAGAAGTATATGGGAGGACAATATTAGAATAGATTTAAGGGAAATAGGATTCCCGAGGGATGATTGAATGGATGGAGTTAGCACAGAATAGGGTTGAATGGCGGGCTCAGGTAAGCGCGGCAATGAACCTCCGGGTTCCAAAAAATATATAATATTCCTTTAGTGTGCTTAGGAATTGTCTATTTCCATTGAGTTAGTAAGTATGTATGAATATCTTGTTATTGCCCCAACTGGTCGGTAGCTGTACTGTAGTTTTTTAATGTTCAACAGACAGAACTAATGAATTCGTCGTGTGATGAGAACGTGCCTACACGCACAGAGGGTTGGGGTTGGTTGAAATGCACGTAACACGCCGTCAGTCTCGTCCAATCATAAATAACACCGCCACACCGTGAAATACAGTTGACAGCTCTTTGTTGAGTTTGATCGTCACGCCTACTATACGCTGTGCGGCAACTTCTCTGACAAGAGTGTCAGGCGGGACGGTGGAACGCAAGGCGTTCCCCACTCTATCTCAGTACGTGCTCCTACGATTAGAGACATTCGTTTCAAATAAAAAAAAAATGAGTTAAACGTTGGTTTATTTGCTTATTTATTGTGAATATAACAGGCATATGCCAATTAAAAAGTGTACAAGTCACAGACAGTAAGAAAATTTTAATCAGGAAAACAGTAGAAGGGTGTATGAAACCCCAAAATTACTCGCATCATCAGTAAGTAATAAATTATTTAAAAATATACATATATATATTGCACATTCATAAAATTATTACCTAAAATTTTCACCAGTAAATAATAAATTATTAAAAAATACGAGGGTCATTTCAAAAGTTCTGCACACTGTAATAAGATAAAGTTTAAGCAAAAAATTTATTTTGCAAAATAACTTTACAGGCCTTCAATATAATCTTTATTATTGCTTATGACAGCTTCCCAACGTTTTGGAAAATTTTGTATTCTGGATAGGGCACCTTCATTGTTGATCTGTCTGATTACTCAGGTCACCTCACTGGAAGCTTCATCAATTGTAACAAAACGTTTTCCACAGAGTGGTTCCTTCAATTTGGGAAACAAATCAAAGTCTGGTGGGCTCAAATCAGGACTGTATGATGGGTGGAGAAGTATTTTCCATCCATAGACGTGGAAAACGTTTTGTTACAATGGATGAAGCTTCCAGTGAGGTGGCCTGAGTAATCAGACAGATCAACAATGAAGGTGCCCTATCCAGAATACAAAATTTTACAAAACGTTGGGAAGGTGTCATAAGCAAGAATGAAGATTATATTGAAGGTCTGTAAAGGCATTTTGCAAAATAAATTATTTTCTTCCATTCTATATTACAGTGTGCAAAACTTTTGAAATGGCCCTCGTACATACAATTATTGCACATTCATAAAATTATCATCAGTAAATAATAATTCTTTAAAAAATATTTTTTTGAGGGTATACGGTGGTGAAAAGATCTTTAAAATTTAATTTAATTGATATTTACCCCCAAAGGAAAAACGAAATTTATCAATACCTAATACACGAGAGACCCGATGCTGCTGCCAGTTTCGAATCAAAATTATAGCTACTCTCTTTTGCCCTTATTCTTATGCAAGAAGAAAGATGTGGGATCACATCGAACAATATGGCTATCTAGTGTCAAAGGAGCAATTACAAAAGACTTAATTTTTTCCAAATATTGAAACCCGACTTCAAAGCAAAATTGAACCGGAATTTATATTAACTCAATTCTTGTCAGGTCAAGGAATTTTTTGGCTCTTACTTTGAAAAGTTTAAAATTATAAGGGAGAATGGATATTTATGTATTTGTAAAGAAAAACAGACCGTAAAATATCTAGTTTTTGACTGCCCACTCTTTGAAACGAAAAGATTTTCGTTAACAGGACACTTAAACTATTGTGGTGTTAAATATGATAAACCACTTTTAACAATTTTTAGCAAGGATTGTTGCTGTAGAGAATTCCACTATTTCATATGTTCTATATTTAAGAGTTTAAAATAATTTTACAGGCTACTCTGGTATACAAGAAAACAGGTATATTATATATTGTAATTGACATAGAACTACAGGCCTAATGTACCTTATGGCGAAATAGGGCTAAAAGAAATTGTATATTAAATAAATAATACACCTATTTTCATTAAAAGGCCAAATTTCTGGTTGCGCCGTGTAACTTTCGTCCATATTGGGAAACACAGTGCTAAGAAGAGAACAGAGTAAATAAAATATTGAATATCTAAGAGTTATAAATAAACTGACTACAGATGGCACGACAGATGCTAAAAAAAGGAAGGAAAATGTGAGCCAATCTCAGACAGATGAGATAAAATCTCATCAGCATGTAACACTATACTGAAGTTCCAAGATCAGAAAATTGACACCAGTTCATCATATGAAATATGTAAATATTGCAGTACGAAATGATTTAGTAATATCCAGATCCCGATGCCACAAGCCAAGTATTTCTACTCATAACTCACATTGGACTGCATATTGTAAGATTTTATCAGCATGTTTGCTCACTCGCTCGTATATTTTGAAACCCCTCCAATCTTCCTTTACCGCAAATACTGGTAGAAATTGCAAGTCTTTTTTTTCGTTATGTTCTCCGCAGCGCATATTTTTAAGCCAGAGTTCGGGGTATATTCTAATTTGGAAGTCGGATAGATATCAAACTTTATGATGATAATTTTCAACCAGTCCCTCGTTTATTTGAGAGAAACCATTTTAAAAAAAGAAAGTTTTTATACTCTGTATTGATAGACTAGATGAAAGCTGGCCTGATTTTTCGGGAGGAGGGCTTTGGATAGAGGTTTCGGTTCTGTTTGCTGGGGGGATGATCAAATTATCAGTAATGATCTTTGCGTCTCTTATGTCTTGATCAATATTTGTTTGCGTAGTTATGGGTAGCTTGGTATGCTACAGTGCTAGTGGAGTTTGCCGAAGAATTGAAACGTTTAGCTAACTAGGTTAGCAAATCACCTCCCACCCCAATCTCCATCCCACCGCCCTCTTTTCCTGCACATAGCAAAGAAATCATTTTCCCTGCCAAACTTTCATATTGTAAAACGAAAAGTTGGAGAAAGTAATATAGAAGTTTTTCTCTCTCTGTCTGTTCAGGGACGAGGAAGGGAGAGAGAATGAGAGGAAGGAAAGATCATGATTCGTTAGTCTGAATATGAAATGGGCTCATTCCGAATCATTATTCAACGCCATGCCAAGAAGAAGGGGAAAGATAAGAATAAAGTTGGTAGGACTGTCGCTGTACATGCGGAATATTTATTCTGCTTTTACCTGCCGGCTGGATGACCCAAGTCTTGGCGCTTCTGCCAAGACCTGATGACTTTATAATGCACAGACAAAACGTGAGAGCAATATGGTTTGTTTTCGCTGGAGAAAAAATATTATCCCTGGTTGGGTACGTTAAGTGTGGTCCTAAATTTATGAACTTTCAGCTACTGTAAGAGAAAAATTCCAATTTTGAGTCAAAGTGTTTAGAATTATGTTATGTTGAGCTCGAACAATAAGATAGTTAAGTAATATCTTACTTACTTAATTTCTCAATGAAAATAGACAATTCCTAAGTAAGCTAAATGAATGTTATGTATTTTATAGAACCCAAAGGTTCATTGCCGCGCTTAGCTGAGCCCGCCATTCAATCCTGAAACTAAAGTATATTTCCATTGCCAAATAATGGACGTTTCTGTAATAGAAGTAAAAGGACAGAACTTTTCAACTATTATCTTCTTAACCTATTTTATAGGTTGGTTTTACATGGCAATGGTTTTAATTGTTTAAAATTATTTCCTGAAGATGACAACAAGCTTGTCGAAATATATTTGATTTTGAACTTTTTACAACTTATATATAGACAAGGCGGGGCTACCGTATTTTAAACTCATGTAAGGCAATGTGCCTCTGTTTTATGAACATTAACCACGTTAGTTATCAGAGGGTAAAAACGTTATTATTTTGTAATTCAGGAGTTAAGGTCTTCCCTGTTTTATATTTATTTGATGATCAGTTTGGAATAATAATACGAGGGTCATACCAAAAAGTAAGCTTCCCTGGGGCCGTTTACAGAAACAAAACAATTTCATAAAAATGTTTATTACAACATTTTGCAACATATTGAGACACCGGAATTGAGACATTTTTTTCATACCGTGAGACCAACGTTTGAACACCTGTGTCGTAGAAGTCTGCCGCCTGAGATTTGAACCACTGTGTGGCAACCATGTCCGCTTCTTTGTCATTCTCTGCCATTTCTTGAGGTATAGGAAAAGAATGGATACAAATGGGAGCGAGATCCGGGCGGTAGGGTAGATTTTTCAACACCTCCTAGTCGAACTTCTGAAGAAGGCTTGCTGGGAGGTGTTTAAAAAATCCACCCTACAGCCTGGGCCCTATTTCATAAAACTCTACAGGTGTGACAAATACGACAATTATGTCAAGTCTGACAAATTTGTCAATATGTCACGACAATTGTATTTTTCATAAATATTACAACTTTTCCTTACATTACAGGCAAATTAATGTAAATTGTCAGACAAAAAGAACCCATTTCATAAACGCGACAATTTTATGTCAAACCTAAAGATTACTTTAGTACACTGTAGATGGCTCTCACATACGTGTCTCAACATCGAATATGATACCTAAGCAATCGATTATTACTATCGAAAATAATTGAATTATATTTCTCTTTTAATACAAAGTCACTGAAATTGAAAGTTAGGTTAATCCATTGCCTAAAAACACTGGGTGGTTTAATGTCCATTTCTTCACCACTTTCACTACTACCAATATCACTACTACTAGTCTTCATTATTAACAAGACAATTTAGCAAGTTTATTAACAAAGTTTAAATCACAAGAAAGTTTCACTACTACCAATATTACTACTACTAGTGTTCATTATTAACAAGACAATTTAGCAAGTTTATTAACAAAGTTTAAATCACAAGAAAGTTTGCCAAGTTATACCACACATTTACATAACCTACTCTGTTGGCCTACATATGAAAGATTGCCTGTCACTTCTGTAATGACAATTCTACATTTTTTGTAAATTTGTAAATATGTCAGCAAAAATTAATGTTTCATAAACGATAGGTATCCTAAGATTTGACATATTTGTCAGACTTTTACCTGTAAACTCAAAAGTTTTGAGAAATAACAATATGTAAAATTGTCATACAAATCTACAAAATTGTCATGACATTTATGTAAAGTTGTCAGCTTTTATGAAAAACACAATTGTCAAAATGTAAACCTGTAAGACAATTTTATGTCACCTGTCACCTGTAAAATTGTAACTTTTATGAAATAGGGCCCTGGACGTCGCTCGCAGTAATTTCCATCTTTTCCCACACCTCAAGAAATGACAGGGAATAACAGAGAATGACAGAGGCGCGAAGATGTTTGTCACACAGTGGTTCAAATCCCAGGCGGCACACTTCTACGACACAGGTAGACCTATTCAAAAGTTGGTGCCACGGTAAGATAAATGTTTCAATTCCGGTGGCGAATATGTTGAAAAATAGCTGATCACTGGCTGTGTCTGTTGCAATAACTATTTACTTGAAATTGTGTTTTGTTTCTGTAAACGGACCCAGGGAAGCTTACTTTGTGGACTTCCCTCGTATTTTGTAATTCAGGAGTTAAGGCTTCATCTTGCTTTATATTTATTTCATGCTCAGTTTGGAATAATAATAACCAGGGCCCGGATTCTAATGACATGTCATCTTTTTATTGATGCTGCATAGACATTGCCATCTTTTAGATAAATCCTAATCATGGCCTATAGATTATGGAAATGCATTTTTATTGCGTCATTTTTTGTCATTTTATGCCATTTTATTCTTTTAGGGCATTTATTTCAATTTTACGTCAATATTTTGTAATTTTCGAGTCATTTGCTTCCTTATTTTGTCATTTTCGTGCATTTACAGTGAGTATATTTTTAAATATTTAAATAAATTACTAGGTTAAAATAATGAACTATTTTTGTATGATCTACTTTAAAAACAATTTTCTTACTTTTCTTCTAACATGCTCCCATGAAGAACAAACAACATCCTTTCGGCATTTACAGTTTTTACAATTTTGTATGCGTGTACAATAATAATTGTTATAAATAAAATATCAGTTTTTAAGTCATTCTTTATAATTATTAAGTCATTTTCTTTCAAATTTAGGGTCATTTTATAGGTAATTTTTCAAACAATTTTAGGTCATCAGAATCCGGGCCCTGATAATAACTCACTCGTTAGAAAAAATGCTAACACGCCACTGAAACCACGAGTTTGCACGCCGCTGATAATTCTCCCACACACACACGTCAAGCAGGCTTCAGCATGATTACTGTCAGATGTTGAAGGGCGGCCATTAATCCTGTGGTCATGTTATCCGTTACAAGATGCACGCGCTAACACATCTTTTATTTATTTTAAAAACCCTTTCACTTCTTCTCTTCATGTCTGCCTGTCCTTCCCTTCTGGCTGTCGGCAAGCAGGGCTAGAGTTACAGGTTTTAGTGTAAAGTGACAGCAACCTCACGCTGATGGTCTCTGAGGCTAAACATGGTAAATCCCCCAGGGAGAACTTACATAAACCCAGTAGAATCTAAAGCAGAAACACAGGCGACATTCGAGGGAACCACTAAGGAAACTCAGGTAAACCATACAGAATTCCTCAGAGACGCATATAAGTCAATTGTAGTTACATAACTTGGAGTTGCATGCGTACGCACATTAATCTAGGATTATGAAGTTCATTTGTACATAGGCCTAATTCTTTTAAGATCCTTATTTACGATGTTATTTACGACGTAAGACGTTGTATGTTATTTGGTATCGTAAATTTTAAAACAAAAATAATCACATTTTTTGAAGTGAAACTTCTTTAGCCGCGGTAGAAGAAAATGGAGAGCTTGCGTTACGCTCAAAATCGTCACGAAATTAGTGGGGTGTGACGGAACGGACTGCACATAAAACAGTCAACTCAATGATTAGGCTTATCCAAAATTAAAAAATTAAAAGTCACAAATTTAAAAAATAAAAACATTCAAAATTAAAAATCGAAAATCCAAAAATCCAAAATAAAAAATCCAAAATTTAAAAAATATAAAAATCCATAATCAATTAATCTAAAAAGCCAAAATAAAAAAAAATAAAAATGCAAAATTAAAAATAAAAAATCTAAAAATCCAAAATAAAAAATAAAAAAAAATAAAAATTTAAAAAATATAAAAATCCATAATCAATTAATCTAAAAAGCCAAAATTAAAAAAATTAAAAATGCAAAATTAAAAAATCGTAAACCAAAAATTATAAATCTAAAAATCCAAAATTAAAGAATCGAAAATAAAAAAATTAAAAGTAAAATAAAAATCAATGATCTAAAATTAAAAAATCCCAAATTCCTAAATTAAAAAATTAAAATATCAAAAATTTGAAAAATTAAAAATACAACATTAAAAGAGTTAATAAACCCAATATTAAAAAGTCCAACAATCCAAAATTGAAAAAATCCTCGAATCCAAAATTGAAAAATCCAAAAATTAAAACAAGTTTCACTTCCGTTGCGTGGCGTTCCACGCAAACTTTTTTTTTTTGCTTGTGTTTGTAATGGAAATTGAAAAAAAAAAAAAACTATTTTTTTTTAACTTTTGTATTGTAGCGGAATTCTGCGGTCCGTGCAATAAATATTTATTTATTTTCTTGAGAATAACTTCAAGAGGAATAGCCATCTAGGCCAACCATCGTCCTCTTAGAATAGCATAAGAAAGCCTATCATTAATAAACTCTACATTATTAATGGCTGATTTAATTCTCCTATGTATGAAGGACCCGTATGCTTAGGAAAATATTTGGGCCTAAGAGAGATGAAAATGGGGACTGGAGAAAACTACATAACGACGAACTTCATGACCTGTACCCTTCACCGAATATAGTAAGGGTAATTAAATCACGAAGGATGAAATGGGTTTGACATGTTGCATGCTTGGAGGTGGAAAGACATATTTAAAAAATATTGACTGGGAGACCCGAAGGAAAAAGACCATCTGGTTGACCTAGACGTAGGTGGTAGGAGAATATTAGGATAGATTTAAGGGAAGCAGGATTTGCGAGGGATGATTGGATAGAGTTAGCACAGAATAGGGTTGAATGGCGAGCTCAGGTAAGCGCAGCAATGAACCTTCGGGTTCCATAAAGTAGATAATACGCCTTTAGCTTGCTGAAGAATTGTCTAGTCGGCCGCGGTGGTCTAGAGGTAGCGTGCCCGCCTCTAGATCCGCAGGGCGCGGGATCAAACCCGGCCGCGGTCGATGGATTTTTCAGGGAGTAAAAATCCTGGGCACGGAGTCCTCCGGGAGGGGCTTTAAGCTGGGGGTCCCGTGTCGTAGATTTAAGGCACGTAAAAGAACTCCAAGCCTAAATTAGAGCCTCTGGACAAAATTTCTCGGCCCTTTCACGTCCAAGAAATACTTAGTTTCCAGAGGGGGGTTGCGAGGCGATGGGCTTACCACCTGTCCCTCTACCCTCTCTCGGAAAATAAGCATATCAATATTAGTGTAGGTAATGAAACCTCCACTTGGAGGCCCCTTCGCCCCACCTGGGGATCGTAGGGTACCAGACAGACAGATTGAGTAAGTAAGTAAGCGGAATTCAGGCTCTTCTGGTTGGCAACTATTTGTTTGAAACAAACGCAACAGTTGGAAATACCATAACATAATTTTGGAAATGAATGCATCGTGATCTGTTTATAAAGAAATGGCTATTCCTCTTGAAGTTTTGCTCAACAAAATAAATAAATATTTAATACACGGACCCCAGGAGTCCGCGGACCACCGTTTGGGAAACCCTGATTTAAGCAATGTATTATGAAACTATTAAGTGATTGAGAGGATGATTCAGTCATATTATTGTATGATTATGAGCAAATCCTACTATAGAAATAAAATCTACAAATCATTTATTTACAAACTGCAGCAGGATTTAGCATTTACTCCATATTTATGTTTCGTTAATACCCAAATGACAGATTATAAAATGTTTGCTATATATAAAAATCACAGAAGTCCTGTTTTGTTGGTTGTAGCAATAAAATCTGGAAGGATATTAAATCCAGAAACATTATCATTTAAGCGTGCCATTTCAACATTATATAGCGGACAGTGACATATTTATTTTGCTAAATAAACATCTCCTACCAAAATACTGTGCGTTGCACCATAGTAAAAATTAATGCTTCTGGAATGGACTCGCTTCGTACAATCACAATTATTGACTTTACATGAAAATACATCATATAAACAGCAGAACGGAATAACTGTTAATTTATGTTATTGATCCGAAAGCATTGGAGCGAATGTATGCCAATTTATTACGGTATTAGTATGTCGCTATAACCGAGGCATTCATGTTAGTTTCGAGAGGGGGGTAGAAATAATAGTACATTACTACATTCCAACCCTTGTCACACCAATTCATAATCACAAGATCCATGCTTCGATGCTTGGAAGGGTTATATGTTATAATTATTTTCATAACAGCGGATAGATAACATTTCGGCTATAATAGTTCCGTCAATAGATGGCTTCGAATTATAAGCCAGGAAAGCAAAAGTGATCTAACTACCAATCTGTCTGTCTGGTACCCTATGATCCCCAGGTGGGGCGAAGGGGCCTCCAAGTGGAGGTTTCATTGCCTACACTAATTTTGATATGCTTATTTTCCGAGAGAGGGTAGAGGGACAGGTGGTAAGCCCATCACCTCGCAACCCCCCTCTGGAAACTAAGCATTTCTTGGACGTGAAAGGGCCGAGAAATTTTGTCCAGAGGCTCTAATTTAGGCTTGGAGTTCTTTTACGTGCCGTAAATCTACGACACGGGACCCACAGCTTAAAGTCCCTCCCGGAGGACTCCGTGCCCAGAATTTTTACGTCCTGAAAAATCCATCGACCGCGGCCGGGTTTGATCCCGCGCCCTGCGGATCTAGAGGCGGGCACGCTACCTCCAGACCACCGCGGCCGACTAACTACCAATAATACAATTCAGAGGAAAATTCGTCATAGATGGAAGTATAACTCGATCGGTAAGACTTGAGCCAAACACGCGCAGATAGCTTATCGTCCGCCGGTAGCTATGGAGTAGGGTTATAATTGATCCCAATCAAGTTTTATCCTAGTCAAAACAAAGGAGAGGAGAACTCACAGAGAGTTCGCGGAAAATTCGCATCATGTGACAAAACGTGATCGTTAATGTCATTAGCATGCGCCATCACCAGGGTGTGGCTTACTAGTGTTCCTAAGTTCATGCAACAATAATATCAACATTTACACGTGAAATAACAAACTCTCACAGGCATCGTCATCATTATAGTATATCAATTAGCAAACAAAACAAAGGATTCATTGTTCACGACGACCCTGCGGGTCAGTTGTACTGAAAATAAACAAACTAACATTAACACGGTGAACACATGCGTTCTCACGTGCGGGCTATGACAGCCGCGCCTCTTTGTTTTGAACAGGATCGTTCTTTAAGTGGGATGCGCTTCATAATAGCCCGTAACTATTGAAAACAAAAATAAAGTGAATAAAGTATTTGTTTTTTTAGTTATGAAATATTATTTAAGTAATGGTATGTAACTCACAGAATATCGCTGTTGGGTCTTCACTATTGAATGCTGTGAGGTAACTAAGATGTTTTTACACGGTGTGTACAGTATGAACTGGCAAAGAACACCACGTGCTTATGAAGATCAGGCAGGTCTAGATTACGTCATCGTAGACTACTGCGCAGCCGTTTGTTTGGCTCAGGTCTTACCGATCGAGTTATACAAAGCTTGATATCTGATGAATACTTGCACTACTCAGCTATCCAGAGCGCTGCGCTACAAACCGGAAGGTCGCAGGTTCGATCCCCGATGAGGTCGTTGGAGATTTGAATTGGCCTAATCCTTCTGGTGGCACTATGGCCCTGGGATTGACTCAGCCTCTAACAGAAATGAGTACCAGGAGTAATCCTGGGGGTGAAGGCGGCCGGTGCGTAAGGCTAACAACCTTACCACCTACACATGCCGAATATCTAAAATCTGGGAGCCTTCATCTCCTGGAACCCCCTGGGCATCTATGGCCTGTATAGGGATCACTTTACTTTTACTCAGCTATGCAGAAACTATAATACAATCACGAAATAATAATAAAATCAGGTAAACTGATGTGACAAAGTGCCAGAATTGCAATTATGATACGCAGAAAATAAGTTATTTTCTAATCGATTTCCGAGTAAAGCTCCAGGTCGATTCATTAAGAAGGGCTTAATCAAGAACAAAGGTCAAGTTTGATAAGCATATGTGAAGGAATATGTGGGTAGCGTTATTTGTCAAAGTTAACTGTATTGTAACTTTCAAAGCCATATATGAACACTGTAAAACAATATACTGTCGTGAGAACTGATTTGCGATTCATAAATTCTGTCTAATATATTACCATTAAAAAATGTTTCTAATAAAAGTTTTAGCTCTTAGTATAATCATCCGATGTGTAAAGTTTAAACTAAATCGTAACATCTGTTTTCGAGAAAACTACGAAAAACGAAAATTTCTTCATGTAAAGTCCCCTTAAAAATAAGATATACTTGTCGCCAATCTTCGTGTGACATCTTCAGAAGCTACTTGACCCAAATACAAAATTTTGTTTCCACACGATTTACCGTTCTACACACACAAAAGTTTCTGAAAATAACATTTTTTGGATTCAGGTGACTTCAAAGCGTGTATTTGTATTAAAAACTCTACCTATAGTACCTATGGTACGGGCAGAGGAAGTAAAAATACAATTGTTTCATAGTTATGAAAAGGTTTTTGTTAACCCCTGTATCCATAACCCCACAGCAATCGTTAAATTTGAGAAAAATCTATCTGTATATTATATTTTCTACGATTTAAACTCAAATCCTCCATAAAAAGAACAATGGAAATAAAGTTTTTACATCTAAGCCAGGGATTTTCAACCCATTTTCTTTCTACTGCTCCAATTCCTTATAAGCATTGCTTTTTATGAAGAGCAGAACCATGGCGTAAAATAATTATCATACACCAGCTTAGGGAAACCTCAATATTTTAGAAAGAAGAAATGAAGAAATGTTATTTTTTTAACATAAAAGAATAAAGTGTAGCTCCTGGCAATTCCTTTTTTAGCTTTTTGCACAAAGGGAAGGAGAGAAAATACTAATGAAAGAGAAAGAAATGTGAATTGTGAAAAGAAAAATAAGTTAGCCTTCTTAATTAAGAAAAGCTAACAGAATTCTCGATTGTGGAGGTGCCCACTATAGTTAGTAGGAACGTTAGAAGTTGTAATTGCTTGGAGCGCCACAGGCAACCAGCGAGATTAAAACGAACCAGTTCAATTCATAATCTCAACTGATAAAATTACTACAGTAGTTTGCAAATCCGTGGGCACTTTGCCCAATCAAATATGAGCGTGTGTATGTAAGTTTAGTAGGTACTGGTCTCGAATTTTAATCCTGAAAGCGTAATGTTTCTATCAGGTATGACCTCATTTCAATTTGAACTTTCTCCCAAATAGCCTTTCCTTAATTATCGCTTAATTGGTGACGTAGGGTCACTGTGACACAGAAAAAAAAAGAGTGCGTGGAACGCCACGCGACAGAAGTAAAACTTTATTTTATTTTTTCAATTTTTGATTATTTGATTTTTTCAATTTTGCATTATTGGACTTTTTAATATTGGGTTTTTGGACTTTTTTAATTTTGGATTTTGGACTTTTGAATTTTGGATCTTTGGATTTTTAATTTTGGATTGTTTAAATGTTCGATCTTTGAATTGTTTATTTTTTAATTTTTTAATTTTTTATTTTTAAATTTTTTATTTTTTACTTATTAAATTTTGGATTTTTGGATGTTATAATTTTTAATTTTCTTTTTTTAAATTTTGGAAATTTGTATTTTTTAATTTTGGATTTTTAATTTTGGATTTGCGCGGTAATGAACCTCCGGGTTCCATAAAATAGATAATATACCTTTAGATTGCTTAGGAATTGTCTATTGCCATTGAGGAAGTAAGGTCTGAAAAATTTCCTTTGATTACTCCTAATCATTGAGTTGATTGATTTCTGTGCAGTCCGCATCGAAACAAGTAAGAGTGTGACTGATTTCGTGACTGATTGTGACTGATTTCGTGACGGTTTTAGTGTGACTGATTTTCCAGATTTACCCTCTACCGCCACTAAAGAAGTTTTACTTCAAAAATTATACAGAGTGTTAATAAATAACACCGAAATATTTTACCTGTGTATAGAGGGGACTTAGACAAGCAACTTTTATCAGGAGATTTTTGCTCTATGACGTAAAATGTGTATGCTACAGGGCATTAAAGTAATTACTATTTCGTGCTCATAAGCCAATAATGAATCGAAATAAGGTTAAAAGTTTTATTAAATTGACTTCATACCTTCTTAGTGATCGACAAAAACCTGATTTTTAATCTTTCAACAGCATCTTTGTCATCATTTAGTGGTTCCATAATCTGCAATATTTAGAGACTAATCACATGACTGGTCGCCACTGCATTTGTTTTTTTTCCATAGCTTCAGTGTTAACAACGAAGTTCCTTTGTTTTGATTTTTTTTCAAATGTTAGAAGTCAGTGGCGGCCATGCCCTGGGAGATTTTATGCTGTAACAGGTAAAATTGGATCCATAGAACGAAAATCGCCTAAAAGTTACTTGTCTATGGCCGGTATTCATAGTCGACGACTTAAGAACCGACTTTATAAAGCTGAACTTATTTGCCAAGTCGACTTATATGTTTTTCGCATTCATAGTCTTCTTTCAAGTCGTACTTTATTAAGTCTGACTTCATAAAGCTCTACTTATTCTACATATGAAAGTCGAACATGATAATATGAAAAATCGCACGTTCATTGCCGTAACAATCGAATTAGCCAATCGCATTCAAGATTTTTTCAGAGTTCGTGTAATGGAAAGCCATCTGGTTACGTATTTCGCTATTGTGATATAAAAATACAGACGGCGGTGTGCATTGTAAACAAAGAATTCAGTTAATCCAGTCATATTATGCAGCGTGTAAGTAAACTGATCAATAGTTTCTTGAGAATATTCTGCGTATATATTAGCTTGGAGATCGTTCAGAATTAATATCGGTACGCTTATGTATTTATTTCGATATTAATTATTGTTTTAGAGAGATTCAGAACAGCTTAGGAAGCTTTGGGCCGATATGAAATGCCAGGAGAGAGAAATGCTGATGAAAGATAGGCGATTGATATTTCCAAAATGGTGTCTTCTTGAAACGAAATCTCTTTTTAAATTCATTGTCACTGTAGAATTTGAAAGGATTCATCATCTTTCTCAAATAACGCTTTGGGGTTGAGTTTCTTCTAATACCTCGCCCAGATCCTCAAAATCGCTATCCATGGTTCTGACTTAAGTCAGGGGGACCCTTGACTTGATAAAGTTCGACTTATTTCGACAAATAAGTCGTACTTTAGTGACTATGAATAGCATTGAGTTCGACTTTGTCAAGTCTGACTTTATAAAGTAACTACGTCATAAGTCCGACTTGTTTGTGTCAGAAACACGACTTAAGACGAGATTAAAGTTCGACTTGGATATAAGTACGACTTATTGCGACTATGAATACCGGCCTATGTCTCCTCTACACACAGGTAAAATTTTTCGGTGATATTAACACTCTGTATAATACCTTTCTTCTGATCTTCTTTTATATTTTCCTACGCTTTTGGTTTCAGTGAACCAACTATTTTTTTTTAATTTTGGATACATGGATTTTTAAATTTTGGATTCTTTATTTTTTAAATTTTAGATTTTTGGACTTCTTAATTTTCGATCTTAGATTTTTTAATTTTGGAATTTTGGATTATTTAAATTTTGATTTCTTTTTATTGTTTGGATTTTTTAAGCGCGGTATTGAACCTCCGGGTTCCATTAAATAAATAATATTCCTTTGGCTTGCTTAGGAATTGTCTATTGACATTGAGCAAGTAAATATTCTATGTCCAGTTTAAAACAAAAGTTTTCTGTTTTCTCATTAAGATCGTATTGAGACGTTTCCATTGCGCCTGCAAGCGCCCGACTAGACTACACGCAGTACCTGCATGACGGAGAAGTGGTCTACCGCTGCACAAGCTAGGAGGAATTCATGCACCAACTAATAATATAATAAATAAATTTAGCCTACAATTCATCCCCTAAGGGCCAAGGCCTCGTGTTATCACAGGGAATTGATCTTTATTTGCTCCTTAAGTGAGCAAGATTTAAGGAACTGTTCGGCTGACTTGTTGTTGAGATAACAGTGACAGGGTTCATGATTGGAGCACGTGGTACAATCGCAAAACTATTGTTTGACTTCTCCTGACTTCGGCCTGCACAAAGCCATCCTTGTAGAAATATCACTGGTGGCATTGAAAGGGTCTATTGCCATATTTCGCAATCATACCTGTGGACCATGACTTCTAATTTTAAGTTATTATCTTTATACTAATTGTTAAAGCTTCAATATTAATTTAATCTGTTTTCTTTTACTGTTTACATATATATTTGTTGTTGGTATTCTTTGTCAATGGCAACCTGCAGGAAGAAATAAAATAAATATTATTGTTATTATTATTATTATTATTAATATTTACTTATTATTACTACTACTACTACTACTACTATTCCCATTTGCAGGTCCTCGTACTAGGTCTGAAAAATGTCCTTTCCATCACCTTCTTTCGTTAGTTTTCCCTTTGAGTATTTAATTTTGTCCTTTAAATCGTATAGCAGTTGATTACTCCTAATCATTGAGTTGACTGTTTTCTGTGCAGTCCGTTCCGTCACACCTCACTAATTTCGTGACGATTTTGAGTGTGACACTAATTTCGTGTCGATTTTTAGTGTGACACGAGCTCTGGATTTACCCCTACCGCGGCTAAAGAAGTTTCACTTCAAAAAGTTTATCATGGCAAGAACCAATAAAATTCAACATTATAAATAAAGGCATACCCTTCAAAGAGAAATGTCAGGAGTGTCTTGGTATGGAATAAACTTTTTGATTTTTTACCATGTAACAACATTTTTATTAGACTCCAGGCCAGGAGGCAAATTTCCAAATTAAGATATACAGAAACAACACAAAAATAAAAGTTTAATTGTCGACTGGGGTGTGGTTGGTAGCCAGTGTGTGACGTCATATGGGGGATCAGGTGCAGTGGAGAACTGGGTTAAAATCAATAGTAGACACAATTTACACCTTTCACGAGTTATAACAACCCTGTGATTGAAATCCAGCACTACGTACCAAACCTGGATTAAACTGGGATTAAGCGCTTGACAACTCAATGCCCCCTGTGACTATAAAAGTATGACAATGAACTGCGACGAAAAGGAAGGTACAGTAAGTTAGTGGCGGATTTAAAGCAAGAACCGCCACTGCAAACAGAATTTCATACTGCCATCAAGTCTTTTAAAGCTGAATTTAAGTGGCACAATGGTACTTTAAGAGAGTGTGTGGTGGACGGAAAAATGCCTGTCTGTCTGTCCTGTGTCTGTACACGCGATAACTCAAATACGCTTTATTGGATTTTCATGAAACTTGGTATACACATTTATAACTTTCATGAGAAGAAGCCTATTGATATTGGACCAAATCGTTTGACCGGTACCGGAGTAATGCTCAATTTAGTGCCTATTTTATGGTAATATATTAGAAAAAATTATCAAATGTAAATCAGTTCTCATGGCAACACATTGTTTTACGGCTTTGGAAGTTGCAATACAGTTAACTTTGACAAATAACACTACCCACATATTCCTTCACATATGCTTATCAAACTTTATACCTTTGTTCTTCCGTAAGCCCTGCTTAATGAATCGATCTGGAGCTTAACTGTGAAGTCGACAACAAAAATAACATATTTTCTGCTTATTATAATTGCAATTATCACTGATTAAACAAAAACATTCTGGGACTTTGTTACATCAGTTTACCTTAATCTGTCAAGTTATATCATCAACGGATTATGTGACTGAAATCAATACAATGCAATCTCGCAGTTAGCCGTTAGGCCTACACGAAACGTTGCCAATTCTCAATCTTCTGGCCTTGTAAAATCTACAGATGGCCGTGATTTCACCCACATTCCTCGTAAAGAGATACGGTGCTGTATCAGGTTTCCAGGCCTCCTATGAATATAAATGGTTCCAGATAAATCTTGAATAGTTACTTCTATTGTTCATGATGTAGATTTTTCGAATGACTGGAAGTGAAGAGGAACGATTCAGGAACTATGAACAGGTGCGGGAACTGTTCCGTGACTGATACAATGCACACAATGACATGCTAGAGGCGGGAGTGGGTCTGAATTAATTGAGATATGGCAGTCCCTCATTTGCTATTCAATCGATTAAGATTTTCAATTACACCCCACGACCTGTGAACCATTATTCATTGTTCATACCCCTGCCCGCCGAGAATTAATGGATGCCCGGAAATACGTCACTACAAAAACAAAAGCCGCTGCACTAATCTCTAACATAATGAGCCACGTCACAAACAACCTACCTTCTTTTCACTCAGACAATAGAACATCGAGAGCAGCCATGTTCACAAATCTCTATTCAGTGTTTAACTTAGGGGTGCGCTGAGTATCACATTCAAAACTACAGATGAGCCCGACTTCATTCCAGTCGGTGCTCTTTACTCAATGGTTGGTATAGGGTTATTTAACGACGGGAATTTACTTTAACTTACGCCTGTGGCCGTCGCCGGTATGCCGGGATTTTGTCACGCAGGAGTTCTTTTACATGCCTGTCGATGTGAGGCCATGGGCCTGTCACATTTACGCACACATAAATGTCATCGACATGGGCAGGGATCGAACCCGAAAGGTTTTCCGTTGAAGGTGTCATACCGATTATTATAAAAATAGATTATTAATTGTTAATTGAATCCAAATTATAAACTCTTCTTTAGTCTTAGATATATTAGGGTTATATTTTGACATGCTGTATGTGATAAATGCATGCACCTTTTTAAAAGTATATAATATACCTTTCTTTTGCTTGCAGTCGCTGCAGAAATACATATAACCTGAATTGACACATGTTATAAGTTAATGTAGCATTTTTACAACATTCGCTAAAAATTAATTAATACAAATAATACAACAAGCCAGGTACTAAGAATGAATTACAATTCCAGAACAGCCGTTGTTAGAGATTAATTATTTTAACTTTTACTATTCGATAATCGAGGGAAGGACCTTCATTCACATAAACACTCAAATTCCGACTACAATTCAGGAAACGTGTGACTGAATCTCTCTTTATAGAAGGAAGTGTAGATTACTGAAGATGGCAAATTATATGCTATCTCAATTTCGAAAACAATGTAACTTTATGAACTAACTAGCAGCTGCCCTCGGCTTCGCCCACAATAATTAATTCGAAGCGAAACATTCATACGGCTAAACTAAACAATTAATAATTAATGAAACAGTTAAAAATCCGACTTAAAAGTGAATTACACGATTAGAAGGCGCAGCATGGGAAAAACGACCTCAGATTCGAGTTCCCTGGCACAGAAACCCCCTGCATAGTGAGTTTCGTCCAAATCGAACAATGTTTGCCCATTTAGGCCTATGTCCATTATCGGTCTTCCGTCTAGGTTGAAAATTTCAGAAGTCTGCGTGTCTTGAAGTTATAAACAAACGAATCGATCAGGAAGGGAGTACTAAATTCAAGCGGTCGCGATGCTTTAATTTCCAAGGTATGACAAAAATAGACAAACCCAACTGCAAATGATATGACAACCGAAAAGTATTAATGAGAAGCGATGCTTCGAAGGCGCAAAAAAATTCACGTTTTCTGCTCGTTTTTCACCCATAAGTCGTGAACGAAAGCGAAAATTTAAAATCCGGCTTCGAGGTGCATTTTCCGACCCTTCAGTCCACCTATGTTTAAAATTTAAGATCTCTGCGTTGAATAGATTTTGCTGGTCATCGCGCACAGACAGACAAACAGACAGACAAAAAGACAAACACTTCCTTTTATTTAGGGATGGGTCGATACCAGATTTTCTCGATACTCGATACCGATACATGATTTTTTCCTCGATACTCGATACCTTCAACATTTCCAGTTTCAATAAATAGGTACATTAAAAATTATCAATTGAGAGAACTGTGTAATACCAACTAAATTAATTAAGTCTGCATATTTAATGAGACAAAATTTAATATCATCAGTAGCCTATAATTATTTTTAAACTCTACATTAAAACTAAAACTAGTTTTTTTAACAGTCCACTTACAAGTTTTTGTTAAAAAATACTAGCATTCTCACTTAATTGCAGAATTGCAGAATTACAAAAGTATCGAAAAAGTATCGAGCTAGTTTTCTGAAGTATCGTTCGATGCCGATACCATGCAAGTATCGAGAATATCGAGGTATCGAAAGTATCGAGGACCCATCCCTACTTTTATTATTATAAGATAAAGACTGAGTTGTAGCAAATTGAAGTTTTACCTACTACCATCCTTCAGGAGGTAGGCCTATCACTAAAACTATCACCTTATTTATATTCAGAATGTGTAATTCTTGTGAACCTTTAACAGAGTCAGGAACAAGGTTTTACTCCTGTGTATAGTATATGGATTCTGGTACACAATGTACGTTTTATGCTGGAGAAGCCTTTAATCCTTCATCATTCAGGTTTAATGGGGTTGATCTATGTTCGGACGATCCATAATGGGAGCACTCCATTAAAAAGATAGGTATTATAGGCTTTATCTATGCATTAAAACCTACCTATACTCTGAACTCAGTGGCGGCAATGTAAGAGACGAAAGGACAAAGCGTACAGAATCAATACTGGGGCAGAATTCTTCTGCTACAAGGGGACTATAATGCAATTAAAATTGGTGGACCATGGGGGGACTTTAAGTGAAGTTTAATCCCCCGCTGGTGTTAAAAAATGCTCACCGGCATTTTAATAACAGAGCAATTTTCTTTTAACGTAAAAGAGTTGATTGTCCCACCCATGACTGGGACTTGACGAGTGAATATAGTTATTTATGAAATAAATAAGTAGTAATTGCTTTTTCTAGGATCCCTATTCTCACCCTTACGGCTCGTTTCGCAAACAAACCTACATGCAAAATATTATTATTATTATTATTATTATTATTTCAGCTGTGCTTAACCCATTTTAGCTGTGAGGCCATATCAGGAGTTTGGGACCTGTATTTATTTTTAATGCTATTTACATTCAGCTTCCCTCAGTTAAGGGTTGCCCTAAGACAAAGCGAAATAGAAAATAAATAAATAATTTGCACCACAAAGAAGTGTTTACAAGCATTTACAATAAGCATTAAGAAAAACTCACATTAACAACAAAGGCCTATATCAAGAAAACTTATGAAACAACAAGAACAAAAACTAGAAGACAAATATATAACAAATAAATATAAATATAGAAAAGAAAAATAATATTTGTATGTCGTTAATCAGGAATATAAGTGATTCCTGAGTATAGAGAGGGAACCTTTCAGAGCTGTCAGAGACACTTCTTTTATTACAATGTTGTTCAGATGGAAAACATCTGCAGAAATCCACAAAGTGTGAAGGAATTGTCCCTCTTGCACCCACCATCAGCCCAAAGAGGGTAATAGAAGTGGGTTCGTACATACGACATTTTTCAACATGAACTTCTGCAGGTTGAAAAAAGCCATGTCAAATTGGCCGGCCACGGGATTTCAATCTGAGACCTCTCGAATGTGAGTCCAAGACAATATTATTTTAGCATGTGTATACGCTATTTTTTATACAAAATATAACAAAGAATACTGTGTTTTACAATCTTCAAAGTTCGTACTGTACTTGAATTAATAACAAAATTGTTAATTAAAATTACAAGTCTAAGTTATATGGTAACAAAATGTTCTAAACCCTCTTTTTCCTCTAAATAGATTTAGATATAACATTTATTTTAGGTCCTTTTTTTGTAGTTTTCGAGTAGGCCTATTTGAAAGGATATTTACGTGATAAATGGCTTGATTAAGGGTCATTTTTTAATAATCATAGGCTACGTCACGAAAATCTTACCCCCTTGACATAAGAATGTGGTAACTCACCGGGAGCTAGATCCCCCGCAGTCTCTCAGTTCACGTGATCTTGATGTCCACCTAAAAAACAAGAAAATTGTGGTTAATGACACCTTAGTATAATCATTATTAGTGTATCGGTACTACAAAAATCTAATGAGAAATTTACATAACTTCCTCTTGCCAAATAAAAGTTAATATAATACAATTATTATGTGTGGTATGTAAATTCGTTGTAAAAATGAAGAGAATGTCGTTACTACATCACATTGCATCCCCGAAGGATCTGTATCTGTATCTGATACCCTATGATCCCCAGGTGGGGCGAAGGGGCATCCAATGGAGGTTTCATTACCTATACGAATTTTGATATGCTTAATGTCCGAGAGAGAGTAGAGGGGCAGGTGGTAAGCCCATCGCCTCGCAACCCCCCTAAGTATTTCTAAGTATTTCTAAGTATTTCTTGGACGTGAAAGGGCCGAGAAATTTTGTCCAGAGGCTCTAATTTAGGCTTGGAGTTCTTTTACGTGCCGTAAATCTACGACACGGGACCCCCAGCTTAAAGTCTCTCCCGGAGAACTCCGTGCCAGGGATTTTTACGTCCTGAAAAATCCATCGACCGCGGCCGGGTTTGATCCCGCGCCCTGCGGATCTAGAGGCGGGCACGCTACTTCTAGGCCACCGCGGCTGACATCCCCGAAGGATACATAACCGAAATTAAATTTCTGATTAATACATTGACGTAACTTTCTTTACTTTACGCATGGCCTATACATTTTTGTGACTTCATATTTTGAAATAGAGCAAGAGGCCATATTGCAAAGACCACATATTCATATTGCACAGAACACGTATTCAGAGTGAGGGGCTTATAACTACCCTTCAGATAATTGTCTTTCGAAAAAAGTTTTCAAATAAAAGTTTTAGCTTTTAGGATAAGCAACCAATCTGCAAAGTTCAAAGAAAATCGTTAGGGCCGTTTTCGAGATACAGCGAAAAACTAAAATTTATTCGTGTAAACTCCCCTTAAAAATAAGAGAAAGGTCGTGTCAATCTTCATGCTACATCTTCAGAAAGTACGAAGGTACCTGACCCAAATACAATTTTTTTTTCATACAATCTACCCTTCTGATGTTCCCAGACACACAGGCACACACACAAAAATGATTTCGAAAACAGTATTTCTGGATTCAGGCGATCTCAAAACATGTATTTCTGTTAAAAATTCAACTTCGAATATAGGGTCAAAAACGATACTTCCTTTACTTATGTAGCCTACCTAATGGTACGGGCAGAGAAAATAAAAATTGCACGATCCTTGTTATTATTTGAAGTACAGTAATTGATATAGAAAATTAATAGCTGATTACCTCCATAATATCTAGATAAAATATTCATATACTTGCATTCTCTAATACAGTAGTGTGTGGAATTCAACCAGACAGAGAAATGCGATGTGTTTCGGCATCATAAAAGCAACAGAGCTTCACCACACAACATGTCCATAAAGAAGAAATGTCTACTAGTTTTAATGTAAATTTGAAGGGCTTGTTAATGGACAAGTTAATGCATAGGCTGGCAGTTTCGCATGTAATTTGGTCTGGACGCATCACAAAGTTTATTTGAACTGCAGTGAACCGCATACAGCTACAGTTTCTGTCCTCTGGCCCATGAATAACGGATTTTAAAATTCGTCATTCTCTATATTCTTGCTAAAACATCACACATACCTAGTATTACAGGCATTACTGTCAATAATAATAATAATAACAATAATAATAATAACAATAAAAACAACAACGAAATCAGTGCTTTTGTTTAATCAGTAATAAATGCAATTATCTGTATCTGGTTTCCTATATCCCAGGGCCCAGTTACAGAATGATTATCATAGGTAATCCCACGAGAGTTGAAGAATTTATCTGATGCAACTCGTCAACTCGAGTTGGATTTATTAAGACTATTCCATGAATAAAATGTAAGGGATTATATAAATAATAATTACTTTCGTGCTTTGTTGTATAAAAACAATACTAACAGTTGTGAGATCATGGCATACTGTGAATCAACCATCCATGAATAGATTCGAGCTACCGTGGTATAATCAGTGGTACCAATATTGCATATATGACATAGTTAACTTCATTCAGGTGAGCTAACAGCAGAACAGAATAAAAGCACTCGAACTGGCTTGCACTGAATCGAAATTGTGTTCTTAATAAATGTACATTTCTATTACTTCAATTTCCAAACAAGTTATGTTGTATACAATAATCTGTTTTCGTGCCGCTTAGTGGCAGCAATCACTGCACACTGAAACTTACATGCCCAGTAACGAGGACACGATTTTAACCCGATAAAACAGCCTCCTCGGGATTCCTACAAGAATATTGTAAGATAAACGGCCGTGATTGGTCTATATCCGAGGAATTGCTAAACGTTATTGGTCAATATCAAACACTCGGCGTATGAGTTGAATAGTCATTATGATATCGCTGGGTCACACTATTTAGACTATACAGAACCATTGTCAGACCAAAATTAGAATATTGCTCATTAATTTGGAATCCTAATACCATTAAATACAGGAAATTGATAGAGTCCATCCAAAATAAATTTCTAAAATATACGTATTTCAAACAGTTTAACTACTACCCTAAATTTGAATCATATTCAACTATGTTACAGTATTTCAGTATCCCTGAATTATCACACAGACGAAATATTCATGCATTGTTGTTTTTATACAAATTAATTAATAATGAAATAGATGATATTAATATTCTCAAAGAAATATATTTTTATGTTCCACGTTATAGATCTCATAAATTCCATAATCTTTTTTTCATTCCAAAAGTAAACACTGACTCTCATAATAATTCTCCTCTTTATAATGTACTCCGACTATACAATCAGTTGCACAAAATGGACAATATAGATATTTTTAATACTAACAATAAGCGGTTTAAAAATATATGTGAAAAAAATTTTAAAATTTTAAAATAATAATTATTAAATTAATAAATTTTCTCCATGTCATTTTCTTTACTTGAATCTTACTGATATGTATATTTTCCTCCAAAACTATTACATTATTATTTATATTATTATTATTATTATTATTATTATTTTTTTTTTCATATTATGTTCCCTTGTGTAATTGTCATATTGTTTGTGTTTCTGGTTTTCTTTTCTGTGTGTTTTTTTTCCCTTATTGTTATAGCATTAGCTTAATTATTTTGAATATCAATTTAAATATTTAATTTTAGAATCTGGTGTATTAATGTAAGCGAGAATATTGTAATTGGGCATTAGCCTGTAATATTCTTAGTACAATAAATAAATAATTATTTTATGGTCGAATAAAAAATTATTTATTTCTACTGGATATAAAATTCTCACCTATATCATGGGTCCCGCAAATCCACGGGACGGCCATGGTTGCCAGGGGTTTGATGAGTTGGTGTAAGATTTAGAGGCAGTGGTTGCGCATCTCGCGGTTTACTGATGTTATCGCTGCTTGGAAATAATAGAGCGCTAACAAAGGCAGGAAGCGAGCAGGGGAGATGGAATCAAGTAATAATAATAGTCGAACTGAGTACACTGCCGACAATTGTTCCGGCCCGAATTTATAGCACTAGGAAGTGAGATACGCATCCCCCACTACCCCTACAAACAGCCTACCGCAGATAATTTGACACTCTTATCACCACCAGGCTGAGCATTCACTGGAGATTCAACGGCCCTAATAAATAACAAGAGAAGTCCTATCTCGCCCCCTTATATTACTTATAAAATAAGTACTTTACACGTGAAAAGATGCAG
This sequence comes from Ectobius pallidus, assembly GCA_964059195.1. Taxonomy (NCBI): domain Eukaryota; kingdom Metazoa; phylum Arthropoda; class Insecta; order Blattodea; family Ectobiidae; genus Ectobius; species Ectobius pallidus. The sequence goes on from CAXKWD010000003.1 coordinate 15,874,043, forward strand.
GCCTAGACCTCAAAATGAACCGTTCATATCTTAGGGCAGGGCAAGAAATTTCAACATTAAGAAACTACAGTAGGCAGTGATGGTATAAAAGCGAGTTGTTGAAGTATTTATCAGCAAGTTAGAAAACAAGATTTTTAAGATTATTCAATAAATGTTGGCTTTTACTATACAGAGTGTTAATGAATAACACCGAAATATTTTACCTGTATATATTTATTTATTTTATTTATTTATTTAACCTGGCGGAGTTAAGGCCATAAGGCCTTCTCTACCACTCAGCCAGGGCAAAAACATGAAATACATAATGATAATAATAATAATAATAATAATGATTAATAATAAATTAAAAAAGAACTGATATACATGAATACAAGAAACGTACATTAAATACAAAGAAAAAATTCGAACATAAGTACTTGAATAATATGAATATATAATACAAATGACTAAAAATAAAGAAATGAAGGAAAAAGATGAAAGTCTAAACAAATACATTCTTAGTTATTACAAAATATAATGAAAATTAAAATATATATTACTAATTAGAATCAATTCCTAAATGTTATTGTATACTAAATTTATTAAATGGCGCTTGAACTGTGAAGTCGTTTGGCAGCTCCTGAGATGGCTAGGCAGTGAATTCCAGTGACGAATAGCTGTTGTTGTAAACGAATTCGAATATATAGAGGGGACACAGACAAGCAACTTTTATTAGCAGATTTTTGCTCTATGACGTAAAACGTGTATGCTACAGGGCATAACGTGATTATAATTTGGTGCTCATAAGTCAATAATTACGCAAAATAGGGTTACAATTTTCATTAAATCGACTTCATGCCTTCCTAGCGATCGATAAAAACCTGTTTCTTAATCATTCATCCACTGCTATATCATAATTTAGAGATTTCATAATCTGCAAAATTTACAGACTAATCACATGACTGGCCACCACTGCATTAGCCTTCTTTTATTCATAACTACTGACTACAGTGTTAACAACGAAGTTCCTTTGTTTTGCATTTTTTTCTAATGTTAGAAGTCAGTGGCGGCCATGCCCTGGAAGATTTTATGCTGTAACAGGAAAAATTGAATCCATAGAGCAAAAATCTCCCAATAAAAGTTGCTTGTCTATGTCCCCTCTATACACAGGTAAAATATTTCGGTGTTATTCATTTACACCCTGTATATAAGTTGCACATAAAGAAATTATATGTATATAGGCCTATGTATTATATAATATATTTTCAAGTATATAGCCTATGTAGTTCTTCAAAAGTAATGTTGTTTGGTGTCGTTGAATACTATTTTCGACACCCCGAATCTAATCAAGTATGTTTTCCTTCTAACTAGTCCGAACAAAGTCCCAAAGTCAAACAAATTTGTTCCTTCCAATTCCCTCTACACCCCCCTTTTGAGCATTCATTGACTGGACTATCGTACTAATTTCCATATTATATTCTTAGAAGCTTTTTAAAATGGTGAAGCAATAGTTTTAGATCATATTCTGTTATACTGAAAAAATGTTGATCGAGACTGTACCAAAATGGAGGTTCATCTCAGAGCCATCTGTTTCTGTGGGAAGCTCTTCAGGGATGAACCGCATGTTGGCACCATCTGCAAGAACGCATGGACCCGGAAAGCGCTACTTTATTAAAAACTAACGTTATGCTGTCCTGTGCAACTTTGTTAGTAATCACTAATTAGTTATTTATTTTTTATGCTAGGTTATCATTCAGCGTTATATCCTATTCACAGTGAAACGCAACATAAAAGTTTTCTGGGTAAACTATATTTTTTAACAAATTGTTCCATAAATAATATATAATATCCATTAGTAAGCTTCCAGACCTCTAATATATTACCATAAAATAGGCACTAAATTGGACATAAATGCAGTACCGGTCAACCGATTTGGTCCAATATCAATAGGCTTTTTCCCATGGACGTTATAAATGCATATACCAAGTTTTATGAAAATCCGATAACGCGTATTCGAGTTATCGCGCGTTCAGACACACGGACAGAGAGACGAACAAGGCATTTTCCTACACAATCCCTACACAATCTCATAAAGTACCATTCAGTAAATATGTTTTTTGCACGACGTAACTAATTAGTGGTACTTACGAATATTGTTGCCGTGGATCGTAACTTGACATTCCCGCATCCAATCTGGTTGCTATAAAAACAAAAGAAATCTCCGTGCGGTAAAAATTACAAAAAGCACAAGTGCCGTATGTAAAATCTACATAATACAAGCATTTATGGAAGACCGGAACCAAGGCCCCCTAGTTTGTGGCGACTTTAACTGGACAAATATTCGGTTCCCATAACAACCAACACATGCGAATCACTTTCTGAAATATAACATCCATCTTCAATAGTGTATATACATAATATTTTCAGCTAATATCTCAATTAATATAATAAATTGATATAAATAATCATCGTGTAAAAATAGCATGCAATACTCGTGCCGTAAGCGCATAACGGATCTCGGAAATTAAAAAAACTCTTTCCTCGATCCGTATGCACCGCTTACGGAACTAGTATCGCAATATACTATTAGTTATTTTGCTGTTAAGTGATTTAAAAAAGCATCTACAGGGTGTCCGGTGAGGAAATCCGAAGAAATTCAAGCATAATTCAAGGATTTCAAGGCTTGAATTTCCAAATTTTAAAACAATAGCTTTATTTACTAATATTAAAAAATGTACGAACATAGGACACAATGAGTGAATATTAATGACTAATATTTCTGAAAATGGTAAAATTTTCGTAAAAAGTATCAACTTAAACAAATATTATCTTCTATGCGATTTTTCCCGACGGTTCACAAAATTCAAGCATAATTCAAGGATTTTTCCCGACATGGAAAATTCAAGCATAATTCCCGATTTTCCCGATTTTCAATGCTGCTGGACACCCTGATCTAGCGATTGAATTAGGCCTACTAAACGTTGGCGAAGCCGCGGGCACCTGCTAGTAAATGAATAGAATACAAATCTAGTATTGAATTGATATTTGCATCCTACTTAATCTCTAGAACACACCGAGAGCTGGTTTTTGAGTTGAAATTGGCGTTCATCCTCGTAGACTGAAGCGAGCAGGCGAGCAAACTCCAAAGCTATCGGATTATTCACTCCGTGGAGCCTGAATCCTACGCCTAGAGGGATCCCAATCAAAATGTCCACTTCCTTCTCTTTTATTATGGATGTAAATCCGCCACCACTTTTAATGGACGACGAAAAAAAAAGTATTAATTCTACGAATCTGCATTATAAATTAGGCGCTGCGGAGAGGAAAAAAAAAAGTATTAAGACCAACCCATCGCGTCGTTTTAAAACTTTTGATTCCATGGCATTCCTTTTCTCTCTTTCCAGCAGCGGGAATAGAATTCCATTGTCATGGTGACAAAGCGGGAGTCGATGTTATGAAAGAGTTGAAGATTAATTTTTTTGAAACTCTGATTGTCTTTAATAAGAGTGGGATAATAATGCACGGATTTATTAAAGGATGAAAGGATGTAACCATGGCGATATTATATAGTTGTATAAAGAAAATAAATCTTGAAATCGTGATAATTTAATGCAAGAAAACAAACAGAATACTATTATCATGGGCTTAAAGGGAAATGATTTAGGGATGGGTAAATTTATTATACTTTTGAGTTTTTTCAGCTGTGTTTATATTCCTTTTAGCTACGAGGCCATATCAGGAGTTCGGGGATCTGTGTCTATACAGTAGGGTAGGCCATGGAACTATTGATTGCCAGTTGTTTCTATCATTGGTGTAATTTTATGGAGTAAATTTCAACTTATATTAATTTAAATGGATGTGGTACAGGATGAAATGGTGAGGATGATTCATGGTATGTAAATAACCAATTCGGCATATGCGTTCTGCAGGAGACTTGCTAGGAGGTGTTTAAACATCCACCCTAAAGCCCGGACTTTGCTCCAGTGATTTCCATCTGTTCCTCCACCTCATAAAATGACAAAGAATGACAGAGAATGACAGAGAGGCGAAGGTCGTTGTCACACGTGGTTCAAATCCCAGGCCAAAGTTGTTCTTCTGTTCTGTTCTCCTTTCCTATATCCCCTATGTTGGGGCGAAGGGCCTCCAAGTGTAGGTTTCTGTTAACTGTGTGAATTTTGTTATGCTTATTTTCCGAGAAAGGGCAGAAGGACAGGTAGTAAGCCTATCGCCCCTTAACCCCCCTCCGGAAACTAAGGTATTACTTGGATGTGAAAGGGCCGAGAAATTTTGTCCAGAGGCTCTTATTTAGGCATGGAGTACTTTTACGTGCCGTAAATCTACAGCACGGGCCCCCCAGTCACTCCCGGATTTTTACATTCTGAAAAACCCATCGACTGCGGCCGGGTTTTATCCCGCGACCTTCGGATCTAGAGGCGGGCACGCTACCTCCAGACCACCGCGGCCGACTATTCAAAAGTTGGTTTCACGGTATGACAAATGTTTCAATTCCGGTGGTGAATATGTTGAAAAATAACTGACCACTTGCTGTATCTGTTGGAATAAATATTTCCTTAAAATAGTGCTTTGTTTCTGCAAACGGCCATAGGGAAACTTATTTTATGGACGGCCCTCATTGTAATTAAGACGCTCGTTTCATTAACAAACTCGCGTCTTAACGAATGCCATTATAGACTTGTTGCATAATATAATTTATTAGTACATGGCCATCTTAATACCGGCGAGCCGCGGGTGCAATTCCTCCTCAAGTCGATGGCATATGCATAAATGTGACAGGCCCATGTCCACAGATTTACATACATCTAAAAGAAACACACACAATCCGTCAAACATATTAAAGTCACAGGCCCAAGTTATAGTGCACCCCCGTCTTTAGGTAACCATTATAACCAAACCTGCATACCATTCCATAATATTCTTAAGACTTGTTGGTCTCCTTGGCCGCGGTAGCTAAGGCCGTGGGTAAGGAGGCAGTGGGTTCAAGTCCCGCCTAGTGCATGGGTGTTTGGGTGGAATAAGGGGAAAAAAAGGAAAACAAGAAAAAGGAATTGAGTCAATTTAGATGCTCGTTTGTTTTTCCACTGAAATCTGTACGAGGGAGCCGAGGTACTTTATACTTACTTACTTACTTACTCAATGGCAATAGAAAATTCCTAAGTAAGCTAAAGGAATATCATCTATTTTATGGAACCCGGAGGTTCATTGCTGCGCTTACTTGAGCACGCCATTCAACCCTATTCTGTGCTAACTCCATCCAATCATCCCTCGCAAATCCTAAAAAAACTCCGTGACGCTACATCCCTGAAGGGACTTGGCCTACCACCCGACCATGGAGGGCATATGGTCTTTTACCATAGGCAGATGGCAGGATTGGAGGGCATATGGTCAGCATGCCGTTAATAGTGGTTTCCATGATTGGGGCTGCTACTTCTCTATCAAGTAGCTCCTCAATTTGAATTACGAGACAAAGTGCACCCCGTTCCAGACCTACCTACCTCAAAAAAATCCGAGGAGGTACCGGGGATCGAACCCGACCGACGGATCTGTAATCAGCGACGCTAACCACAAGACCACGCCGGCGGACATCGCAAATCCTACCTCCCTTAAATCTATCCTAATATTGCCCTCCCACCTTCTTCTAGGTTTTCCCAGTGGTCTTTTCCCTTCGGGTCTCCCAGTCAATACTATTGAGATATGTCTTTCCTCCCCCATGCGCGCCACATATCCAGCCCATTTCATCCTCCGTGATTTAATTACCCTTACTATATCCGGTGACGAGTACAGGTCATGAAGCTCGTCGGTATGCAGTTTTCTCCAGTCCCCATTTTCATCTACATGTGTACAGGTATATAGACCTATAGACATACATATATACGAAAGCTTGGAGGTACGAGGCATAATTTACCAACTGATATGGCACAAAATCATTCACTTCCTTCTGAATGAATTACATTTCAGAGACATGTTTAACACACTTTTTCATTAAAATGACAGATCGTTCTTTTGATTTTTTCCATGGTTTATTCACTTTTTACAGAGGACGTTATGATTGATTGCAGACATACAAGATTATAATCCTACAGGTTACTGTGGCTATAGATCTTCTTCCAGATAATATAATCGTGTAGTCAATTACATGCTGTGCATTCCTAGTAGGCTTTGGAGCTTCTGTTCGTATAAAAATAAACGGTGCAAAATATGTTACACAAACTTCCTCACATATACGTGTTAAAATTTTTATAATTGATGTTTTAGGTTGATAAAGAAATGGTATGTATCACTAAAAAATGAATGTAGGCCTATAACCCCAGTTTTATTATAAGATAATATTTCCACCTTATGCACTAGTACTAATTAGATATTGAACTAATTACTAATTACTAGTACTAATTAGATATTTATGTGACGTATCTTCTACACTCAACGTTTGTACATACAACTACCAGTATATATGTTTTTAATTGTAATTTTAATCTGTTGCTATGATTATATAACCTTTTACAACATTCTAATTTTCCTGAACAAGACTATTCAATAAGGTGCATCTAGACAACGAGATATAAATAGCCTAAGTACCTTACGTTGTAATATTCAAAGCTTTGAACACAAAATACTACAGTTTTAGTACCTAAATAGAAATAACTAACTATTTTATATTTATAACTATTAAAAACTTTGACTATTGTATTTTAATGCAGCTCATGTTACTGTATAAATACATGTAGGCCTACATATAATTAACGATTAAACAACAAGCATATATATATATATATATATATATATTTAAAAAAAAACAGATTCCTTGTCAACACCCATTCACTTCAATATCTAATTAGTACTAGTGCATAAGGTGGAAATATTATCTTATAATAAAACTAATTTATCAGCACTAGTAGAAAATGAAATTCATCAATGACCTATAACCCCAGGTTAAATATATTTGGGAATCTTACCAAATTGTTCATATAATATTTTCCTTGGAGCATCACACACGTTAAGTGCATAAATAATTGCTCCGACTATTCAATTTTTAGATTTCCTTGGTCAATAAATCATAAAACAGAATTCAAATTAAACAAAATCAACATTGTATATGACTTTAAAAAAAAACTCCGTGGCGCTACACCCCTGAAAGGATAAGGCCTACCACCCGACCACTGAGTCATCTACCATAGGCCGATGGCAGGAATGGGGCATTGTGGTCAGCATGCCGACACCCACGGCCGTCAATGGTGTTTCCATGACCGGAGCCGCTACTTCTCTATTAAGTAGTTCCTCAATTTGAATCACGAGGCTGAGTGCACCCCATTCCAGACCTCCCTACCTCAGAAAAATCCGAGGAGATACCGGGTATCGAACCTGGGCCGACGGATCTGTAGTCAGCGACGCTAACCACAAGACCACACCGGAGGTGGTTTAAGTCGTATGCCCACTTTATTTAGCCTACAGCTACCTTTATGTGGACATCCTGTTTGAACCTATGAAATGCAATATCTGAATACTTTCCATTTTTTTAATTCGGGTTTGTTAAAGAAAAATAGGCCTATATAGCAAACTGCATTTAAGCCAGCTATTTTCTTTATTAATAATATTATACTATGATTGTTTATGTTGATATTATTATTATTATTATTATTATTATTATTATTACTGAGTTAATTTCGCTTGCTTTAACAGCATATGGCTCATAATCACGTGTTTATAATGTTTTTGCACGACGTAACTAATTAGTGGCACTTACGAATATTGTTGCCGTGGATCGTAGCTTGACATTCCCGCACGCAATCTGGTTGCTATGAAAACAAAAGAAATCTCCGTGCGGTAAAAATTACAAAAAGCACAAGTGCCGTAAGTAAAACCATCATAATATAATCCTTTATGGAAGACCGAAACCAAGGCCCCCCAGATTAACAGGACAAATATTCGGTCCCCATAACAACCAACATATGCGAATCACTTTCTGAAATATAACATCCATCTTCAATAGTGTATAAACATAATATTTTCAGCTAATATCTCAATTAATATACATAAATTGAAATAAATATTCATCGTGCAAAAAATAGCATGCAATACTCGTGCCGTAAGCGCATAACGGATCTCGGAAACTGAAAAAACTCTTTGCTCGATCCGTATGCACCGCTTACGGCACTTGTATCGCAATATAGGCCTACTATTGCCTGTACCAGTAGCGTGTTTCAATAAATAATTCGTTTGTGTCTAATTCTATAAATTTTCCAGTGATGGCTTCTTTTCTAATATTCAGTTTAAACGATTATGACATTCCGGTGATAGCGACGATCTATTATGGAAAGTCCAGCGTCTGCCTTTGCGAATGAGGAAACCATGAAAACCGAAAGTCAATTTGGTTTGAACCAAGAACCTCTTGCCAATTAGCCTACAAAGCTTCTCATGATTAAAAAAAAATTACTGAAGCCTTTAAAGTACTTAATTTGTCACACAATATACAAACCCATGCCGGACTGCCGAGAAAACAGTTAATACAATGATTAGGCCCATATTTTATTTCTTTGTACCTTATTCTATTCTTTTACGTGAAATTTATATTTTCTTTCAATTCCTTCTCTATGATTTTAATACAAATTTAAGAAAAACTAATACTTATCAAACATTTACATTTCTGCCATTTTGAGGTTGAATTATTATTATTATTATTATTATTATTATTATTATTATTATTATTATTATTATTATTATTGATGTGTTAAAAAGTGAATATGCAACTTAGAAATACGACATGCTTTGATATCTGACATATATTTTGATTCCATGTTTTCAGTGTTAATTATAATTACATCTGTTATTATGTTTATTTTCATCCGTTATGTTCCTTTATGTATGTCTGTTATGCATCTATTTTATGTCCTAATGTTTATCAACTAATGTCAGGTATGCTTTATCAGTTGGCAGCCTGAAAATGGAGGAAGCTGAAGGAAAATGGTTTCCAAACGCTTTAAAATATCCTTAAAAATCTAAATAGCAATCGAAATCCCTTAAAATTTATCGTGGTATCACGAAAAACAACTAATAATTATGACACAGATATTTTGAAAACATATGTAAATCCTTTAAAAACAACCCAATTCTTAGAAAATAATACGAAATCCTTTAAAAAAATCTAATGTGAAACAAATAACTTTCTTTGCCCAAATAAAAGTGTTGCATCTTAGTATAATATATTATGTATGGCATTCTCTTCATGTAAATTGGTTGTAATAATGACGAGAATGTCTTACCTAAACGCATCGCATCCCCGATGGATACAAAACACAAATTATAGCTATTTTTGTATCAAGTACGCAAAATAGCACTTTAGCGGACGAATCTAGTATAGCGGCCGAGGCGTAAGCCGAGGCTGAAATACTGGAAGAGTCCGATAAAATTTTGCGTACTTGGTACATACAATCTTTTTTAGTAAAAGTCCGCTAAACCATATGAAATGAAACAAAATACCGTATATAATTAATTATAATGAAAGGTAGTCAGCCATTTGTTAACGTCATATTCTGACAGCCACCTGAATCGCGGAACAATAACCGTACGTATCAATACGAAATACGGTATAGTTGCATTATAGGCTATTATATGAGTCGCTTTATGTAAACAATAATGTATACTAAATAGTATTTATGAAAAGCTTGTGAAAATATGGATGATAATCCCGAGGAAATTTCAGTCCTAGCCAGAAACATTGAATAGAGCTGGTGCCAGCAAATTCACGGCAGCAGTAGACTATGAGACGTAATGTATTGCAATTAAATGCTGGTGCATTCATGGTAAGCAATGTTTCTCTTGTGAATGAAGATGTGAAAAGTTTTTGGCTTATATTTGTTGTTATATGATTAATAGACTAACCCGTTTTGCGAAAAACCCTCGTAAAGTTTCTGATTATCACAAAGAAGCATGTTGGCTTAAATTTGTTGTTTTATGACCAACTAGCCTGTGTCCGCGACTTCGCCCGCGAAAATATTTTCAAAAATTCAAAATTAAGAGCATAATAGTTAAATCATTATATTTATTAGCATCTAAATCACGTGGACTACATACCATAGTTAGATAGCGTCGCCTGGTAAAAGCGACCTCAGATTCGAGTTCCTTGGCCCAGAAAACCCCTGTATAGTGAGTTTCGTCCAAATGGAACAATATTTAACCATATTTAGGCCTATATTGATTATCCCTCTTCCGTCTAGGTTGAAAATTTCAGATATCTGCGTGGCTTGACATAATAAACAAACAAATGAATCGACCAGCGTGGGCTTACAACATTCAAGCGATCGCGATGCTTTTATATCCAGACTGCTTTTATCGCGGACAGACAGACAGACATTTCCTTTTATTAATATAGATGATATGCGTAAATCCATGTTAGAGTTGGTGTGACTGGTCAATGTCATCTGCATTTTGTTTACAGATTGCCATGACGACTTAAAAGATGAAAAAATACGCAACTTCGAATTTCATGACTGAACACAATACTTCCTTATATAGTAGGCCTAAGCATAAGTGAAGACGATTCTTATTCCAGGTAGGCATAACGAATATACTGAATGTACAGAGTTAGATTCTCACGGTATACGACACCCTGTATATTATTGCCATTCTCTGTAAAGGAGCGTCTTCTCCGTTGGTAATTGCTTCAAATTGCCGCATGTCACAATGCTTGACAACTTCCCACGAGAATAATCCATCAAGTCTGCAGAGGTGGAGGCCGAGTAAACGCCAGGCCGAGGGTGGAATTACAAATGAGATGCATTCAAACAAGTTTCTCATGTTATGGGCGTCAATGGAGTAATTTCGGCAAGCGTTGCTCCAATGTGAAAATCGAACGCAGAGTAAAAGGGGATCAAGAAACCTTTAGAGAGAGCCGTGGGACCTGTGGTTTATTTGAACCTCAAATTACACTGACTATTCCTTTCATGCGCCGCGTGTTTGATATTGACCAATAACGTTTATTAATTCCTCGTATATAGACGAATCACGATCGTCTATCTTATAATAGTTGAATAAAAACACTTTCTTTAACGCACTTTATTTACCTTGGTAAACTTCTGGACGGCCGTTTCGCAGGTGGTGTTCCTGCATCCAGGAAGTTTCCACCTGCGAAACGGCCGTCCAGAAGTTTACCAAGGTAAATAAAGTGCGTTAAAGAAAGTGTTTTTATTCAACTATTTATTACACAATGCTAAAGTCGGACACAAGAATGAACATCTTATAATATCCTTCCTAGCTTCACAAGGATGCAATTTTATCTGATAAAACGTCAGCTCGTTACTGGACGCGTAAGGCATCAACGTGCCGTGATTAATACGTCACATGCTGCCAGTGATAGGAATGAAAACACATTATTTTATATATCATAAATTGTTTGCAAATTGAAATAATATAAATGCCCATTGATTAAAGACATAATTTCGATTCGGTGCAAGCCAGTTCGTGTGCTTTTACAGCGTTCTGATGTAAGCAACTACCACGACACCCTCCATCTTGTGATACGCACTATTGGTAGCATTGGGAACTCGGATCGATTCATCGAATCGATTCGTGGACTGTTCATTTAGTAGGCTACGCCTTGATCCTACGGCAGTAGTGGTGTTTTGCCGATGACGTCACAGAGGAGCGGAGGAGCAGCTGACCACTGTCCACTCGGGAGGAGCAGCTGACCACTGTCCACTCGGGAGGAGCAGCTGACCACTCGGAGGAGCAGCAGACCACTGCCCTGGGTGCTAGCGCCCTTTGCTCCGCCTGTATGTGTAGAACAATGGCCTAAGTGATTAATTATTGGTAATATTGGGAATATTGGTAATTATGAGCTTGCGCCCTTATCGCACATAGTTCTTTTATCAATCTGGGTGCTAGCGCCTTTTGCTCCGCCTGTGTGTGTAGAACAAAGGCCTAAGTGTTTATTTATTGGTAATATTGGGAATATTGGTAATTATGAGCTTGCGCCCTTATCGCACATAGTTCTTTTATCAATCTGGGTGCTAGCGCCTTTTGCTCCGCCTGTGTGTGTAGAACAAAGGCCTAAGTGTTTATTTATTGGTAATATTTGCGAGTGTGTAATATTATTGCAGGCTTGCATATGTTAGCGAGAGCCCAGACGTGATGCAGCTGCGCGTACGAGAATAAGCCAGTGCACCACGCGTGTGGTCTTGCAGCAAGTCGTTACATGTTCAAGACCGATATAAACCCACGCTATCGCTTTTTTACGTCATAGGCTAGCCGACGTCGGTGGAGAGGTCATCGTCCGTTATGAAGAGGCCATATAGAATGTATAACATGTTGCGAGAAGACGATCGCAAAAAATCGTTCGCAAGATGGCCACTATCGTTTATCGATGTTGATAAAATGGTTGAAACCGGATTTTATTACACTGGTTACAGCGATATAGCAGAGTGCGCATACTGTCATACGCAAATAGGAAAATGGGAAAAAACGGACGTTCCAGCAAATGAACACAAAAGATGGTCCCCCAATTGTGCATTTTTAAATAAAGGTGGCGAGGGATCGGATGTATGCGGAACTGGTGAAGACGTGTGCGGTCATGGTGACATCGTTGAAGACGTGTGTGGTCACGGTGAACAAAAGCGAAATAATAAAAACTTGGCGCTGTTTTTTATTGCAATAGTATTTACAGTTTATTGCGCATGTGATTGGTTAAAATAAGACGAATTTTGATTGGTGGAAATAAGACGTTCTGGGATTGGTTAGCGGAGGGCTTTAATAGCTGCGAGACGAATGTTTCGTCCTCAGTGTACAGCTAGCCAGGATGATGTCAACAACTACGAAGCGCCCACGTAAGCAGACGCCGAAGCAAGCAGTTGAACTGGATGCTGCCCTACAGGAGCTGATAAACTCAATGCAGGTGACCGAGATACCGAACCATGCTGCGGGTCAATCTCCGAACCAGGCTGCGGGACAAACTTCTATCCAGGCGGCGGACCAAACTCCGTTGGATAAGACCAAGATCCCAATAGTAGCAACGCTGGAGAGATATTCAAATATGGATATTAATATGTCGGACACGAAAATGCTACAAGAGTTGGAAATCGGGGCACCGTACCTTATAAAGCAGGCACGCTCCACCTATACCAAGTACGGGCGCCGCGTTGTTTTGGACCTTCATAACGGCTGGTCAGTATTCTTGCCAACTAGATTTGGTAAACTTACAGAAGACCAGATACAGCAGCTGAACGAAGTTAACCTCTCTATCATATATTACGGCAGAGAAATTAATCCAGGCGGCTACTACTACCATAATGTGAAATTTGTGTGAATTGACTACATAGACATGGTGATGTGTGTAACAGATGGACCAATGCAATGTGCAAGTGTGCGTAGTGTAACAGCTGGACCAACGCAATGTTAAAGTGTATATGGCACGAGCCACGCGTGTGGTCTCTTCAAATGATATATAAAGCATGATACGTGCGAAGCTCATCATCAGTATGTCTTCTCAAGAACTAGTACGTCAACTCCAGGACTCTTCGTTTGCAGATATCCCAGACATGGAACCTGCGGTAGAAGAGACGCCATCACCAGAACCAACAGAGCCGACTATATTATCTACTCTTAAGCTATATAGAACTGTATACATCCCAGAAGTGAGATGGAACAAATCGTTGAGTGAGCTGCAATTTGGACTTGCGTATCCGATAAAGGAAGCTCGTTCCGTGTATACAAGGCGTGGGAGAAGAGTCGTCATAGATTTAAAGATTGGGCGCAGCGTTTTCCTACCACGAAGGTTTGGGAAGTTGAGTGAAGATCAGCTTCGACAGATTAACCAGGAGAAACTTTCATTGATGTACTATGCTAGGGAGCCGACTTCACGTGGTTCCCACTATTACGTTTTCGGATTTGTCTCAGTGTGATATGTGTATGAATTGACTACATAGACATGGTGATGTGTAACAGATGGACCAATGCAATGTGCAAGTGTGCGTAGTGTAACAGCTGGACCAACGCAATGTTAAAGTGTATATGGCACAAACCACGCGTGTGGCCTCTTCAAATCATATATAAGGCATGATACATGCGAAGCTCATCATCAGTATGTCTTCTCAAGAACTAGTACGTCAACTGTGGGAGGAGATCCCGGACTCATCGTTTGCGGATATCCAAGACATGGAACCTGCGGTAGAAGAGCTGCCAACAGAGTCGGTAGAACTGACTCTATACAATTCATATGGGCACGACGTGGGGAAGGTGGAGTTTCCCATCCGATGTACCGACATATATGGATTCAACCAAGAACATGTTGACTCGTCACCGATCCTACCCTGTGGCAACACGCTTCAAAATATTGCTGGGGACTTCTGCTACCACGACGACATCTTCCACAAACAGGTCTGCGATGGTGTCACCCATTTCCACCGGTGCAGGAGGCCCGAGGATGGTCACTACTCAATGTGGAGCATCAAGTGTAATCCTGACTGCCACCTTTTCGAGAAGCTGCAGCAAGCTGTAAGTATTATTATCACCACCCCTACCCATTGAATTATAATTTCGTAACACATTGCTTATAATGATTTGCTTTTATATGTTTCAGACAAAGGCAGCATTTTTCCACGATCTTCACTGCAGCCAGGGCGATGGATGTAACCTCAAAGACCACACAACGAAGAAAAACTTCGTAAATTGTTTAAACTTGTAATTTTATAAAATAAATTGTGTGTGATATAAAGGAAAACTTGTTTAAAAAATCATTTCAAACCGAGCTCTTCCATTTTATGAATGAAAAAGGTCGGGTCATAACCTTAACCAAAACCCCTTACTCCCATAATTCCAACACATGTCATAGACCAAAAGCATGTTCTATCTATTTTTACAGGAAGCCGTTCGCCTTTGGAAGGAATGTATAAATAAGAAACAGACAATTTTATGATTGAATTTATTTCAACTCATGATTACAAAACTCTTTAAAATTATACCGTGCTTGCATCCAGAGTCTAAGCACCATTACATTGTGTAGGGCACAGTTCATATTAGAGTCATTATGAAAAAGACATTTTGTTTCACAGTCTCTTAATTTGCCCAGCTTCGGTACACCAAGATCTTCCATGTTTATAACAGACCTCTGCAGCAGTTTTTCAAAAAATCTCGCCTTTTCTAGTCCCTTAGAATAAAGTCTGTCTTCACACTGTAATACACTATCAAGAACAGGTTTCAACTCGTCGTAAGGTAAGTATCCACTCAGCCATGGTATCCCATGCAGACACGATTCCACAAACCGCTGACATTTTACATCTGGGTATACGTCTTTAGGCGGTCGCAGCACGAAATGTCCCATTCTGCCATCATGCGATAATACAGCCACCTCTTTAGCCACGAATTCATTGCAAGTTGACTGATAGCCCTGGACATCCAATATGGTGAATTTCTCACACGACATTGGTGATGATGTTGGTCAGTGCAGTATACTCTACGCAGCGATCGTGCAGGATTAAACAGTAGGCCTTTGTGTTTGCAGGAATGTTGCTTGCTGCTGAAATTTCAACTCTCGTAGTGCAGGCTCCAGACTTCAGATCCTCGTTCTGCTTGGTGCAGTCCACCACATAGAATGGTGCATGTTTTATAAAATCGCTCCTTTTAAGCAGTGGTGATGGAGGACGCTCATAGTACGATTCTTGAAATCTGGCATACATTTCATACAGTAATCCATACGCACCATTGGTGCTGTCTACACGGAAAGAATGGTAGGGATACTTTTTATCATTCAAATATACGGATACGTCCTGTACATCACCTAAATCAAATTTTGAACCGTTTGCATCGGCTTTGCTTCTATCAGTCTGAAATGCCACGATAACCATTCTAGGCTTTTGCAGCTGAGGAGAAGTTGTCACATTCCATGAAACGTTGGTCGCTTGTGGTAAAGACGGATGTTCGTACAACTGCCAGCTTCTGAAATATATGGGCAGCGGTCGATCGCTTTCCATCGCGTTTAACAGTTTCAAGCGTTCAATGTCCGATACTTTAAGCATAGGAACAAACCATTCTATATCTGTGAGTTTAATTTTACTAACGGCTCCAATGGTAACATGTATAGTGTTCTTAGCTCTCATCATGACGAGTTCGAGTTTGCAGTTTAACAGAATTTTCTTAAAATCTTCTGCCACACCGAGAAAATGGTTCAGCGGTATGCAAACATTGAACTTTCCAGCTTTTACAATTTCTCCAACGCTCTCATTACTGGGGTGCACCCATCCAGAGTTCTCCAGTCTGACACAATCAGAATTATTATAGGAGCAGATACCTTTCAACAAGCTCGTAATACCAGGATTTCTAGTACGATCCACAGTTTCTCCATGAATATTGAGTTTTATTTCATCGAATAAATGCATAAAGCCGTTATTTACAACTTTCCCAGTGTACTCGGCATCTTTGTCGGATGTCACAGTACCACTTATCGAAACGAAACTCTGGCTGAGTAATGCATACAAGTTTTCGGCTTGAATGGGAATTCGTATTTCATCGCTTTCGCCGAGAGCCGAAGTGTTGTAAGGTTTGAATCCATGATACTGCGAATTTTCTATGGCGTCTTCAAATTGCGCCTTATCCCTTACGCTTAGAACGTGCATGTTGTAGTACTAAAAAGCCTAGAGATTCCAGATACTTCTTGTTAGCAGATGTTAACTTGCCGACGGTACGCTGATGATTACCGGTCCGAGCACGACGCACCGTCTTATATGCTGGTTCAGCTGGTGAGGATTTATTAAAGTTAAGCCCCATTCTTCCTAATGACGAGTCTCACAGACACTCGCTCTCCTCTAAAATCGATAAGTCTGTCGTCCTGATCCACGAGAGATATGGTAATGTCCGTTATTTTTTGTATGTTGATTAACGGTAGAAAAATCAGGTTTGCAGGCACCTCGGAGATTTTATATCCTGGTGGTACAGTAGGAAAGAATTCGTGTATGGTATGCGTTGGACGTCCGTTGAAGAATGACCCCGACGCGATGTTGCATTGAAGTCTTATAGTATTGATGTTATTTATGTCTGGCTGCTTTGTGGAAACGATAGCTTTCATTTTCGGTATTTCATCCGTTGTTGCAAATCCGAGTAAAGGGCCCACGGAGTTTGGAACATCAAAAGAAACGTCGAGAGAGCAATATATTGTCGTGAGCAGAGTATTGGGGTTCACACTGACTCTAAAAACCGAATCAGGATCAAGAGTGGAATTTGTTAATTTTTTTATCATGAGCGCGACATATTCTGAAATATCGCTAACCTCGTACGTCCCTTTAGGGATGGTGATGGCATGTTTATGATTCCCTGAGGTAACCGCCAACGAATTGTTACTCTCTGTAACGTTTGGAATAGAGTTGTAAGCGTCGAGTCTCAGCAACGCAATCTCGTAGTCTACCCCATCTTCCAGCTCGATAGGGGGATAATACGTGTTGGTTATTTCGGACGTGGATCCGCTTAGAGTGAACGTAGGCATCGTTTTAACACTTGTATGTCTGAGGTGAAGGCTTTTATAGTAAAAATGCTAGACAGAGGTGACCACAAATCTCGGTGTTATATTTCTGATAACGTGTAAAGTTGTAATATAGTTTAGAATGCGGGCCTGTATAATTTACAATTTCTGCAGGAGGAGGCAAGTCACCATAGCTGTCGAAATAAAATGAACGGCTCCCACACTTTTTCAACGCTACCCAATGCGTCCCAGGCCCTGAGGCATCATCGAGATTGATAATGATTCGTTCCTGTTTATGAGTCTTGGTAGGTAGCTCGTTTCTCATGTACACTCCTCTGAAATGTGGAATACATAGCTTTTTCGCATATCGCTCCAAGTCGTAGTTAGTTAGGGCTTTTTTTTAAGACGGATTCCTCTACCAGATGGATAAGGTTTTAAAAATAGCCCCTTGCCATCTCTTTGCTGGCGTATGAGCTCGTCGATCCCCTCCTTCTTTCCCAAGGCAATGCTTTCCAGCATGCGGTTATGGCGTACATGTTCTCCAAGCTGCTTCTTGTCGTTTTTTGCTGAATTAACAGCTTTAGCAATCTGTGCTCCCGCTCCACCTAAAGCCCCGAGCGCGGACAATCCAGCCAGAATTGGTAATATGGGCAATATGCCACCAATTTTTTTAGGCGACTTCAAAACTCTCTTCTTTTTCTTGCTTTTCTTCTTTGCCACCACTTTTCTGTATGCAGCCTTCAGTTTCTGAATTTTATCCAGTCCGGCACCCATTTTAACCTTCCCCTTCATAATTTTTGAAACGGCGTAAGCAGCAGCACGCTCCCCGAGGCTTGCGTCGGCAGCCTTAACACGGTTAGAGGCCTGTTGTGCCAATTTCAAGTCTGCCTTATGTCGATCGTTTATATCTGAGCTCTGTGCGTAGCTTATATCGTGTAACTTACAAGCTTCGTCCAAAGGATTGATTCCTGTATCGCCTCTTTTTAATCGTTTCTCTAGTTTGGTGCCTGGTCCGCAAAATCTGTACTTTGGTATGTGCAGTTCCACAGGCAGCTTGTTAATGAGCGTATTGATCACTCCTTCTCCACGACGACGTTTACCTCGTACTATTCGCGGAGCCATACTGACCTCAACACCTGCACGGTCTTGCCTTTTATAGGTATAAAAGCAGCTGCTATAACACTTTGCCCTGTTATTTGCACCATGAAGTTTGAGAAGCAAAACGTATCCTTAGAGGTTCGCCCCATAGAGCAGACGGCTTCGATCCATGAACGCAAACATAGCATTTTACTACCCAACAGCATACGATGTATTATCTGTGGACCTAGCAACTCGGGAAAAACAAACGTGTTAATAAATATTCTTCTACATCCCAACGGTGTAAAGTTTTCAAATGTCTACATTTTTTCAAGATCACTGTTTCAGCCTAAATATAAGATGCTTGAAGAAATTTTAGCCAGAGTTCCAGAAATCGGTTATTACAAGTTTGATAACTGCGGGGACGGTATGCCAGAGCCTCACCAAGTACGAGAAAATTCTGTTGTGATATTCGATGACATTATGACAGAACCTCAAAGCCCCATAAGGAATTATTTTAGCATGGGAAGACATAACTCGCTAGATATGTTTTATCTAGCCCAGTCGTATGCTAGGATACCTAAGCATCTGATAAGAGACAATTGTAACTTGATGATTGTATTTAAGCAGGATGCGTTAAATCTAAGGCATCTTTACGACGACTACGTAAATGCAGACATGACGTTCGATAAATTCCTGCAAATGTGCCGCGAATGCTGGTCTTCGGAAAAGTATGGATTCCTAACCATCTGTAAAGAGGACTCTATAGACCGAGGGAGGTATCGGAGGGGAATGGACGAGTACGTTGTTATATAAAGACGTGCAAAGTATATCGGATGCTCACAATGGATGATAGAGGACTCATACGCGCATGCAGAGGGGCTATGGGCGTTGACAGATTTGGATCGCCGTTAATTGCGCGATACATCGATAAAATAGCACTGCCTCGAGACGCAGTAGGCAATTACTCGGTCAAAGGTAAACGAATACGCTACGTTGGCCATCCCACAGAGAACCACAATGCCGCGACGAAGGAGTACGTGGACAAGGTTCTGGCGCAGAAAGATTTTCACAAAAGTGATGGTAATATTGATTCTGGAAACTTTGAATTGTTTAAAACCACGGCCCAAGTGCTGAATAATTTTAAAGATATGATAAACCTGCTGATCCATCATCAGTCGCAGCTCAGAGACGATGTTACTGCTTTAAAATACCTCATGCAAAGAACAGCTGGGGCTATGCAGAACATGTGGCAATCCAGTTTTTTTCAACTCTACAGTGGCACTCGTCTAAAATTAATTTATGATGGAAGAATCACGGTTGTTGACTTGGCCGATTCAGACGATCTGAGTACAACGTTAAATGGGGTCGCTGTTGACATTAATCAGCCTATCCATGTCTCGAGAGGTGATGTGTTATTGTTTAAGACGGGCTCTTTCTCGCGTGAGGTCCCCATTACGATCGAATACGCCTATAAAACGTGTGAAATCACAAAAATAGTCAACACTCGAAATGAATCCGTCAATGAGTGATGATCAGAGGAGAATTAAGGAGGAAATTGAAAAACATACCAAATCTATACGAGCAAAATATTTATCATTAAGAAAAGCAGATCTTCAGTCGAGACATGAGTTTTCAGACATTGTACAACCTATAACGCAACCTTTGGAACAGCTCGTCACTCTGAGTAAAGACAAATCAAAGCAAGATGAAAAGGAATACGAGCCTGAACCCTATATGGAGCAGACCCCTGTAAAACACTACAAGTCTATGTTGGAAAGCGTATATGGTCGTGTGTCTGGGGGTTATATTCAGAAACTAGTTCAATTGAGGCCTAGAAACGTGGACACCATATACGGTATAAAATGGCATCCAGACAGACAAACTTTCTCGATCGGGGCACTCCCTCTGTCGATAAGAAACGATACCATATATGTAGGCAATAAGAAATACCATTCCCGCCGCGGATTAATGGAGTTGCTTACCAAAAGCATACCCGACCCTAAGTTGTACAGCGATAACGACCTGGAGACCTATAAGGAAATATTGGAGAGGTCTAGCGCTCATAAAGTCGGCTATGATGATAACGAAGAGATACGAGTCTCAAACAGCCAGAAATTTAAAAACGTCATTAGGCGGTTATTTCCTGAGGATGAGGAGGTCGAGGTAGACGGTGATCTCAAGACTAAAAAACCAGTCAGGGGAAAAGGCCTGTGGAAGGACTTGCATACGAATCGCAAAATAGACTATAAATACTGGGACGACCCGAATGAGCTGGTTCATAGACTGCGTTTGTTGGTAGCATCATCTGAGGCTGGGAATCACTCGCATAACAACGAAATATTGGAGATTATAACAGAGTTAAGAGAAAGTGGTGTGATACAATGAGCAAACGCGAAATTGCTTACGAGCTTCATAAACCTGCTCGAATAAATTATCCAAGGCGTCATGTGACAATGAAAGGTTTAAATGATTTGTGGCAGAGCGATCTGATTGAAATGATCCCGTATCATAAGGAAAATAGAGGCTTTAAGTACATTTTAGTCTGTATAAATGCGTATTCCAAGTTTGCGTACGCAAGGGCTTTGAAGAACAAAACTGGAAAAACTGTTACCGCAGCCATGAATGATATACTTCAATCTGTTAAAACCCCGCCTACAAACCTTCAGACCGACATGGGGAAGGAGTATTATAACGCTGATTTTAAAGCCTTAATGCTGAAATACGGCATCAACCATTATTCTACATACTCCAACGTTAAGGCTTGCATTGCTGAACGTTTCATAAGAACTCTTAAAACAACCATGTACCGTGAATTTTCTGCCAGGGGGAGTTACAAGTGGATCGATATGCTGCAAGAACTCATTAGGAAATACAACGATAGGTTTCACACCACCATTAAGATGAAGCCTAACCAAGTCAAGGACAATAGCCTGCTGAAAACTGTGTATCGGTACAAGGAGCCATGTGCGAAGCCAAAGTTTGCTAAAGGCGACTTTGTAAGAGTTTCAAAACACAGGAAAATGTTTAAAAAAGGATACTTACCGTCGTGGACTACGGAGATTTTCAAGGTGCGTGGAATCCAAGCCACATCTCCACCTACTTATCTGCTAGAGGATTTGGAAGGCAGCAACATAGAAGGTGCTTTTTATGCTGAAGAACTCCAGAAAACAAAGTTTCCAGACACTTATTTAATTGAAAAGGTGTTACGTCGTAAAGGAGATATGATTTTGGTGAAATGGATGGGTTTTCCTGCGTCCAAGAATTCATGGATTCATAAACATAACATTGCAGATGCGTGATACAGGATGAGGAAGGAACACTTGTATTTTTTACTTCATTAAAGACTCAAGTATAGTCATGTGTTTTTATTTCAATTCCTTTGCCTTTGACAAAGCCCTCACAACACACAGCATGATTCAATTTTATTTACATACACATGACACATAGCATTATACACAAGACACATAGCATAATACACAGGATACATAGCATAATACATTTTTATTTACATACACAAGACACACAGGATACATAGCATAATACATTTTTATTTACATACACAAGACACACAGAATACATAGCATAATACATTTTTATTTACATACAAGACTCTGACACTATATACATTTTTTACACTTTACATCTTTTAGCTGGGGGTCCCTCATCAACATCAGCATCCCTGATTTTGTAATGCCCGTGAGCAAGAGTATCTACGCCGTTGGGTAAAATGTAACGCTTGTCATCGTTGCTAGATAAAGTGACTTTGTTCATAGCAATCGAGAACACGTTATGTTTAAACGATCTGATGGATCTATTTACCGAGAATGTTGATTGTCCGCTCTTAAGACAGCCAACATAATCTTCAAAGTTGACATCTTTGTCAATAACATTTTTCCTAATGCCTTTCAATTTCTTTATGGTCATATGATTAAATTTTATAGCGTACATCTTTGCTCGCAGGCCTACAAATTCACTTATAGTATGACCAGCACCTTCATCCTTGAATTTACCGACCACCGCCTTGTTTTTGGGGGAATACAAGGGATGTTCGGGTGGGTAGACGCTAGTATCCAGCTCATCTCGGAAATGCATCATGTCACGGAAGAGGTCATCCGTATCGATCTTATAGACGAAACTATCAGTGTCCATGTAACATAATTTCAAACAGTCTTTGTAAAAATGTTTCATGGTATCATAGTGAAAGTCATACATTCTGACTTTGGATAATTCTAATATAGACATACCGACATAGATTGCTTTGTCAAACACCAAGCTAGTTTTAGCAAGGTGGACACCGACCAAATTCTCGCTGAATATGGTTCTATCTAAAAAGTTTGGCTTAGCCACCAGCTTTCTCATTAAATTTTGATCTGAAACAAGCCTAAAGTTCATCCTTTTCCGCACATTTTCCATTGTCTTGCCAAAAACGGCGTTATTCATCAGTTTAAAAAAGTCTTTTTCAAAGTTGTTGGCTGCAGCCCTACGCTTGGCCGTATTAAAGTCAATGTAAGGTTTCAACCAGCAGCTTTGGTGAAATTCAATAATTCTATGGATCTTGGATAACCTCAGTCCGTGTTGTAATGCTTGTATAAGCACAGAATAGTGAATGACATAATTTTGTTTAGTTTCAAGAGTTGTCAAAAGCTTTTTGTTTTTACTACCCGGAGGACACTTCATTTCTGCACAGAAGGGCAGATCTGTGTGAGCGTCGTGGAGGTGATCTGGATACTCAATGTCTACCTCAAGGACATATCCCAATTTAGAATTGGTCGGTATGGACATGACGTCAAAGGACGCTATCTCATCTTTCTCGAGCCAACGAAAATTACCAGTAGGCAACGCTTGAGACATAGCGTAACCATAAAGGTTATTGGCGTCGACGTAGTAAAGGTGAGAGCTCGACTTTGAGGCATCGTAGTCGGCGGAACAAGGGATATTTGCCACAGCGTGTCTCGTTACACACTGACAAATTCCACCTCTTATCCCGCGTTCATACAACTGAATCATGTCCATATCGGTCAATAGCTGTAATTTTACCTCTGTGAACTTTAGCATGGATGCATAAGCGAATCCGGGAGCAGTCGAATAGTAGAGACAATCTATCCCATATGTATCATGGCACATTTGCCTAAAATTCTCGAAAACGTCTGTTAAGATCAAGACATCAGATTTCAAATATAAGTCTGAATATTCCCCTAAAGACTTGACCGAAAACGAATTCCAGACATTAACAGCATGAGAGTAGTCTCGATCTGAGACACCCGCATTGCTGAGTTTGTTGTAAAACGCCTCTTTAGGCGGTAATTTTGTCTCATCAAGAACTTCGTAGGACGACACATAGTCGTAGGGGAAGACCCCCTTTCGACATACCAAATCGGTTTTGTCACCAAACGAATTTCTGGTTTCTATAAATTTCTGCTTGGGTAGATTGTCCGCTAGCTTCTCCAAGCTACTGGCCATGAATCGGAAAGAATCTATAAACCGCAACTCCATACCTCCCCGCTTCAAAAAAGGGGAGGGAATAAATTTAGAAAACGATACATACTTTTCCTGAGTATTACAAATGACGTTAATTCTATTCTTGTCAAAGCCTAACTCTTTCACAATGAAATGAGCATCGTAATTTGAGAGGTTATGCAACACGACAGGGACGAATGTCTGATCTCTGTAATTTAGATTACAATTCCTGTGTGCGGCCCCTCTGAATCGCCCGCTGACATGACAGTGGTCCCTGACTTTATAGTTCACTTCGGTGAAATTACCATGCTTACAAATGTGGCAGATGGTGCTGTTCATATACAGTTTGTTTTCATCCGGCGTTAGAGGGATCATAGGTTTGTTTATGCTATGTAACACTCGATCGATGACTTTTACATCGGCTACAAGCGATCGCATAAACTCCCCGCTGCAGTCTTTCCCTCTAAACAACCGTAACTGTGAAAACGTACCCTCCGCATCTTTGATAAAATAAGAAAAACTAAACGGAGTATGCTTCTGATAAGGTGTGGACCAAGATTTTGCGGGATCGTTTAAGCACCCCGAAATCGGCTCCAATAGGCATTCGAAATCCGCATAGATAACAAACCTAATCTTCTGCGAATATTCGTGCTTATTAAAGCAAACTTCGGGGTTCTTTGGAATCTCGCATCTGACAGGAGTGAAAGAATTGCATAACACTAGATGTTTAGCCAATCTCTCATCTGCAGATTTACCCTCGTACGATTCGAAATGTGTAAAACATCGTTTGCACACTCTGATCTGATGTCCGTGAGATGTTATGAACGGTCTTATGAAAGCATCGAAATCTGAAATGACTATATAATGAGAATTTTGCTCATTGCAAACATACAAAAGGTCTCTATGGTCCGCGAGTTGATTTTCCACAATTTTGATAGGAAACACGTAGTGCGAAATATTCTTCCCATTACGTTCTTCCTCTAGGCCGAAAACATTAATAGAAATATTATTCCTTTTAGAAAACTTGTCGATATCGTGTAATGAAACGGGGAATTTTACACAGCTCCAATCGTACTTCTCACCCAATTCGGGTTTGTTCAGATAACTTGTCCACAAATCCTTGTCAGAATCTATAAATTTAGACAAAACGCAGTATTTAAAACAAAAATCATCTTCGTTCCGAATGTTGATGAGGGAGTGTAAGTGCCGGAATTCTACAGGCAGCATCATATGACCACGCCCCGCAAATGGGACATGTTCATTGATGCGCACTTCAATTTTAAACAATTTTTTGAAACCCCATCCAGAGCCACGCGTACTATGCTCCTCTTGCTCCTTTAACAATTTCGCGATGTGGTTGGATACGGCTTCATGGATGTTAGATGTTCTGTACAAAATTTGGTTTCTGGTTTTAAAATTATACAATGCCGACTGGCCATCTAAATTTTCAAAATCTGACTCTACAAAAATATTAAATTTTATAGAGGTAAATTTTAGCAAAGCCGAAGTTAGAATGAGAACAATTTTTTGATGGAATGAAGCAAGAATCGTCTCCATATCGCCTGAGGGAATATCTGTCACAGCGTAAGTGGCTAATCGAGACTTGAATGCAGACTCGAGCATGAAAAACTCACTTTGATGTTGTGAAGAATCACTGCCTGCATCATGTCTCGCGTTGCCATTCCCCGCTCCGACCTATAAAAATAAAATAAGAACATGTGTTACACACGTTTACGATGAAATGTGTAATGACATAAATGTTTTTAAAAACGAACAATGTATTAAACGTACCTCTAATCGGACAGGTTCAGGAATCATGGAGGTACCGGCTTCGATCCCCGATGAGGCCCCGGCTTCGGCAGGTCCATGCCTGGAGGCGCTCAATGCGGGTGTGCCATTCCCCGCTCCGATCTATAAATATAAAATGAGAACGTATGTTACAACACCATATATATTTTACGTTTTGAAAAAACAAATAATAATAATAATATTAATAAATAAAAATATGATATATGTGATATTGAAATTAAAAAACGTACCTCTAATCGGGCTCCATCACTGCGCGCAGGAATCCTTGAAGTCTCTGCTCCGATTCCTGAAGTCCCGGCTACAGCAGGGAAATAGAGGTGAGCTGCCTGGTGGTACACTCCCTCACGCCTGGCTGCGTCCCTCGTAGCTGGGTGATGAAATTTCTCCCGGTGTTCATTCATTCGCTGTAGCGAGTTAAAGTTGACAAAGCAGATGTCGCAAGTAAAGGTCACGCCGGAATGTTTTTCACGGATATGCCTTGTTAAATTGTCCTTGCGCGTGAATAATACACTGCAGGTGTCGCACTTATACTCGGTTTTATCATGGTGTTGGTTAATATGCCGGTTGAGATTGCGTCGATGTTTAAATGATGAAGCGCACTCCTCGCACTTGAAAAATGACGTAGTTGCTTCCATGATGGCTTCTAACGGCTGAATGATACAAATCGGCCGCGGGTTATGTATTTATATCGGCTCACGCTAGGGACAACGCCTATAACGGTCACCACGCGTCGGTACGGCGGGGTCACTGCATGCGATAAGCTGTGTGTTATTTTCGTACGCGTGGCTGCAGGATAACATCTGGACTTATGCAAGCTCGCAATAATATTATATCACATGTACTGCAACATTGACACACGCTTGAGTACAACATGTATGCAATACCCCACGCGCTAGGCTGTGTTATTTTGAGATGCATAGATGAGAGTCTGACATGCGAACATCTGGATGTCTGCAAGCTCGCAACATGTGATGACTTGACGGAGCGTGCGGGACCTCACACGCGCCGTGAGCCGGGCTATTCTCGTACGCGCAGCTGCATCACGTCTGGGCTCTCGCTAACATATGCAAGCCTGCAATAATATTACACACTCGCAAATATTACCAATAAATAAACACTTAGGCCTTTGTTCTACACACACAGGCGGAGCAAAAGGCGCTAGCACCCAGATTGATAAAAGAACTATGTGCGATAAGGGCGCAAGCTCATAATTACCAATATTCCCAATATTACCAATAAATAAACACTTAGGCCTTTGTTCTACACACACAGGCGGAGCAAAAGGCGCTAGCACCCAGATTGATAAAAGAACTATGTGCGATAAGGGCGCAAGCTCATAATTACCAATATTCCCAATATTACCAATAATTAATCACTTAGGCCATTGTTCTACACATACAGGCGGAGCAAAGGGCGCTAGCACCCAGGGCAGTGGTCTGCTGCTCCTCCGAGTGGTCAGCTGCTCCTCCCGAGTGGACAGTGGTCAGCTGCTCCTCCCGAGTGGACAGTGGTCAGCTGCTCCTCCGCTCCTCTGTGACGTCATCGGCAAAACACCACTACTTACGGCTGAGACATTATTGTCAAGAAAGTAAGAAAATCATTATTAATATTAACAAAATCCGTTACATTTTATTCGTGGAAAAGTCTTAATAAATTCTACTGGAGAATACAGGATTTATCAGATAAACTCGTATTCTGTAAAATACAGAATGTCCCTTAGATGGCTGCAGGAATGTTGGATTGGAAATTAATACAGAAAATACCTAATTTTGAAACGTCAAAATAATTGCTACGAAATATTAGAAGAGTAGATAAAGCATTCGACAAGTAGAAAGCTTCAAATAGGCCTATCAGGGAGCAATAATTACATATTAATTTATTTTGTTTATTTATTTTAAAATTACGTAAATACAATACACTAATATAAGGTCCTGAAACCCAGAAAGAGCAGAAGCTTATGCTCGAGGGCAGTTCCATGCTTATATTTACATTATTGAAATATAATCTTAGCCTAAAATTACCTTAGAACTAAATAGATAAAAAATTGTGGAATATTACTAGGGGAAAAGAAAAAAGCTGAGAGTAAAGGCATGTCTCAATTGATATAAAAATAATTATAATAATTAAAAATAAATTATCATGATAGTAGTAGGTACAAAAAGAAAAACCTATTTCAAAAGGAATGAAACTCTCATTTATAAGTTATTATTTTTTTAAATTTTAGATTTAAAGACTGCAAAACTACATTTGGCTAAAACTGGATGCAATATTAATTTCAGTTAATTTCACAACTGAATACAGTAGAGTCCCGCTATTCCGAACTAATTGGGACCGAACATCGTTCGGTTTAGCGGGAATTCGGAATAGGCGGATTTCATTAATAATATCAACGTATTGACTTATTATGGGGCAAATTAAGTGCAGGGACACCTGCTAGTGTCAGCCGACATAATCTGTAAGTTACCAGCTTTCATTCCATTTTGGTTTCAGGCGTTTTCATCAAGCTTAGGCACTATGTATGTCTCTATTTAACTTCTTTGTGTAACAAAAAATGTACGTTTTTAGGTAGATTTCGAAGAAAAATCTACCTATTGCAATGGATACCATGTCATGATTTTCGAAAAATTCTTTCATATCTTTACGTTTCATGCTCCCCTAAGTACGAAACCACCGCCCGTTCCAAAAAAATTCTTGTGATATTTATATATATATATATATACATATATATATCTTTACACGATAGCGGCCGTAATTTTGAAGATATTTGAACCAAATTTTATTTTCACTAACGTCTTTTTAATTTATCGTGTTTTTAAGTTAAAAAAAACGGTATTTTTTCTTAATTCTGTTGGGAATAGCCGGATTTTCGAATAGCGGGGTTCGGAATAGTGGGACTCTACTGTACTATCTAAACGGAAACACTAGATGAGATATTATACTAGGCCTAGATAGTAATTTGTTTCGTGTACACAGGCTTTTTTATAGTTGGAGGAAGACCACCGAGTTTCTACTGTACATGAAATGAATGGTTTTTGCATTTATCATTGTTAATATTAATATGTTCCCAGTAACACATTTCCAGCACAAAAATTAAAGCATAATGATGGAAATAACCAGGCGCCTAGAGCTAACGATAACGCTTTGCGTTTCCCCATGATGCCGCTGAATTTATAACGTGTACCAAAGCGGAACTGAAAAATACATAGAAAATAATAATGACGGTGGGTGGGCACATTTAATATATTTCAAACGCTGGCAAATTAATAAACCATTGCGTGGCGGGAGCATAATATATACGGTTCCATATAAATCAGACCAATTTCATGTGAAAAGTATGCATGCATATATATATACATCAGAGTACAAATTGAAACAAAATGCATGGTAAGTCAATGACGTTATAATTCAACCATCAATCAGTGCGTTTATAATTTCTCCCCCACTGGCTGGGGACCATTAAGCATAACAGCAAATGTAATACGTATTTTTTCTACTATTAAAACATCTCTAAAAATTTAATATGTTGCTTTCACATAACTTTTTTCTGCTTATGCATGGGCAATACAACTTCTTCAAATTCTGACACAGAATAAGAGGCCGTTATCTCAGTGGCTTATCCAATTGTTTACTGAGCAGTCCGCATAAAGTGAATATTATAACCTGCTATTTTATGATTTTTATTATACATCTTACATAACTCATTTGCCCTGCATGGACATCTACCCCACTTGCCTGCGTCAGACCGGCACATCGGTGGGGTGCCTAGTGTCTAATGGTCTTGGCGCCTTGGGACCATACATAGTATACCTGGTAATATCCCATATCTTATGTCTATATAAGAGACTCTGTCCAGAGTGACTGCAAGAGAATCAACGTAGAGTCTAAACTATAATAGGTAAAGACTTGGAATTTTGACGGTGTAGGCTTTGTATTTTCAGTTGAGAAATATGAATGTTTATCATAGGCCCTAAGCATGTAAAAGTAGACAAAATAGGATGGAACATTTTTAGTCCTATTTGTGCAGTATAAGCCAATCTTCATTATTGATTCTCAGACGGTATATAACCCATTAATTCTTTTTTACTATATTTCGTTCTGTTGTTTTGTATTCGCACACAAACAGACAAACGAAGACATTATTTCTGGAAATTGCATTTTTAGATTCGGGGGACTACGAAACCTGAATGTAGGCTATACTGAAAACGCAACATCGAAGTTGGGGGATCAAAGTTACAGAAAGTAAAAAGCATTTATTTGAGCCTCATCTGACGAGGGTCAGTAAACGAATGATTTTACAGTAAAAAAATATATTATGTGAAATACCGTACTTATATTAGGTTTTCCTAAACATGGAAAATGCAATTTTCTTGCTTCATATCAGGAAATGACGTGGCTGCATTGCGAGTTTGTGCGTTCAATTGTGTCAGTCCACAAGCCAAACCTTCCTGTTCGCGAGGAGAAATTTGAAAGTTTGAGGACACACTATCCTTATGATATTTCCTATGAAATAAAGTTTATTACAAAAATCTTACTGTAATGCGCTGATACAAAAATTATATACAGTCAAACCTCTGTATAACGAAGATCTATTTAATAATAAACCCACATATAGGCCTAGCAATATTTTTCTTTTGTCCCGGCATATTTCCTATCTTAATAATGTTAAAATTTGGAGGTTGAATTAATACTGCTTGGCTTTGTGGAAGGTAGCTGATCTTTCCCAGCCACCAATATTGTTTTCTGGGGGCCTGATAACTGTTACATTTCTTAAGAATTCTATAAAAGGAGGGTTCATTAGGGGATGGAAAATAGAATAACTGAGGCTAAAATCATCCCTTACGTGTGCAAAAATATATGTGAGTTGAGTTGCTACTTAAACATGCACAGGCTATCAAGTGCAGTTGAAACACCATACGGGGCAAATGTTTTAATTTCGCCTTGTTATGTGGTAAATTTTTTGTTTTTTTCCCCTTCCCACCCTTTTTCAGTTTGAAATTTCTGGCCTATGCCTAAGCTCAAAGCGTGGCACGTGGCCCGTGATTTAAACCAATCGGAATAGTACAAGGTGACACAAAAAAAGGGAACATCCAATAATAGTCTAAAACCAAGAGTGATGGAAGAAAAAAATGTTATTCATAGTAATTGAAACCTTAAAACTTGTTATTTAAGAAACATTAATGGAATTTATAATTTTTTTTAATTACGTCGTTTAGATGGAGTCCTCCTGTACGATTGCGATGTTGGAGTGGTCAATGAGTAGCCTAATCTCAACAGCAGATTTCAATAATGCATTCGTACAGGACGCTACCTAAAAGACGTAATTTCTTTTAAATGTTAAGTTCCATTAATGTTTCTTAAATGGCAAGTTTTAAGGTTTCAATTACTATGAATAAAATGTTTTCTTTCATCACTCTTGGTTTTATTATTGGATGTTAAAAAGTTCCCTTTTTTTGTATCACCTTGTATTATTTTAATGTGTCGATGTAAAGTAGCTAGTAGTTCAACGGATGTCATTAATTTAAGTAACAAAGTAAGCAGTTTTTTAACATTACATAGTTTCAACCGTGCAGTCTTTCTCATGTGTGGTAAATTACAACCCCTCAATATAACAATTGATTTTCTGCAGAAAGGAACCAATCCACATGATTTTAAGCTAAAAAACAGGCATTTAAAGTTAAATAAAAAGCCACCTGGATCTTTTCAGTGTGCTTTTGTTTGCTTCATAGATGGCATATAAATGGATGAAGGGGGTTGGTTAGTTTGCACAACGTAAATATATAGTTCAGTAGCAAAAATTTAGCAATTATTCCGGTTTTTTAAATTTGACGGTTGGTTCCTTTCTGCAGAATGTCGTCATATTGGCCTAATCCTTCTGGTGGCACTATGGCCCTGGAGTAGACTCAGCTTATAACAGAAATGAGTACCAGGAGTATTCCTGGGGGTAAATAACGGCCGGTGCGTAGGGCTGACAAACTTGCCATCTTCATGTGCCGTATGTCACAATCCGGGAGCCTTAACTTCCTGGAAACCCTACGGGTCTCCATGGCCCATACAGGGATCACTTTACTATTTAATATAACAATAACGCTCATATAACAATACAATCTGCTAGAGCCAACAAATATAGTTATAGACTACGGAGGTTTGACTATATTTGTATAACCAAAGTTACTGGACAATTGAAAAGGAGTGAGATTTGCATTCTAATTATTAATAACACTTAAGAAGGAGGAACTTTGTTTCAAAGATTGATTTGCCAAGTTTTGAAGAGTTCTAATAGCTCAGCTGCGCTGATTAAGAAAGTCTCTAGGGAGAGTAGGCAGTAGCTTCCTTGATTGAAAAGTTTTATTGGAGCAGCTGAAGCCATTTAATTGGGAAACATGATCTTTCTTTCTTATGATTCGGATTAATTCAGCACTCTCTTCGGAAGCCAAGAGAAAACTGCTTTTAAAACCTTCTTCTTCCAAGCTCTAGCGCCAGTCCCTCAAAACAAAACTTATACCGTGCGGAAATTTGAGCCGAAGTCGAGAAACTATCTTTAGCTTCCATAAAAGTCAACTATAGGTAGAGAAGTAAATTCGATGAAATTCGATGAAATTCCATGTCGAGTTTTCAGCATAAATGCACATTTGAGATCCCCTGAATCCATATTTTCATAAACGTATACGTCAGTTTTGTTTTTGAACAGCATAGTTCTAGAACAGGGGTTCCCAACCAGGGGGGCGTGAGGCTCTTCTTAGGGGGACGTGCAACAATTTGAAATTTTTATTTTGATTTAGTGGTGTTGCCTTGTCGGTCGACAAGAATTTGTTAATCGGTTAACTTTAACCAAATAAATACACAGACACATACCGTAATTAACATGAATAACAGAACAGTGTGAACTTACAATTTATAATCTTATAAACTGTAACTATATTTTCCCTGTCATATTAAATAGTCATATCTTGTCCTCAAGACGTTTATAATAATTTGGGAATCCAAACACGAGATACGAGTAATCTGCGTTGTGCTCTGTCAAACATAAAATGACAATCTCAGTGACAATCATTTCATTAATATTCAGTATTTAACTCTACATTAAACATTTGTGTTTCTACATTTAACTTTTTTTTATGAACTGTACTGAGACTCAAATAAGATTGAAATTGAGACAATTGAAATGTATTACCGAAAACTGAAGCTTAGATAGCGCAAAAAAATTCAAATTTTCTTAAAGTTTTTCCACTCATAACTCGCAAACGAAAGCAAATATTAAAACTCCGGCTTCGAGGTGCATTTGGCCGACCTTCAGTCCATCTATGTTTAAAATTTCAGATCTCTGCGTGCAGTAGATTTCGCTGAGCATCGCCCACAGAAAAAATACTTCAGTGCATACTCCAATCAGTGCATCGTGGTTACACAATGGAATGCTATACATCCCTACTGCACTCTTTTTAACGTCTCTTTTACTATAGTGTGCTTGCTTTGATGTATTTTTTTGCCCACTGCATTAGTTTGTGCATGAAGAGGCACTTTAATTCACCTTCAGTCAACCTAAAAGCAAACTTTTTTACAACTTTTTATTCCGTTAACGATAATGTATGGAATTTTCAACTAAAATTAATGTTCGCACTAGTTTTGTGATTTTCTTTTTTTATCGTCTGAATATTCCATGAGCTCTTAGAGTGCAGTTACTTAAGTGTCAAACCTTACTTAGAGAAAATAAAGACAAAGTGCTTTTTCAGTTATGTATCTTTATATATATAAGAGGCTTTGTCCTGACTGACTGACTGAATGATTGACTGACTGACAGGAATCAACGTAGAGCCTAAACTATAACAGGTAGAGCCTTGGAATTTTGACAGTACCTTCGTTTCATAATGTAGGTGCTCACTAAGAAAGGATTTTGAAAAATTCTGATTTTAATTGCCAAAAATTAGATGTTTTTGAAAATACTTAACCCCTTTTTACACAGAATAATCAAAACAAATTCACAGAACATATTGTTGCCAGTTTTATTAGATGGGTTTGGATTAATGAAATGGATGTTTGGTAAATTAGAGAAGGTATCATTATAATTCATATTATCTATATCAATAAAAGGAATTGTCCTCGATGTCCAGCGATATCTACTGAACGCAGAGATCTGAAATTTTAAACATAGGTGGGCTGAAGGGTCGGAAAATGCACCTCGAAGCCGGAATTTTAATTTTAGTTTTCTTTCAAAACATAAGTTTTCAGTTATACATTTGAATGTCAAATTACGGAATCCGAATCACATTTGACAATAAAACATATTGGATTTCAGATGGGTTTGGAATTAAATTAAATGGAAGTTTGACAGTTACAGTTGGCTTTGTCTATTTTTGTCATACCTTGAAAATAAAACTTTCGCGATCGCTTGAATGTTGTAAGCCCTAAATATGGTCAAACGTTGTTTTATTTGGGCGAATCTCACTATACAGAGGTTTTCTGGACTCGAATCTGAGGTCGCTTTTACCAGGCGACGCTATCTAATCGTGGTATGTACCCCTATGAAACGTAAAGATATGCTAGTATAATATGCTAGGGCACATGCTAGTATAATATAAACTACTTCAGTAGGTTTTTCACACTTTTCTTTTAAACATGAATTTTCAATTAAATGAAAGGGAAAATAGAAATATAAGTCGCACCTTGGGATGAATCAGTCTTTCCTACCACACCCTCTCTGAGGCACTTTCTTTTATACCACGAATTCTTCTGTCCTCGTATTATGAAGAAATTCGTGATTGGACGCTGGAGGTGTGACGTCATCGGAGGTGTCAGGCTGACAAACCTCGCGGGAGATATAATATGGCACATTTTTGAAACCAACAAACAGTGTATCGTACATTATTCGAAAATGCTATGGCTGCCGCCTCCGCTTCGCGCAATTAACTATGTGGTTAGTGTTATGCATTATTTAGATTATATGCAGAGGTGGGTACAAGGCACTTGTGACAACATACAAGGACAGTGGGTACCAGGCCCTTGCGACAATATACAAGGATAGTTGGTCAACCTGCTCCCCTCAGAAACAAAATACATCACACAGTCCGTGCAAATGTGAATATAGAGTGGGCGGAGCTTAAGGGGCGACTTATATCTGGATTTCGCCAAATGAAATAGATGTGATACCAGCTGCTCAACGAAAATTTATTTTATAATTCGCAACTTAGGCCTTTCGGTGCGCTTGCACTATCTTCAGGGTATCGTCTTTTTTCCTGCTATTCATGTGGTTAAAACGGTAAATGTATCCATGTGGTCCAGAAGCGATATTTTTCCCTGGACGACAATCTCCTTATTACATCAAGTATGGTTGTACAGTCTTCTTTTTCCACATTTCATATTTTTAGCTATTTTTTTTTTAAATTTAAAGCCATTATTTTCTTATTTTGTATTGTTTCTCGCATTTAGAGTTTTTGTGCATTTATTTACATTTAATATTATCAGACCACTAAATAAGCATAAATAAATAGATCTTGTTATAATTTTAATTTGGATACAGAAAGACGGTGTTTTCTGTTTGTATTTAACCGTATGTACCAATTAACTAATTACAATTACAAATATAATTGGATCAACAACATAAATCTGACGAATAAACTTGCATTTTTATACAATTTGTATGGCCTTTTTTATTAAGATTTCGAAGAAAAATCTACCTATTGCAATCGATATCATGTCATGATTTTCGAAAAAATCTTTCATATCTTTACGTTTCATGCCGCCCGTTCCAATTATATATACACACACCGTAATTTTGAAGATATTTGAACCAAATTTTATTACGTTATTTCTAGGCCCAGTAGTTCGGATAAGTTCGTTAAAGAAAATTGAAAAATTTATATCTTGGCCCCTATGAAGTATAGAGGGAAACTTTTGTTTGAATAAATTAGAGTACTCCCTATGGAGTTCACAGCGACACTAACGATTCGGGGGTTTTGGTGGTACGAGAGGGGGTGGGGTGGGGGTGAAGGGGGATGGAAATTCGAAATTTTTAAAACCACGTCTTGTGGGGTATCGTTGAAAAGCTCTTCATGAGTACTCTACAAATCAATAACTAGTCTCTCGATAGCTCTCATATAAGCCGATATTTACATGTTTGAAAAAGTGCTCTTTCCTCTTTTTTGTAGTTATTATTGCGGGTATGTCATGCCAAGGCTAAAGAAGAAGAGTGCTGCGCAGCGACAATAAATTAAACCAAAATCACTTTCAAATCTACCTCAGCTTGTAGGTCTGCCTAAAGGGATTTTTAAGTCATTTTTTTTTATATTTCTAGTCATTTAATAGCTCGTTTTTTGAGCATTTTAGGTCATGAAAATCCTGGCGTGTTGATGATATTATTTTATTATTATTACAAAATACGTCAAAATTGAGCAGTTCACCTCAAACATACAGAAACAGGATCTGGGAATATTTTACAAGAAAAACTTGCAGAGTTTCAAACACACTCGCAATCGATTTGGGCCTGACTACAGACAAAAAAAGTCCCCGGAGCCATGCAAAGTAGTGAAATGTTCGACAAACACGCAATTATTAATGCATGTTCCGCTGCGACGGTTGTCAGATGGCTGGTGACTAGGGAATCCTAAACAAAACACTCCACCTATTCCTTCTGAACTTCCGCCTTTAGTCACTAAGGACTGAAAGCCTGTTCTCACTGTCAGGAAAGGGGGTTTTTCTACTTGCTAAACTTCTTTATTTCCAGTATCTGAATAAACATGTCTAAAACGAACTGGAACAGACACGTGGAAAAGAACTGACGTGAAAATATTATTCGGGAGGAATTTTGCAACTATTTGAAACAACAAAGATAATTAAAGCAGTATAAAACAAATGATATGAAATATTAAATAACATTTATTTATTTTAAATCTGTCTCCCATCGGAGGTAGCCTCTACGGATTCAGTATACTTACATACTTACTTCCTCAATGGCAACAGACAATTCCTCAGCAAGCTAAAGGAATATTATCTATTTTATGGATCCCGAAGGTTCATTGCCGCGCTTACCATAGCCCGCCATTCAACCCTATTCTGGGCTAATTCTATCCAATCATCCCTCGCAAATCATACTTCCTTAAAGTTATCCTAATATTATCCTCCCACCTACGTCTAGGTCTTATAAGTGGTATTTTCCCTTCGGGTCTCTCATTTAATATTTTTTTTTAGATTTTTAGGCCTATGAGTTACGACACTACGCAGTTTCGGCTGATTCCAACTTTTCACGAAACCATAATAATATTATAATTTTGATGTAATGGGCTTATTTAGCTTTATGGATTGAAGTAGGAACGGAATTTTCAAAAAGTAATTCATGTAGGTAAAATACTTTGAGATGTATTGTAATTCTAAAATAAAATAATGTACGCAAACGATACAGTTTTGTCGTAATTTCAACTTAAAAACCGTCAGGTTTCTCTGCAGGACCCTGCAGTATGGACGAACAAAAAATACGTAAAAAAACCCTCAGTTTGATAAAGTATTGATAGAGAGGGTATGCCCCCTCTCTCAGCTGTTGTTTCAATTTGATGCCCAGTCGTTCTGTGGCTTACCACAAATTTGAAGGCCTGAATTAATCGGAATTCCAGGCAGTGCGGAATTTTTAAAATATGGAAGCGGGTCACATGCGGTATAGCTCTGAATATTCAATATGCAACAATTCCGAGACTGTAAAGTGTATGGATTATGGGATTTATATCACACAATATAGGCTACATAGGACTACAGGTAGATTAAAGAAACATAACTTATACATAGAATTATTACTAATTACTAAAACATTCAAATATTTAAGGGGGGACATACAGCTTTCATAGGTGAAAAATAGGTAAATTTCATTCCTTTTTTCCTCAGAAATTAATTTCTCTAAAATCTTGCATACTGCCATACTCTTTATTGACTAATTCTACAATTGCATAGTATTTTCAAAATTAATCAAACTGTTACAGTTGTGGGTAATTATCGTTACGAAATGGCAGCCACGTTTCGTGCATTGAAATATCGTTTCCTTGATAACTTCCACAATATTTTTGAGTGATTCTTTTTTATCTCTTTACAAACATCATATGAACAACATCATCTACAATCTTTAAAATACCTACAGTATATAGTATATTGCGATACAAGTGCCGTAAGGCACGTTTACGGGTCGAGGAAACAGATTGAAAACCCGAGGCGCAGCCGAGGGTTTTTAAGTTTTCGAGACCCATAAATGCCTTTACGGCCCGTGTGTTGCATATATTTTTTGCACGATGATTATTTATATCAATTTAATTATATTAATTGTGATATTACCTGAAAATATTATGTAAATACAGACTTGAAGAATGGTGCTTATTTCAGAAAGGGATTTGCATTTGTTATTGTTTATGGCAACCGAATATTTATAAAGCGGGGAGGCCTTGGTCATTTCTGCTCGCAAATAAGCATTTGCGGGCGGTAAAGTAACTTTCCGCCCGTCGCCCCTAGCAACAATTCACTTTCCGCCCGTCGCCCCTAGCAACAAGATTGCGTGTGGTAATGTCAAGTTACGAGCCATGTAAACAACTGTCGTAAGAAACACTTACTAGCTAAGGAGTGCAAAAATGCCTTTACGGCCCGTGTGTTGCATATATTTTTTGCACGATGATTATTTATATCAATTTAATTATATTAATTGTGATATTACCTGAAAATATTATGTAAATACATTCTTGAAAATAGATGTTTATTTCAGAAAGTGAATAGCATGTGTTTGTTGTTATGGGAACCGAATATTTGTCCTGGGGGCCGTGGCCATAAAGGCTTGTATTATGAAGTGTATCGTAATGAATTATGACGTAGCGCTTGGACCGTAAGTGTTTTAACCTCATCGCAACCGGCCTTAGCAACAAGACTGTGTGGGAATGTCAACTTACGATCCAAGTAAACAAAGTTCGTAAGTACCACTTACTAGCTAAGGAGTGCAAAAAGTATTTAAAAAAAAAATTTTTTAATTGTTACTTTCACTAATATAAACATATATATATGTATATATATAAATATAATGTTACTTTGATTAATATAAATATATATATATATATATTTATATTAATGAAAGTAACATTTTAAAAAAAATTAAAAAAATATATATCTAAAATAAACTAAAATCCGTGGCGCTACATCCCTGGAGGGACTTGGCCTACCACCCGACCGCTGGGTCATCTACGACAGGCAGGATTGGGGCATGTGGTCAGCATGCCGACACCCACTGCCGTTAATGGTGGTTTTCATGACCGGAGCCGCTACTTCTCTATCAAGTAGCTCCTCAATTTGAATCACGAGGCTGAATGCACCCCTACCAGACTTCCTACCTCAGAAAAATCCAAGGAGGTACCGGGGATCGAACCCGGGCCGACGGATCCGTAGTCAGCGACGCTAACCACAAGACCCCGGGTCTAT
Source organism: Ectobius pallidus (assembly GCA_964059195.1). NCBI lineage: Eukaryota > Metazoa > Arthropoda > Insecta > Blattodea > Ectobiidae > Ectobius > Ectobius pallidus. Next base: position 15,913,251 of record CAXKWD010000003.1, read on the forward strand.
ATATATATATATATATATATATATATATATATATATATATATATATATAGACCCGGGGTCATATATATATATATATATATATATATATATATAGACCCGGGGTCATATATATATATATATATATATATGTATATATATGTATATGTATATATATATGTATATGTATAAACTATAGAGGTGTGATTTATTACTTTTCGTGGTTTTAATTACTCGTTACGTGCTTAATTCTGTGAGTATTCGCTAAATAATCACAATAAAATAAAACCCGAAGTTTGGATTCACTTCCACTTCCTCTGATATATTATTTTTCAAGCAATATGTAAACAGTTCGTTTTACAGCAAGGATCCAACTCTGGTACAGGACAAATTCAACATGGAATATAACCAATGCTGCCAACCCCTCCGGATAGTAGAATTTGCTAAATTTATTGTGCGATTGGTATATATAGTTAGAACCGTATTAATTATCCCACTTGCTGGAGGGTGGCCAACTTTTAACGACCAAAGCCCTCTCCGATTGAAAATCAATGTTGACAGTGTACGTACCTAAACGTAGGAGGTAGAAACTCTGGCACGGGGGAAATAAGGGGGGGGGCCTTGATATTTGATATTGTAATGTAACACCGAACCATCCAATGATAGGGACATGAAACTGTATGTAATGGGCAGTGTTCTCTATATAAAAAATACACTATCAGCCCTCCCCAGTTCATTTGCATCCAACGGGATTCATGTAACGGTAATTATCATTATTTGCAATAAATTAATTACGTTATTTGACGTCATAGGATGATGAGGCTGATTGCCAACCTTTCTCTCCCCCCCCCCCTTCGGTTCCTGTATTGATTTCAAATATGTGCAGTGGACACCATTGCAACATTTTACTGCTACCGGGGTTCATTACTTAAATTCCTTATCGCGATGTTTCCTAGCCTTTGGTCCGCGGACCCCTGAGGGTCTGCTACAACGATACATGTCCCAACGATTTAGACAAAAGATAGTGATAAGTAAAAGAAATAAATTAATCAAAATGTAGTACAATAACTAGGGACCGGATTCTTAGGTTTTTACCTATTTTTTTTTCCTTACTTCCAAAACAAAAAGCGCTCATACACTTTTTCGAATCATGTCCATAGGATTCACCCACATTAATTCTGTAGCACCTAAAAATACCTAAATGGGGTATAAAAACCTAAATATACCTAAACGGGATATAAAACCTAAAATATCTAATTTAGTTTATTAGGTAGATTTTCGAAGAAAAATCTACCTATTGCAATGGATACCACTTTATGATTTTCGAAAAATTCTTTCATATCTTTACGTTTCATGCTCCCCTAAGTACGAAACCACCGTCCGTTCAAAAAAAAATTTTGTGATATTTATATATATATATATTTATATATATATATATATTTATATATATATTTATATATATATTTATATATATATATATATATTTATATATATCTTTACACGATAGCGGCCGTAATTTTGAAGATATTTGAACCAAATTTTATTATGTTATTTCTAGGCCCAATAGTTCGGACAAGTTCGTTAATGGGCAAAATTGGCCCAAGGGGGTGGTCGGGGGAGGGGGTTGAAATTTTTAAAAATGTATATCTCGGCCCCTATGAAGTATAGAGGGAAACTTTGTTTGAATAAATTAGAGTACTCCCTATGGAGTTCACAGTGACACCAACGATTCGGGGGTTCGAGTGAGGGTGGGGGTGGAGGTGGGGGTGGGGGATGAAAATTCGAAACTTTTGAAACCACGTCTTGTGGGGTATCGTTGAAAAGCTCTTGATGAGTACTCTACAAATCAATAAATAGTTTCTTGATAGCTCTCATATTACGCGAGATTTTAATGTTTGAAAATAATAACACTTAAAAGAATTATTATAATATCATAATTTTGTCTTGTTTAGCGGCTTTGCTAATTTTATTCATTGCTGATCTTGCGCACGGCCTCCCAGAATATTATATCCGATTCTTGTTGTCAAAACAAATGATTGTAGGCTCTTCCTCTTTACCGAATTCAGTTCTTATTACTGCAGGTTAACCATGCCAAGGCTAAAGAAGAAGAGTGCTATGCAGCGACAATAAATTAAACCAAAAGCACTTCGAAATCTACCTCCGCCTGTAGGCCTGCCTAAAGGGATTTTTTTGTTTGAAATCGGTATTTTGCGGAGAGACAATATTTTTGTCGGGTTGAAATTAATACCACCAGCATTAACTATTAACTAAGAGATAACAGGAAGAACTTCACAGTTGAGAATCTAGAAAGATATTTAGTGAAATATTGTAACCAGGAAATGTGAGGCAATCTTATTTTCACTGCTTCTTTTGATGTTTATGCTTTCTTTCTTTAATTGTATAATATTGTACTAAAGCTAGTTTACACAAATTTAAGTCAATTTTGTTGAGTTAAACTTTACAAGTATTATGTATAGAATGCTATGTAGCACATTCAAATTCATTAAACCAATTATTCTACCCGAAAACGATATTTTGGACAAAAAACCTAAAAAAAACTATTTCGCCTAATGGAAAACCTAAAACAGTGTTTTTAAAAACCTAAAAATCCGGTCCCTAACAATAACATTGGAAAGAAGAAACGACATAACTTCCTCTGCCCAAATAAAAGTTAGCATATCCTTGTACAAAATCGCAAGACACAATTTTACTCTAATTATGCTGTTAATACCTTATAGCCCCTCATTTGAATGTTGCGACTAAAAACACAGGCTATGGACAAACTAAAAAAAGTAGGAAAAACAAGTGACTGCAAACGTTTATTGAACTTTCCGCCATTCAGAATAATTTCCGAAATTTATAGAATATTCCCCTCAGATATTTCATTGCTGTAAGCATGGCCAACAATACATCTTTCTCACTTCACGTACTTATATAGAATAAGAGGCCGTGAATGTCCGCGTATTGAGTTGTTCACCAGGCAAGACGGAGTATCTACAAACAATGGGTAGTTTACAACCACCCTTCAGAGAATTTTTTTTTTTAAAGTTTCAAATAAAAGTTTTAGCTCTTGGTATAAGCACTCCATGTACAAAATTTAAAGGAAATCGTTGAGCCGTTTTTGAGAAAATCGTGACAAACGAAAAATTCTTCATGTAAAGTCCCCTTAAAAATAAGAGAAACTTGTCGCCAATCTTCATCTCACATCTTCAGAAAGTACCTGACCCAAATAGGAAATTTTGTTTTCATACGATTTTCCGTTTTCGAGCTAGCCTGTTCACAGATATTCCACAGACACACAGACGCACAGACATGTTTCCAAAAATAGTATTTTTGGATTCACTGCCTTGAAACGTGTATACGTATATGCTAAAAACACAACTTCGAATTTTGGGGTCGAAAACAATACTTCCTCTACCTATAGTACCTATGGTACGGGCAGAGGAAGTAAAAACCCACATAGTTAAAGAAAGAAATAAAATCAGGTAAACTGATATAACAAAGTGCAGGTAGAGTTCATAGGTCACATTGCAGAAACTATTGAGTATTAGAACACGGTTTCTTTGGAAGGTTTGATAAGCATATGTGAATCAATAAGTGGGATATCAACAGAACGAAATTACAACAAATGATTACTGTTTATTATTTGTTTACCCTTAAAGGTCTGATTACCCTTAAAGGTCTTAGGTCTTGGTCTTAAATTACTGATTACCCTTAAAGGTCTACCTCACTGACAGACAAGTTATGTCATATGCAGTACTGTGAGGCACACTAATTAGCGATTTTTGTGACCGGGCTTCCACTGTTATTGTACATTCTAGATGGATATATGTGCATTCATGAACCACAGATTATTGTCTCTGTTACACTGATTAAGGGCAATCAGTTATAGGAGGGAGGTTCCATCTGGCGCTGTGAAATGAACTCTGGCTTAGCTCAGTTGATAGAGCAGTGACACGGATAGCCAAAGGTCCTGGGTTCAAATCCCAGTGTCAGAGAAATTTTCCTCCCATAATATTCTTATGTAATGTCCAACAGAGACAATAATCTGTGGTTCATGATTGCAAATATATCCGTTAATATGATAAAAATTCTATGAAAATAATAATTTGTACTGTATTTAATTTCCCTTTAAATTGTTTTTCTTATTTCCATGCTAATTTCTCACATTTCCTTGATTATTTTATTTATTTTTTCTAAAAAATCTGAGCTCTGATTATTACGGTACATATAACAGGGCAAACCACAGGATAAGCAAGAAACGGCATATAATTTTGCTTTGGCATCATCAGTTTTGAGTTTCGGGTTACTATAGCATTTCACAAATTCAAAAGCTATGACGACAGATTTTACTTCACTTCCAAATGAAAGCAAACTGCGGTTATATGATGTGGATGCCACTTCTTAAATACTTTTTTCCCCCACGAACTTCCCCTACCTGCTGCCATTCTAATCCTCTTAGACCTGCCAATCAGTGAATAGAAATTTAATTAGGCGTATTTACACTTGTCTGCAGTCCAGTACAATGTTTCCAAATACATACCACAACTGGTTACTTCACTTAAGAAGTGGTGAATGACAGCGGCAACACTGGGGAAATCCACGCGACTACAAGAGCAACTGTTCTTTGTCGCTATCGGTGTTGTTGCAGATTGTCGGATTACGGAACAATAGGCCTACTATTATCTCCTTTTGTAGATAGAAGGTGGTTTGGGACGAGGCCTCCTTAAAATGGCACGAACAATATGATCAGGTTTTTTTTCTTCTTCTTTCTTCAGCTGTATTTATACTCCTTTTAGTTTCGAGGCTATATAAGGAGTTCGGGATGTGTGTCTATATAGTAGGGTAGGCCATGGAACTATTGTTTGCCAATTGTTTCTACTGTCGGTGTATTTTAATGGAGTAAATTTCAACTGATATAATACAGGATGAAATGGTGAGGATGATTCATGGTACAGTATGTAAATATCTAATTCGGTATTTGTCTTTTGCGACTGGGGAAACCATGAAAAAACCCATGTCAAATTGGCCGGCCGCGGGATTTGAACTTGGGACCTCCCGACTGCGAGTCCATCTCGGCCACCTCGTTCGATCAAACTGAGGTTATTAATGTTCAAAAACCACGTTCACGGCTTTGAACCGGTGCGTCGCGTATGGTGGTGAAAGCACGCCTACAGTAAATGCGTCTCGTGCGCCTACAATTGTGCCAAAGCGAAGCCTATTCAGTAGGAACGTGTCGTCGTAACTATAGGCGGTCACACTAACATATTCTATAGAGCAGGCAAGCGTTAAGAATAATGCCGTCTATAAAACTGGCACGGCATACTGGATGAATTGCAGTTGTGCCTCTCTAATAAAACCCGGGTTTCCCGCCAGCAGCGCTCTGCTCTGCTGTCCATAAATTCACAACGTGTACATCCAAATGCGAGCGTCCCATAATTCACGTTCGAAATACAAAACGCCAGAAGCACTCGAGATTTAACTGACGATTCCCGCGGTATTCGGTTCGCTCTTTTGTTTTATACATTTGCTTTCGCCCGTTTGTTCTGTCCTAACACCGCTATTCAGGCCTATATTTTTATTTCCTTATTCGCCTCCAATTTCTTTTGTTGCTTTTTTTAACTTCCTCTGTTGTCTGTGTCATTATGGCCCTCAGTTCATATTTCTGTTTTCTTTTCTAATACATTCTTCATTTCTCTTTATTTCCACATCCAGTTTATATGTTCATTTATTATTTTATTACCTAACCTTCTTTCCCTATTTTTCTGTTTCCTGGTCTTTAACATTTTTCTTAATTGATTCCTTGCATGAATTCATGTAGCTACATTTTATATCTGTCTTACGTTCTTTTTATGTTAATGTATTAATTTAATTATCTATGTATTATTTAATTATTTACTCAGTTCTTTCTCCTTTATGTTCTTTTCTTCTTATATTATTTTTATCATTTTCCTCTCTCTTACCGAATTTCATCCACCACTTTCCAATCCTTCATTTAGTGACTTATATTTTTTTATTTATTTACTTTTAATTTACTTATTTATCTTTCCATTATTCCCATTTTTCATTTATTTTGTGTATACTCACCACTCGTAAACTTCTTATTTTCTTTACTTTAATTATTTGTATTTTCCTGCTGAACTGAGTATAGCCTATATTTATTAGAACATAATTTCCACCTATGCTCAGTAGGATATAAAATAAATACCTAACCTACTCTAAAAACATAACTTATTTTATTACAGTCTAGCATATGTAAGTAGCATAAGCTACTGGTTCAGAATATAATACTTATGTACAATTAATAAGTTAATCACAAAATAATTTTATTAATATTTTTTTTAATTGTTTAAAGTACATAAAATAAAAGTATTTTGCTAAAATGCACATGTTGTCTTCTTCCTATACCTTCCTAGAAACACACGTTAATGATAAATATCTTTCAGTACTTTGTTATAGACCTACCTATAGTAGTTATTGTAATTTTCAGTTTCTGAAGGATATTTATTTATATTACTGCTAATGAATTCTTTACTGAACTTATTATTATAATATTTAAGTAGGTTATTCTTTTAGGCCTAGTAATAAACATTTATGATTGCAATAGTACAAATTATTTGCCAAGTATATAAGTAGAATATGAAATATGGCCTATATACCCCAGCTGGCACTTTTTTATATCAGTTTACCTGATTTTATTTTGAATTTTAATTGTGAATAATAAATAATTATACACATTTGAAAATATGTTGGATTTAAAATTTGGGGATTTTTAATTTCCGGGAGACAGTAGTCCATCCCCTAGATTCGCCACTGAACATAACTAACTTATTATTAATGTGTGGTGATATATACTGTGTATGCACCGAGTCTATAATCACTATCATTAATAATTCAGTTGTACTCAATACAGAGGAGCAGCTCGGTACAATCATGGATTCGTGTTGTCATTGCAAATGATCTCGTTACGATGTTTGTACTATTTTTACATAACTAAAGGCAGGATTTCTACGCACTACCAAATTTGTATTAATAAAAGGAAGTGTCTGTCCGCGATGCCCAGCGAAATCTACTGAACGTAGAGATCTGAAATTTTGAACATAAGTGGACTGAAGGGTCGGGAAATGAATCTCGGAACCGGAATTTTAATTTTCGCTTTCGTTCGTGAGTTATGAGTGAAAAACGAGCAGAAAACGTGCATTGTTTTGCGTTTTCGAAGCATCAGTTTTCAGTGATACATTTCAATGTCAGATCAATTACTACAGTTGGCTTTGGCTATTTTTGTCATACCTTGGAATAAAAGCATCCCGATCGCTTGATTTTGTAAGTCCATCCTGGACATTCATTTATTTAGAATGTCAAGGCCCGCAGACATATGAAATTTTCAACCTACACGGAAGAGGGATAATCACTATAGGCCTAAATATGGTCAAACATTGTTCGATTTCGACGAAATTCACAATACAGGGGTTTTCTGGACCAAGAAACTCGAATCCGAGGTAGCTTTTACCAGGCGACGCTATCTAATCATGGTATGTAGTCCACGTGATTTAGGTGTTAATAAATATAATGATTTAACTATTATGCTCTTACTTTTTAATTTTTAAATAATTATCGCAGGCGAAGCCGCGGGCACATGCTAGTCTAAAATATGCAAGCATTCATACACTATCAAATGACCACATATGCACAAAGAAGGGAAAGACACTACAGATTTGTACTATCGAAATTCAAACTTACACCTTATTTTAGAGAGGCACAATGTACCAGAATGGCCCTAGGGTCGACTCAGAATCTAACAGAAATGAGTTCCAGGAGCAATCCTGGGGATAAAGGCGGCCGGTGCGTAAGGCTGACAACCTTACCACCTTCAAGTGCCGAATGTCTAAAATCTGGAAGCCTCAGCCTGCTGGAACTCCAGTGTTAACAACGAGGTTCCTTTGTTTTGCATTTTTTTCAAATGTTAGAAGTCAGTGGCGGCAACGCCCTGGGAGATTTCATGCTGTAACAGGAAAAATTGAATCCATAGAGCAAAATTCCTAAAACAAAGTTGCTTGTCTATGTCCCCGCTATATACAGGTAAAATATTTCGGTGTTATTCAATGACACCCTGTATAATTCTGTCTGTTCATTGCTAGCTTTACTCTCGGCCGAATTAACTGCAAAGCATAAAATGCGGATAATAAACTTATTATATTTTGAAAGCTGGACTACAAAGTTTGAAGTTTCATAATTCGCTTCATAACCGCAATATCTAGGTCAGTATATAAATCATCTAGAAAGTAGACAACCCTTTTACTTTGAAAGCTCGTAAGAGATATAATAATGTCTACTTACATTAGGTACAAACTATCTTAACATAAACCCAGACAATAGTTTTATTTTCTTAAAGATAATGAAGTTTTGCTACGGAAATGTGCTTATAAAATATAGACTACCACTAGCGCTAAGTATAGTGCATTATGTTGTAATATATGACTTCATTCCATTCTGTTCTGTTATCTGCAAGAAACTTACATCATCTCACAAGTTGAAACAATAAGAACACATCGAAACTTAAGTGAAATATGTAATAAGAACATTTATTATTATACGTTTTTATTATTTGAAAGATTTAATAGTATATTGCGATACAAGTCCCATAAGCGATGCATACGGATCGAGGAGAGAGTTTGAAAAAACGAGGCGCTCGCGCCGAGTTTTTTCAATGTACCGAGATCCGTTATGCGCTTACGGCAGGAGTATTGCATGCTATTTTTTGCACGATGATTAATTATATCAATTTAGTTATATTAATTGAGATATTACCTGAAATATTATGTAAATATATTATTGGAGATAGATGTTTATTTCAGAAAGTGATTCGCATGTGTTTGTTATTATGGGAACCGAATATTTGTCCTGAGGGGCCTTGTCCATGAAGGCTTGTATTATGATGTGCCGTAAGTAAATTCTTACCGCACGGAAACTCTTACCGCACATTACAACAAGATTGCGTGCGGGAATGTCAACTTACGATCCACGGCAACAATATTTGTAAGTACCACTAATTAGTTAAGTCGTGCAAAAAACAAATGGGAGTATGAATAGAAATTACTGCTTTTGTGAAAATGTTCCTCAAACTGTTGAGAATTTACTGTTTTACTTTTTGACCATAAAAGACGAATTTTAATACTTCATTTAAGTCATTGTGGACTTGAATTTGTTAAACCCCTGACCCCTATTCCCGCCCAAAAAAGTTGTTTCTAAAATTAAAAATATTTATTATTTACAAATATCTATAAATACCAGAGACCGATATAATCTACAAACTAAATATAAATAATTAAATTGGCATGGACATAACGTAAAATGAATGGAAGAAGAAAGGGTACCAAAAAGGGTACAGGAATGGAGTCCACCTGGAAGAAGAACTAAACATAGGACTTGAAACTCATGGATGCAAGAGATGAAAGAAAGAAAAAAAACAAGATATGGATTGGATTGACAGAGTCAAATGGAGGAAAAAATAAAACTTTAGGCATGTAAAGATGTTAACATTGTACTTTGTATATAAATAAAAATACAAAACACCTAGGAGTTGAGTAAATAATCGCGGGGACCTCCTAGTAAACAATAAAGCAAGGAAGTTATGTGACTGCAGAACATTGTGTATCATTTTCGTGGATTTACATTCTTCAATATTTATTTATACCATGAAATATATCGATAGCTTCTCTAATTTGTTAAAGACCCGTTTCATTTATTTGGAAAGCTACCTGTGACCACTGCCAACAATACACTGTTGTCATGTGAACTGTACATGGAATGAGATTTGGATTTGATAATTCTGTGCAAAAAGGTATTATGTCTCCTCTAAAACATTTTATTTTTGGTAATTAGAATCAAATTTTTCATAAATCCTTTTTTAGTGAGCACTTACATTATGAAACGAAGGTACTGTCAAAATGTCAAGTCTCTAGGCCTACCTATTATAGTTTAGGCTCTGCGTTGATTCTCTGTCAGTCATTAAGTCAGCACAAAGCCTTTTATATATAGAGAGACTAGCTTAAAATGCCCGGCGTCGCCCGGGTTTTTTATTTTGTAATTGGAAATTAACTTATGAAGGACGTTCGATTTTTAAATTCTAGGTCCATACAAAGGCATTTAGAATACCTATATAACATAATAATATACATCTTACTGCGATGTATAATAATTTTTCTTACTGCGATATAATAATATAATATAATATAATATATAATAATATAATACATCTTACCAGTCCAGGATAAAGAAAGTTATGTGACTGCATTATTTTCGTGGATTTCATTCTTTAATATTTATTTATAACATGAATTATATTGATTAAACTAAACTAAACTAAACTCCGTGGCGCTACATCCCCGGAAGGACTTGGCCTACCACCCGACCGCTGCATCATCTCCCGTAGGCAGATGGCAGGATTGGGGGGCATGTGGTCAGCATGCCGACACCCACGGCCGTTAATGGTGGTTTTCTGGACCGGAGCCGCTACTTCTCTATCAAGTAGCTCCTCAATTTGGAATCACGAGGCTGAGTGCACCCCTACCAGACCTCCCTACCTCAGAAAAATCCGAGGAGGTACCGGGAATCGAACCCGGGCCGACGGATCTGTAGTCAGCAACGCTAACCACAAGACCACGCCGGCGGACGAATTATATTGATATCTTCTCTAATTTGTTAAAGTCCCGTTTCTTTTATTTCCAAACCCATCTGAGACCACTGGCAACAATATGTTGTCATGTGTTTGTGAATTGGATTTGGTAATTCTGTGTAAAAAGGGATTAAGTATTCTCAAAAACATATAATTTTTGGCGTTTAAAATCAAATATTTTCAAAAACCTTTCTTAGTGAGCACCTACATTATGAAACGAAGGTACTGTCAAAATTCCAAGTCTCTACCTGATATAGTTTAGGCTCTACGTTGATTCCTGTCAGTCAGTCAGTCAGTCAGTCAGGACAAAGCCTCTCATATATTATATAGAGATAGATAATATAAAACATCTAGGAGCTGAGTCAATAATCGCGGGCACAATAAATCAAGGTAATTTTTTTTTCAGCAAAGTGCAATCTCAGCTTCACTATTTCATACAAAACTTAGTTTGGAACGCCACAATACCCCTGTTGAGATTCGTCTCGAGTTAGGGGGGTCACATTAGGATGCACCCTAGACCTCACGTACTCAGCGCTACCTACATACCGAACTCTAAACTTAACAGATTCGTACGTGGGACTCATTCCAAAACTTATTAATCTTGAGAGGATTTTGTAGGGCTCCTTTTCTTACATCATTTCCATTTGCCACACGTATCTCAGATTAGATTCCTTCAGCTAGTGCTTCAAAACCAGCAACTCTCTAAGCCAACTTTCACACGCATAATGTATTAAAATATTACCTCCATTCATAGTACATATATGCGACATATTTCTATTTACTGCGTCAGCTACAGAGTGATTCAAATAAAATATCTGTTGTGAAACGCACTATTTTTTCTACCAAAATAAAAGTATTGGCCCATTAATGAATTTTGTTCCTCTACTGCTATAGACTGCGAACACACAATCTATTCCAGCAATTAATAGTAGATTTTTATTTACTCATATTTATTCAGAAAGAAAATCTTTCAGCTTCCTCCATTAAGAGACTGCCATTAGACAAAGCATATCTGACAACATGGGCGTACGGTAAGGGGGGTTCATTGGGTTGAAACCCCTCCCGAAATATCTGCAATATTTTGGAGATTATAAATCATGGAACGCAATTAAAAAAATAAAAAAATAAAAAATAAAACTCTGATTCGGTTGTTACATATTTTACAATTTCGTACATATCAAAGCATTATTTAAGATTTATCGTCATTTATTTAAGATTCAAATTTCAAAACCTCGTGGTGTTGATAGTTTTTCAGCTTGATAACAGTGATGTATTACTAGTAAACAAAAATCCCTTTGGAATCTGTCAAACGACAACTCGAATACTCCCGTCGAAATCCATCAACCTGTTTGAAAAGCCAACAGTAATCACGAGCTCATCACAAAATTATCATGAAGTAATCGGCATTAATCGGGCTTTTCCACCGGTGGATTTACAGAAAACTTTAAAAACGTGCCCTATACACCACACAGTATTATGATAATTTTTCAAAAGACAGTTTTTATTTATGGACTCTAGCTTAAACGAGAAATGGATAGAAATCTCAAGAAAAGCAGTTTCAAAGACTGAGCTGCATATTAATGTATTACAGAAAATTAATTATCACATTACAACTGTTTAGTTATTTTAAAAAAGTAATAATTCACAATGTGCGCAAGGACATGGAGCTGAAACGACTTTATATTGAACCCCTCCCAAACAGTGCACATTAAAAAATCACTTAAATGTTTAGTTAGCAGGCATGCAAGTGGATTAATATATTGTAAAGAACTGGGGAAAAATAGGCTACTTATTTCAATTCAAAATTTAAATAAACTTATATAACAAAGTGCCAGAATGCTTTTGTTTAGTCAGTGATAATTACAATTATGATATGCAGAAAATAAGTTATTCTTGTAATCGATTTCCGAGTTAAGCTCCAGATCAATTAATTAAGCAGGGCTTACGGAAGAAAAAAGGTCTAGTTTGATAAGCATATGTGAAGGAATATGTGGGTAGTGTTACTTGTTAAAGCTAACTATATTGCAACTTCCGAAGCCGTATATGAATACTGTAAAACAATATGTTGTCATGGGAACTGATTTGCATTTGACAAATTCTTTCTAATATATTACCATAAAATAGGCATTAAATTGGGCTTTACTCCGGTACCGGTCAACCGATTTGGTCCAAAATCAATAGGCTTCGTCCATTACACACAAAAAAACCATGCCCGAGGCGGGACTGGAACCCACATCCTCCTTCACCACGGCTCCAAAGCGGCTAAGGAGAATGGCTAAATTCGCACTACTTCTTGCAAATCGTAACAAGGAAATTTTAAGTTGTAATTTCGCCGCTAGGAGCGCACTCATTATCTCATTATAGCCGCTGTCTTTTCATTTCCTCTTGCCACAGCGAGTTAGAAGTTAGAACTTCCAATGTATTTTAATGCATACGTAATAGCTTGAACATGAAAAGAAAAAGTCATTTTGAAGAATTAGTGTACCGGTATATCTATATGGAATATAAAGTTAACGGTTATACGAAACACGACTCGAAACGATCTCAAAGTTCTATTCTCGGAGACTGAAGACAGGGGTGGCCAAAAATAAATTACAATTAAAATATGAAGCATGTTGAGGTTAAACACTGGGGTTATAAAATGGAAAACACAGTAATATGCTACGCAGATGATGCCGTAGGCCTACTCATATCTGAAACCAAAGATGGATTGCAAAAGGCTATTACATCATTTCAATACAACAGCAACAAAATACAATATGGAAATAAATACACAAAAAAAAAAACTAAATGCCTAACAGTTTCGAGAGAACCATTATGATGCAAGTTAGAAATGTAAATGCCAAATTCAGGACATAAATAAATTTACCAATGACAGAAGAAAATTTCGAAAGAACTCGTTGATAGAATGGAAAACAATCGCCTAGCAAAAAAGGCTCAAGAAAGCAGACCAGACGGAAAAAGATTAAGAGGAAGACCTGCTACGAGATGGAAAGACAGTACACACGACTCATCTGAGGAATAAAGGGGAAATAAACAGGATGTAATCCTACATTACAAGAATAAGAATAAGAATAGTTATCTGATTCTATCAAGAACACAATTCGAAATTACCAAAAGTTTTCGATTACTATTCTAAACACAAGCGAAATTAACTTTACTTTCGTTTTAAAATTTACGATTCAAAATATTTTCGTTTTAAAATTTACTATTCGAAATAACATAAAACGTCGTACGACGCTAGCACTCGTTTTGTTAACTTCGTGCTTGCTTGTTAAGTTCTACGGTCCTAGATCATACATAACTACTTTGTGCATATATATTCAGCTCAAAGTGTTATCGTTCAAAAACGTTCTTCAACGTTAATATTTACTTCAGTTTTCGAATCATGCAAAAGTTATCCCGTTATTCTGAGTAAAAATGTAAGACTTCCCCGATTTGTATCCCTGAAAACAGAACTTCAACATTGAAATTAATCCCTTTAATGTCAGACCTACATAATGCAAAAATAAATACCAATAGCAATCCAATGAATGTCTGCAATAAAGTAACATTATGCATTTCGAAATGAATACTTTTCATTGTAGCAATTTTCCAGTCGAATTGATAAATAACATTCCTAACAAATTTCTATAGCAACCATGAACAAAATTCTGTAGTTTCTAACAAAACAATGCCGTTCAAAATGTTGTTTCACTTACAACGTAGATTATTTTTACAAATTTGTGTGGTATGAAGTATGTTCGTAAGTTCAGGAGGAAATATTTAAAATATATGCCTACAAAAATTATTAAATAAAATGCACATTATAAAATCATTTTATGCTTCTCAAATAATCTATATACTAATGTACAATAACAGTGGTAGCCCGGTCACAAAAATCACTGATTAGTGTGTCTCACAGTACTGCGTATGACATAACTTGTCTGTCAGTGAGGTAGACCATTAAGGGCAATCAGTTATAGGGGAGAGGTTCCATCTGTCTCTGTGAAGTGAACTCTGGCTTAGCTCAGTTCGTAGAGCATTGGCACGGATAGCTAAAGGTCCTGGGTTCAAATCCCAATGTCGGAGTAATTTTTCTCCTATATACTAATAGTTTTGTGATCAGAAGATCTAGCGGCCAAAAATAAACAAATACATAAATAAATAAAACATAATGTATTCGCCAAATCTTGGAGGAAAAAGTGGGAATATAATAAGTCTGTTCACCAGCTATACATAGATTTAAAAAAAGCCTCAGTTAGGGAGATAATTTGTACTATATCCTCACTGAGTTTGGGATACCAAAGACGTTAGTCAGGCTGATCAAAATGTGTCTAAATGAAACCTATAGCAGAGTCAAGGTAGGGCAACTTATATCAGATAGGTTCGCCATTAAAAGCTGCACTATAGTCTTTACTTTTTAATTTTGCTTTGGAATATTCCATTAGGAAAGTCCAGGAAAACAAGGTAGGTCTAGAACTAAATGGCAGTCACCCTATTTTAGCTTATGCAGATGATGTTTGTCTGTTGGGCGAAGACATAAACACAATAGAGACAAATGCAGAGAGTCTTTTCGATGCCTGCAGGGATGTTGGATTCGAAATTAATAGAGAAAAAACTAAGTTCATAGTCACGAAACGTCAAAATAATACTCTACAAAATTCTAGACAAGCCGGTACATCGTTCGAGCAAGTGGATAAATTCAAATACATGGGAGCAATGAGTACAGATACAAATAATATTAAGGCCGAGGTTAAGTGTAGACTCAAATCAAGAAATACCTGCTTTTATGCAGTTCAGAAACTCTTTATCTTCTCGTCTAGTGTCCAGAAATCTAAAAACTAGAATTTATAAGACAATTATCCTGCCGGTTGTATTATATGGATGTGAGACATGGTCGCTTACTCTTCGGGAAGAATAAAATCTGAGAGTATTCGAAAACAGGGGGCCTAGGAAAATATTTGGGTCTAAGAGAGATGAAAATGGGGACTGGAGAAAACTGCATAAGGACGAGCTTCATAACCTGTACTCGTCACCGGATATAGTAAGGATAATTAAATCACGGAGGATGAAATGGGCTGGAGAAGTTGCGCGCATGGGGGAGAAAAGACATGTCTAAAAAATATTTTCTTGGAGACCCGGAGGGAAAAGCCACTTGGAAGACCTAGACGTAGGTGGGAGAACAATGATAGGATAGATTTAAGGGAAGTAGGATTTGCGAGGAATGGTTGGATGGAGGTAGAACAGAATACGGTTGAATGGCGGACTCAGGTAAACGCGGCAATGAACCTCCGGGTTCCATGAAATAGATAATATTACCTTGGCTTACTTAGGCATTGTCTATTGCCATTGAGTGAGTAAGTAAGTAAGATCTGATCCTGATCTCAGTCTTTTAAGGTTTAGCCAAAGTTTCATACATTGTGAAGACAATATTGTTTCCAGGGGATCTGTTTGGCTAGGATCCTTGAAAGAAGCTCAATATTGCATGCAAAGGAACCATTAAAAATGCCACCATCTTGAAAGGGAATAAAAATAAATAAAATTCTTATAAATGACTTCAAAGACTTTCTAGCTGAATTAGAAGAAAATGGCTGTAGTTGGCTGTAGTTGGCCGATATCCAAGGCATTGCTAAACATTATTGGTCAATATCAAAGATCCGGCGTATGGATGGAATAGTCTTGAAGGGGAGACATAAGCTCTCGGTGCAATTCACAGGTGAGAAATAGGTGAATTTCATTATTTATTTCCTCAGCAATGAACTCCTCTACAATATTGCAATCTGACATACTCTTTATCTTTCTACAATCTTTGGAATATCTACAGTATAAATATTTTTATAAAATCAATGTTTTAAAATTTCTTTTTCGTTAAAATATATGTAGCCTATTTAAAATAAATAAACTATTAATGTTAAACGAATGACTGTTGATAGTGTTGTTCATATGATATTAACAAATACACAGAAATATAATGACTCAGAAATATTTATGTTTGTGGAAGTTATCAAAGAAACGGCATTTCATTGCATGAAACGGGGCTGCCATTTTGAAACGATAATTACCCATAACTGTAACAGTGTTCATTTTGAAAATACTGTAGTATGCAATTGTAGAAGTAATCAATAAATAGTATGTCAGATTGAAAGATTGTGGAGCAATTCATTGCTGTGAGAAAAATAATGAAATTCACCTATTTCTCACCTGTGAATTGCACCGAAAGCTTGTCGCCCCTTAAAAAAATTGTAATTTTGCATTTTCAGTATAGTCTCCTCATAAGAAGAAGTCTTGAAAAGAAGAAGAAATGAAGAAGGAGAAGATAAATCAAGGTGGAAGGAAAAGACAGGTCTTTTAGGTGAGAGAATTGGAAATCTTACACTTTGTACACCCTGCCGTTCGTATTAGGCGCCTGACAGAATAGCAAAGAGAAGCAAGCTTTGCAGTTACATACTCAAATGTCAGCTATCACAGAAGCAAGGATATGAGGACATTTTATTCTTCATTCACTGCTGCGTAATGAGTCTATTTGCTGAGAAAAGCTGCTGACTTGGCGCATATTATACTCCAACTCCCCCCCCCCCCCCTCCAACCGCCCAGAACTTTACTTTGCATAACTGAGTGAGAGGGCGGTCTGAGGTTAATCCAACACTGCCAGGTCGCAAAGAACTTCCCCCTGTAAAAGTCTTCAATTACAACTGCTTAATATAAGAGGACTGCAGCAAAAATCATGGCAACCGTTTTCATGTATTTCTTAGGACTATTTAATTTTACATATTTTTACTGGATACTCAGAATAAACTGTTTTCATGTATTTCTTAGGACTATTTAATTTTACACATTTTTACTGGATACTCACAATAAATGTAACTAAAGATCCAGATTTTTCATGATAATAACTAGGATGTAAGGATGTTTATGACCTAAAAAAGTTGAAAATGTGACTGCAAATATGCCCCTAAAAATGACTAAATATGACCCAAAAATCCTAAATATGACATAATAAAATAACGTATTTTCAAAAAGTAAATATTGTAATTTAATACGTTTAAAAACACTAAATTCTTACGTCACATTAATAATATATTCAGATAATCACTTTTTAACAATTTTGTTGAATTACAGATTGACTTGTAATGAACTTCTATTTTTAAAGAATTTTCTCCTGTTTGTTCGTTTCATCAGCTCCAAATACTCGTAATATTTTGTAGATCTTGCGTGTCCCTATAAAATATAGATAACTGCATTAGCTTTAAAGTTTAAGTTACCTATTAATTTGGCATAAATATTAAATTAATTAAATAAATTTCAAATTTAACTCGACCATGTAGTACATACACTGTATAATTGTGTTCCTTCACCAAATTTATAACTGAAATATGACGTTAAATAACAAATATGGCTTAAATATGACCAAGACCATAAAAATGACCAATATATGACTTTATATGCACAATAAAAACGGTCCGATTAATATAAAAAATGTGCAATTCATGTTTAATTTGTGTTAACGGCGAGAATGGAAGTCAGGATAAAAATATGACATGTCATAAACATCCGAACCCTAATAATAACAATACCAATAATAATAATAATAATAATATTAATAATAATAATAATAATAATAATAACAATAAACTTAAATGATTTTATTTTAACTAAGAGTTAAGGTCTTCAGGCCTTCTCTTCCATTCAACCAGATTCATAAATGTATAAGTTATTACAAAAAAAGTAAAGTGTTCCCTATTATAGGCCATGGACGCCCAGAGGGTTCCAGGAGTTTGAGGCTCCCAGGTTTTAGACAATCGGTACATGAAGGTAATCCTCCCTCTGCGGCAAACATGAAATTTATCAATACCTATGGTAGATTTACGAATACCTATGATAAAATGTCAATACTGTTGGCAAATGTAAGCTAGGATTCTGTTTACAGCTACCACATTACTCTTGGTTGGTTGGAACATGGTGGAAATCACCAGGTATAAACAAGGCTATACCGATAGCGGTGACTGCCACAGAAGTGTCAACAGAGCGTGTTTGCCCGCACTCTATCGGTGACAATGCACAAATGCCCTCATTTTCATACTCTAACATTTTATTATCAATGCTGGTGTGTGTATCTCGATTGAACAGTTTCCTGTATTGAAATGGCTAGTATTACCCACAGTCACTTGTTCTGGACTCCATGTTGTGAGTTAGTAAAAATATCACAACACATACGTACTTTCAAACTACCCTACCCAGATTCAATTTAAGTGCATCACTCTAAAACAAAACTACAATAGGCTGTAATTCGGCATGTTCATATCCAATAAAACCAATATGAAAATACACTCAGTGGCAAATAATAACCATAACTTAGGGCTTCAAATATTCACCATTTTCTGGTCAAAATTACCATGAGAACATTATAGGAGAAATATTCCTCCGACACTGGACTTGAACCCAGGACCTTTGGCTATTCGCGCCAATACTCTACCAACTGAGCTAAGTCGGAGTTCAATTCACAGCGCCAGATGGAATCTCTTTCCTATGACTGACTGCCCTAATGCCCTCATAGACAGACAAGTTGTGTCATATGCAGTACTGTGAGGCACACTAATTAGTGATTTTGTGACCGCTGCGTCATCTACCACAGGCAAGATGGCAGGGTTGGAGGCATGTGGTCAGCATGCCGACACACACGTCCGTTAATGGTGGTTTCCATGACCGGAGCTGCTACTTCTCTATCAAGTAGCTCCTCAATTTGAATCACGAGGCTGAGTGTACCCCTACCAAACCTCCCTACCTCAGAAAAATCCGAGAAGGTACCGGGGATCGAACCCGGGCCGACGGATCTGTAGTCAGTGATGCTAACCACAAGACCACGCCGGCGGTCTCAGGCACCTTTAGGTCTCTTTAAATACGGTATATTAAAAAGGCTATTTTTGAAAACTGTTTGAATCTTTGTGATAAAAATTAATAATTTAGTGTGGCTGTTTAAACACCTCCTAGCAAGTCTCCTGCAGACGTTCGGCTGGGAGGTGTTTAAACATCCAACCTAAAAGCCCGGACCTCGCTCTCAGTGGTTTCCATATTTTCCTACTCCTCACGAAATGACAAATAATGACAGAGAGGCAAAGATGGTTGTCGCACAGTGGTTCAAATCCAAGGTGGCAGACTTCTACGACACACGTATTCAAAAGTTGGTTCCACGGTATGACAAATGTTTCAATTCAGGTGGCGAATATGTTGAAAAGTAGCTGAAAACTGGCTGTGTCTGTTGCAATAACTATTTACTTGAAATTGTGTTTTGTTTCTGTAAACGGATTCAGGGAAACATACATTGTGGACGTCCCTCGTACTACAAGTAGGCCTATGTGTACGAAAAATCAAGTACGTAGCTTTAAAAATGTATACAATTTTTTTTGCACGACTTAACTAATTAGTGGTAGTTACGAATATTGTTGCCGTGGATCGTAAGTTGACATTTCCGTACGCAATCTTGTTGCTATGGAAACAAAACAAATTTCCATGCGGTAAGAGTTTCCTCATCATAATACAAGCCTTTATAGACAAGGCCCCCAGGACAAATATTCGGTTTCCATAACAACAAACACATGTGAATCACTTTCTGAAATATAACATCCATCTTCAATAGTGTATATACATAATATTTTCAGCTAATATCTCAATTAATATAAATAAATTGATATAAATAATCATCGTGCAAAAAATAGTATGCAATACTCGTGCCGTAAGCGCACAACGGATCTCGGAAATTCCTCGATCCGTATGCACCGCTTACGGCACTTGTATCGCAATATACTATACCCATTTCCCCTTTAATACGAATGAAATTAGATAAATTTCGCGTGGCTTGTCTAAATGAATTTGGCCAAAGTTGGACATCCCTGCTCTAGACGGAGATACGCAAGAAAGTTCTTAGAGCTGAGAAAATGCTGACGCAGCAATCTTCAATCACAGGGACTGGTCTAACTAGAAGAGATAAATGTTTACTCTAATAAATTACCAGAGAGCAGCACATTCGAGGAAGTACATTTGCATAATACTTCCCCGCCACGGATTAAAGATGTTATATTCTTATTCTCAAACCTGTGTAGTCATTAGTCATTACAAAGATAAGAATTCTTCCAATTACCGTGCACAGAATTTTCGCGGATGACAAATTACTTGGGAAGACATAATTTTCCTTGAGATCTTATTCTTTGTATTCAAACTTTTATTAAAATTATTTCAACTTTAAAAGCACCAGTAGTTTTGCTCCGCAATTTGGAAGTTCGTCATAAAATACCTCGCAGAACTTCTAGGTTTAAAAGAGAAGTTTTACATCGTGTCATTTTTATATTTCAGCAATGACAAAAGAAGAAAAGTTAATAATTCTAGAAGATTCGTTTGAAGTCATCTAACATAGTTATTAACCCTTAAATTAATAATACCGGTATATCCAATAGGATCACTATTTAGGTCATATTAAATCATTATCTTGAATATCTTCTATAGAATAAGAGGAAGTGTTTGTCTGTCTGTCTGTCTGTCTGTACGCGATGCCCAGCGAAATCTACTGAAGGTAGAGATATGAAATTTTAAACATAGATGGACTGAAAGGTGGGAGAATGCATCACGAAACCGAATTTTTTTTTATTTCCGCTTTCGTTCGCGAGTTATAAGTGAAAAACGGGCAGAAAACGTGCATTTTTTGTGCTTTCGAAGCAACAGCTTTCAGTTTATTGTCAGTCAATTGCAAGTGGCTTTGCCGTTTTAAGTCATAATTTGAAAATAAAATAATCGCTTCATTTTGTAAGCCCACCCTGATCGATTCATTTGTTTATAATGTCAAGGCAAGCAGACATCTGAAATTTTCAACCTAGACGGGCCTAAATGGGCCATAATTGTCGATTTGGACGAAACTCACTATGCAGGGGTTTTCTGGGCCAGGGAACTCGAATCTGAGGATTTTTTCCTAGGCGACGCTTTCGAATCGTGGAGCATTTTCGCTTTCGCACACAAAACCTAATGGAAGATAAACATCAACACCGGTAATAAAGTGAAAATCTGAACACATCTTCACCCTAGCAGCTCAAGAACTAATCTGAAAGATTGCTGCATGCTATCCTGTATTGCATATATAGCCAAGTTGTAATAATAATAATACTGGAACTCCATAACTCCCGTGTTAGATTACTTCTAACATACTGCACCGGGCTCGTTCCGCAAACGTACCTACTCGCGAAATAAAATCCTTCTATTAGCCCTTGTATCATAAATGACTATTTTACGGTTGGATTAGATACAGTCCGAAGATGTCACATGACGATTTCTAAATTTCACTAATATTATACATGAAAAAAAAGATGTGCGTGGAACGCTACGCGACAGAAGTGAAACTTGTTTTAATTTTTATTTTTTCATCTGTAGTAAGATTGAGATCGGAAATATACACACAAACTTCACTAAAAGGTATATTTACCCAGGATAATCATTTCAACGGGTCTTCCCGCCATCATCAGCTGATTCCGACTGGCCTTCTAGAGGCGGGTGAATCTAATGTTTATATAGATTTTTATTTTTTCAATTTTTGATTATTGGATTTTTTCAATTTTGCATTATTGGACTTTTTAATATTGGGTTATCGAACTTTTTTAATTTTGGATTTTTAATTTTGGATCTTTGAATTTTAGTTGTGGATTTTGGATATTTTTTAAATTTTGGATAATTGGATTTTTAATTTTGGATTTTTTATTTTTTAAATTTTGGATTTTTGGGCCTTTTAAGTTTGGATCTTTGATTTTTTAATTTTGGAATTTTGGATTTTTAAAATTTTGGATCTTTGATTTTTTTATTATTTGCATTTTTTAAGCGCGGTAATGAACCTCCGGGTTCCATAAAATAGATAATATACCTTTAGATTGCTTGTCAATGAGCAAGTAAGTATTATTATTATTATTATTATTATTATTGTTGTTGTTAGTAGTTCCCATTTGCAGGTCCTCGTACTAGGTCTGAAAAATTTCCTTTGGTTACTCCTAATCATTGAATTGATTGTTTTCTGTGCAGTCTGCTCCGAAACATATTACTAATTTCGTGACGGTTTTCAGTGGTACATTAATTTCGTGACGATTTTTTAGCGTTACACAAGTTTCCGATTTAACCCGTACCGCCGCTAAAGAAGTTTCACTTCAAAAAGTTTTAATTTTCTTCATTATAAAAGAAATACACGATTTTGTTTCAATTTCTTACACAAGGTATTTGTACTAAGAACCAAAACATTCATCTGAAACCTTCTCTGAAGACGTACAGTCAATCCTTTGCATCAGAACAGTCTTCTTGCCAGGCGAAGGCGCCTAACTTAATTCGTGTATGCTACCCGCAGTACGCCCGTGTCGGAGAAGTTGCCGACCCAAGCGTTTGCAGGCGACTCGTTTAGTACAGTATAGGGTACTCTCAGAAGTGTGGATATATTTCGTTACCATGATTGTTTATAATAGTAACAGTTATATGTAAGTCTAAATGGCATATTATGTCCGACTACATAAGGATTACAGGTAAAGTTAGGTAAATGAGAAGAAATCCAACCTTTGAACCCTGTTTGTAACCTTAAGGAGATGAAAGTGGGGACTAGGGAAAACTGCATAACGACGAGCTTCATGACCTGTACTCTTCACCGATATAGTAAGGGTAATTAAATCACGGAGGATGAAATGGGCTGGACATGGGGGAGGAAAGACATGTCTCATAAGTATTGACTGAGAGACCCGAAGGGAACAAATCACTTGGAAGACCTAGACGTAGGTGGGAGGACAATATTAGAACAGGCTATATTTAAGGGAAGTAGGATTTGTGAGGAATGGTTGGATAGAGTTAGCACAGAATAGAGTGAATGGCGGGCTCAGGTAAGCGCGGAAATGAACCTTCAGGTTCCATAAAATATATAATATTCCTTTAACTTGCTCAGGAATTGTGTATTGCCAATGAGTAAGTAATTAAATAACTTTAGGCACGTAAGGTTCAATTGTTTCGGCTGTTATTAAAGTGAAACTAATTGCCATTCGCTTAATAATGCAATAACAATAAGTTCTGTTGGCATAAATAAAATTGCTGGGTTCGATTGGTTCGTTTTATTCTTATTTAATCCGGCTGTCACGCCATGACTCGCGTGTTAGATTTATCCAGCAAAATTTTTCAAGGGACTCTTGCAAAAAAAAAAGTGTGAATCGCAGGAAATGTAATAGCTGTAATGATATAGTAAAGACAGTTAAATCACGGAGGATGAAGTGGGCTGGACATGTTGCGCACAGGGGGGAGTAAAGACATATCTCAAAAGTATTGACTGGGAGATCCGAAGAGAAAATACCACTTGGAAGACCTAGACGTAGGTGGGAGGACAATATTAGGATATAATTAAGGGAAGTAGGATTTGTGAGGGATAGTAGGTTGGAGTTAGCCCAAAATAGGATTGAATGGCGGGCTCAGGTAAGAGCGGCAATGAACCTTCTTGTTCCATAAAATAGATAATATTCCTTTGCCTTTGTTAGAAATTGTCTATTGCCCGTGACTAAGTAAGTAAGTAGTCTATAGGCCTATTCAGTTTAAGTGGTAAATAGTAGGATTTAAAAAACATGGACATGGGCATTTCTCGAATGAAAGTCCAATTGAACATCACAAACAGAATTGCCAACATGAATTGAATGATTTCCAGTAAACTTGGCACTTAATAATATTTAAACTGATGCAATATGTACAATATTAATGCAATTATTAAGACTCTTCTGTCCGCCGGCGTGGTCTTGTGGTTAGCGTCGCTGACTACAGATCCGGGCCGGGTTCGATTCCCGGTACCTCCTCGGATTTTTCTGAGGTAGGGAGGTCTGGTAGGGGTGCACTCAGCCTCGTGATTCAAAATTGAGGAGCTACTTGATAGAGAAGTAGCGGCTCCGGTCAAGAAAACCACCATTAACGGCCGTGGGTGTCGGCATGCTGACCACATGCCCCCCAATCCTGCCTTCTGCCTACGGGAGATGACGCAGCGGTCGGGTGGTAGGCCAAGTCCCTCCAGGGATGTAGCGCCACGGAGTTTAGTTTAGTTTTTATTAAGACTCTTGTACTGATATGCCGCGTGTTTGATACTGACCAATAAAGTTTAGCAATTCCTCGGATATAGACCAAACACGATCGTTTATCTTATAAAATGCTTGCTATTAATATGAGGAAGGGATTTTACCTGATAAAATCGTCAGCTTGTTACTGGACATGTAAGCAGCAATGTACCGTGATTAACACGTCACATGCTGCCACTGAGCAGCACGAAAACAGATTGTTTTATACACCATATCTTGTTTAGAAATTGAAATAATAGAAATGTACATTGATTAAAAACACAATTTTGATACGGTGCAAGCCAGTTCGTGTGCTTTTATTCTGTTCTGCTCTTAGCTTACCTGAATTAAGTTAACTATGTCTTATATGCGCTATTGGTAGCACTGGTCACCACATGGTAAATCGAATAGATTCATGGATGGTTGATTCACAGTATGCCGTGATATCGCAGCTGTTAGTTTTGTTTTTATATAACAAAGGAAGAAAGTATTTATTATTTGTATAATCCGTTAAATTTTTATTCATGGAATAGTTTTAATAAATCCAACTCGTAAACTCTCGTGGGATTACCTATGAAAAATGATTCCATTGTTTGCATCTGTAATAAAAAAAAATAATAATGAAAAAAAAAACTTCGCAAAAATTAAATTGCTGTTATTTTTTAATCACCCTCGTCGATCTAATTAAGATTTATAATGACACGACAATGTAAAATAGATCCTGTAATCAAGAAAAATTAAAATATGCTTTCACAATGAGTTGTAAAATTAACAATGTAATTTAATATTCTTTTTAATAAGCCAAATTAGTAGCTATGGACAGGTCATGTCAGCTGTCAGTTACCATTGTAATAAAATGTGAAAACTGCCAACGAGCAGAAAGAATAATAACGGTCAGCAGACGCGTGACGTTCATCAATATAGTGCTGGTACAGCAAAGCCACGCTGTCATTTGAAATTCGCGGCACACATCTTAACCCCAGCACGAACCGAAGTGATGACTCCAGCACATTTCCCGCTTATGTCACTCACTAATCTGTCACGTCAATGTAACACCCGTGGATTTTATTTAGAACCAGGGCCCGGATTCTGATGACCAAATATTATTTGAAAACTGTCCTATAAAATGAGCCTAAATAATAAAGTAAATGACTTAATAATTACACAGAATGACCAAAAAACTTATATTTTACTTATAAAAATTATTATTTTGCACACAAACATATAGACTAATTTATACATAATTCTATAAACTCATTTTATTTAGAACCAGGGCTCGGAATCTGATTACTTAAAATTGTTTGAAAAATGACCTACAAAATGACCCTGAATTTAAAGAAAGTGACTTAATAATTACAAAGAATGACCTAAAAACTGATATTTTATTTATAAAAATCTGATGTGAAAGTCACATAACTTCCTCTGCCCAAATAAAAGTTAGCAGTATTCACATATCCTTTTACAGAATCGCAAGACACAATTTTACGCTAATTATCCTATAAATACCTCTTCTTTCAATGATGCGACTAAAAGCGCAGGCTATATAAGAAACTTAAAAAAAAGAACAAGTGACTGCAGACGTTTATTGAACTTTCCGCCGTAAAGAATAATTTCCGAAATTTATCGAATATTTCCCTCAGATACTTCTTTACTCTATACCTGGCCAACAATACAAATTTCTCACTTCACATTCTTATATAGAATAAGAGGCCGTGAAAGAGCGCGTATTCAGTTGTTCATCACGCAAGACAAAATTTCTACAAACAGTGGGTGAACAGTGGAACAGAGAATTTTTTCGAAAAAAAGTTTCAAATAAAAGTTTTAGCTCTTAGTAAAAGGAACACACATGCAAATTTTAAAGAAAATCGTTAGAGCCGTTTTCGTGAAAATCGCGAAAAACGAAAATTTCTTCATGTAAAGTCCCCTTAAAAATAAGAGAAATTTGTCGCTAATCTTCGAATCACATCTTCAAAAGGTACCTGACCCAAATACGAAATTTTGTTTTCATACGATTCTCCGTTTCGGAGCTAGCCTGTTCACAAACTTCCACACAGACAGACACACAGACACACAGACACACACACAGACATGTTTCCAAAAATAGTATTTTTGGATTCAGGGGGCCTTGAAACGTGTATATATGCTAAAAACTCAACTTCGAATTTTAGGGTCGAAAACAATACTTCCTCTACCTATAGTACCTATGGTACGGGCAGAGGAAGTAAAAATTATTATTGTGCACACAAAGATATGTTGGATGCGGTGGTCTCGAGGTAGCTTGTCCGCCTCTCGATCCTAAGGTCGCGGGATCAAACTCGGCCGCAGTCGACGTAAAAATCCTGGGCACGGAGTCGTCCGGGAGGGACTTTAAGCTGGGGGGCCCGTGTCGTAGATTTACGGCACGTAAAAGAACTCCAAGCCTAAATTAGAGACTCTGCATAAAATTTATCGGCCCTTTCACGTTCAAATACTACCTTAGTTTCCAGAGGGGGGTTGAGAGGCGATGGACTTACCACCTGTTCCTCTGCCCCCTCTAGGAAAATAAGCGTAACAAAATTCACATAGGTACAGAAACCTCCACTTGGAGGTCCTTCGTCACAACATGAGGGCATAGGATTAGAGATTGAGAGACACACAAAGATATAGACTAATTTGTACATAATTCTAAAAACAGTAAATGTGGAAAGGATATAGTAGGTCTAAAAACTTTGTTCCTGATTGGAACATTTGAGAAGAAAAATAAGAAAATTGTTTTTAAAGTAGATTCTACAAAAATATTACATTATAGTAACCTAGTCATTTATTTAAAGTAAATGCCTGAAAATGACACAATAAGAAAGCAAATGACATGAAAATGACAAAATAATGACGTAAAATTGAAATAAATGCCCTAACAATATAAAATTGCATAAAATGAATGATCTAATAAAAATGCATTTATATAATCTAGAGGCCATGATTAGGATTTATCTACAAGTTGGCAATGTCTATGCATCATTATTAAAAAGAAGACATGTCATTAGAATCCGGGCCATGTTTATAACTATAATAGCAGGTGCCCAAGGCTATTTACTCAAATGCTTACTTTACTCAATGGCAATAGACAATTCCTCAGCAAGCTAAAGGAATATTATCTACTACTTTATGGAACCCGAAGGTTCATTGCCGCACTTAGCTGAGCCCGCCATTCAACCCTATTCTGTGCTAACGCCATCCAACCATCCCTTGCAAATCCTACTTCCCTTAAATCTATCCTAGTATTGTCCTTCCACCTACCTCTAGGTCTTCCAAGTGGTATTTTCCCTTCGGGTCTCCCCGTCAATAATTTTTAGATATGTCTTTCCTCCCCCATGTGCGCAACATGTCCAGCCCATTTCATCCTCCGTGATTTAATTACCCTTATTATATCCGGTGACGAGCTCAGGTTATGAAGCTCGTCGTTATGTAGTATTCTCCAGTTCCCATTTTCATCTCTCTTAGGCCCTGTGGACTGAAAATATGTTAAAAGAAACCTAAAACTTTGCCTATGAGCGTTTGACAAAAAGAAACCGTATACTGCTAATGCTTTATTTCTTTTTGTATTCCGTTGTGGTTTTATAAAAATTATCCTTCAATGCCTGGAAGATATGACAATAATAACTAAGTCCCTTGTTCATACTGACACAAAAAATAAAACATAAAATAATACAAGAAAATAAAATCGGGCCTGAAGCATATAATACAAATGACTACACTACAGTCCGTGATATTCAACTGATAGCAAACATTTTTAATTTAACACGATTTCACCTGATAATAATGAAGATTTTCATCCCTGTAGCGACGTAGGCCTACTGGAAGAAGACGAAAGATTGAAAGAAATTAACAGAGGAGAGAAAAGCTTAAGAAACAGAGGAAAAGATGGCAAGAATAATGATAAGAAGAAAGTCTGAAATGTTTTTATTCATCTTCGCCTTTGCTTGTTTTATCTCTTCTATCTTTGTTCTTGGAATAAGTTGCTTCTACAGAGATTTAGAGACAAGAGGCCAACTACTTGAAAATCAGTTCAGTTTCATTATGTTCATCTCCAAAGGAAAACACGAATTTCCAACACACAAAAAAGAAACAATAAAAACTTAAGACAAGCTCTTTGCAAAAATACAAACAACTAAAGAAAACACATGCAAGGACTCGATAAGGATTACGCTCAAACCCATTCTTAAGGTTTCTCAAACAATAACACTGGTATAATTATTGAAGAGTCGATAAGGAATCTCGGACAAGACATCTGTGAGACTTATTCCGGTTCAGGAAACCAACAAACATCTTTTGTTGGAGAAAGGCACTTGTTAGGTTTACACAATTATCATTGTTTCCAAGTTCGCTACAACAGGGTCTTAACAGGCTTCTCTAAAACTTAGCTTTCAGAGCAAAATGAATTATACAGGTCTGCTAATTATAAAACTAAAGACAAGATAGAGACGTTTATAATAACAAGAGCATGTACTTCAAAACTGGAATGTTGTTATTAGAGTCACAAGGAAACTCTTCTTTTATAAAAACTAATGAATACCAAGAAAAGATGCAGACTTACTCTGAAGACAAAATGGAAAGAAGTGTATAGAATTCTGATTCATTCATATGGGACGGTTCACTGTGACGCCTGTATTTTAAAATAAAATCAACTCTGTTCGTGTTAATTTTATTATCTCTCTATATATAAAAGGCTTTGTCCTGACTGACTGACTGAAAGAGAATCAAAGTAGAGCCTAAACTATAAAAGGTAGAGATTTGGAATTTTGACAGTACCTTCGTTTCATAATGTAGGGGCTCACTAAGATAGGATATTGAAAAATTTTGATTTTAAATGCCAAAAATTAAATGTTTTTGAGAATACTTAATCCTTTTTTATACATAATTATCAAATCCAAATCACAGTTCACTTGACAACAGTATTGTTGGCAGTCTTCACATAACGCTTTGGAAATAAATGAAACGAGACTCGACAATCGTTATAATAAAATTGTTTATGCATGACTTTGGTAAGGTTCATGAATCTATGGTTCATTTTAATCGTTTCATTTCGAATTTGTATGCCCATATGGCAGCATATGATTAGTTTTGTTCTTTTGTTTATTTATATTTTTAACGTCAAACAATATAATTAAGAGTAATATTACTTAATTCCTGCAATTTATGTAAATACGATGTCAGTGTTAATAAATGTAGTGTTTCAATTATTTTTCTGTTAAATAAATGATTTAAAAACAATATCTAGCAGCTGAGTAAGTAATCGCGGGCGAAGCCGCGAGCACCTGCTAGTTATACTATAATGAAATCATTTCTTGCTGTAAAATTCCATTGGTTTGAAGAAAACAGCAAAAGGAAGCTTGGTACACACAGCTAAATGTAATCAGCAAACACCGTCTTTCTGTATTCAGATTAAAATTATAACAAGATTTATTTATTTATGCTTATTTAGAGTTCCGATAATATTCAATCTAAGTAAATCCAGAAATACTCTATATAATGCGAGAAACGGCATAAAATGAGAAAATAATTAGTTTATATTTTTAAATTTGCTTAAAATTTGATATGTGGGGGAAAAGACCTAAAATTACCCAAAAAATGTTCAAATAATGATATTAAATTCTACCAAAAACACCTAAAAATTAAAAATTAAAAAATGGGGAAAATTATCAAAAATGACCTTAAAAATTACCACTTTTATAATCTAGGAGTCATGGTCGGAATATCTGCACTAGTGGGCAAAGTCCATGAAGTATTAGTTAAAAGATGACATGTCATTAAAATCCGGGCCCTGATCAAAAGATATGCAAATTATATTAGATTAGATTTAGATTAGTACTTACGATAATCTTCCAGCCAAGAAGATACTTCTTTAATTTGAAACTCACCTGAAACAAGCAGAAATTCAAAATTAACCCTTTTTTGATCAGAAGGTCTAAACACTCTGCCCTTTAGGCTTCGTTTGACTCATCGTCTATTGGGCCAATAATTAGGTATTTTGTAATACTGTATACGTTATTGCTGGATATATGGAATCGAATAATTTGGCTCACACTGGTTAGCAGGTAACAAACTTAAAGACATCGTAGACCTATATTTTAGGAAGAAAGCTGCAAAGCTACAATAGACACTATTATTTTAATTATTTATTTATATTTCCCTCTGGTGTAGTTAAGACTTTGAGGCCTTCTCTTCCACTAACCAGAGATGATACATTCAAACACTATCTAAAAATCTAATTAATATTAAAAAAATAGAGATATGATTATATTATATATATATAAAAATTATGTTAGTAAAAACTATTATTAAAACTTTAAGCTATAATAATGGAAGTTCAACATTGTAAGTAGAACAAATTAAAGGAGCTATACTACTACTACTACTACTACTAATAATAATAATAATAATAATAATAACAAAATTAATAATAATAGGTAGAAAAATAAAAAATAAAAATAAATGAAAACAATACAAAAACAAAAATTTTAACATGAAAGTAGTACTGTATATAATATTAAAAAATCTAATAAATAAAAAAATATAATATAATCTATAGCTAAAAATCTTAACTGTACCCTCACTCTATATTAAAGAATGCCTCATTTCAATAAAAAAAAACAGACAAACACTTTACCACGCAGAACAGCTATTCAAAGGTATGAAACTAGAAATAGAAATGATTTAAACATGGACTACACCAGATTATGCATGAGTCAAAATAGTTTTAAATATAGAGGTATGAAGTTGTACAATATGCTACCGCTTACAGTGAGAAATTTACCAATTCATGTCTTTGAGAAGTACCTTCATAATATTTTAATTGAAAGTGTATATACGATGTTAATGACTTCAATCTCTGTTAATTTTATTATGTTTTTAATGTATTTGTTTTTTATGACTAATGTCTATTTCAACTTGTGTTGACAAATGACAAATAAAGAAAATTCAATTCAATTCAATAAATAATAATGGTTGGTGGTCAAGTGGTCAACTAATTTCATCTTGAACGTTCTGAGTGTTCGGTAGACTTTTATATCCTCAGGTAAGGAATTCCACATAGCTGTCCCAACAGTGATGGATGAAGAATAAAATACAGTCATGAAGGAT
This sequence comes from Ectobius pallidus, assembly GCA_964059195.1. Lineage (NCBI taxonomy): Eukaryota > Metazoa > Arthropoda > Insecta > Blattodea > Ectobiidae > Ectobius > Ectobius pallidus. The sequence goes on from CAXKWD010000003.1 coordinate 15,945,093, forward strand.
AAAATACAGAATTTCTTATCATATAGTGTTTAAAGTGCGTATAAGTGACATTTCTATGAAGACGTAAGTTGATCACTCAGTAATTACTACATGGCACTTGTTGACATGCCTTTACCTCCGCACAAGTTGTGTTGTAATGAAGGAAAATGTTCCCCTGGCACAAACACAACTCCACTTAAAATTTAATCCAACCTGCTAGAGATCTTGTAGCACTACTTTGGGAGGGGTGGCGAATCCCTCAGGTTACTAGCTTACTCTTAGCGAAACTCCCATTCTGGACTGATCCTCTTTACTCCTTATACTTCATGTATTCCTGGTAAATTATTCTGCTCTTCGTGTTTCCCCTGGCAAGAATTACTGTGAATACTCACTATGTGCGGCAGTACAACTTAAAATAGTATATTGCGATACAAGTGCCGTAAGCGATGCATACGGATCGAGGAAAGAGTTTGAAAAAAAGAGGCGCTTGCGCCGAGTTTTTTCAATTTCCGTATCCGTTATGCGCTTACGGAACGAGTATTGCATGCTATTTTTTGCACGATGATTATTTATATCAATTTAATTAGATTAATTGAGATATTAGCTGAAAATATTTTGCATATAGCCTACACTATTGAAGATGGATGTTATATTTTAGAAAGTGATTCGCATGTGTTTGTTGTTATGGGAACCGAATATTTGTCTTGTTAAAGTCGCCACAAACTGGGGGGGCCTTGGTTCCGGTCTTCCATAAAGGCTTGTATTATGATGGTTTTACTTACGGTACTTGTGCTTTTGTCATTTTTACAGCACTGAGATTTCTTTTGTTTTCATAGCAACTAGACTGCGTGTGGGAATGTCAAGTTACGATCCACGGCAACAATATTCGTAAGTACCACTAATTGGTTACGTCGTGCAAAAAATAATGAACTTAATTCAAAAGAAAACATCTCGGGTACATATTTTTCAACCATTTCTTGTGTAATACTATCATGGTGGAAAGATGAAATTCCTGCAGCCGGTAGGCCTACTGGTAACCTACTTGAGTCTTTTGCCTTCTTTGCAAACATAATACGAGGGTGGATCGAAAAGTCACACACAATAACTTTTTTTTTTTTTTTTTTTTTTTTTTACAAAAAGTTTAATAGGTACAATGCACACATGAAGGGACATCTTTTGTCTATTTTTCTGTATAGTCGCTACGTTTCTCAGCACATTTCTCCCACTGTGATACCAGTTTCCAAATACCCTGTTCAAAGAAGTCCGCTCGGTTGGAGTATAGCCAGCCATCTGCGAACTGCTATTTTCATTTCTGCGTCTGACGCAAAGCGTTTACCGGCAAGGAATTTCTTCAAGGGACCAAACAAATGAAAGATTATCATGGCCATCACCGAAGAATGCACACCACTTGGAGACATTGCTACGGTCCATACAGTCGTCCCCATACACGCCACGCATGTCCTTGTGAATTTCACTCGGGTTATGCCCTTTAGCCCATAAAAATCGCACTATTCTCGCTGAAAAAATTCCTGGCCGGTAAACGCTTTGCGTCAGATGCAGAAGTGGAAACAGCAGTCCGCAGATGGCTATACTCCAACCGAACGGACTTCTATGAACAATATATTTTTAAATTGGTATCACGATGAGATAAATGTGTTGAGAAGCTTGGCAATCAGTGCTTTTTTTGTGGCGGTACGCAACGGTACGCAGTACCGGCACCTTTTTTAAAAATAAAGTTTGGATGACTAGGAATATTTCTATCACAATTCCCATAAAGTTATGTTTTATTTAAAGTCAAGCTTGTTTGTTGGTTTTGTTAGATGTCTACATACATAATAGCCTACATACGAGCAAATGATAGTTTCTGTTAATTGCCGTGGCTACTGGACTGTAAGAGGGTTGGGGGTGGGGTCAGGGCCATTCTAACGGTATAAGAATTGCACCAAGTGCAGTTAATGCTAACGTAGTAACAAACAAGTAGTAAGTAGCTAACCACCGTAGTTAATCAGGGGTTAGTGCGTTGCTTACATATAATATGAAAAGAAATCCCTTGGTTTGTGTTGCACAGGCAAGTGAATTCATAATTGTTTAGTACGGTTGTAGGAACAGGGGGTGTACGTGGTTCACAAGTAGAGAATTGAAATGAGTAAAATAATTAATTGTTTTGTACAGGTGGTCCGGTGCGTAATAAAATAAAGCATGACGATGTTTTTTAAGTATCTCAAAAACCTGCCAACACTAAATAAACTGAATCTGAAGAGTACGTCGCAAGTACCGGTAATTTTACTGGGATTCAAGGGAGAAACATTTCTGGCCATGATAGGCCCGATTGTTGGACATTAACTCAGAAAAATGTCTTCTGAGAGAAGTGTGGGAGCTCCCGTGAGATTCAGTTAAAACATTTCTAATGAGTACCGCCACCTTTTTAGTTAGAAAAAAAGCACTGTTGGCAACTATATAGAAAAATAGACAAAAGATGTCCCTTCATGTATGCATTTGTTTGTAATTGTACCCATTAAAATTTTGTAAAAAAATTATTGCAATGTTACTTTTCGATCCACCCTCGTATATGCGTTATTACGCGTTTATCAAAGCTTCTTATGAAACACCCTATCTATGTTCGTTGCCCTGCCCCAAATCAGTATATTATAGGAAATAATGCTATGTCCAAGAGAGAAATACCCATTAAGAAGACTTTTACTGTTCATAGAATGTTTTAAAACCCTAAAGCAGCGTTTCTCAACCTATGGTCCGCGGACCACTGGTGGTCCGCGAAGATGGTACAGATGGTCCGCAGACATAATTTTAAAATAGGCCTACTATAAAGCAAGTAAATAATGTAAAAAATTTTCACTTAAAATGGACACTACACCTTTTCAACCTCAATTTCGGAAAAAGTAATTCCAATTTCGGAAAAAGTAATTTCAATTTCGGAAAAGGTAATTTCAATTTCGGAAAAAGTTACTTCAATTTCGGAAATACGAGGGCTATGAAGAGAGTATAGTAAAGTTGGTACCACGCTAGGACAAATGACTCAATCGGAGCGAGATTATGTAGAGAAGTAGCTAGAAGGTGTACCTAAATGTTCCAAATAAAACAGTTTTGATTTTCACTGTGGTTTTCATTTTATGCCCCATCGAATGTTTTAAAAAATAGCCCTCGTATTTCCGAAATTTAAGTTACTTTTTCCGAAATTGAGATTACTTTTTCCGAAATTGAAATTACTTTTTCCGAATTTGAAATTACTTTTTCCGAAATTGAAATTACTTTTTCCGAAATTGAGGTTGAAATGGTGTAGATGTCAAAGTTTTTAAAATCTTCGAAAATACAGGACATATTGCAAGTTTCCTTACTTTTGCAGTTACGAACCACAGTTTGAAACCCCTGATGCACTGACGTCTATGGTTCCCTCTTTCATTCAAAACCCTGAAAAATAAGACTTTGTCGGAATTTATTATTAGAGGCACTCTCTTAACAAGGGTTTTATTGTTGGAAGTGCCCGAGTGTCTGATACCGGTAAACCTGTGTTATAATTCCTAATTATATTATGCAATGTGTAATAAATATTAAAGTCTGTTCAAAATATAATTTTACTGTCAATAGTTTGCTTCCAATTCAATAACTGTGTTTTAGTCTAATAACAAAATGTATTTTTCGTTATAATGACCTATAAGGGGAGACGGTAGTTACCGCCAGCAAAATGATAGAACATATAGCGTATGTTCAATAAGCGATAACTCAGGTGTTAACAGTCAGATTTAGTTGAATTTTTTAATGCTTTGCAAGTGCACTCTGCAGTTTAAAATAAGCAGAGAATGGTTGTTCTAGAACTCGCTGTTTAGTAGGAAAGAATTTTTTTAACACATAGGTGATAATTTTGTTTTACAGTTACTTCCCTTGACATAGGTACACTTTATTCAATTTCTGTAGCTTAGATTTTTCTGAAACTTTGGGAACTTACTAACAACAGGTATTACTATTTACCCTAGCACAATTAGTCTAATATGTACATTATTACTTAATGAAAACTGCATGAAAACTTCATGTCTAAAAAAAGAAGACTTTTTTAAAATAAAAATAGTTGAAAATCCTGTATAGTTAAGACTTTCCCCATAATTCTGCTAAGGGAGATTTATCATCTATCTATAATGAATTCCTGAAAGTTTCATTATTTTAGCATGAATAGCTTTTCAGAAAATGGTTCCTGAAGTACAAGAAATGTAATTTTACAGGAGAGCGAAAAAAAAATGACGTGCCTTATGGTGTTTTATCCAATTTAGAAAGCTTCAGGTCGCTCTGCTTGATTTAATAATAACGCAACATATAAAACCTATATACCAAAATGTTCACAAAACTATGATTTATTACATGAGCCTAAGAAAAAAAAATCGATTTTTTGTCACTGGTAACTACCATCTCCCCTTAATACCCCAAATATTAAGAACATAGGCCTACATAATAGCCTAGCTTTAAAAATGGGGTCCGTAAATTTTTTTAGACATTTTAGAGGGCCTCGGGTTCAAAAAGGTTGAGAAACACTGCCCTAAAGTAAACATAGCTTGTTAAGACGTCCACCCAATTCAAATTAGATGCATTATAAATACGTTCCTTCCCTACCCTTTCATTTATATATTTCTGAATTAAGAAAATGGCCTCACATTTTCAATGGAAATATTGATACCAAGGCTTATAGCTCATTCCTGGTATTATTTTTTTAGCCAAATTGAGTTTCATGTTTCAATACTTAGAATTAAATTGTATTATTAAAAAATTAAAAAATAAAATTACTGGATGGAAGAAAGAGAAACGGAGACCAGATAAAAACAGGCACATCCAGTGACAGGCATATAGAGAGAATTTTCTCTATAGGCATTCTGCTTTCAGGGAAATTTGATTAATGGTCATGTTTAATCAACTAATCCAGAATAGCTTCCGTATCTGTAACGCTTTTAAATCATAAGCTTGTACGTTCATTCCTATCTAATTTTGGAAATCTGAATGATAAATCCATCTCGTTTTTATAGACTTTGTTATATTATGCAGAAAAGCTCTGGATTTAATTTTACTAATGGACAATTAAAATTATAAATAGATTAATATTGTTCACATACAAAACCCGAATGAAGATCTCGTTTTTTAGTAGACAATGGAGAATAAAGTAATTGGATTACTTGTTCCCGGAATCCAGTCATTGTATTACAAAATCCAATAAATTATACGAATAGAGGCTTTGCATCTCAGTATTATTATTAGACTTCGGACTTTTAGGTCGCTAAAAATGCTGTTTTAGATACCTAAAATAGGCTCTAAAAATTGGAAAATAAGTTCTAAAAATCGTAAAATAGTCTCTTATAAAATCGTTAAGTTCCCAATTTTCTTATATATATTCATTGAATTCACCATTAATCAATACTAATGATAAAACACAGATATAGGCCTATGATACACATGTTACAGGCCTATGATATATAGACCTATTACTAGGCAATGTATTACTACCATAACAGTGAAAACCTAATCCCTGCGCCCAGAAGCTACGAACGCTAGCATATTCAACCCCTTGTACCCCTCAGTGATTCAGAGAACTACGGTTTTTTTCTGGGTGTGGGAGTCGTGAAAAAAAACACATTTTCTTTGGAATTCCAAGGAATTTTTCTCGTGAAGACGAAACATTTCTTACTTTTTAACAATGTCACAAATTTGTCATGTACTGCACATTCCGAGCCAAAAATTTAGTACGAATTGAAAATAAATGCTAGAATTTATAAAAAAAATAACTTATTTGGAACTTTAGAGGAAAAAACAAGCAAAAAGGCAATATTAGGCTCTAACGTAAAAATAGGCTGTTTTAGGTCCTATAAAAGTATCAGTTTTAGGCATAGTCACTTATGAAACATGCATATACGAGTTTTCGTCCATATATCACTTAAGGAAGAAAATAGGTTTTTACATAAAATCCGAAGTCTAATTATTATATAGTATTAGGAATGGTAGATTTTAGCATTTAAAAAAGTAAAGATTTAGCATTTCAAAAGTAAAATTTAGCATTTTATAGCAAAGTTAACGTTAACATTAACGTTTAGCATTTTGTAGCGATTTGGATGGAACAATTTTATTATTGCAGAATTAGGTTTTACAAATTCAATACATTATCAAATGCATTTTATTTATTTCCAGTTACAATAATTTCAGGCATATAAGTAGGCATAGGCCTAATGCAATAAAAACTTGTCGTGAAATTCTGAACACTAAAATAAATGTCAAAATAAATACACTGCTAACAATATTTGCCTACATGCATTTAAAATCAGTATTCAGCACACACATTAAAAATTTAACATTGAAGAAATTTCAATAATAATTTCGGCAAAACTAATAGATTTTGAGGCAACACTTTTGAATTAGGGTCCATATTAATCACTGCCTTCTAGAATATAACAATACAAATACTTGATGTGTCTAGTTTCAAGCATGGCCAAGTCCATTTTTTAAAACTTTGGAGATTTATGGCAATATGGAATCTCCTATGAACAAGGAATATGCCATGGTGATATCAAGCTTCTTAACCAGCCAAAAACCTCTTTAAAAAGCTGTTGAAAATAGCAGTTACTTTCAAAGAACGGCCAAGTCCTAAGAGATTAGTTTCAAATTCGGCCAAGTCATAGAGAAACTGTATTTAGCCAATGAGAAAGCAGATATCAATCACGTGACCGCTGATCAGTGTGTGTTAGCAATATGGCTGACATTGTGTTGTAGGTGAAGCTATTTATTGGCAAATTTATTCTGTTTTTAGTGAAAACATAGTATATTCTGTGTGTACTTGGGTTTTTATTAACATATTATTATGGAGGAAAGTGGAAAAAATCGTTCTAGGAAGCGCCAAGTCCCTATATATGAGTTTCAAAATTGGCCAAGTCCAACATTGAGTTTCTAAAGTGGACGAGTCCATTCTGCTTTTACTCATATCTCCCAAATTAAAGCACTGGTTTTCTGTAAAATGTGTTATGAAGGCTCCAGAAGAAGTAAACTAAAGTTCTGGAAGTCATCAAGAGTCAGAATTGGTGCTGAAATGTATGTATTAGTTTTTCAGCTCTGCTGAAAAAAATGTGTTGATGGACTTGGCCATTTTTGCAACTATGCAACTAAATTGAGGTATGGTATTTATCCTTTATTTGGCGAGGATGGATTTCCTACAATATATAAACCTGTGACGGACTGCATAGAAAACAGTTAACGAAATAATTAGGCACATAGTTTATTCCTTGCTACCTTACTCTAAAAATGTATATGAAATTTAATTTTCTTCCTATTGAGAATATTATAGGAGAAAAATCCATCTGACACTGGGATTCAAACCCATAACCATCAGCTTTCAGTGCCGGTGCTCAACCAACTGAGTTAGTCTGAGTTCGCTTAACAGTGCCAGGTGGAATCACTCTCCTATGACTGAGTGGGATTAAAAGTAAGAGAAAATCGTTGATAAACTTCGTGTCATACCCTCAACAGATACCTAATCCAAGTATAAAATTTTGTTCCATACGATTTTTCGTTCTGGAGCTAGGCTGTTCACAGACGCACAGACAAACACACAGACATACTTCTGAAAATAGTATTTTTGGATTCAGAGGGCCTCAAAACAAGTTTTTAGGCTAGAACAATAATTCTTTCACACTGGTCATGTGTAGGCTAAAGCGGAAAGGTAAATCAGACTGAAAAATTCAATACCATAGCCGGGATTTGAACCAGGCTCTTCGGCTCTCCGTGCCGCTGCTCTTACCAATTGAGCTGCCATAGCAACGTGACGGTACAAGATTAAATTCTACTGACTCCAAGTGGTAAGAGATGCGGCAGCACGGAGAGCCGAAGATCCTGATTCAAATCCAGGCTGTGGCATTCAATTTTTCAGTTTGGCTTCACCTTTCCAAATGGGTATTTATGTTGAAAATTCAACTTCGAATTAAGGAGTGCTCTACTATCTATGGTACCGCCGGCTTGGTCTTGTTGTTAGCGTCGCTGACTACAGATCTGTCGGCCCGGGTACGATCCCCGGTCCCTCCTCAGATTTTTCTGAAATAGGAAGGCCTGGAAGCCTCGTGGTTCAAATTGAGGAGCCACTTGATAGAGAAGTAGCGGCTCCGGTTATGGAAACCACCATTAATGACCGTGGGTGTCGGAATGCTGACCAAATGCCACAAATCCTGCCATCTGCCTACGGTAGAGGACGCAGCGGTCGGGGAGTAGGCCTTGTCTCTACAGGGATGTCGCGCCACGGAGTTTAGTTTTCGTTTTAGTTTAGTCTATTATCTATGGTAGCAGCAGAGGAAGTAAAAACACACTCTCAGATGATAGAATTATTGGAAACGTGTACGCTTCCTCACATATAATATTGAAACTACAATGATATCGCCTTATTTTCTAAGAACAAAGACAAGGGATATAATAATAGTTCCTAGTATTCCATTTGATTCTCTGACGATAGCTTAAGGGATCGAGCTCTATTTGCTTCAATGGCAGGAAAATCGGCTTACCCTGATACAGGATTCTGCATAAATTGCATCGACAAGATGAACCATACAATTCATATTAATATCAACAAGCCAATATGTTAAGTGCTGTATTCTCTATTCATAATATAATTTATTGGGTTTGGAGGCACAATGTTGGTAATGTAATTGTAATCGGCTTTGTCTTCCATAACAAAGAGCCTGCTAATTCCAGACTCTTGCTCAATACCAAGAATACAAAACCATACAGCATCGGAATGTAAATATCAATTATATTATAATTATATTATTTCGTTTGAACAACCACCATGTTTAGAAAACCACACAAATGAGATATATTTTATCTTGTGACTGTATCCATTGTAGGGTGTTTCATAAGTAGCTGATCACTCGGAAACTTTATGGACTGTTCACTGTGCAACAAATTTGAACTTTTTTCTGTCCTTTATATGAAACTATGTGACTCTGTATAAATAAAAGGTCCTTTATTCATATATCAAAACCAAAATGGTCCATCACGTACCGTTTTTGTACATTATATTTACGTAAAAAGCAAAAATGTGAGTTTTTTGGTAAATGGTGCTTGAGCGAAACGACTCTACTTTATAAAAATCCCTTTAGGCAGGCCTACAGGCTGAGGTAGATTTCGAAGTGCTTCTTGTTTAATTTATTTCTTCTTCTTTAGCCTTGGCATGACAAACCCGCAATAATAACTGCAAAAAAGAGGAAAGAGCACTTTTTCAAACATTCAAATCTCGCCTTAAATGAGAGCTATCAAGAAACTAGTTATTGATTTGTAGAGTACTCATCAAGAGCTTTTCAATGATACCCCACAAGACGTGGTTTCAAAAATTTCGAATTTCCATCCCCCCACCCCCACTCGTACCCCTAAAACCCCCGAATCGTTGGTGTCACTGTGAACTCCATAGGGAATACTCTAATTTATTCAAACAAAGTTTCCCTCTATACTTTATGGGGACCATGAAACGTAAAGATATGAAAGAATTTTTCGAAAGTCATGGCATGGTATCGATTCCAATAGGTAGATTTTTCTGCGAAATCTAGCTAAAAAACAACTACTACTACTACTGCTATTACTACTAGTTTGTAATTTCGTTGTATGATAATATTAATGCTATTAAATTAGAGCTCAGAACTTGGGAAGGGAACTGGTAAGCGGCAGGAATTTCAAGATTCCCGCATTGCTTCAGACTTCAGTCATTATGCTTTCAACATAAAACAGTTAATTAACGAATAATGAATGTAAACCTAAACGTTTTGAGTAGTTTTGAGTTAAAGTTCTGTTGTTTTGGTTATCCACACATTTTCCATGTACTGTATTGTAATATACCTAGCATCAAATGACACGAACGATATCTTCTGTTTTATTCTGTCTTCTTAACGCCTGATAGCTTATCGCGGCAACTTCTCCTGCACGGGTGTATTGCACATAGCATACGCGGCATTCATCAGGCGTCGACAGTTGACTTGGTGTCTTGTAGTCACTACCTTGGCTAAAGTCTAGCCGTTGTAAGAAGGAAACCTGACATACTGGTTTTTAGGTATATTTCGAAGAAAAATGTTCCTATTGCAATCGATACCATGTCATGACTTTCGAAAAATTCTTTCATTCACTCTTATAGAATTCAACGGCCCTAAATAGCGTGCTAACTCGCTCGCCCGCTTCGTGAAGCATCGGACATACTCGGCGATGTTCGTCTCTCAGTCTAAACATTCACGAAAAGTACAAAATTAGGAAAACCGTTTCTTTATTATTAAATATATAAGGCCTAAGTGAAATGAACGCAATGAACAAATATTCTAATTTTATTTTTACTTACAATTTTCATAGCTCTGAACCACAAACATTTTTAATAAGCTGCCAGTGCAAATTTCTTAAAAATCCTGGAGTCAAATAATAATGGCGGGCGAAACCTCGGGCACCAGCTGTAAAATATTGATAGTTTAACCAAGGAAGTATCGCGAACAATAAAAATCCAAACAAACCATTCATTCCCTTGAAAAATTATATAATTTCTGAAAATTACACTGAATTTATCAAATAAAATTCACATCATATTCATCTGTCAACAAACAGTTGAGAAACAATACGTATTATGTGTTCACAGGTTCCTTTGGAACTGCATAACCGAATCTGAGATCGTTTTCCCAGGCGGCGATTTCTAATCGTGGAATGCACTCTAAAGCAGGAAGTTTAGCTTAGGTTACATTAATTATTAATGGTTTAGTTTATGAATGATACGCGTGCAAGCGTTAATAAATATAATGCTTTAATAATTATTATACTCTTAATTTTTAATTTTTCAATTAATTATCGTGGGCGAAGCTGCGGGCACCTTCTAGTATCTTTACGTTTCATGCCTCCGTAAGTACGAAACCACCGAAATCTACCTAAAAAGCAAATTTCGTTAAATCTCATGAGGATCCAACGGTACCTATTAACAAGACAGTATTCAATTGTGAGATTAATTGCCATAGCGAACAGGAAAAAAAGAGATTGAATGACTTAGTGGAAACGCACTATTCGGGGTTTTTTGGGCTAGGGAACTCGAACCTGAGGTCTTTTTTACCTCGGGCGTCGTACTTTAATCGTGAAATGCACATCGAAACCGGGATTTTAGTTTTTTTAATTGTCAATTGTTTTAATTGTTTACACATGATTTCATTTCTAATGTTTATGCCCATACGGAATTATTCATATTGGTTACGGAAAATCAATATAATTAAGAATAAAATTATGTCATTCATGCAATTTATGTAAAAACTACTTAAGTGTTAATAAATATAATGTTAAAAAAATATAATATAATAAATTAAAACCTGATAAATATAATAATATAATAATAAATATAATAATATAATAAAATCAGGTAAACTGACGTAACAAAGTGCCAGTATGTTTTCGTTTAATCAGTTATGACTGCAATTATGATATGCAGAATATGTTTTTTTTTTTTTAAATTGATTTCCAAGTTAAGCTCCAGATTTATTCATTAAGCAGGGCTTACGGAAGAAGAAAGGTCTACCATCTCGGCCACCTGGGTCATTTTAACGGTCTAGTTGGATAAGCGCATGTAAATCAATATGTTTTTTGTCATAGCTACCTGTATTTTAATTTCCAAGGCCTTACAAGATCACAGTAAAACAATAGGCTATGTTGTCAAGATAACTGATTTTCATTTTTTTTATAAATTCTTTCGAATACGTATATTACCATAAAATAGGCACTAAATTGAGCATTACTCCGAAACAGGTCAACCGATTTTATCCATTATGAATAGATGTCTTCCCATGGACATTATAAATGTGTATACCAAGTTTCATAAAAATTCCGGTAAAGCGTATTTGAGTTACCGCGTCTTTAAAATATACACTAAATTGGGTTTTACTCCGGTACCGGTCTACCGATTTGGTCCAATATCAGTAGACGTCTTTCCACGTACCGTACATTATAAATGTGTATACAAAATTTCAGGAAAATCCAATAAAGCATATTTGAGTTATCGCGACTTCTTATATATTAACATAAAAATACTAAATTGGGCATTATTCCGGTACTGGCCAACCGATTTGGTCCAATATCAATAAACGTCTTCCCATGGACATTATAAATGCGTATACGAAGTTTCATAAATATCCGATAAAGCGTATTTGAGTTATTGCGCCTTTAAAGTAGACACTAAATTGGGTTTTACTCCGGTACCGGTCAACAGATTAGGTTCAAATTCAATAGGGCACTTCTCATGGACGTCATAAATGGGCATACCAAGTTTCATGGAAATCCGCTACAGCGTATTTGAGTGATGGCGCCTTTCTATTAGAAAGGCGCCATAATCTATTAAAATAGGCACTAAATTGGGCATTACTCCGGTACCGGTGAACCGATTTGGTTCAATATCAATAGGGTTCTTCCCATGGACATTATAAATGTGTTTTCCAAGTTTCATGAAAATCCGAAAAAGCGTATTTGAGTTATGGTGCGTACAGACACACGGACAGACAGACGGACAGACAGACGGACAGACGGACAGACAGACGGACAGACATTTTTTCGTCCACCACACAATCTCATAAAGTACCATACTGGCACTTAATAAATTCTGTTAAACAAATTATTTGTTGAGTTAATAATCGCGGACAAAGCCGCGGTCACCATCTTGTTAATTATAAAAGTTATTCAATATTACCCTTTTCAGAGCTACTGACGTATACAGCCATCACCTTAAAAATTGTACACAAGCAGAGATATAAAATTAACAAGGTTATGCTATACACAAAATGTAAGGAGTTTTTATCCTCAAGTTAGGATTGTCATTTATGGAAACCGGCTATTTAATTGAAATTTTTCTCATTAATTTTAAACGTATAACCCACTGATGATGTTACTTAATAACTTATATCAATACATATTTTCACCTCTAAATACATCAAATTCAGCTCTGAAAATTATTCAAGGCTTCATTCAAGTTATAGCCTATATCTTCAGCTTAAGCATACGTTTTAGGCTTATATATATATATATCAAGGGGTGCTCATTTGCCATGCGCAGTTACCTAATATCGTTCGGTGCGCATGATGACGTCGCCCGCGAGGGAAATGCTGTAAACATTAACCCTAGCACGTGCATTTTATACTGTTTCCGTGTGAAGTTTCATGTATTATTAGTTTCTTTTATAGCATTATTCGCCAGTCGGTTTCCTCACTATTTGATATGGTCCTTAAATATTTAAAGTTCATATCTTGTGCTAAGGCTGCGTGATAATCAGGGCCCGGATTCTGATGACCTAAAGTTGTTTGAAAAATTACTTATAAAATGACCCTAAATTTTAAGGAAAATGATTTAATAACTGTAAAGAATGACCTAAAAACTGATATTTTATTTATAAAAATTATTATTGTACACACAAAGTTGATTATTATTTTTATTATTATTTCACGTTAAAAGCATTGTACATAAAGATCGGCCTTGATGCTTTCCGTTCTAGATACATGTTAGTTTATAAAAAAAATGTATTAAGTAAAATTTGTTTTCTAATTTACTTTTATCTGTGCTAGCTTTTAACTCGTATATGCGAGAAAGTTTGTGCAACATATTTTGCACCATTTGTATATTTTTAGTAAATGTTGTATATTTTCCTCACATGATGTAATTTTTGACCCACTTATAGGATAGATAAAATCGTAAAATTTGGCAAAAATATTGGCACATACAACAGCCATAAGTGTAAAACAATTGGTGATTCTAGCTGCCACATAAGTATGGGAAAACTGGCCAGATAACCGTAACATCTTTCACATCTACGACAGTCTAATCAACCACTTATTAACATTGATATATAGGGCCTACTCACTTCCAGATGAGCTAGAATCTTGAAATTTGACAAACTTATAGCTTTTAGCCCATAACCGATGGAAAAATTCCAGGAAGTTAATTTTTTTTCTTTTCCCCTCCGAAATAAACTTTGAAATTTTAAAACAGTAGAACAGCATTTTTTGTAGTAAAGGTAGGCCTATTAGTTTGTTTTGATTGCAATAGTGTTTAAAAGTAATTTTGAATTAATAGTACCTATAGCTATAGCTATTATGAGAGATAACTAACTATATATATATATATATATATATATATATATATATATATATATATTTATTAGGCTTGATTTATCACCTTTACTTTTGGTTTGGCCGTCACATCATCACTCTAAATCATGTATACAGTGTAGGTCTATACTCCATTAAAATTCCCGCCCATATTCAGAATCTTGAGCCTTAACAGTCCAGACAATAAAGGTCGAAAAACACCAAATAGGAAAAAAAAATCGCGTAGTTTTGACATTTTGCAGAGTTGTCGGAGGGAGTGTCCTCAACAACATTCTAAAAGTCCCCGAAGGTGGGGGGTGAGCGGGGGGCCCGCAGAAGGTCATGTTTTTAGGTTTTTCGCTTATATCTAAACAATGGTGCATCGTAGAGAAAATTTTGCTGTATACAAAAATCAAGCTGATACAATTTCCTACAAGTTTTATCCTAAACATTTCTTTCTATTCCCAATAGGTTTCGAGCTATCTGCCAGCGAAAATAACAAATTTTCGAAAAAAGCTCTTTCGCCTCACGCTTTTCGACACACTTTGCCTTCTAGCGCTTCAGCCCTTAGGTATACAGCAATGTTCTCATGAAAGAAGTTGTAGGGAAATAAATTCACTTTAAAGTAGTTGTCATTTGTTATTTTTTCTTGAAATGTTCAAAAGTTATAACAATTTAAAATTTCAGCCAAATTTCGAGATTTCTAAAGAAAACCATATATCGCACTTTCTCTATATTTAGGGTTTATATCTTTGTATATAAACTGTATATTGTGTACTTACATCATGGAACTTACAGAACCACTGAAGTTGAATTTATTAAAAATCCGATCACGTTACAAGCACAGTACATGTAATGGAAAATACATTAAATTCCATGCAAGAAAGAAAAAAATAGGCACAAAAAAATTATGTAGCTTTGAAATTTGGCAGAGATATGGGGGAAAGTGTCCTAAACAACATAGTAAAGTCCCATGGATAGGGGGTGAGCGGGGGGGTGGGAGGCACTATTAAATATTTCCCCCCAGTTTTCCCTAAATACGCAAAAAAAGCTATGGGATCTAGCAAGAAACTGTTATGCGCAATATTAAACTACATAAAAGTTCTTATAAAATGGATCTGAATGATATCTCTTAGAATAGTTCAGGAAATAAAAGGATATGAAGCAAACCAGTTCTTAGAATAATATTCGTAATAAAGGTAAACATCACACATAAAACTAATTATTATGATTATTGTTATAAAGATTATAAAAATCACATGGTATGAGAGCACGTTAAAAGAAATATAAATCAGGCCTATTGGCTAATATTTTTCGTTTAAAATATTATTTGGAAAAATTGTAATATTTAGAAATTATAAAACCTAGCAGGCCTACATAGTACTTTAAATAAATGTTTAGTTGTCTATTTTTTTTCAGTCTCCAATACTGGAATCCTAGTACATCGTATGATAAGTTAGGGTTATATTTTTCTATCTACCGAACACTCAGTATTTATACACATATAGCCTACAACATTGATTAAAGAGTGCCTAAACATCTTATTTTGCTTGGACGTCATCAATTTTAAGCTCATCTTCTTCTAATGGTAGGCCTATACGTTTGTGGATGAGCATTTGATACCAGCTACGCTATGTTAAAAATAGTCGTACAAATAGGCGTACGACTCATGATTGCGTCGTACGTCGTACAAATCTATGAAATGGCAACTATGAAATAGTCGTATAGTCGTATAGTCGTATATAGTCGTACGTATGGCAACCCTGATATATAGCGTACAAAGGCGGGGACGGGATGGACCCAGCTTTGAACATAGGCCCCAGAGACGAGTCTTGGTTTGAATGAATAAACAGTTGTCTAACATATTATATTTTTTAAATAATGAATGAAATAAAAACAGTTTAGAGACAACCAAATCGGAAGTACCTTAGGCCCACTGTAATAAGCTAATAACATTAAGCCCAGTGGCATAGCCAGAAAATAATTTCGAGGAAGGTCGAAAGTGTCGGGGAGGTTGGGGGTTTGCCCCCTGAAATTTTTTTAAAATATTGAACTAATGAAAATCACATTTTACGCTATCTTAGCACTGAAAAACTAGACAGCAAATTTGTTTACTATACTTTAAAACCTGCCAACTTAGAGAAGCAATCGTTACCTAAGTTATAAGAACTTAATACTATTTATAAGAAAACTTAATTAACAAAAGTTTTTTTTTTTTTAAACATATAACTTAGATTTTCATAAGTTAAAAAAAACACATAACTTAGATTTTTATCCCTTTAAAAATATGTTTATCTTTTGGTACCTACTACTATCATGATAATTTATTACTTCCTCTGCCCGTACCATGGGTACTCTAGGTAGAGGAAGTATTGTTTTCGACCCTAAAATTCGAAGTTGAGTTTTTAGCATATATACACGTTTCAAGGCCCCCTGAATCCAAAAATACTATTTTTGGAAACATGTCTGTGTGTGTGTCTGTGTGTCTGTGTGTCTGTCTGTGTGGAAGTTTGTGAACAGGCTAGCTCCGAAACGGAGAATCGTATGAAAACAAAATTTCGTATTTAGGTCAGGTACCTTCTGAAGATGTGATTCGAAGATTGGCGACAAATTTCTCTTACTTTTAAGGGGACTTTACATGAAGAAATTTTCGTTTTTCGCGATTTTCTCGAAAACGGCTCTAACGATTTTCTTTAAAATTTGCACAAGTGTTCCTTTTACTGAGAGCTAAAACTTTTATTTGAAACTTTTTTCGAAAAAATTCTCTGAGGGTAGTTACAAGCCACCCACTGTTCACCCACTGTTTGTAGAAATTTTGTCTTGCGTGATGAACAACTGAATACGCGCTCTTTCACGGCCTCTTATTCTATATAAGAATGTGAAGTGAGAAAGATGTATTGTTGGCCATGTATAGAGTAAAGAAGTATCTGAGGGAAATATTCGATAAATTTCGGAAATTATTCTTTACGGCGGAAAGTTCAATAAACGTCTGCAGTCACTTGTTCTTTTTTTTTAAATTTGAGATATTTTTAGGATAATTAGCGTAAAATTGTGTCTTGCGATTCTGTAAAAGGATATGTGAATACTGCTAACTTTTATTTGGGCAGAGGAAGTTATGTGACTTTCACATCAGATTTTTTTTATTATTATAATTATTTTTATATCAATTGAGTTATGCCTTTACTCTCAGCTTTTGCCTTTTCCCATATTTTGTCTATTTAGTTTTAAGGTAGTTTAGGTTTTATAGTTCAATAATGTGAAACCTGTTAATATAAGCATGGAACTGCCCCCGAACACGAGCTCCTGCTCATTTGGGGTTTCAAAACCTTATAAGCCTATAATGTGTATTGTATTTATGTAATTTTAAAATTTAGAAAAATGAATAACATGGAACAATGGAAATAATAGGCCTACATTTACAATAGGGTTACGCCATAGCATAGTGGTTGAGGCGCTGAGCTACAAACCGGAAACCACCATTAACGACCGTAGGTGTCGGCATGCTGACCACATGCCCCCAATCCTGCCCCCAATCCTGCCATCTGCTGGTGGTAGATGACGTGCGGTCGGGTGGTAGGCCTTGCCCCTTCAGGGATGTAGCGCCACGGGGTTTAGTTTACACTAATTACACCAGTTTTAGATAATGACGTTACAATAACACTAAGACTAATATTTCAAGACAACAACACTAATATTAGATATTTAATGTAATACTAGAAATATTTAAATTAATAGGAGAGTTTGCCCCGGTACCGGTCAGGCCGTGTGTTCCTGCCTACCACTTCATAACTGTTTTTTGCTGGTATCTAGCGTCTTAATATGGAAATACTTGTTAACCGGTAACGAGGCCTGACCGGTACCGGGGAAATCTCCCCTACTACGACTAAAAAAACAAAAGAAGTGTGCGTGGAACGCCACGCGACAGAAGTGAAACTTGTTTTAATTTTTACTTTTTCAATTTTTGATTATTGGATTTTTTCAATTTTGCATTATTGGACTTTTTAATATTTTGGTTTAGATTGCTTAGGAATTGTCTATTGCCATTGAGCAAGTAAGTATTATTATTATTATTATTATTATTATTATTATTATTATTATTATTATTTTTATTACTATTACTACTACTACTACCACCACCACCACTACCATCATCATCATCATTTGCAGGTTCTCGTACTAGGTCTGAAAAATTTCCTTTGCTTACTCCTAATCATTGAGTTGATTGTTTTCTGTGCAGTCCTCTCCAAAACACCCTACTAATTTCGTGACGGTTTTGAGTGTGACACTAATTTCGTGACGGTTTTAGCGTTACACAAGTTCCCGATTTGCCCCTACCGCCGCTAAAGAAGTATCACTTCAAAAATTATTTGAACACTGGGTAGGCCCCCACATTGATTAGCGATCCAGGCCCCCATCACTGGTGGTACGCCACTGGCTTATGCTCGTAATTCAACCAGCTGCCGCAAATTTCAACGTCTTCCGCATTTTGTAGAGCCCATAAATATATCCCATACAACTTTATCTTTCCAAACTAACAAATCATGGTTTCTAAAAACCTCGTGGTCACTTTTTAACTATAGGCCTACTCCTGAAAAAAAGAAAACTTTGAATCCAAATCTGAAAGCATGCAGCAGTGCTTATACTAGAAACCTCCATTAGCCGCAGGGGGGGGGGGAGGAAAAGCAAAGTGGGGGGAGGAGTTCACTAAACTTGATTAATGATTTAGCGTCCATTTGTTAAGTCAGTAGTTAAACAGAGGAAAGCATTGTTTTGGAGACATGTTTACATGCACGAGTTTACGATATCCCCACGGCATGGCGCTCGCGTCGGTCCTTTATATTTTCTTGAATACATTCATGTCCTGTACCCACAAGACAATAATGGTACAGTCCTGTCATAAAGAAAAGCGCAGAGTTCAAGGAATTCATTCATATAATCCAGTGGCATAAACTAAATGTATCGCCATCAAGAAGTCGCTCCGCAGCTTTTATGCAAGCAAGATTCCGCTAAAAAAAATAATTCAGTTGGCAGCGCCAGCGTATAGTTATAATTAACCCCGGATTTTATAAAAGGTATTTTAGCCTTTTATTTTCGTGGAATAGCCATTTTTAGGTTTTAAACAAACTATTTTAGCCGTCTTAATAAAACATAATAATGAACAGTAATATTAACACCGAACATTGTATTAGCCTATAATTGTGACACAGTTATTATAGATATACAAGCATTCATGAGCCACAGATTATTGTCTCTGTTGGACACTACATGAGAATATTATAGGAGAAAAATTCCTCCGGCACTGGGACTTGAACCCAGGACCTTTGGCTATTCGCGCCAATGCTCTACCAACTGAGCTAAGCCGGAGCTCAATTCACAGCGCCAGATGGAACTTCTCTCCTATGACTGATTGCCCTAATGGTCTACCTCACAGACAGACAAGTTATGTCATATGCAGTACTGTGAGGCACACTAAGTAGTGATTTTTGTGACCGGGCTCCCACTGTTATTGTACAGTTAACATACAAGATAGATATACAAGCATTCATGAGCCACAGATTATTGTCTCTGTTGGACACTACATGAGAATATTATAGGAGAAAAATTCCTCCGGCACTGGGACTTGAACCCAGGACCTTTGGCTATTCGCGCCAATGCTCTACCAACTGAGCTAAGCCGGAGCTCAATTCACAGCGCCAGATGGAACTTCTCTCCTATGACTGATTGCCCTAATGGTCTACCTCACAGACAGACAAGTTATGTCATATGCAGTCATAGGAGAGAAGTTCCATCTGGCGCTGTGAATTGAGCTCCGGCTTAGCTCAGTTGGTAGAGCATTGGCGCGAATAGCCAAAGGTCCTGGGTTCAAGTCCCAGTGCCGGAGGAATTTTTCTCCTATAATATTCTCATGTAGTGTCCAACAGAGACAATAATCTGTGGCTCATGAATGCTTGTATATCTATCTTGTATGTTAACTGTACAATAACAGTGGGAGCCCGGTCACAAAAATCACTACTTAGTGTGCCTCACAGTACTGCATATGACATAACTTGTCTGTCTGTGAGGTAGACCATTAGGGCAATCAGTCATAGGAGAGAAGTTCCATCTGGCGCTGTGAATTGAGCTCCGGCTTAGCTCAGTTGGTAGAGCATTGGCGCGAATAGCCAAAGGTCCTGGGTTCAAGTCCCAGTGCCGGAGGAATTTTTCTCCTATAATATTCTCACAGTTATTATAGTTTCTTTTTACAAAATAAACAAGTAACTATTCCTTATATCGGCATTCAAAAGTACCATAAACAATTACATTCATTGAATAGGCCTACATCACTCATTAACTTCCGATCTACAAAAATAAGTAGACTCGAGTGTCACGAATTTGTTCCTTTAACTTGTTCCTTCTCTGCCGTTCGTAGGCAACTTGTTATTTTCATGTTGAAACGACAATGGATTAGTTACAGTTTTCAAAGCATTGCGGACGGCTCAAGTTTCATTTCCTGCGATGGCAAGGCGGCACATTTTCGAGTTATAAAATCCTTCAAATCCGGACCATAGTTATAATCAAGACCCGGATTTTGATGCCGTCAAAAATAAAACATGAGGTATAAAAAATGCAAAAATACAACAATTTACCCAAAAATTTTTACGAAAATGCTAGTTTATTCATCAGATTTGTGTCTATTCTACATTTATGTTGTTGTTCGATTATAGGTCTGTAATCAGTTAATTAATTACATACCTGAAGGGTAGTCATGCCAACCATCTTTGTAGAATATAAATATTGCCTGGTTAACAGATAATCCTTTGCATCAGGTTGAAACAAATGAATACGCGCTCTTTGCAATGCGGCCTCTTATTTTACAGTATTACTGGAGTAAGCCCACAACAAGAACACTTTAAACTGCACCTCTAGAAAAACAACAATGGTTAATTGTACAAACAATATATTTACAATTTACAATTAACGCCCAATTTTATGAGAAAGACTTCTGAGAGGTTGAGGAAGAGAGCATTAGGGCAAAAGATAACTTCAATAACGCTGGTTTTGAAAGAGAGGAAGAAAGAGACAAGTAGAGAAAAAGAGACAGAGATTCCAATTTGGTACGATGAGTTGTAACGAGCATCAGAAAGAAAGCAGAAGAAGAAGAAAAAAAAAGTTGACTGGACTTGGGACGGGTCCCTGAAATGAGTTGTTCAACTTGGATTAAAATGTAAGGAAGAGGAGTTCCAATCTCACTGCAGTGTATATAATAACAATAATCTAGTGTGGGAACTTTCTCAATCTCTATCCAACTTCCACCTCCGAGGAGAGCTTTTCAAATTCGCGTCTGTAACGCTTGGGCGACATCGGTTGGAGCCAATCTGCAGCAACGGGGAAATTACGGATTATAAGCCTGGAGAAAATAATGGAGGGAAAATACATCATGAAATAAAATAAGGTAAGCTGATGTAACAAAGTGCCAGAATGCTTTTGTGTAATCAGTTATAATTGAAATTATGATATGCAGAAAATAAGTTTTTTTTTTATTTGTTATTATTACTCCTCAGTTAAACTCCAGATTGACTCATTAAGGCCCGGTATTATAAACAAAGTTCATCTTTAGATTAAGTTAAACCTAATCTAAAGTTTAACTCTAGGTGCCGTTTTATAATGTTGTGGTTAAGTTAAACCGTAGTGCAATGGTGTTGGTAGACCTGTTGGCTGAAAAAAGAAGACGAATTGGCCTTGGAAATAAAAGAAAAATAATAAGATCTGCTAATTCGCTTGTATTTGTTTGTTTGTATGAAGAGAAGTTGAAGCTAGAAATTGTATTATTAAAGAAACAGTTAAATGAAAATTGAATTCAGTTTTGCTCAGTGTAAGTTTATTTCAATCACAGCTAAAATAAATAGCTATTCATTGCTCATAAAAATGATATTGTATTAGCATTTGTTTCACAATACAACCTTCTATTTTCTTTCCGTTTCGGAAAGTAAACAAATAGAATTACTTTGAGTTTTGTCTCATCTTCTCATAGCATGTTGTATCCAAAATTGAGCCATAATACTGTCTTATAATCTTGTTTTTATAGCCATTTTCATTAAAATAATTATTACGTCTTAAACTGTAGGTTAAACGGTAGAAAAGGTCCAGTTAGGTTAAACTTAAGATTATCTTGTAGTTATCGTTTATAATACGCAAAAATCTGAAAAACTAAAGTTTAAACTGAAACTGTAGGTTAAACCATGATTATAATACCGGCCCTTAGAAGGCTAACGGAAGAAAAAAAGTCTAGCTTTCTTTTTAAAAATCAGATTAAAAACGTCCAGCATCAGCAGAACTATACAGATTTGTGATATCTTACAATCGCACACTCACATAAAAATCATAAAAATAAAACTATATATATATTTGAACCACCCAGAATGCGAATTTAAGATATTACCATCTCGACCACCTCGCTCTGTTTAACAGTCTAGTTTCATAAGCATATGTGAAGGAATATGTAGGTAGTGTTATTTGTCATAGCTAACTGTATTGCAACTTCCAAAGCCGTATATGAACACTGAAAAACAATATGTTATCATGAGAACTGATCTGCATTTGATAAATTCTTTCTAATATATTACCATAAAACAGGCACTAAATTGGGCATTACTCGGGTACCGGTCAACCGATTTAGTCCAATATGAATAGGCTTCTTCACATGGATGTTATAAATGCGTATACCAAGTTTCATGAAAATCCGATAAAATATAGGCCTATTTGGGTTATCGCGTGTACAGACACATGGTCGGACGGACGGACAGACATTTTCCCGTCCCCCACACAATCTCATACTGGCACTTAATAATAAACAATTGGCAATTAAGGAACTCATTCGGGAATGAGATGCCATCTGGAAATGGCATTTTTAAAAATATTTACAACCAAATTACTTGAAGAGAATAATTAGTTATACTATACCAAGAGACAAACCTTTTTTGGGGGGGAGGCAGAAGAAGTTAACGTATATTTCTCATACCATTTGTTTAAGTTGCCAAGAAATTGAGAAAATCGCCACACGTACCCAAAAAATCTTATATTGCTGATGTAATGTAAACTTTCAGAGGCGAATTTATATTCTGAAGGAGTTAGATCACCAAAATGTATTGTAATTTTGGATTTCAGAGTTGAAATTATATTTTGAAATAAGCATTCATCGAGTAGATTCATCAGTGGGTTACAAGTTTGGTATCATCATGGAAAATTTCAGTGGAACAGCTGGTTTCTATAAATTACAATTTTAATACGTGGATAAATGTATTCTTATTTTAGAATAAAGCTTTAATATAATAAACTTAAATCTCAGCCTTTATGCATTTCTTGCGGTGACATATGTCAGTCAATAAGTTAGCATGGAAAAGGTTGATATAGTGTGTACATATCCTGACAATTTCGGAAGACCTCTGTGGGCGTCCAATAATAATAATAATAATAATAATAATAATAATAATAATAATAATAATAATAATAATAATAATAATAATAATAATAAATAAAAATCAGAAAATTGATATAACATAGTGCCAGAATGGTTTTAATCAGTGATAGTTGCAATTATGATATGCAGAAAATAAGACGTTATTTTTGTAAGCTATCTCCGAGTTAAGTTCCAGATAGATTCATTAAGCAGAGCTTACGGAAGAACTAAAGTTTGATACTTAACTTTAATTCAAACTCGTATACACTGATATAAGAAATTCTAAAAATATGTCAACATTTCACAAAGTACAATGGCAGAGAATTCCGCTTAATGTACGTAGGCCTAATTATTTCACAGTAATATTTAACTTCTGTATATAACAGTATTCATTTAGTACTCATTTCAACTTGATCAACGAAATAAACAAACATCTGACTAGTTTGATAAGCATATGTGAAGGAGTATACGGGCAGTGTTATTTGTCATTGCTAAATATAGGCAGTATCTGATAATTGTTAACTGCATATCTTGTTTTCTTTCCAAAAGCAAACACTGACTCCTATAATAATTCTCCTCTTTATAATGTGCTCCGTCTATACAAAAAAATTGAACAAAATGGACAGTATAGATATTTTTAATACTTACAATAAGCGGTTTAAAAATATATGTGTTCAAAATCTGAAAACTTTAAATTAATAATTATTAAAATATGCTCAATGTCATTTTCTTTATTTGAATCTTTCTGATATATTGAATTATATTATTTTTATTTATTTTTCACCTTCACTGCCACATTGCCTCTAAAGAATCGCAGCACACACACACCGACTCTCGCGGCACATAGCCTATACGAAATAATATAAATGATCTTGTTAAATTTAACATTATAATCTGGTGCTAGATGAATTACTCGTTGGTGACATTTTTCACTATGATAGAAGGTTTTCCACGATTTTATGTAATTTTGTGTAGTCTAAGGACCTAAAACATTTATTTAATTTATTTTATTTCAATTTAAAATCACATGAATACATAGATAATATCTTCCTCCAAAACTATTATATTATTATTTATGTTTTCGATATGTTCCCTTGTTTAATTGCCATATTGTTTGCGTTTTTTGTTTCTTTTTTCTGTGTTGTTTTAGTTATAGTATTAGTTTAATAAATTATTTTGAGTATTACTTTAAATATTTAATATTAGAATCTGGTGTATTACTATAAGCGAGAATATTGTAATTGGGCATTAGCCTGTTATATTCTTAGCATAATAAATAAATAAATAAATAAATATAGTTCTCAGTATCCTGCAGGATAGGAATGGAGTGATGACAGACAGCAGAAATCAAAGAAAATATGACTGGAAGTAAGATGATAAGTTGTACAGGTCGAACCGCGAAATTGAGCCAGACGGATTTCCCAGAATTTAACCTACTTAGCCGACAAGAGAGTGACACGTTCCTGTCATATTAAGTATAGATGATGCAGTCCACTGCTTCAGATCCGTCATCACGAATAACACTTATCCAGGAATGAAGAAAAAAGAACAAATGTGTAATGGTACTGTCTAGAAATACGGAGAGTATCGTAACATACAAGAGGAAGTGTCTGTCTGTCTTTCTGACGGTCTGTCTGCAGGCCCGACGAGAGGGAGGGGCAGCCAGGGCTGCAGCCCCAGGGCCCGGGCTCCAAAACGGGACCCGGCCGACCAAGTTTTATTTATTATGGTACTTTCTAAATTTACCGGTACTCTAAAATAAAATTGGTTAGGCTATAAGTTTGGTTAAGTTTTATGTGTTTATTTTATCTGCATTGTCCTGTCCGGAATTAATCAGTTAATCTGAAGCGGATTATTCTTGAAGAAAAATTGCTATTTTTTTAAAATAGAAGCAGATAGTTTTTGGGACTCAACAGTAGGCCTCACTAACGTTCGGCATTTAGGCCCGGTATTATAATCAAAGTTGATCTTTAGATTAAGTTAAACCTAATCTTAAGATTAACTCTAGTTGCCGTTTTATTATGTTCTGGTAAGTTAAACCGTAGTGCAATGGTGTTGGTAGACCTGTTGCCTTGGAAAAGAAGACGAATTGGCCTTGGAAATAAAAGAAAAACAATAAGATCTGCTAATTTTCTTGTATTTGTTTGTATATTGCGACGAAAATGATTGACACAAATAGTTCAAAACGTTGCCATACTTTTCATCCAATGAAATAGAATCGTTAGTATATTTAGTTCGAAAGTATAGTGAGATAGTAGAATGGAAAATCTAAATCTAAATTGAACTCAGTTTTGTTCAGTGTAAGTTAAGTTTATTTCAATCACAGCTAAAATAAGAAGCTATTCATTGCTCATAAAAATGATCTTGTATTAGCATTTGTCTCACAGTACAACCTTCTCTGTTTAGGCCTACATTAAAATACTTTACGTTCCGGAATGTAATAAAATAAGTTTTGTCTCTTCTTCTCATAGCATGTTGTATCCGAAATCGAATTTGTTGATACTGTCTTATCGTGTTTTATAGTCATTTTCATTAAAACAATTATTACGTCTTAAACTGCAGATTAAACGGTAGAAAAGGTCCAGTTAGGTTAAACTTAAGATTAACTTGTAGTTATCGTTTATAATACGCAAAAATCTGAAAAACTAAAGTTTAAACTAAAACTACAGGTTAAACCATGATTATAATACCGGCCCTAAAAGTCATAACTTTTCAAAAGATTAAACTGGTACATACAGATAAGATTGTTTCTAATTAGAACATTTTAATGTACTTTTCCGTTTCGTGCCCGGAATCAGTTAACCGATTTGGTCCAAAGTCAATAAATAGACTTCGTCCCATGGGCGTTATAAATGGTATACCAAGTTTTATGAAAATCCGATAAAGCGTATTTGAGTTATCGGGCTTACAGACACACGGACAGACAAACAGTCAGACAGTCCTGTCTACTAGACTATCTCATAAAGTACCGGTATCATTCTGGCACTTAATAATAAATATCATTATGTAATCTTTTTGTTGCATACATATTAAAGGGCGAGTTGGTAGTGAATTTAATATTTGACGGGGGCCCGGGATAATTTGTCCCTGGGGACCTCGCTTTCTTTCCACGGCCCTGTCTGTCTGTCTGCGATGCCCAACCAAGTATGGTAGCCTATGCTGGTATTTTTTACATAGGCCTAGATGAACTAAAGGGTATCAGAATAAACCTCGAAGCCGGATTTTTAATTTTAGCTCTCTTTCTTGAGTTACGAGCGAAAAACTGGCAGAAAACGTAATTTTTGGCGCTATCGAAATACTAGTTTTCGCTCAAATATTTTCAATTGTAAAATGGTTATTGCCAGGTGGCCATGCTTTGCTGCCATGACAACCGGGAAACATGAGCATCGTTCACATCGATACCAATAGTATAGCTAAGCATTTTTTTGAGGTTATTGCTGTAGTAGTTTTTCATTACATACCCAGGCGGCTTCAAAGGAATGAACAATTAAGTAGGTGCTTCGTTATGTTAACTGATCTGACCAAATCGGTCTTGGATTCCGATTTCCAAAACAAAAGCAACGTTGCTCTCATTGTTACCACTAACCTCAGTTCTCCCCTCGCTTTAATCAATTCACACGTGTTATTGTTTACTGTAACTAGATCTCGCAATCCCGCGTTTCACTCCACATGGAGTAGACTAGTGGCTGTCACAGCCGTCACAGGACATTCTTAGATTTTGATTGCCTGAGGTAACTACCTGATTGGTGCGGTAAAAATAAAGAGCATGGGTTGAGCTGTCGACAATTTTTTTCCTCCAAAGAAAAGGAAGCCGCCAGGGTATGTAATGAAAAACTTTACTATACGATCAGTCCGACCAGTGGCGTAGGGAAGGAGGGTCCAGGGGGTCAGGACCCTCTCCGAAACCAAAACGTAAAATTCTATTATTGTATTAAATTTGTGCTATAGTTATTTAAGGTCAATTTTGTCAAATATTTCATTATTTTATTTAATAATAATGGCAGCGCTATACTCCACCCTGAAATTCTGTACCCACTTTTCAGGTTTTATATACGTCCTGAATAATATTAGTTTTTAGTTAGAATTAGTTTTTTAATTCATAACTCTAGTGTTACAACAAAGTTTTGCTTTTTTTTTCAAATGTTAGAAATCAGTGGCGGCCATGCCCTTGGAGATTTTATGCTGTAACAGGAAAAATTGAATGCCTAGACAAAAATCTCTTAATAAAAGTTGCTCGTACATGTCCCCTCTATGACATGTCATATTTTTCCCCTTTGCATTATTTCAGGTTTCCGACTAATTCCGGGGTGCGCGGGCAAAGAGAGTTAAGTCCACTTTCTTCTTACTGAGAATTAGAGTGACTTAACATACTATATCAGCCCAACATAGCTTTAGAGATGGATAAACTCATGAGGCACAAATCCATAACTACCGTACAGTTTTGAATATGACTTACTGGATTTAACACAAATGAAGAGAACATTTTTATCTATAACTCTATGGACATATCTCAATTTTTTAGGATGGTGGACTTAACTCTCCGGAATTTAAACCCGATTCCAAGTAAAATATTTCGGTATTATTCATTAGCATTCTGTATATCCGTGAATAATGAAGTCATGAAACCACAATGTTGGTACATGTAGAGAAAGGAAACATACTGTATAAAACCCCTTAAAAAAATCCTACAATAATTTAAATTAAGCTAAGTCACGTTAATAAATGATTATTAAGCATTGATGCTATTCATATTCCAATTGGAGAGTCATTTTCTCTAAGCTGTTCGCATGAACTCCACTATACGAAGGGAAGCGCCGTACAGTAGCGAACACTTCTCCGACAGCGGTGTACTGCGTGGAGTATCCAGGCTACACAAAGGCGCTAGTCCATAAACTTGCATGGGGAGGTGTTTTTCTCACTCTTACGTAGGTCATGGAGGGTCTTACGTCCACTGGAGGTTAAGGATTCCTGAGTTTAAGACAATCGTCCCATGAAATATTAAAACTAGGGGGCGGATTTCTATGACATGTCATATTTTCCCCTTTGCATTATTTCAGGTTTCCGATTCATTTCAACCTGATTCCAAGCATCTTGGTGAAAACGGAACAGTTTTTATTGTGCATATAACTGTATATTTAGGAAATTTTCAACTATTCTAGCATATTTAGGTCATATTTTTTGCATATTTGTGTGCATATTAAAAACATTTTGAATTTTTTATATCATATTTTGCAGATTTTGCATTAAAATGATACTTTCTGAGAATTTACAGATATTTTAAACAATTAAAAAAAAAAAAACTTCCGGCACTTTCGACCTTTCCCGAAATTATTTTCTCGCTAATCCACTACCTCCGACCTTGGGTGAAAGGACGGTCAATAAAGAAACCTGAAAAGCAAAGAAGTAGTCGTAAAGGAAGGCACGGGGACATCTTGAGTTTCCAAGTACTAGAGATGGGCTGAACAAGTTGATAACAAGAGAAGCGGAAGGTGGTTGAGAAATTAAACTAGTCCCATCACAATGAACAATACGATTAAATGCGCTACATCAGTCCCCAAGGGATTGTCCCACCACTCTATATTTTGAAACTCCATTATATAATATAGGAGAGAGAGAATTGTGGAATTATCAATACCGCTCGCTGCAGACAAATTTGTGAGAAATTCAACTTCCGCCAGATTCGGAGAGACAATATTGTATATTGGCAACTCTATAAATGTACTTCCCGGTAACTGGATTGCCTTGCATTCTATATCTCAATTACTACGGAAATATTTATCCTAAGTGGTCGTATAGGCTAACATTTCTATTTAAAAATACCGTAAGCTCCACTTTACTGTGAATTTCTAAAAGTGTGTTGTATGTTAATTTATTTAATTTATTACTTGAACCAAAAAATTATCTATGGATCACATAGGCTACATATTTTATGACCAGGCAAGGGCATGGAGGGCCTCCCAGGTTGAGTGATCAGCCCAATGCCGGGGCCACCTCCGAGACAAAACGAACACATAATACGAGACACACCATTCACATACTCACTCCGAACAAGGTGAGGATGGGATGAAGATGATAATGACGGCCAGATGATATCCGGGGACCACAAGGGCCTAAAGTTACTCGACATTTGTCTCACAGGTGAGGAAAAACCCCGGAAAAAACACACCTAGGTAACTTGTCCCGATTCGAACCCGGGCCTGCTGCGTGAGAGGATCGAACACATCCCCTACGCCACAGCGGTGGACGTCCAATCTTATAAAACCTAAAAATAGCTAAATAACACGTTAGAAAACTAAAAATGGCTAAAACTGCATTTCAACTCAAATACGATAAAATAACAATAATTATCATAATTAATCTAATTCATGGTAGGCCTAAATAAATATCCAACCCGGATATTGCCTTTACGACTGAAGAAACCATGTAAAACCCAAATCAAATTGGGCGGATATGAGATTTGAATTTGGGACTCCCGAGAAGATCATAGGAATGGAGTAACAAAGTTTCCGAAATGCCTTTGATAATAGTATTATGACAGAGTAATTTGTACGATAATATGGGAAATTCCTTCGGCGAGTTTTCTGGGTATTGTGTTATGCAACTGATTTATTATTCAAAAGTTTGAACAGCGGTACAAGTTTCTAAACGTACCCTAATAATTCTTATCATATAGCGTTATATATTACTCAGATATTTAAATTAGTAGGTAAGTTTGTTATGATTAACACAAAGTTGGAACGAATGAAACCGTTATATTTAAACGGAATCATGATAACGAGCACGGCTTTGAGGTTTTATTGTAGGCTACGTCAGTGGATTTGAACCCTGGACCTCCTGAATGCGGTCAATATGTATTGTTGGGGGGAGAGAATTCAGGCATTAAGACCACGATAGGATACTTAATCCTGCCAGGAGTACGGTATGTCTACCTGACGGTCACACCTCCATATATGTATTGTGGCTTACGTCTCGGCCGCTAAACTAAAGCGTTGTTTTGCGAACTTGACACATAAATAGGTATTACTACGGCAAGAGATTTAATGACCATAAAATAGTGAAAAAAATGCAAAATAAAAAATGTTTTATGACCTAATAATAGTGAAAAAATACACAATATATTTTTTTTAATGACCAATAAATTTTCCATTATTACTTATATTTAGTTATTTAAAGTAATGAATTGCTAAAATCAATATAATGGATGACAGTACGTTATATATGAATTTACACACTCATTGTGATACTAAAGAAGTAAGTAAATTTATACTACTTGGACATCTTAGCGAAAAAAAAATCATTCTGAACTGGCATGCCCATCAAATTCCACTAGCAAATATGTGACAATTAGAAAGAAAGAAAAAATATTTATTGCTACAAGATAAACTGCTATGGTGTTTACAATAAACCTGAATTAAAATTAACTGTGAACACTTGGCGGAGATTCAAATAAAAACGATTGTCTGTTGTCTTAAAGTAACGATTTGTACATGGAAAAGCTCCTCTCTACCTCCACTGAAACATAACCTAATATGCCAAAAAAGATACCTAAAACTGCCGAAAAAAACCTAAAAATGCAGAAAATTGCCGAAAAATGACATAGTCAAGTATTTTATGTTTGAATGTGTGTCTTAGGCCTATATCTAATGTATGTTTCTTGTATTCAGGTATATCATTTTTTATTTTTCATTTATTTTTATTATTATTATATATCTCATGTTTTCGCCCTGGTTGAGTGATAGAGAAGGCCTTATGACCTTAACTCCGCCAGGTTAAATGAATAAATAAAAAAATATCTCTTGAAAATTACGAAAAATGCAAAATAAAGCAAAAAATGCAAAAACAAATTGCCCTGATTTAATAAATTATTTAATGATACACATTTATATATACATATACAGGGTGTTACTGAATAACACCGTAATATTTTACCTATGTGTAGAGGGGACATAGATAAGCAACTTTTATTAGGATATGTTTGCTCTATGGATTCAATTTATCCTGTTACAGCACAAAATCTCCCAGGGAATGGCCGCCACTGACTTCTAACATTAGAAAAAAATGCAGAACAAAGGAACTTCGTTGTTAACACTTTATTCAGTAGTTATGAATAAAAAAAAAAAAGAATAATGCAGTGGTGGCCAGTCATGTGATTAGTCTGTAAATTTTGCAGATTCTGGAAACACTCTAAATCCTAGGAAGTCACAAGCTATCATAATAGGACTCAAGCGGCAATTGTCTAAAATAGATGCCAATTTTCTAAACCAAGTGAAATTAAATGATTCTATAATTCCTTATAGTAATACCGTTAAATACCTTGGCATACACATTGACCAATATTTAACGTGGGATATGCAAGTCGCTAATATCTGCAAAACAACATTTGCAACGCTGCATACTCTGTATAGTATAAAAGACTGTCTCCCTTTTCAATTAAGAAAAACACTTGTTCAGACACTCATTTTGCCTCATTTTGATTATCGTGACGTCCTACTAACCGACTTAAACAGCAATTTGACTCAAAGACTACAACGTGTTCATAATGCGTGCGTCAGATAAATCACTTCGATGGGTACGCCTGCGTGAGCGAAGATATTTTCACTGTCTCATACTGCTCTATAGAATCCTTCATACCTCAACACCCAGCTATCTTTCCAGTCGCTTTCATTACCTTTCTTCCTACCATAACTTGGGCACGCGCTCTCAGCTTGACCCCTTACTATCCATGCCTCTTTACAGAACTACACATTATTCGAATTCGTTTACAACAACAGTTATTCGTCACTGGAATTCACTGCCTAGCCCTCTCAGGAGGTGCCAAACGACTTCACAGTTCAAGCGCCATTTAATAAATTTGGTATACAATAACATTTAGGAATCGATGCTAATTAGTAATATATTTTAAGTTTTCATTATATTTTGTAATAACTAAGAATGTATTTGTTTAGACTTTCATCATTTTTTTATTTCTTTACTTTTAGTCATTTGTATTACATATTCATATTATTCAAGTACTTATGTTCTAATTTTTTCTTTGTATTTAATGTTCGTTTCTTGTATTCATGTATATCAGTTCTTTTTTTTATTTATTATTAATCATTATTATTATTATCATTATGTATTTCATGTTTTTGCCCTGGCTGAGTGGTAGAGAAGGCCTTATGGCCTTAACTCCGCCAGGTTAAATAAATAAATAAATTATGACATAGCCCAGTTGTTGATGACTGATTAAGAATCAAGTTTTTATCGATCACTAGGAAGGCATGAAAGGAATTTAATGAAAATTAAACCCTATTTTGCTTAATTATTGACTTATGAGCACCAAATCATAATGAATTTTATGCCCTGTAGGATACACATTTCACGTCATAGGGCAAAAATCTCCTAACAAAAGTTGCTTATCCATGTCGCCTCTATATACAGGTAAAATATTTCGTTGTTATTCATTAACACCCTGTATATTCGAGCTACCTTTTAACCTTCATATAAAAAGGATGCCAAATCATCAAATGCTTAGCCCTAGCTATTGCGTTACGTTTGTTATCCTAAGTATTATACCCCTGTTACGTGAAAGAATCAACCATATCCGCGAAAATTCTGCAGCTATACTATTACAAAATAAATACATTGAACTAAATAAGTACGCTCAAAGTGAAATCTGGTATTCGGGTACAAATAAGCCATTTCAAAGGAAGGTGTTCAAGAATTGCATTTCACCATCTCTCGCGTTCTTCTTCTTGCTGAATGTTTTTGCCCTTTGTCACTTTTAGCATTGAAGTCTCTCAATGACAAAATTTCTATAAATATTACAAAAAAAGCAAGACTCGAACAGCGTACATCAAAAATAAATCTCAGAATATATATGCCTAGAAATGGTTCCTTCCTTCGCTTTGTGAATTTCTAAGATAGTGATACGGTTGAAAGCGAAAGATGTGAAATAGGAACAAACATAGCTTTCTAGACAACGCATAAAATGATGTAGGTTTCGAACAAATTGGAGAGAGGAAAGGAATACTCTATATTCAGTGTTTATATACAAGAGACAAGAAATATATTTGAGGTCGGGAACTCAGGAGAATGGAAAATAAGAATTGCAAGGTTTGAATAAAAGCCCGAGGGAGGTAAAGTATGTGAGATTTCCAAACTCCTATCCGATGTACTGTAAGCACTAACCTCCTCAATGCTAACATATTATTAAGGGGAGATGGTAATTACCAGTATCAAAAAAATCGATTTTTTTTCTTAGGTTCATGTAATAGAGCATAGTTTTGTGAACATTTTGATATATACGTCTTATGTTGCGTTATTATTAAGCCAAGCAGAGCGACCTGGAGCTTTCTAAACTGTATAAAACTAGGAGATGCCCGTGGCTTCGCCACGATAATTCTTTTAAAAATTAAAAATTAAGAGTATAATAATTATTAAAGCATTATATTTATTAACACTTGCACGCGAATCATTCATAAACTAAGCCATTAATAATTAATGAAACAGCTAAAATTCCTGCTTTAGAGTACATTCCACGACATGAAAGCGCCCCCTGGGATAACTATATCAGAATCGATTATGCAGTTCCAAAGAACCTGTGAACACATAATACGTAGGCTATTGTTTCTCAGCTGTTTATTGACATGAATATGATGTGAATTTTATTTTATCGATTCAGTGTAATTTTCAGAAATTATATAATGTTTCAAGGGAAGGAATGGTTTGTTTGGATTATTATTATCAGCGATATTTCAAGAGATAAAACCATTAATATTTTACAGCTGTTGCCCCCGGCTTCGCCCGCCATTATTCATTGACTCCAGGATTTTTAAGAAAATTACACTGGTAGATTATTAAAAATGTTTGTGGTTCAGAGCTATGAAAATTGTAAGTAAAAATAAAATTAGAATATTTGTTCATTGTGTTCATTTCACTTAGGCCTTATATAATAAAGAAACGGTTTTCCTTCCTAATTTTGTAGTCGTCATGAAAGTTTAGTCTGCGAGAGACGAACATCGCCGAGTATACCCGATGTCTCACGAAGCGGGCGAGCAAGCACGCTATTTAGGGCCGTTGAATTGTATAAGAGTAGATACCATACGGCACGTCATTTTCTTTTCGCACTACTGTAAAATTACATTTTTTGTACTTCAGGTACCATTTTCTGAAAAGCTATTCACGCTAAAATAATGAAACTTTCAGGAATTCATTATAGATGGATGACAAATCTCCCTTAGAAGAATTATGAGTAAAGTCTTGACTATACAGAAGTTTCAACTATTTTTATTTAAAAAAAAAGTACTTTTTTTTAGTCATGAAGTTTTCATGCAGTTTTCATGCAGTAATATTGTACATATTAGACTGATTGTGCTAGGGTAAATAGTTGTACCTATTGTTAGTAAGTTCCCAAAGTTTCACAAAAATCTAAGTTACAGAAATTGAATGAAGCGTACCTATGTCAAGGGAAGTAACTGTAAAAATAAATTATCACCTATGTGTTAAAAAATTCTTTCCTACCAAACAGCGAGTTCTAGAAAAACCATTCTCTGCTTATTTTAAACTGAAGAGTGCACTTGCAAAACATAAAAATATTCAACTAAATCTGACTGTTAACACCTGAGTTATGGCTTCTTGAACATACGCTATATTTTCTATCAATTTGCTAGCGGTAACTACCATCTCCCCTAAGTGCTAGAATGGTACTTTATAAGATTGTGAGGGGGACGGGAAAATGTCCGTCTGTCCGACCGTCCGTGTGTCTATACGCGCGATAACTCAAATACGCTTTGTCAAATTTTCATGAGACTTGGTATACGAATTTATAACGTCTATGGAAAAAAAAGCCTATTGATATTGGACCAAATCGGTTGACCAGTACCGGAGTAATGCCCAATTTACTGCCTATTTTATGGTAATACTAGCTTAAAAGGCCCGGTGTCGTGTGGGTTTTTATTTTGTAATTTGAAATTAACTTATGAAGGACTTCCGATTTTCAAACTCTAGGGCCTAGTAAACAATTGACAGCAGAACTCTCTAACTGTGCCTCATTTCACATTTCCGACTTTTTCCGTGGATTTTCCTAAAATTATCTTTCATACAAACCTAATCCTGACAATTACGAGAAAAAAAAATCAGCCAAATCGGTCGAGCCATTCTCAAGTGATGCGGCAACATACATTTTGGTAATTCATTTTTATTAATATAGATTAAAAAGAATTTATCAAATGCAAATTAGTTATCAGCACAACATTCTTTTACAGTATTCACATAAGGCTTTGGAAGTTGCAATACAGTTAGCTATGACAAATAACACTATTATTTCACATATTCTTATCAAACTCGATCGTTAAACTGAGAGAGTTTATATCTAGACTCTTCAAATGGATAGTCAACCAAAATCTTAATCTTTTACATGCATACTTTAAACCGTCGATCGCGAGCTACTAGTAGCTCACAGGGACATTTTCGGTAGATCGCGTCAAGATTTCTCTACTTGTGTCATGGAGAATTTTTATTTTGAAGAAGACAGTGCTGCAGTGGAGTTGGAACTGATTGATTTTCAAAATTATTATCTGTAAAATCGCTTTCTTCAGGCTCTGAAAATATCCAATTTTGGTCCAGGTTGATCTCAAAGTGAAGGTAATGTTCAGCTCTACATATATGTGTGAGGTTTCTTTTTCCAGTATGAAATTTATTAAAAATAAGTACAGAAACAGACTCACTGATGAACACTTGGACAACTGTATTCGAATGGCAGCCACCACCTACTCTCCCAATATTAAAAAACTTGTTGATGACAAAAAAAGAGTTCCATCCTTCTCATTGAAGTTAATAAGTGTAATAAAAAATTCTGCCCGTATATTTGTTATTTATTACTAACTACAAATCAATTTCTTTCTTATGTACAGTTCCATTTCAATTTCTTTTTGTTGTAAACAGTTTAATTAAAATTTATTTCAAACTAGCGTGTGCCCGCGGCTTCGCACGCGATAATTATTTCAAAAATTAAAAATTAAGAGCATAATAGTTAAATCATTATATTTATTAACACCTAAATCACGTGGACTACATACCACGATTAGATAGTGTCGCCTGGTAAAAGCGACCTCAGATTAGAGTTCCCTGGCCCAGAAAACCCCTGCATAGGCCTAGTGAGTTTCGTCCAAGTCGAACAATGTTTGACCATATTTTGGCCTATATTGAATATCCCTCTTCCGTGTAGGTAGAAAATTTCATACGTCTGCGAGCCTTGATATTCTAAACAAATGAATCGTCAAGGATAGAC
This sequence comes from Ectobius pallidus, assembly GCA_964059195.1. Classification (NCBI taxonomy): domain Eukaryota; kingdom Metazoa; phylum Arthropoda; class Insecta; order Blattodea; family Ectobiidae; genus Ectobius; species Ectobius pallidus. Next base: position 15,981,880 of record CAXKWD010000003.1, read on the forward strand.
TTACAAAATCAAGCGATCGCCCGCGATAATTATTTCAAATATTAAAAATTAAGAGCATAATAGTTAAATCATTATATTTATTAACACCTAAATCACGTGAATTACATACCACTATTAGATAGCGTCGCCTGGTAAAAGCGACCTCAGACTCGAGGTCCTTGGCCCAGAAAACCCTTGTATAGTGAGCTTCGTCCAAATCGAACAACGTTTGACCATATTGAAGCCTATATTGATTATCCCTTTTATAATAATAATAATAATAACAATCCTCTTCGGTGTAGGTTGAAAATTTCATATGTCTGCGTGCCTTGACATTATAAACAAATGAATCGACCAGCGTGAGCTACAACATTCAAGCGATCGCGATAGTTTTATGTCCAAGGAATGACAAAATAGCCAAAGCCTACTGTAATTGATTTGACATTGAATGGTATTACTGAAAACTGATGCTTCGAAAACGCAAAAAATACACGTTTTTTGCCCGTTTTTCACTCATAACGCACGAACGAAAGGAAAAATTAAAAATGTAATATGCCAGAAACCTTCCCGGGAATGCACTCAACAACTTCCCAGAGTTTCATGGAAATGGGATGAATGGTGTAGTAATGCATAAAGGACAGACAGACACACACACACACACACATACATTCATTTTTATATATATAGATTTAGGCAATAAACAATTGTAAGGTTTTTTTAAAGTTGGTAGTTCTTTTGGTTGGTAGCTCACATTAGGATTTTAAAACGGTACGGTAGCTCAGAAGCTTCATAAGTTTGGCGATCATTGCTTTAAAGGTTAATGGTATTCTTTCTTATGTACATTGTACGAAAATATTACTCAGATTACCTGGAGATTACCTCAATGCAGAAAGTCGACTTTTATATAACACTAAGACTGTAAGGTAATCCCAAAGAATCTATCAAACTGCGAATTCCAAAATAGAATGGGTGTATTTTCTTTCGAAAGTCTTCTTTTGTTATTTACATATCTAGAAAATACGTAGTCTTTGACACCGATATAGAAGTGTCATGTCAAGCATGATCAAGAAGAAGGAAAAAGAAGAAGATACAGGAACCTTATCAGAAAAACAATATAAGTTTAAGTTGCGCTATTCATGAGGGGCCTTGGCTTTCTCAAAGGAGGCGGCGGTGGTAATATTTACAGTGGAGAAGAAGGAGCCTAGAGGGCCATGCTAGCTGGCACAATGCATCATCTATTTTCCGCTGTAGTTTTTGCCGCCTCTAGCCCTCCATTCGATTCTTCAAGAGAAATTGAGATGAGACGCGGTGGCATGAGGCACCCCTCCCTCCCCTTTCTCTCGCCCCCCCCCCCTACCACATCGATTGCAACGCAGACGCTCCAACTACAGATTGAATTTCAAATCCTTTAAACCGACGAGGATTCCATTCCCTGTGTTTCGATGCCCCTTACCCAACAATATAGACCGCTTACTGCAAGCTGATGGCTGTTTACGGCCCGTATGGTGTAAAATGGGCAGGGATGCAAGATATTATGGTTCAAGGTACCTGTGATTTAAGGGAAGGGTAGGGAAAGGAGATTTAACAATATTCTTCCAACATTATATAATTAAGGAATCGCGCACAATGTGCATTATCTTAACCTAAGACTTAACCTACTGACAAACACCCAGTCCTGAACCCGGGAAAAGGATTTTTCACTACTGAAAAATCCCCGACCCGGCCGGGAATCGAACCCGGGCCGCCGGAGTGGAAGGCAGGCGTTCCAACATTAATACCCAGATTAAAATTAATCTTAGATGTATGACTTTTTTCACAATATACTTTAAAAATTGTGCAATAAAATATTTAATCATATTTTCAGTTTAGGCCTTACTTCTTTAATAGCTATTTTAGGATAAAGTATGCAAAATAACGCTTTAGTGGCCGAGGCCAAGGCCGAAAGACTGGAAGAGTCCGATAAAGTTTTTACGTACGTGGTGCATACAATATTTTTTAGTAAAAGCTCTCTAAATTATATGATATAAAACAAAAATACCGTATAATTAATTATAATGAAAGGTAGTCAGCCATTTTTAACGTCATATTCTCACAGTCACCTGAATCGCAGAACAACAATGAACCGTACGTACGAAAACAAAATGCGGTATAGATGCATAATATATGAGTCGCTTTCTGTAAACAATAATGCATACCAACTAGATTTATTAAAATCTTGTTATTATAGCATTAAAATGCTAGTGCATCCGAGGTAAGCAATGTTTCTCTTGTGAACCAAGATGTAAAAAGTTGTTGGCTTATATTTGTTATATGATGAAGTAGGCTACCGTGTTTTGCGAAAAACCCTGGTAAAGTTTCTGATTATCATAAAGAAACAAGTTGGCTTAAATTTGTTGTTTTATTACCAAATATATGCTTAAATCCATGTTAAAGTTGGTTTGAGTGGTGAAATGCCATCTTTAGCTTAGGCCTACACTTATAATTTATAGTTTTCAATCATTTATGAAGTAAGAAATAAAAATAACAAAAAACGCACATATTACAGAAGGTGCTGAAAATTTTACCAGAGAACATCTCGTTTATTTACCATGAGTCATCGCCGCTATTTCATCATGTATCCTATTCATTGAAATGTAATATGGGTTGAAATTATTATCAGACGCTATAAACACATCAACAATAGAAAACATACGCACGTCAATAGTAAAGTTACACGGCCTACTACGAGTCTGAAAGGAAGGTAGGAAGAAATGCCAACTTTCACCTGGATGGAGAACATAATCAGAGCTGCAAAGAGACTTATTGATGACTAGACTTCGGATTTTAGGTAAAAACCTATTTTAATCCTTAAGTGATATATGCATGTTTCATAAGTGACTATGCCTAAAACTGATACTCTTATAGGACCTAAAACAGCCTATTTTTACGTTAGAGCCTATTTTTTTCCTCTAAAGTTCAAAATATTTTTTTTATATAAATTCTAGCATTTATTTTCAGTTCGTACTAAATTTTGGGCTCGGAATGTACATGATACATTTGTGACATGGTTAAATAGTAACGAATGTTTCGTCTTCAGGAGAAAAATTCCTTGGAATTCCAAAGAAAATGTAGTGTTTTTCTCACGACTCCCACACCCAGAAAAAAACCGTAGTTCTCTGAATCACTGAGGGATACAAGGGGTTGAATATCCTAGCGTGCGTAGCTTCTGGGCGCAGGGATTAGGTTTTCACTGTTATGGTAGTAATACAGGCCCTAGTAATAGGTCTATATAATTCTGTGGTATCATAGGCCTATATCTGTGTTTTATCATGATTATTGATTAATGGTGAATTCAATAAATATATACTGTACCAGAAAATTGGGAACTTAACGATTTTATAAGAGACTATTTTAAGATTTTTAGAACCTATTTTCCAATTTTAGATCCTATTTTAGGTACCTAAAACAGCATTTTTAGTGACCTAAAAGTCCGAAGTCTATTGATGACACTGTTATACAATATTCGATCATAATTATCAACTACAATAATACACGTCACTTATCTTCTGTTCAATAAATAAAGAGACGATGGAATTAGTGTCCACAGAAATTTTTGTTTCCCGAAGTTTTCAAATATATTTCTTTCAGACTTCAGGAGCCACAGAATCGCTAGATTTTTAATTGGGAATGTAATTATTCATGAAATGTATAGAGAACATTTAAAGCCAGTCTGACTCATTTGAATCAGCGTTAATTGTGTAAGTTTTTAAACTCTTTTCAAATCAGGGAATAAAGAAACTTAAAAAGTGCCGTTCAAGCTTCGACACAAAAGGAACAAAACTCTAAAAACTTCTTTCATTTCCTACAGACAAAACATTTCCCAGACGATTTTCGTAGGAAAAGAGACTAATTCAGAAATAAAAGTTCGAGGAAGTGTTTTTTTTTCTTTCTTTTCACAGCAAAGATATGCGATGTATTTATATCATACTATTCCTTCTTAGAAACAAACGACGACGAAATGTGGCTTGTTGCTAGGCAACAAGATTTTCAAGTGACAAGAGACAGGTTCAATAGCAAATCCCCCTGTGTCATATTTATACATCTGTTTAATTCATAGAGGCTAAATATATTGACATATTTTAAGAATGTCTTATATCATTGCAATATGAATTAAGGCTAAGAATAAGTAAAGCTACATTAACTATTTGAATACGCTGGATGAAAATGCCTAATAAGTGTAGTGTTCCTGGCTGTACTATAGCAATAGGCTCATAGGAATATGAATAGGAATGTCAGTCCAAGTGCTTAAATTTCCCAAAACTGAATCCAGACGGCTTAAATGGATATCTGTAATTCACAGAGAAAATGTTATACCTTCAGATAGCTCATGGTAAGTAAACACACGTTAATGATAAAATAATATCTTTCAGTATTTTGGTAGTCATTGTGATTTAGCCTATAGTTTGTGAATGGTATTTATTTACATTACTGTTAATGAATTACTTACTAACCTATTATTATAATATTTAAATAGGGTACTCTATTAATAACAAACATTTATGTTTTAGAAAGGCCTATATAACAATATCAATAGTACAAAATCAGTATGCCTATATCAGAAGCATGTGAAATATTGCCTATTAACACAATCTGGCACTTTTTTATATTAGTTTGCCTGATTTTATTCTTCTTCTTCTCCGTTTCACCCAACTATCGGGTACGTTGAATCATCACTTCTTAGTGTTTTGTGTTTTAATTTTAACCCAGTATTGCTTCATTTTTTTCTGATCTTGCTTTTCTTTCGTCTTCACTGATCTGGATCATTCGTTTGGTTTTCACTTTGAACCTCTCTTTTTTGACTCTGGTTAATTTTTTTGCAGTTTTGTCTATAAGCATTTTTTTCTGTGATTTTGAGTTCTTTTAAATCCTTCTGTTTCCTTAAACCAATTTGAGTTGATCTTTTTTTTCTGATTTTATTATTATTATTATTGTTATGATTGTTGTTATTATTATTATTATTATTATTATTATTATTATTATTATTATTATTATTATTATTATTATTATTATTATTATTATTAAGCTTGGACGCTTGTGTTGTAGAGTAACAAAATCAATCGCAATTGCAGGAGACGAAGTAATAAAGAGGGAAGGAAAAGAATGTGCCATCACGAACACCTGGTGGAGACACTTTACAAACTGGCATGCTAAGGCAATGTTACACGAGGCGGTCCATGCAAGTAAATCTTAAAAGTAGTATTAGAACGCAAAAGCTGAAACTACATACGTGAAACTACCTGAATTTGCAATTATTTCTTTCAGCAGAGATAGTTAAGGGGGGACATACAGCTTTCGATGCTGGAAAATAGGTGAAGTTTAATCATTTTTACTTCCTCTGCCTGTACCATAGGTACTATAGGTAGAGGAAGTATTGTTTTCGACCCTAAAATTCGAAGTTGAGTTTTTAGCATATATACACGTTTCAAGGCCCCCTGAATCCAAAAATACTATTTTTGGAAACATATCTGTGTGTGTGTCTGTGTGTGTGTCTGTCTGTGTGTCTGTCTGTGTGGAAGTTTGTGAACAGGCTAGCTCCGAAACGGAGAATCGTATGAAAACAAAATTTCGTATTTGGGTCAGGTACCTTCTGAAGACGTGATTCGAAGATTGGCGACAAATTTCTCTTATTTTTAAGTGGACTTTACATGAAGAAATTTTCGTTTTTCGCGATTTTCTCGAAAACGGCTCTAACGATTTTCTTTAAAATTTGCACATGTGTTCCTTTTACTGAGAGCTAAAACTTTTATTTGAAACTTTTTTTCGAAAAAATTCTCTGAGGGTAGTTACAAGCCACCCACTGTTCACCCACTATTTGTAGAAATTTTGTCTTGTGTGATGAACAACTGAATAGCGCTCTTTCACTGCCTCTTATTCTATATAACAATGTGAAGTGAGAAAGATGTATTGTTGGCCATGCATAGAGTAAAGAAGTATCTGAGGGAAATATTCGATAAATTTCGGAAATTATTCTTTACGGCGGAAAGTCTGCAGTCACTTGTTCTTTTTTTTAAGTTTGTTATATAGCCTTGCGCTATTAGTCGCATCATTGAAAGAAGAGATATTTATAGGATAATTAGCGTAAAATTGTGTCTTGCGATTCTGTAAAAGGCTATGTGAATACTGCTAACTTTTATTTGGGCAGAGGAAGTTATGTGACTTTCACATCAGATTTTTTTCCTAGCAATGAATTGTTCTGCAGTCTTGTATTCTGGCATGCTCTATATTGACTAGTCCTAAAATTGCATACTATTTTCAGAATTCATTTAACTATTACAGTTAATGGGTAATTATCATTACAAAATGGAAGTCAAATTTTGTGCACTGAAGTGCCGTTTTCCTGATAACTCAAACATCAAGTGCCTTGCCCTAATATTGGATAAGTAATCAAAAGGCAATTTATTTTTGAAGTAAAACTTCTTTAGTGGCGGTAGAGGGGAAATCTGGAAAATCAGTCACACTAAAACCGTCACGAAATCAGTCACAATCAGTCACGAAATCAGTCACACTCTTACTTGTTTCGGTGCGGACTGCACAGAAAACAATCAACTCAATGATTAGGAGTAGGCTAATCAAAGGAAAATTTTCAGACCTTAGTTAATCAATGGCAATAGACAATTCCTAAGCAATCTAAAGGTATATTATCTATTTTATGGAACCCGGAGGTTCATTACCGCGCAAATCCAAAATTAAAAAATACAAATTTCCAAAATTTAAAAAAAACAAAATTAAAAATTTAACATCTAAAAATTCAAAATTTAATAAATAATAAAATAAAAAATAAACAAAATAAAAAAATAAAAAATTTAAAAAATAAAAAAATAAAAAATTCAAAGGTCGAAAATTTAAAAAATCCAAAATTAAAAATTCAAAGATCCAAAATTAAAAAATCCAAAATTTAAAAAGTCCAAAAACCCAATATTAAAAAGTCCAATAATGCAAAATTGAAAAAATCCAATAATCAAAAATTGAAAAAATAAAAAAATAAATTAAGTTTTACTTCTGTCGCGTGGCGTTCCACGCACTCTTTTTTTTTAACTAAATTTTACAGTATTTATCTTAAACGTATCGGTCGAAGTCAGTTGTTTTGCTGACGTACTGCCTAATTTTTGCTTTTCGGCAAATAATCGGCCCTGATTGAGGGTTTCCCAGTGCTCGCTGCTGTAAAAACCACTTGAATACGGCCTCAAAGCGATCCGGATAATTGGAGTTCGGATAATAGGAGTTCTACTATACGCCCACGCCCGACGCGACGGGTGGTCCTTAAAGGCCTGGGCGGCGGGCTCCGTGAATGTACCTACAAAGGAGGAAAAGCTCATGGATAGAAGAAGAAGATGAAGTATTTTCTTTTCAGGCAGACGGGCCAAAATAAATGTCACTGCGGGCCGCATGTGGCACTCGGGCCATATGTTATGTTGCCTGGTTTAGGCTATGGGAACAACTTATTGTAACTCTAACTATTGTAGACAGGTGATTTAAGAGAACATGCAGCGTTCATCATGTCTTCTTTTCAATAACCAAGGAATGTGATAAGAAGAGAGTAATATTGAAAGATGCACTATATGGAATCTGATGCATATTATTGCATTCCTCATCCTGATACAATGAAAATTGCTTCCAGACAAAAACTTCTCCTACAAGACGAGTTATTTCTGTGTCATAAAGTATGGATGTCTAGACTTGTTAAGGAGATGCATCTGCAAAATTTCTGTTCCATGTGAGTTTTAATGAAAACGTTACCATAGCTACTACTAACATCCATTGCAGTGGGCAGATATCGTTTGAACAATAGCTAGTAATGAAAGAAACCATGCTATATTAAAATTAATACGATATTAAAACAAATTTAATTATTTAATATTTATATATACAGGGGTTTAATGAATAACACCTAAGTATTTTACCTGTGTATAGAGGGGACAAAGACAAGCAACTTTTATTAGGAGAGTTTTGCTCTATGGATTCAAGTTATCCTGTTACAGTATAAAATCTCCCAGGGCATGGCCGCCACTGACATCTAACATTTGAAAAAATGCAAAACAAAGGAACTTAGTTGTTAACACTGGAGTTGTGAATAAGAGAACAAATGCAAGTGGTTAGTCGGTAAATTTGGCAGATTATAGAAGCACTAAAGAATGATATAGCTGTTGATGAATGCTTAAAAATCAGGGTTTTTCGATAAGTAAGAAAGCTTGAAGTAGTTTAATTAAAATTTTAAACCTATTTCGATTAAATATTGACTTTTGAGCACCAAATTATAACGATTTTAATGCCCTCCTGTAGCATACACATTTTACGTCATAGAGCAAAAATCTCCTTATAAAAGTCGTTTGTCTATGTCCCTCTACACACAGCTAAAATATTTCGGTATTATTCATTAACACCCTGTATAAGAGGTTTTGTCCTGACGGACAGAATGAGTGAATGACTGGCAGAATGAATGAATGACTGACTTAATGACCTACTGACAGAGAATCAACGTCCAGACTAAACTATATAGGCTAATGATTTATTAAACACACTGTGTATAAAAATGGTACAGAGCTAGTCATTTGCATAATGCGATAGGGGCATTGTTCTTCTCTTACAGTCTAGGATATGGTAAGTTCTACACGTTAGACCGCAGAGCCTAAACTATAATAGGTATGGACTTGGAATTTTGATAATGCCTTCGTTTCATAATGTAAATGCCCCCACTAAGTCTATAGCAGCACAGTGTTGCTAACGACTAATTAAGAAATTTAATTAAATTAAATTAAGAAAGGATTTTGGAAAATTTTGATTTTAAATGCCAAAAAACAAATGTTTTAGAGGAGACACAATACCTTTTTTAACAGAATTATCAAATCCAGATCAAATTCCATGTACAGTTCTCATGACAACAGTGTATTGTTGGCAGTGGTCACATGTAGCTTTGGAAGTGAATGACACCAGACTTTGACAAATTAGAAAAGCTATCGATTCAATTCATTGGTGTAAATAAATTTTGAAAAATGAAATCCACGAAAATAATGCACAGTTTGATGCAGTCACATAACTTTCTCTACCCTGGACACTTCACATTTTGATGTAAAATAAGAGGTCGTATTACGGGGACAGCTTAATCCAGCTGACAACCTAAGTGTGTTTTTTTAAAGTAACATTTTATTACAGCATGCTCCTTTACATTTCGTAACAATACATGCTTATGTACAGTCGGTCAAATAAAAAACGTCGGGCGGTATTTGATTAAGTATCACGAACGAGCATATGCGCATGTACAGGAAGACTTAAGGTTAGGTTCACACACGCCTCTTGTGTATCCATGTATTTTCTTGATTATTTAGTCAGTTTTGTTCCAAAACAAACATGTATAGAAGGCTGTGGCTATATGCCTCAAATCCGCTATATTCTTGGTTGCAAATTTTTATAATATTAATAATAGATTCGCGAGGAATGTGTTTATTCAAGGAGCATTTTTTAAAGATTTTATTTTATAATACCGGTACTTGTAGTGCAAAATCAATAACTCACGCTCAACTTCTGCAACCAATCAAGCATCGAAATACGCGCCCGGCCAGATCCATGGGTTTCCTATGAAAACTTCCGGTCGCATTATAGTGAAGTTCCCACCTCCGAGCTGCTCTTTCATAAATATGGAACCTTCTCGCTGCTTCAGAGGCCGAAAAATGCAGGCCAATTACAGCCCTAACTACACTTTCTCTCACTTTAGCATTTGCATGTGGCGATGACACAAAGCAAAATGAATTATGACAATATATTAAGTTGAATATCGTGTGTTGCGCTTTCCGCGTTGTTCAATTTTTTCCCTCGTTCTTCATTTTTTCCCTTCTGTCGCATGGCCTCTTATGTTCCGAGAATGGCCTGTATTTTATGTTTTTATAGGAAACTTGTGAACTAATGCGTTAAAACTTTAATTTTAACTGCATACGAGTCCCGACGTTTTTTATTTGACCGACTGTACTACTAATTATAAATAGTCCAGGAGTAAGTTGTGCCATATCAGAAGTCGGTAAAAAATTCTATCCACTGATACGTTATTCATAGCTGTAGGCTCTGCATTTTTAGTTGAGAAATATGAGGCTTAAGCATGTAAAAGGAGACAAAATAGGATGGAACATTTTTAGCCCTACGCGCGCAGTATATTATTATGTCCCAGGTATTCGGGAGAAAAGTATGAAAGTGATATTGAATTTCTTTCTGATTTGTGCCCCAAAACGGTTGTTTGGTAACATGAGAGTGAGAAATAACATATTCCGCAAAGACAATACAATTTTATGTTACCGGAATTTCTGTTTCTTATTTCAACTCCAGTCATGGTGTGTAGAAGCAATGGGGTGCAAATCTCTACATCCTCTATGAGCCATAAGAAGCTATACCAAGCGTTTTCTGAGGGAATAGTTTGAGTGTGATAAGTCGTTCTTCCTCATTTCAAATTCGGAATACCTATATAAGGACCTGAGTTTGGAAAGCGAAAGTCCTTCATAAGTTAATTTCGAATTACAAAATACAAAACCCGAGCAACGTCGGGTCTTTAAGCTAGTCCTCAACAATCCCTAAAACATACTAACATCTTTTTCTTTACCCTTAACAGGTTTCCACTATTTTTTTTTACAGCCCAACACGTAAAATGAAACTTTACATAGATACAGAGATTTCTGGTAAACAATATTTACTGTCCAAAATAGCATAAACAAATAGAAATTCTGTTGCCATGCGTGGTGTCACACATCCCAAAATATACAAAAATTAAATATAAATTTTCATTTCTGTACGATTTTTCTGTTTAAGTTTCCTTGTTCACAGACGTGTTTCATAAACACACACACACATATATAGGCCTATATATGAGGAGTGTCGGTTCAAAACGCGTTAAGTCCACCTCTGATCGTAATGTGGTTTTTTGCGGATTAGCATTCTCTGAGGTGTTCTGCATACTCTAAATAACGTTTTTGTTTCAAATCGCAACCTTTCCCCGTTAAAATTGAGCCTGAAATATGGGGTTCGATGCAAAACGCGTTCAGTCCAGAACTTGGTTCGGTGCAAATTACGTTGAGTCCACATTTTAGAGGCGATCACGTGAGAAACAGGTGGTGTGTTGAACTTTACGACGTCTATTTTTTGCAGATGATCTTCTAATGAAAGCAGTATTCACCCAGGCGCCGAAACAGATGTCATTAGCAGTCAATAATAAAAGAAGAGAAGCATGGATTTTCCATGATTTAAAATGCTTAAAAAACAGAAATTGTTTAAATTTTGACAATTTGGTACTTCGGCAATAGTTCACTTTGTATTAGTGCGATCAGATGTGATTGTAATCTCTATATATATAAAAGGCTTTGTCCTGACTGACTGAATGACTGAATGACAGGAAACAACGTACAGCCTAAACTATAACAGGTAGAGACTTGGAATTTTGACAGTACCTTCGTTTCATAATGTAGGTGCTCACTAAGAAAGGATTTTTAAAAATTCAGATTCTAAATGCCAAAAATCAAATGTTTTTGAGAATACTTAATCCCTTCTTACACAGAATTATCGAATCCGAATCACATTTGACATTAAAACATATTGTTACCAGCGGGTCTCACATGGCCTTGGAAAAAAAATGAAAGTAGAATAAATTTGACAAATGAGAGAAACAAATGAGAGAACTATCAATATTAACGAAAATAATAAAGTCACATAACTTTCTTTACCCTGGACATAGAGAAAACAATACGAGGTATGGTAATATATATATTATTATATCACAGAATGAAATTCACGAAAATAATGCAGTCACATAACTTCCTCTGCCTGGAAATAGAGAAAACAATACGAGGTAAGGTAATATGTTTTGGGAAGAGATGTATGAAAGTGATATTGTATTTCTGTTTAATTTCATTCCGAAAACGGTTTTATGCTAACATGACAGTGAGAAACAAAATTTTCAGCCACGATAATACAATTTTATGTTACCAGAATTTCGGTTTCTTCTTATTAGAGCCCCTCCCGGGCTTACTGTGTACTGTACAAGCGATGGGATGCAAAATTCTACATATAGCCATAAAAGCTATTTCAAACATTTTCTTAGGGGATAGTTTGAGTGTGATAAGTCGTTCTTTCTACTTCAAATTATAAATACCTATATAAGGACCTAGAATTTATAAATCTAAAGTCCTTCATAAGTTCATTTCCAATTACAAAATAAAAAACCCGGGCGACGCCGGGCCTTTTAAGCTAGTTCTTAAATAAAATATTAACTTTCATAATTTTAAATGATTATTATTATAGTGTTGGGTCAAAACGCGTTAAATCCGTTACTTTCGAAACTTTAACTATCAATATGTGATGTAAATGAAAATAATGATTTGACACACCCAATACATTTTACTATACATGAATTACTGAATCTGATCAGAAAAGAATATTTCAAATTCGTTTGACAGTTTGGCCACAAACAGCTTTTCGTCATTCCTGAAAAATCATTATTTGTGGACTGGACGCGTTTTGAATCGACGCTCCTCATATATTATTCAGGATAGGACACCTGAAAACGTTTGTTGATGTTAACAACTCATCATCGAATTTCACGGGTGAAGTTTATTTCCTTTACCTACAATATCTTACCAACCTAAGAAGAGGAAGTAATAAAAAAACAAAAAAGACCTGACTAAACCCATTGGGCTCTCAATGAATCGATCTAGAGCTTAACTCGTAGATCGATTACAAAAATTCGAATATCAAATTTACCGTTTACAAATAACTTGTTGATTAAACGCATCATGCCATGTTAAGAAAAGTACGCGGTGCTTCACCTACGGATTATGAACTTAAAGTATATATTTGCAGATTTATTTGATAAACACAAGAAAATTATTGGTTACTTACAGACAAAGAGGTATTAATTGAACTTAATTAAAATAATTTTTTGAACATATTATGTTTATTTTTAGTCGCTTTGACTCGTGAAAGTCTAATCACGACTGTCAAATTTTATACATGATACGAAAGGAAAGTTTGCTTTTTTTTTTATTTCAGAAGGTTAATAGCAAAACGTAAATACGCCGAATAAACGGTAGTTTCACATGTGGGGACAACTCTGAAAATCTGTTGTGATACACTCACATGCTTTTCTCTATTGAGAATTCTACTTTCTGACTTCAAATGAAATCAGGTAAACTGATATATGGATGCCAGATGGAATTAATAGGCCATATTTCACATGCTTCTAATATACATTGTAGACTACATACTTTTCACTATTAATATTGTTATATAGTCTTACAGCTACCTTGGACTTATCTAAAACATAATAAATGTATAATATTATATATATATATAAAAGGCTTTGTCCCGACTGGCTGACTGACTGACAGAGAATCAACATAGAGCCTAAACTATAATAGGTAGAGACTTGGAATTTTGACAGTACCTTCGTTTCATAATGTTCACTAAAATGCTCACTAAAAAAGGATTTTGAAAAATTTTGATTTTAAATGCCAAAAATTAAATGTTTTTGAGAATACTTAATCCCTTTTTACACAGAATTATCAAATCCAAATCACAGTTCACTTGACAACAGTATTGTTGGCAGTTTTCACATAAGGCTTTGGAAATAAATGAAACGAGACTTAACAAATTAGAGAAGGTGTCAATATAATTCATATTATAAATAAATATTAAAGAATGAAATCCACGAAAATAACGCAGTCACATAACCTTCTCTACCCTGGACATAGAGAAAACAATACGAGGTATGGTAATACAGTATGTATATTATTATATCACAGGTTATTGGAGAGAGAAGTATGAAAGTGATATTACATTTCTGTTTAATTTCATCCCCAAAACGGTTTTATGGTAACATGAGAGTGAGAAATAAAATATTCCGCAAAGACAGTACAATTTCATGTTACCGGAATTTCTGTTTCTTCTTATTTAAACCCCTACCAGGCTTGCTGTGTAGGCTACAAGCGATGGGATGCAAAATTCTACATCCTCTATGAGCCATAAAAAGCTATACCAAGCGTTTTCTGAGGGAATAGTTTGAGTGTGATAAATCGTTCTTCCTATTTCAAATTCTAAATACCTATATAATGACCTATAATTTAAAAATTGAAAGTCCTTCATAAGATAATTTCCAATTACAAAATAAAAATCCCGGGTGACGCCGGGCCTTTTAAGCTAGTATATATAGGACACTTGAAAAGGTTTGTTGATGTTAACAACTCATCATCGAATTTCACGGGTGAAGTATATTTCCTTTACCTGCAATATCTTACCAACGTACGAGGAGGAAGTAATAAAAAAAAAGACCTGACCAAACCCATTGAGTTTTCAATGTAGAGTATTATGAATCGATCTAGAGCTTAACTCGTAGATCGATTACAAAAATTTGAATACCAACAAAGATGTTTGCACGTCACTCGTTGATTATACGCAGCATGCAATGTTAAGAAAAGTACGCGGTGCTTCACCTACGGATTATTAACTTAAAGTATATATTTGCAGATTTATTTGATAAACACAAGAAAATTATTGGTTACTTACAGACAAAGAGGTATTAATTGAACTTAATTAAAATAATTGTTTTGAACATATGTTTATTATTAGTCGCTTTGACTCGTGAAAGTCTAATCACGACTGTCAAATTTTGTACATGATTACGGAAGTAAAGTTTGCTTTTCTCTTATTTCAGAAGGTTAGTAGCAAAACGCAAACACGCCGAATATAGTGTCACATGTGGGGACAACTCTAAAAATCTGTTGTGATACACTCACATACTTTTCTCTACTGAGCAATTCTACTTTCTCACTTCAAATAAAATCAGGTAAATTGATATAACAAAGTGCCAGATGGAGTTAATGGACCATATTTCACATGCTTTTGATGTACATGGCACACATTTTGTATTATTAATATTGTTAGGCTATAAATAGACTCACAGTTACCTTGGACTTATCTAAAACATAAATGCTTATTATTAATAGACCATTGAATATTACGATAATAGGTTTCGTAAGCAATTTATTAGCAGTAATGTTAATAAATACAGTAATGTAAATAGATACCCTTCACAAACTACAATGAGTCCCACGCAAGAGTTGGCCAATGACGCGGGTTTCTGCGTCGCGGCGGGCACAGCTCCAACTCCCGGGCGATCGGGTGAAGTATCTACGCTAATGAAGCCGCTAACGGTGTAATGATTCAGGTTCTCACATTTACAGTTAAAATTACAATGAAAATAACCACGCACCTCATCACAAGAGATGTTGGAAATGTTCTCTTGCATCCACACAATACTGGCACCTTTTTTAAGGAAATTTTCTTTCACGCACATAAGTTCAGCTTCCGAGACAGAGTTAATTTCTCTTGTGATATTGTCTTTAAGTTCTTCTAACAGTATGTGACTATTATTTTTGGGGAAACTTGAAAAATAAAGTGTATAGGCCTAGGCCAATTTCCCATAATTATTGCTCCCAGATATTTGAATTTGATGAAAATCTTGAAAATCTACACAGATAATAAAAGTGACCACTTCCATAAATTTCACGTAACATACACATCCCGATCGCATCTTGCGACATGGACTGCGTGCCATTCGCCTATATTACATCACTTGTCCAACAAAGCCAGCAGCGTTTCACAATGGCATTCTCTCCCCTATACATTCCAAGGATGCGCAGGAAAATGAAAGACATTTACAGTAACAAGTTTCCTCAAACCCTTCACAATCAATAAAACCTGGCGGGGTGGGGGGGGGGACCGATCTAAAAAAATCCATCAATCTACTCCGGTGTATCTACAGTGATCTTGTAAAAATCTCGAGGCACATTAGCAGGGAAGAAGTTCCAACTTTGAGTAATCAATTTAAATACTCTGGCTCCACGCTTCATCAATCTTCACTACGCGATAAGGAGGTTTTGTGTCTTACTTAATTAATTAGTTGATCAATTTCGGCTTTGAAGGCAAGTTAGTCCTACATTCTCTTCAAGGTAACCATGGTTACACTTTAAGAACTTACCAGTAAGTTATTGTACTGTTCATATTTGTAAAAGATCTTCAAGCTGAAAGTCTGAAGAGTTTTGTCTTCATTTTTACGTGTAAGTTAATAGTATATTGCTATACAAGTGCCGTAAGCGATGCATACGGATCTAGGAAAGAGTTTGAAACAACGACGATTTTTTTCAATTTTCCGAAATCCGTTATGCGCTTACGGCACGAGTATTGCATGCTATTTTTTTGCACGATGATTATTTATATCAATTTAATTATGTTAATTGAGATATTACCTTAAAATATTATGTATAAACATTATTGAAGATAGATGTTTATTTCAGAAAGTGATTCGCATGTGTTTGATGTTATGGGAACCGAATATTTATCCTGGGGGGCCTTGTCCATAAAGGCTTGTATTATGATGTGTGGCGTAAGTAAATTCTTACCGCACGGAAACTCTTACCGCATGGAAATTTGTTTTGTTTCCATAGCAACAAGATCGCGTGCGGGAATGTCAACTTACGATTCACGGCAACAATATTCGTAAGTACCACTAATTAGTTAAGTCGTGCAAAAATGTATTTTCTAAAACTGCATGTCAAGTCTGGACAGATACATGTAGAAACCACGGCCTCAGTATGTTAATTCCATTCTATTATTGCATAGAGAGTTACTTGACAACAATGCATTCAGATGTTTGTAATATCGTATCTATAATATAGGCGGCTTTGTTCTGACTGACTGACAGAGAATCAACGTACAGCCTAAACTGTAATAGGTAGAGATTTTTAATTTTGACAGTACCTTCATTTCTTAATGTAAGTGTTCACTAAGGAAGGATTTTGCCAAATTTTTATTTTTAATGCCAAAATATCAAATGTGTTCGAGGAGACGAAATACCTTCCATAAAAAAAACATACGAGCAATTCGATTGTTGTGGAAAACAAGACTGTATTCAATTGTGAAATCAATTCAAGATGGCCTTGCTCGGTTGCTATCTTCATTCATTTGTTTACGATTTGCAGAGATCTGATTCTTTTAACACAGGTGGAGAGTTGGGGATCATGAATGCACGTCTAACGGGAAAACATCGAATGATTTGACGAAAATCACTGAGTTTGGTTTTAGGAAGCTCGAATCTGAGTTTTTTTTTTCTTTCTTTTCTTTCTTCTCGAATCTGAAATCTTCATTTCCCGGGCGGCGCACTTTGTTTTTTCGTTTTTTGTTTGTTTGTTTTTTTTTTTTGTCAGTCCTTATAATAAAATAGTTTATGCATGATTTTGTTAAGGTTCATAAATCTATGGTTCATTTTAATTATTTCATTTCGAATTTGTTGCCCATATGGCAGTTTATGATTCGTTTTGTTCGTTTAATTATTTATATTTTTAACGTTAACCACTATAATTAAGAATAAAATTATGTTATACATAGCCTACAAGTGATGTAAAAACAGTATTTTTTTCTTTGTTGCTGAAGATAAAGGAAATCTGTGGGAAATTGAAGTTCCGTGCCACGACAACACTTACGGTAAGTAGGCCTAACAAAAATGCAAGATACTCCAAAAAAGTAGTAAACCACCATTACAAGGAATGGGTCATGTAAGGCCACATAAACAGAAATTACAACGGGAGCGATTAAATTAAGAGGAAGAAGAAATAGAAACAAAGGGCCTTTCTTTCTTTCTTTCTCGTAGTTTTACCTCTCCCTTTTAGGATTTAAGCGACCCAAGCCGCCCGGGCCTTAAAGGGTCGCGACCTGTCGGGAGAGGGATTATCTTTGGATCACATACATACTTTTTTGACCAGACAAGGACATGGAGGGCCTCCCCGGATGAGTGATCAGCCCAATGCCGGGGCCACCTCCGAGACAACACGAACACATAGGACGATACACACCATTCACACACACACTCACTCAGAACAAGGCGAGGATGGGGATGAAGATGATAATGACGGCCAGATGATATCCGGGGACCACAAGGGCCTAAAGTTACCCGACATTTATCTCAATGGTGAGGGAAAACCCCGGAAAAAACCTCACCTGGGTAACTTGTCCCGACCAGGAATCGAACCCGGGCCCGCTGCGTGAGAGGATTGAACGCATTCCCTGAACCACAGCGGTGGACGGGCCTTTCTTGTTAATTAAATAAAAAAATAACAAAAAAATCGCTCGCTTAGTATCTTCTAAATAATGCTCATTTCAAAACAGAGAAATCGGAAGATTTTTTGTGTGAACTTTTTCATGAAAAGTGTTAGTATGTAAAATTTGTCCTGATCTAAGTTCTAAAGTATTTTAAATTAGTTTCACACGCAAAAGTAGAAGTAATAATAACAATATGAATGGTTCGAAAAGTCTCCTAGCAATTTGGCTGGGTGCCGAATCTCTATAGAACCAGTTATCAGACCAAACTTGCCTGCAGCATTAACTTTATGTGTTACGTGGTGAGAATCAGTAACGAGGAAATGGAAATCGCTACTAATTATGCCTGCTAATCTATTTTTCGTAAGGGATGGCGTACGAAAATAGGGGTGACCAAGGTCCCACAAAAGCACTTTCGGTTTTCGAACTCTCGAAACTCAGAAACATGAAACTAGTATCGATAGGCATCGAAAGAGAGAAACTTAGCCATTTTCCAAATACTTCACAGATGTTCAATGTGAACTCCATTGCTTTTATTTGGATTCTTCCATTCTTACTAACTTCACCCACGTCGGCGATGCTCTATTTCCCAGTTTGATATAGAAATAGTGCAAGGCCACCTATAATAATTTCGCAATTGAGTACGGTCTACATAGAAACACCAGCTCAAATATCATTATTAGATATGTATGTTTAGGACATTCTGCGCTATCCCATTGGATACATTATCAATTTTGAAGGGTGGAGGAAGTCATGTGAATCTTTCACCTAAGATTGTTTTTTTTTTTAATTCTAAACCCTCGTGTGTGGAGGGTTTGCAAGTAATTAAGTGCCAGAATGGTACTTTATGAGAATGTGTGGGGGACGGGAAAATGTCTGTCCATCCGTCTGTCTATATATACGCGCGATAACTCACATACGCTTCATCGGATTTTCATGAAACTTGGTATACGCATTTATAACATTCATGGCACGAAGCCTATTTATTGTGGACCAATTCGGGTGACAGGTAGCGGAGTAACGACTAATTAAAATGCACATGCTTTATAAATGGGAAATCATGACTATATTACAAAGCCGCGTTGCTAATCACTGGGGGCCTTGACTACAATGCAGTCAGATGTTTGTAAATTTATATCACGCCTTGCTTTAGATGTGAGACATTTGTTGTAATTTCGTTCTGTTGTTATCCCACTTATTCCTTCATATACGATTATCAGAATAAATAAAAATAAATATAAATAAACATGAATAAAAGATTTTTAAAAACCTAGCCATTTCATAATTAAACACAGCTGCTGTTGATATAATATTGTGCATTCAATCGAAATGTACCACTTTCTATATTATATTTTAATGTGAGTATTTTTTCAGTATAAACATTTCTATGAAAGCATATAGACCTAATGTAAATCCTGACATATTTATTTTAGATTGAATTGAATTTATTCATAGCCTATACTGCTGCTTTAAACTTGAAACAAACATGTCAGGGAATCGTAGGCCTACACGTATATAATTAATTATTGCCAGTGCATTTTGTGAAATGTTGACATATTTTAAGAATTTCTTATCAGTGCGCCCGAGAATATTCTCCGCAGCGGCTACTTGTTGGAGAGGCAGCTAGCTGCAGCAGTTAAGTTGGTACTCACCACAGCTGATCATTGCAGGTGCTGGAAGTCCTGTCACAATATTCGATCTAAAATGCTTGCACACTGCAATATGCACTGATTAGTAATTAGACAATGCACCCATTGATAAAGTGACAGTGACCTCTGCCTGCCTGCATACACAGCTGGCGGTTTGTTTTTATAAAAGCCCGTGTTGCCAACGTAACTGTTGCACCTAGCCCTCTCTCCAGCAAATAGCAACTGCGGAGACTGTTCTCGGGCGCACTGTATCAGTGTATACGAGAATGTTAAGAATCAAACCAGACCTTTATTCCTCCCTGCTTAATGAATCGATCAGGAGCTTAGCTCGGTGATAGATTACAAAAATAAATAATTTCTTTTTTTTTCTTCTTTCTTTATCTTAGTTTTACCTCTCCCTTTTAGGATTTAAGCTACCCAAACCGCCCGGGCCTTACAGGGCCGCGACCTGTCGGGAGAGGGATTATCTTTGGATCACATACATACTTTTTGACCGGACAAGGACATGGAGGGCCTCCCCGGATGAGTGATCAGCCCAGTGTCGGGGCCACCTTAAATTATTTCCTGCATATCATAATATGGCAATTATCATTATTAAACAAAAGCATTCTGGCACTTTGTTACATCAGTTTATCTGCTTTTTATTATACTTAGCTTCAGTTTTGTTTATGAATTTTTTTCCAGCAATAACAAAACACATTTACGCAAGAGTTACAAACTGGAAAGTAATGTGGTAATCACATATTCTAGTTTTTAACTGACATCAGCTTTGCAAAAACTCCAACTATCGTTAAAGCCCTTTCATGTAATTAAACAGCCACTAGCTATGTAATGTATACTTTTTTACTACTTTGAGAGCCACACATACGCACACAGCCTGGCTTAGAGCGTTGAATTGTAAATGACGTGCTGTCTGTTGCCCTCCTGTCATACAGATTAGCCATGACACATATTTGACATCCTGTGAAGGGGTGAGGGGGCAGGTTATCTATGAATACGAACGCTATGGGGCTATTTTGAGAACGCACAATACTTTATCTGTGGACACACACACTCAGACAGGAGCTTGTGGCGGCTCTGATAAACACTAACTATACGCTGTGACATACGTTCTGGCAGGGCTTTTATTTTTCCTTCATAATCACTACATCCCACAAGGTGTTTTGTTGAAAACACTAAAAAAAGTGTGCGTGGAACGCCATGCGACAGAAGTGAAACTTGTTTTAATTTTTGGATTTATTAAATTTTGGATTATTGGAATTTTTCAATTTTGGATTATTGCACTTTTTAATATTGGGTTTTTGGATTTTTTAATTTTTATCTTTTAATTTTTTGAATTTTTGGATTTTTTAATTTTGGTTCTTTAAATTTAAATCAATGAATTTTTAATTTTTTATTTTTTATTGTTTAATTTTGGATTTTTTAATATCTTAGTTTTGGATTTTTATTTTTTAAATTTTTGAATTTTGAATTTTTTATTTTTAGATGGCCTATTTGGATTTTTCATTTATTATTTTTTAAATTTTGGATTTTTGGAGTTTTTTATTTTGGATCTTTAAATTTTTTAATTCTGGAATTTAGGATTTTCAATTTTGAAATTTTGAAATTTTAGATCTTTGAATTTTTTTATTTTTTGGATGTTTAAATTTTGGATTTTAAAATTTTTAAAATTTTGAATTTTGGATTTTTAATTTTTAATTTTTTAAATTTGGATAGCCTAATCATTGAGTTAATTGTTCTGAGTGCAGTCCGTTCCGTCATACCCGGGACCCTCATACTCCACTAATTTCGTGACGATTTCGTAACACTGATTTCCTGACGATTTTAAGCGTTACACAAGCTCTCGATTTACTCCTACCTCGGCTAAAAAACTTTCACTTCAAAAATGTTGTTCTGGGGTAATTCTTCAAGGATAAATTCAATATTTGTTTTACAAAAGATGGCCATCAGAATTATGAATTTCGGTTGTTACACTGATAATTGTAAACCTCTGTTCATAAAAACAAAATTTTGACAGTCATTAATCGGTGGGGTAAGGCATTTTTGATGATTTTGCATCTTTTTTATATGAAGGTTAAAAGATAGCTCGAATATAAATAAATGTGTATCTTGAAATAATTGATTAAATAAGGGCAATTTGTATTTGCATTTTTTGGCTTTATTTTGCATTTGTCATTTTAAAGAGATAGATAATTTTTGGGCAATTTTTAAGTCATTTTCGGCATTTTTAGATCACGTTTCAGTGGAGATAGAGAGGTTCTTGATTTTAAACAACAGAGTAAGAAAGTAATTATCTCTTCTCTATATATATAAAAGGCTTTGTCCTGACTGACAGGAATCAACATAGAGCCCAAACTATAACAGGTAGAGACTTGGAATTTTGACAGTACCTTCGTTTCATAATGTAGGTGCTCACTAAGAAAGGATTTTGAAAAATTATGATTTTAAATGCCAAAAATTACATGTTTTTGAAAATACTTAATCCCTTTTTACACAGAATTGTGAAACTCAAATCACAGTTCACATGACAACAGTGTATTGTTGGCATAGGTATCAGGTATGTTTGGAAATAATTGAAATGGGACTTTGACAAAACTATTGATATAATGCATTGCTGTAATTAAATATTGAAGATGAAATCTATATTATTATATCGCAGGTTTTTGGGGAGGGAAGTATAAAAGTGAAATTGATTTGCTTTTTAATTTCATCCCCGAAACGGTTGTATGGTAACATGAGAGTGAGAAATAAAATATTCCGCGAAGACAATACTATTTTATGATACCGGAATTATTATTTCTTCTTATTTTAACCCCTATCAGGCTTGGTGTGTAGAAGCGATGGGATACAAAATTCTACATCCTCTATGAGCCATAAAAAGCTATATCAAGCGTTTTCTAAGGGAATAGTTTGAGTGTGATAAGTCGTTTTCTTCATTTCAAATTTTCAATACGTATATAAGGACCTAGAATTTGAAAGTCGGAAGTCCTGCATAAGTTAATTTTGAATTACAAAACACAAAACCCGGGCAACGCCGGGCCTTTTAAGCTAGTTATTTATATAATCCGTTATATTTTATTCATGAAATAGTCTTAATAAATCCCTCCCGAACTTGAAGTTCGTTATTGCAAATATCGATAAACTCTTAATGTCTCATGGGGTTACCTATGACTATTCCACTCATACGCCGCGTGTTCGATATTGACCAATAACGTTTGCAAATTCCTCGGATATAGACCAATCACGATAGTTTATCTTATTGCCATTAACCAGCACGAAAACACATTATTTTATACAACTTAACTCGTTTGGAAATTGAAATAATATAAATGTACATTGATTAAAAACACTATTTCGATTCGGTGCAAGCCAGTTCGTGTGCTTTTATAGCATTTTGATGCAAGCAACTACCACGACACCCTCCATCTTGTGATGCGCACAATGGTAGCATTGTGAACTCGGATCGATTCATCGAATCGATTCGTAGACTGTTCACTCATCTAGTATGCCGTGTTCTTACGGCTGACAGAATATTGATAATAAAGTAAGAAAATAATTATTATTTACAAAATCATTTACAGTTTATTCGTGGAATAGTCTTAATAAATCCTACACGAGTTTCATCAGATAAATTTGTTCGAACTTCTTTCTCGCAAATAGTATATCGATAAACTCGTAAACTCTCGTGGGATTAGCTATGAAAAAAATCCCGTACATATCATAAAAGTAGAAAATGTATAAGTTACTACTAACGCTATTATGATGAACATAATGGGGGCCATGGATTTGCAGCTTTGAAAATATTGTAAAGTTTTCACAGAACAAAGTAGATATCCATGTATACACAATACACGAAAGCAGTTTGTCGTTATGAATAGATGCAATTACACAGACGACAGTGATGAAAATAATACTGACACGCTGTGAGCAAAGCCGTGGATATTACCAGAGTGACAGTGATGGCAACATGAATAATGATGGTCATGATAACTGTTGCTGCTTTGTTACTCTTTATATTAATGCCACAAACCTCATTTCTATGAAATTACTCAGTAATCTAGCTTTTAAAAATACTAAATGTGGAATTTTGATGGGTAATCCCACGAGAGGTTATGACGAGTTCATCAACAGATTCGCGAATGCAAAGCAAGCGTTAATTTATGTGACAAAAGCGTAATATCGATTTGGATTTATTAAGATTATTCCAGGAATAAAACGTAATACATTATATCTATATTATTACGCTGTGCTTTGCGTCTGCCCCTATACAGGTATATAGGCTACATGATGAACGCATAGTCAACGCCACCTATTAACAAGACAGTATTCAATTGTGAGATTAAGTGCCATAGCAACCGGGGAAAAAAGAGCATTTGAATGACTTGGACGAATCTCACTATGCGGAGGTTTTTTGGGCTAGGGAACTCGAAGCTTAGGTCGCTTTTTTCCGCCGGGCATCACACTTTATCCGTGAAATGCACGTCGAAACAGGGATTTTAGTTTTTTAATTATAATTTATTTAATTGTTTATGCATGATTTTGGTAAGGTTCATGAGTCTGTGGTACGCTTTCATCGTTTCATTTCGAATCTTTATGCACATACGGAAGCACATGATTCGTTATATTCGTTAAATTATGTATTCTTTTTACGAAAAAACAATATAATTAAGAATAAAATTTTGTAATTAATGCAATTTATGTAAAAACGATGTTAGTGTTAATAAATATAATGCTATAATTATTTTTCTGTTAAATAAATTATTATTTAAATGAAACATATAGCAGTTGGCAGGGCCGGATTTAAGAGTATGCCGCGTGTAGGCTAAAGTTCATTTGCCGCCCCCTCTATAGTTCATATTTGCTTAATACAACAAAAGGATATAGTTCATTGGTGTTTTCATCTTTTTTAAATTATATAAAGTTCATTTAGTTTAGATAAAACTACAATTTTAATGGTTTACGTAAATTTTATAATCAAATTAGTTATCTACTTTTTTTTTTTACTTATTTCTTTTAAGATTCGTTAATAAATGAAATGGGTTTCGAAATTAATTAATTAATTAATTTGTTATTGGAGATCAGTGATCACTATTTTAGACATATTTTTATATGTTAATGCTAATGACTATCTTTTGCGTAATTGAAGAACTGTGTACAATTTGAATTAAGTTGTCCTACACGGTGAAATGAAATTACACAAAATGTAATTAATTACTGGTTTATTTTTTTTAATATACTAACTTCTCTAAATCAACTCACCCCATGCAATCTTCATGTTCAAATTTACATAGCTTTCTTCCGAGATTTTTTAATGACAAACTCGTTAATAATGTATTCTTAAATTCGTATGGAAAATATTTTTAACGCCTGAAATACTTCATTTTAACTTTTGAATAAATTGCCAGAATGCCGCCCCTGAAAATTTGCCGCTCTAGGCTGCAGCCTACTTAGCCTATTTAGAAATACGGCCTTGGCAGTTGGGTAAGTAATCGCGGGCACAAATCTGATTAGAGAGTGATTCACCGATATACGAGTACTTTTAATTTTCCTATAGTAGACATAACTTATACATGTATTGTATATATTCCTCATAATGATTGCATTTAAAACAAATACTTCAATATAGCGATATAGTAAAATTGTGATCTTTTATTTTCTATTGTTTGTTATATAATACGATTTTTATACTGGCAGTTTCTAGTAATCTTGTATGCACTGGTTTGTACTTAAGGCCTTACGGATTACAAGAATGACTAAACTCCAGCCATCCTTAGCTCTGTGGTTTACATCAGGATATGACACAAAGTACTCACACAAGTTGATGTAGACTCATTAGACGGCAGAAACAGATTATCTGTGCCTTCAGGAGATGATCGACTTACCTGCAACAAAAATAACATTAGTAAGTTTAAAAAAAAGGTACAAAAATATTTCTTAAAAACCTCTATTCTTATTAATTTATTAAGTGCCAAAATGGTATTTTATGAGACTGTGTGGTGGACGGGAAAGTCTGTCCGTGTGTCTGTACGCGCGATAACTCAAATACGCTTTATCGGATTTTCATTAAACTTGGTATACGCATTTATAACGACCATGGGATAGAAGCCGCATGATTTTGGACCGGATCAGTTCACCACATGCTTTTTAAATGACTAATCATCACTACACTATAACAAAGCCGCGTTGCTAGCCAACTTCGGCCTCCAAAGTCTGTTAAGACATCATATACACATCATTTATGGGTGTGATTCATAGCAGGCCGTATATAAACAGTGTAAAACAATATGTTGTCTGGATAACCGATTTGCATTTGTTAAATTATTTGTAATATATTACCATAAAATAAGATCTAAATTGGGCATTACTCCGATACCGGTCAACTGATTTGGTCCAATATACCGGGGTGCGCGGGCAAAGAGAGTTAAGTCCAATTTCTTGTTACTGAGAATTAGAGTGACTTAACACACTATACCAGCCCAACATAGCTTTAGATATGGATAAACTCATGAGGCACACATCCATAACTACCGTACAATTTTGAATATGACTTACTGGACTTAAATACAAATGTAGAGAACATTTTTATCTATAACTCTATGGACATATATCAATTTTTTAGGATGGTGGACTTAACTCTCTTTGCCCACGCACCCCGGAATAGGCTTCTTTCCATGGACGTTATAAATGCGTATAGGCCTACCAAGTTTCATGAAAATCCGATAAAGCGTATTAGAGTTATCGCGCATAGAGACACACGGACAGACGGACATACATTTTCCCGACATACATTTTTCACTATCATGTAAAGTACCATTCTGGCACTTAATAAATATAGGATGCCGCCTTGGTATGCAAAGAATAACTAGACTATATGAAGAATATGGAATACTTTGTCGGCATCAGATGCAAATAGATCAGAGAATAAAATAAACAGTGGTCTGTAAGCAACAAGATTTCTATAAAGAGGTTGTTTTGCTGAAGAGGACTGTACTCTCCAGGAAGGAACTTTTACTGCCCAATCAACTGCGCTGCACACTCTTCACCTCGGAGCACTTGAGAAAGTCTTAAAACAAATGACTGCCTAGTGTACCAAACTACAACGTGCCTGATCACTCCTCTCCTACCCCAATAAAAACTTTACTACTCTCACTCCAAGCTCTCAGATTCAAAATATTTCCTGTTCTCATCACACCTGTCTCTACTTCGTGGACTTATGACGTTAAATATACCTGGTAGCTGCCTTTAAACTAAAGGTTGTCCAATAGGGCACAACATGCTATTTAACAAAAATGCAGAAACCGAGATGTTAACGTCTTGGACTCGCATTCGGGAAGTCCCAGGTTCTAATCCCGTGTCCGGCCAATTTGACATGGGTTTTTTCATGGTTTCTCCAGTCGTAAAGGCAAATGCTGAATTGGATATTTACATACCATGAATAATCCTCACCATTTCCTTTTGTATCATAACCATTTAAATTAATATAAGTTGAAATTTACTCCTTAAAAATACACCAATAATAGAAAAAATTGACAACCAACAGTCCCTATAATACTTGTAAAAATAAAATTAATATTGCTCACCTCTTTTATTATTCTTATTTATCCTGTGATGCTTTTGCTGTCACACACAAACACGTATAAAACACGTAAATGCATACCTAATTATTGTGAATCTTATTTGAGTCTCAGTACAGTTAATAAGAAAAAGTTAAATGTAGAAACACAATGCAGAGTTAAAAACTCCCCCCCCCCCGGTTAGGAACCCCTGCTTTAGCACACATGTAGTTCATAAAATGTTCGGGAACCGATCGAGACGGCCGAGATGGTACTCGCATTCGGAAGGTCCCAGGTTCATATCCCGTGTCCGGCCAATTTGACATTCATGAGCTTTATCCATGGTTTCCGCAGTCGTAAAGGCAAATGCCGAATTGGATATTTACAAACCATGAATCATCCTCACCATTTCATCCGGTATCATATCCAATTAAATTAATATCAGTTGAAATTTACTCCATAAAAATACACTAATAATAGAAACAATTGACAACCAATAGTTCCATGGCCTACCCTACTATATAGCCACACATCCCGAATTCTTGAGATGGCTTCGCAGCTAAAAGGAGTATAAACAGAGCTGTTTTTTTTAATGCAGTAATTACAACAAACTATGAAAATTTTATTTAAAAAAAAAGGACTGTCTGTCTCTGTCCCTCCCTCTGTGTATGTGTATATATATACATATATATATATATATATATATATATATATATATATATATATATACATGCATATATATATATATATATATATATATATATATATTATGAGCTTTCATAAGGAAAAAATTGTAATTGTTTATAAAAAAATTTTTGCACATTTTGACTACAATCTTGCAACAACTTATTTACTTAAAAAGTATTAAAGATAAAATTTCCACTCTTCTGTACAAAGAAGATTCTTTAGTCCCTGATATTTTACTTGATTTCTCCAGTCACAACACAAGAAAAACAATAAATACCAGCTAGATGCATGCAAATACAATTATTAAGTTTACTGCTAATAATCAGGGAGTACAACAGCTGTTGCCTGATTGGTTGACTCCACTTAACACAGGTTAGTATAGGCTATACGAATAAGGATCTCTGAAGAAGGGAACTGCTTCAGGAGGCTGTGGGTTCAAGTCCAGCCTCGGGCAGGGGTTTTCTGGGCCAGGGAACTCGAATCTGAGGTTACTTTTCCCATGCTGCGTTTTCTAATCGTGGAATTCACTTCAAAGCCGAATTTATAGCTGTTTCATTAATTAGGTCTATCAATAGTTTAATTTAGACCTAGGAATGTTGTGCGTGCAAAGTGTTAACAAACATAATATTTTAATTATTTTGCTCTTAATTTTTAATTATCGTGGGCGAAGCCGCAGGGATCTGCTATCTCTATATATATAAAAGGCTTTGTCCTGACTGACTGAATGAATGACTGACTGACTGAATGACAGGAATCAACGTACAGCCTAAACTATAACAGGTAGAGACTTGAAATTTTGACAGTACCTTCGTTTCATAATGTAGGTGCTCAATAAGAAAGGATTTTGAAAAATTCTGATTCTAAATGCCAAAAATTAAATGTTTTTGAAAATACTTAATCCCTTTTTACATAGAATTATCAATTCCAAATCACAGAATATATTGTTGCCAAATGGTATCAGATGGGCTTGGAAAAAACAAATGAAATGCACTTTTGACAAATAAGAGAAGTTATCAAAATAATTCATGTTATAAATAAATATTACAGAATGAAATCCACTAAAATAATGGAATCACATAACTTTCTCTACCCTGGACATAGAGAAAACAAAACGAGGTATGGTAATGTATATTATTATATTATATCGCAGGTTTTTGGAGAGAAAAGTATGAAAGTGATAATGCTTTCTGTTTAATTTCATCCCCAAAACGGCTTTATGGTAACATAAGAGTGGGAAATTTCCCGCCTCGATATTACAATTTTATGTTACAGGAATTTCTGTTTCTTCTTATTTAAACCTCTACCAGGCTTGCTGTGCACTGTACAAGCGATGGGATGCAACATTCTAGATCCTCTATGAGCCATAAAAAAACTATATCAAGCGTTTTCTAAGGGAATAGTTTGAGTGTAATAAGTCGTTCTTCCTATTTCAAATTATAAATGCCTATATAAGGACCTAGAATTTAAAATTGAAAATCCTTCATAAGTTAATTTCCAATTACAAAATACAAAACCCGGGCGACGCCGGGTCTTTTAAGCTAGTAAGCTATAAAAAGTTATATCTAGCGTTTTCTGAGGGAATAGTTTGAGTGTGATAAGTCGTTCTTCCTCATTTAAAATTCTAAATACCTATATAAAGACCTAGAGTTTGAAACCTGAAAGTCCTTCTTAAGTTATTTTCGAATTTACAAAATACAAAACCCCAGCGACGCCAGTATAAGCTAGGATTTTTAGAAAACTAAAACAGGATAATCTAGTTAACATTTTTATGGAGGCTGAATTCATATTTCACTATGTATGTCACAATGGAGCGCACACCGACAGACTGCAGAGGTATTAAATTGCTTTATAAGTTTTTCAGCCATACCACCTGTGTGGCGTACGATAAATTATTGCCTGTGCCTATATTAACTAGAGCATTGAATGTCCCATCATGAGCATGTTAAATTACACACGATTTATCGCTGTTCCACATGGGATTTCTTTTTGTTTCATAACATTCAAAATATCGATCCATAAACTATTATAAATGTCCACCAATATAACGGATTGGGACTGTCCATTGGGACTGATTAAAAAACTGTGCACTGAAAGCGAAATTGCTGTAAAAAAATAGTATATTGCGATACAAGTGCCGTAAGTGGTGTTTACGGATCGAGGAAAGAGATCCGTTATGCGCTTACGGCACGAGTATTGCATGCTATTTTTTGCACGATGATTATTTATATCAATTTATTTATATTAATTGATATTAGCTGAAAATATTATGTATATCCATTATTGAAGATGGATGTTATATTTCAGAAAGTGATTCGCATATGTTGGTTGTTATGGGAACCGAATATTTGCAAATAAGTATGGAGGAATTTCTTTAAATAATTGTACAAATTGTAGTATTACGATAAATATATCAAAATAAAGGCACGATGATTATTTATATCAATTTAATTATATTAATTGTGATATTACCTGAAAATATTATGTATATACATTCTTGAAGATAGATGTTTATTTCAGAAAGTGATTCGCATGTGTTAGTTATTATGGGAACCGAATATTTGTCCTGGGGGCCTTGTCCATGAAGGCTTGTATTATGATGTGCCGTAAGTAAATTCTTACCGCACAAAAACTCTTACCGCACATAGCAACAAGATTGCGTGCGGGAATGTCAACTTACGATCCACGGCAACAACATTCGTAAGTACCACTAATTAACTAAGGAGTGCAAAAAAGAGTTAACTACATCACCCACGTCGGACAATGATACATTGTCTTGGATTTGTATCTTAGCATGAACACTGGGAATGATACAATTACCATATAAACAAATGAACGTTAAAATTTCATGGCCAACTGGTACAACCAACATAAGTAGACAAGCCTTCTTGTTACAGCATTTTACACGACTATTCTATTGCATTCTGGAGGTCCCAGGTTCAAATCCCGTGACCGGCCAATTTGACATGGGTTTTTTCATGGTTTCCCCAGTCGTAAAGGCAAATCCCGAATTAAATATTTACATACCATGAATCATCCTCACCATTTCACCCTGTATCATAATCTATTTAATTAATATCAGTTGAATTTACTCCATAAAATACACCAACAATAGAAATAATTGACAATCAATAGTTAAAAGGCCTATCCTACTGTTTAGACACACATCTCGAACTCCTGATATGGCCTTGTGGCTAAAAGGAGTATAAACACTGCTGTTTAAATAAAAAGATTATCAAGAAACGTTCATTAAGAGCAATTTGGTATTCCTTCACATGACTCTTAGCTGAAATATTGAAATAATACTGCTCAAATAAACAAATAAACTGGTTTGCAAGGAGTTAGATGAAGAGAGGAGTTATTCTTAAATTCCGGAAGAAGATCAGTCAAACTTACCAAAAAAAAAAAAGGAATTGCGATTACTTCCTTATGCAAAATACTGAATACTAAAAACCGTGCAGAACCCAAATGTCTCACATCAGCAGGATTAAACCATAGGATTAATTTTGTTCCCCGCTTCTATCACTCTATGATTAGTAGATACCCCGATCTCGCAGTTTACCCCAATTTTAAATTTAATAAGAATGTAAAACATTTTTTTGTAATTTTATTAGCTTTAAGTCATTTATTTTTATTATTATTTATTGTATGTATTTGTGTTTAATGTTTTTTGTATCCTTTTTATAAATCTGTCTTTTCTTTTTCTAGCTCTGTTTAACATTTTTCACCTTTTTTATAAGTGTGTCATTCTTTTTCACTTTGTTTTTTGTTTCTCCTCTTTTTCCACTCTGATGTTCTGAATCTACACCCGAGCACGAGCAGTTTGCTCATTCGGGTGTATTTCTAAATAAATATTTGGTTCTTTTCTTTCTTTTTCTTTTCTTAAAAAGTATTGTACTTTAATTTTGAAATTTGTAAATGTTTTTTGTTTATTTGTGTATTTTTGTATTTGTATTTGAATTTGAATTGATTAACAATAGGCAGAAATAAAATAAATAAATAAAAATAAATATAAGTAATGTTAAAACAAAAATTAACCCAGAAGAACCGGTAACCAGCTGGAAGACATAAAATTCCATTTCGCATATATGCTCTGTTTAGACTACATACATAACAAGAAGGTGTTGCGGGTAGTCTAATCAGAGCAGATAGGCGAAATGCTATTTTGTAATGTATTAGGACAAGGCATTTGATGGTTGTGTAACCGCATAGGCGTAACCAGGCCGACCATATGGGGGGGGCTATAACATCCGCAGGGTCTGGCGAGTATGGAAGGAGAGGGGGGTCCGGGGGCCCTCCCCCGGAAAATTTTAAAAATTAAGATGCAAAATAACGAGTTTTAAGCTTCCGGGGGTTCCCCCACGGAAAATTTTAAAAATTAAGATGCAAAATAACAAGTTTTAAGCTTCCGGGGGTCCTTCCCCGGAAAATTTTAAAAATTAAGACGCAAAATAACGAGTTTTAAGCTTCCCACGCTTTATACTTGTATTAAGCAATTTATGGGCAGACTTAACAAAATTATACAATTTTCCCTTTTTTAATCAATGGGGGGGGGGGTTCAAACCCCCAAAACCCCCCCCCTCGCTACGCCTATGGTGTAACGTTTTTTATATGAAGGTTAAACATAGCTTGAATATATATAAATGTGTATCATGAAATAATTGATTAAATAATGGCAATTTGTTTTAGCATGTTCTGTTTTATTTAGCATTTTTCGTCATTTTCAAACGATAGGTCTTTTTATGGCAATTTTTAGGTCTTTTTTGCCATTTTAGGTCTTTTTTCGATTTTTAGGTATTTTTGGCATTTTAGGTCCTTTTTTGGAATTTTAGGTCATGTTTTAGTGGAGGTAGAGAGGATCTTTTCCATCTACAAATCATTACTTTCAGACGACAGACAATCGTTTTTATTTGTGAATCTCCGCGAAGTGTTCAGAGTTCATTTGAATACAAGTTTATAGCAGCACTATAGCAGTTTGTCTTGTAGCAATAAATATTTTTTCTTTCTTTATAAATAGCACATAGGCCTCTTTCAAAGCGGCAATTTGATGGGCATGCCAGTTCAGAAAGAATTTTTTTCGCAAAGGTTGACCATGTAGTATAAGTTTACTAACTTCTTTAGTAATAAAATAAGTGTGTTTTTTATTACAAATTCATATACATAACGCACTGTCATCCAATTCATTAGTTATTAGTTAGTCATTAGTTAAAAGCTAAATATATGTAATAATGGTAAATGTATTGATCATTTTTTTTTTTCCTTATTTTGTGTCTTTTTCGTTATTTTTAGGTCATAAATGCATTTTTTATTTTGCATTTTTTCACTATTTTATGGTCAATAAACGCCTTGACCTAGTAATTATATCTTCTACTACATAAAAGGAAACTTCGCATCTCATGAATGCACAGTCAACGCCACCTATTATTATTATTATTATTATTATTATTATTATTATTATTATTATTTTATTTATTTATTTATTATTATAGTTAAACAAATACAAATTCAAATACAAAAATACCCAAATAAACAAAAAACCTTTACAAATTTCAAATTTAAAGAATAATATTAAAATTAACAGTATTAACAAGACAATATTCGATTGTGAGATTAATTGCCATAGCAACCCTGAAAAAATAGACATGAATGACTTGGACGAAACTCACTATGCGGTTTTTATTGGCTACTTTGATGTATTAATGGAGTCTGTTAGATTTCAGTTGATGTGGGTTCAAGAAAAAATAGTAGCAATGAGTCATGGTAAATATCCAATTCAGCATTTGCATTTACGACTGGGAAAACATGAAAAAAACCCAAGTCAAATTGGCCGGCCACGGACTTTGAACCCGGAACCAACCGAATGGTTCACTTATGTTTGTAAACACAAAGTAGAAAGTTTCAATGATTAACTGGAAGTTTTTCCAATACGTAATATGATGTCAGATAATTTTCTGGATGAATGATACTATAATTCTTCATTGTTTTCCTGTAATAACGTATTCAATTGTATAGTATTGTTTAGCGATCCTGTTGACTGGAAATCGGTCTCTAAGGCTCATATATTGCCAGTTGGAAAAGTATCAATTATATATGGGACAATGGCGTGCGGTGTGTTCACAGCCCGAAATCGAATTTCAGAAACAAACAAATCACCTAGGTAACATAATAGTAAATGCCAACAACTGAAATATGACCCCACCTAGTTCTATGAGGCTATTTGTATCATTCATTTTATTGGATGTGAAGTATAGAACATAAATCCTATGATTATCTACCACTCCCAAAAACCAACAGTCAATGTTGTTTTTAAACATATACCTTTCTGCCGTAACAGGAAGCCATGAATAAGGTAACATGAGAGGAGGAAATTAGTTCAATCTCCCTCCAATACCGAATTTTTCATACTTGAAGTTCCCTCTTATTTACTTGCTTGATCCCTCAACCTTCCTGACAACCACAACTTAAATATTCCGTCAATATACAAGACGCGTCCATGAAGTAACTTTTCCTGGATCCGTTTACCAAAGTAAAACACAATTTTAAGTAAATAGTTATTACAACAGACACAGCCAGTGTTCAGCTATTTTCAACATATTGAATTGAGACATTTATCATACCGTGGGACCAACTTTCGAATACATATGTCGTAGAAGTCTGCCCGCCTGGGATTTGAACCACTGTGTGATAACCATCTTCGCCTCTGTAAATAGTTTAGAAATGATTTTTTCAAATTACATTTAAACTTCTTACCAAGAAAGTGGCATTTTTAGAGAAGTATCTTAAAAAATTAGTATATAGAATTTTTAAATTATCACCTTCATTTTTGCAAATTTTACAAATGAAAAATCTTCGTCTTAAAATCAGAGTTAGGAACTTAAAAAAAATCAGATCCTGCTAATATAACACATAAACAGACTAAAACTTTCTATATTCTTGGATGAACAATTTCAGAGAAAAGGTACATAAGGCTTAGAAAAAAAAAATGGGAAAACTACTTTAAAATCCTAATTACTGTTTGCTGTTCCACTCACACGAAAAGGTTTGAATTATAAACCCTAAATAGAATTCATTTCAATTCTATGTTTGACATGACTCATGAGGTAAATGAGAAGGAATAGATAATTATATATATCACAGAATAGAACAAAATAGGCCTGTATTATGAGGATATAATATAAGCAGATTATAGGCCTATAAATAGCCTGTCTTGTAAGCTATCATTTAGAACCTTTAAAAAAGGCTTGTTGTTCAAAATTCATTATGAACTTGAAATTTTAAACACAGATGGACCGAAGAGTGGCTGAATGCACCTCGAAGCCGGGTTTTTAATCTTCCCTTTCGTTCGCGAGTTATGAGTGAAAAAGTGGCAGAAAATGTGATTTTTTTTTTCGCTATTGAAGTATCAGTTTTCGGTAATACATTTCAATTGTCGAATCAATTTCAGGTGGCTTTGCCTATTTTTGCCAAACTTGGAAAAAAAAGAATCGCGATTTTTTTTCAATATATCGCATGGAATTATCGATTGTTTCGATTCTGTGAGCTCACCCTGGTCGATTTCTTTGTTTATAATATAAAATACAATGGAGGCGCTCCCTAATCGCGGAATGCACTCCAAAGCCAGATTTTTAGCTGTTTCATTATAATTATTATTAATCGTTTAGTTTATGAATTATTCATGACTTACCTGCAGAAACCTTCGAAACGTTTCCTGCTAAAGCCAACATTTAAAAAAATATATTGAATAGGGTATGTGTCAAGAATGTACAATATTATGTAGTTATGTTTGTAAATATTTTGTTATGCTATAGTTTTGAATGGACAGAGATTAAAAAAAATTATTAATGCATTTAGGCCTATTGATAGGGTAGTGGTATGTAGATCTTGATAGAGAAGTAACGGCTCCGGTCATGAAAACCACCATTAACGGCCGTGGGTGTCGGCATGCTGACCACATGCCCCCCCAATCCTGCCATCTGCCTGTGGTAGATGACCCAGCGGTCAGGTGGTAGGCCAAGTCCCTCCAGGCATGTAGCCCCACGGAGTTTAGTTTTATTGGTATGTAGATAGTTTCTTGTGGTATTTAATGTGTGTAATTGTATGTATAGTGTGTCATTGTATGTATATATGTATGGCTGATATTAATTGCAACACTACCACCGGTTGTTGACCCACTTTAATTATAAGAAAATAAATAAATAAATGTGTTGAGTGTTGATAAATATGTTTTCATTATTTTGCTCTTAATTTTTAATGTACGAATTAATTATCGTGGGTGATTCCGCAGGCACCTGCTAGTATTTCCATAGGCTATAGTATATTGCGATACAAGTGCCGTAAGCGGTGCATACGGATCGAGGAAATAGTTTTTTTTCAATTTCCGAGTTCCGTTATGCGCTTACAGCACGAGTATTGCATGCTATTTTTTGCACAAAGATTATTTATATCAATTTAATTATACAGGGAATCCATTTTATGCGGAAACTTTTTAACAGCGTTGCTCCTGCTCACATTTTCCCCGCTGTTGCGCTTGCACCGGCCGGGACCGTGTTCCGTTACTACCGGCAAATCGGCAAATCAAGACTTTAGAAACAATACAAAATAGAATAACTCACCCAATTTATTATCAAAATAGGCCTACATGTAGAGGCTTATTACTCACCATTTTGTACGGATGGTACAGTCAGGATATTTACGAGAAAATCTCCGAACACGCCTTCTATGGTTATTTCTCAATAAGTAACATTCCACCAAATAAATTCGCTGTTCAACCGTATACATTTTCGATTATTGTCTTACGTAACACACAACAATAGACAAGCGTCTCACTACAAGACTCTACAAGACACCGAAGCAACTAACCGCTTGTAGGGTCTATGCTTTGTACAATGCTAGCGCGGCAATGCGGCAGTGATGCGAGGTTTCCTCATAAAATGGACTCACTGTATTACCTGAAAATATTATTTATATAGATTATTGAAGATAGATGTTTATTTCAGAAAGTGATTCGCATGTGTTTGTTGTTATGGGAACCGAATATTTGTCCTGGGGGACCCTGTCCATAAAGGCTTGTATTATGATGTGTGTCGTAAGTAAATTCTTACCGCACGGAAATTTGTTTTGTTTCCATAGCAACAAGATTGCGTGCGGGAATGTCAACTTATGATCCACGGCAACAATATTCGTAAGTACCACTAGTTAGTTAAGTCGTGCAAAAATTAGCATTTCAAACTATGAAATCAAGCAATAAAATAAAAATTGTTAATTTGACTCATTAGAAGGTACCTTCCCCTTGGTTTTCAGGTTGGGAACGTGGCACGGGGAGAGTAAATAAAATTACTAGCAGGCAGTAAGCCTAGTCAGCTTAATGCACAATAGTTTCGACAATGGACGGCTCAGAGACAGCAATATCGATAGGAGCAGTCAATCAAGCAGTTGGACTTGACAGTCCCTATAATACTGTGGCGTCATAAAGTACCAAGATATGTGTTTTGGGTTAGCTTCTAGACATATAAGGAAATTGGTACACAACCTTAGATACCTATGAATGGGATAAACAATAACGCAGACCAAACTAACAGCCCACCAGTATATACAATTGATTAACTATCACTCATGAATAGCATGGTCCCCCCAGTTTCTGATAGCGCCCAACATATCCGTAATGGCTCTTTGTGCATTGAAGTAAACACATTAAGTCCCACCCCCAACTTGGGAGCACAACAACGGGTATTATACTGATATGGCGACCATCAAAATACTAATTGCATTAGCCCCATATCTTGTATAATGTCTTCCTCTGAGGGCCTGTATATTCCACGCAGACGTTTCCTGGCTGTAGCCATTGTACTGCCCACAACAAAGAGAACCTCCATTGGTGCTAGACTTCTCAATGACAATAATTCCTCTCTCTTCTCATTATATACTCTCTCTTGTTTTCTCTATCCTCTAGTGGTTTATTCCCCTCTTCATTGATTCTCGAAACATAAATTTCTGTCACCTGGTAACCCCATTTTAGGTAGTTTCTGAAGAAGACTACCAACCATTTCATAATTACGGGTGGGGCATTCTAGCAAATTATAAAAACCATTTTTGTTTATTACATATCATAAATAATAAACTAGAATGGGTTCTTCACATTCCGTAAAATTTACAATGCCTTCTCCTCCATACTAAATGCAAAGCATTATTTAAAATTTATTTTAAATTTGTTTTTCAAAATCTGTTGCGGGTGGGACATAATTTGGACACTGATCTTAATGATGCAAAACAAAAGTTCATTTGTTGTTCTGCTATTACTCTTAGGGTCTTAATGTTGTTATTAATGAAGGTATGAGGGATTAAATACAAATTATAAACTGTTTCCAGGTTGTCAGAACATTTATTTAACTCATCAATAATAATTTAACAAAACTATCACCATTACGGGTGGGACAAAAAGTCACTTGTTTGTTATTTTACATAGTAATTAACCACAAACATTTTTTAAAGTTAATCTTATACCAAATTGTACCTTAAGATGTACATTTTCTCAAATGAAAATGGACATAGCTGATTAATCTGGTATTAGCTGGTATTAAAGAGTGTTAAAATCATGCTAAAAATGGCAAAAAAGTAACTCAACAAATAAATAAGTAAATCGACAGATTTTACACATGAAACCACTTCAAATACACCTAAGTCCTTAATATCCAGAGAATTTGAGGTTTTAAACTAGACTTCTCAATGACAATAATTCCTCTCTTGCTCATTATATACTGTCTGTTGCTTTCTCTATCCTCTAGTGGTTTATTCCCCTCTTCATTGATTCAAGAAACATACATTTCTGCCACCTGGTAACCCCATTTTAGGGAATTTTTAAGAAGAAGAAAAAGAAGAAAACTACCCATTGTAATCGTTACCATGCTGCGACCTCCTGAGACAATTTCGTCAACATATTCCTTTAAAGTATCACCTCATAGAAAGTCCCCTGCAGAAGTTCGACTGGGAGGTGTTTAAACATCCACCCTACAGCCCGGACCTCGCTCCCAGTGATTTCCATAAATTCCTACACCTCAAGAAATGACAGGGAATGATAGAGAATGACAGATAGTAGGAGATGGTTGTCACACAGTGGTTCATATCCCAGATGGTACACTTCTACGACACAGGTATTCAAAAGTTGGTACATTAGAGTGTATCATTAGACAGAGTGACTATTGTATTTCTGCAAGACAGAACTGAATATGATGCAACATGCATCGAAATGCATATTCAAATAAGGAAGGACGCATCTAGAACCGATAAGAAGATTTTAATATTATGACAACATTGTTTTTAATCAGTGCTTGTATCTTCTATATCAGTGGTTCCCAACCTTTTCCAGCTGGCAACCCACCTTTCCTTACCGGAATACCTCCACGGTCCATCGGTCCATGGAGGATTAAAAACCCTTATTTGACTCCTTTCCCTTCCTTATGTATATCTAATTTACCATCAAATATTGCAAATATATATAAGCCTTTTTGAAGATACAGATTGATTGTTGATAAACAATTTGTGATCTGTATTGAGAATAATTGA
Organism: Ectobius pallidus; assembly: GCA_964059195.1. NCBI lineage: Eukaryota > Metazoa > Arthropoda > Insecta > Blattodea > Ectobiidae > Ectobius > Ectobius pallidus. The sequence goes on from CAXKWD010000003.1 coordinate 16,021,463, forward strand.
CAAAATATAAGCGCTTTGTAGCAAAACAGTTAATTATTTAACAATATATATAATTATGTTTGTAATATATGCAATAATTGGTTTCATACTCACTAACAAGTGTTCCTAGGTGAACATAAAAACTACAATTACAAAAGTACACAAAGACCATTTTAATTTTTCAGTCAAATTGCTGTTTTTAAGTAAGAATACTATATTAATGAGATTTTTGGGAGTGTTTCGATTGAACTAACACGTCAATGTCAGGATTGAATGAAGATGTTTTTTATCTTAAGTCACTTTCAACATTGAGTTGATTTTTGTATTTGTTTTTTAGGAAAACCAAACACAATTTGATTTGTTTCTATTTTTATTATCTTCTCTGATGGTTTATTCGATGCTTTCTGACAGTTTTATGATCGAGTCGCGACCCACCTGTAACCCTTCCGCGACCCACTAATGGGTCGCAACCCACCGGTTGGGAACCGCTGTTAGCCTATAGATTATCTTATATTTAAGTGGCCCCAGATAAGTGCTACGACAAGGGTTTAAGGTGGACACTCTTTCAATTTTATAACTATTTTAACCGTGTCTGAAGATGAAATTCATTAATATAATAACTAACTATCTGTCACCTGGTAATCCCATTTTAGGTAGTTTTTTAATAAGACTACCACGCTGCGACCACCGGAGACAATTACGTCAACTTATTCCTTTAAATCAGGGGTTCCCAACCAGGGGGCGTGAGTAGGGGGGCGTGGAACAATTTGAAATTCATATTTTGATTTAGCGTCGACGGTAGAAAGATTTTTTAAACGGTTAACTTTAACCAAACTAATACACAGACACATGCCATAATTAACAAGAATAAAAGAAGTCTGAATTTACATTTTATAATGTTATAAATTGTAATTAAATTTTCCCTGTCATATTAAATAGTCATATCTTGTCCTCAACACGTTTATAATAATTTGGAAATCCAAATACGAGATACGAGTGATCTGCGTTGTGCTCTGTCAAACATAAAACCTAATATCTCAGAGCTGGTGAAAGCAAAACAGTGCCAATCATCTCACTAATATTCAGTTTTTAACTCTACATTGGACATTTGTGTTTCTACATTTAACTTTTTTTATGAACTGTACTGAGACTCAAATAAGATTCACAATAATTAGATATGCATTTTCGAGTTTTATATGTGTGTGTGTGACAGCAAAAGCATCACAGTATAAACAAGAACAATAAAAGAGGTGAGCAATATTTATTTTATTTTTACAAGCATTATAGGGATCTTTTAAAGTACAAAAGTACTGACTATCACGATTTTAGGCCTTCTTCTCCACATCACTATCAAAGGGGGGGTGAGGATTTCATGATATTCGAAGGGGGGCGTCAGCTGAAACAGGTTGGGAACCACTGCTTTAAAGTATCTAAAGATCCTGTGTATTTGTATTTGTATTTATTTTCTTACACTGCAAGTGGGTCAACAACCCGGTGGCAGTGGTGCAATAAATAGCAGCCATACATATATACAAAAATGACACTGTAGAAAAGAAAGCAATAAAACATTAATGAATTTCATTCCAATAGTGGGATGTATAAAATAATGTATACATTATAGGAGGTGTAAGTTATATATAAGCAATCTAAACACCTATAAACCATCGAAACACTGGGACAGGAAAATTGTCGCTGAAAACGAGATACAACAAAATACAACAGCAGAATACAAACAACAACACAATAGAGAAGCCATCCATTCTTACACTTTTATGAATCTATATATAGGCCTAGACAATGAACATTTGTGAACATTGTATTATAGAATATTTCAATGACAAAATTTCATAGTTTTAGATTTTAATGTGTAGAGTATAATTAATTAATTAAAAAATGTATTACTTTTAAATAAACTTGACTGGTGGAAACCTACAAAGAAATAATACAATAAGATTTGTACATACTTTTAGATTATTATGACTGATATAATATGTACAATATGTGTAGTGTTTTATCATACTGAATTTCTGGACACATAAAATATATATTGCATAAAATCCTCAGTTGTTTTGTATAAATGTTTTAGGGGACACTTATGTAACATAATTAACAATACAATTTAATTTGGTTCACAATATAACTGCACTATTGATGATACATATAAATCTCGTTTTCAGTCATTATTTCCTCATCTAGTTTTTTATAGCGGTTTATAAGCGGTTCTTTACTTCACACATTAAAGCTGACAATCTATAATCTTTTTTTTTTCTTAGACTATACTATAATAGACTTATTATATGTGTAGTAATAATATGATATCCATTATAGCACACAATTTCATGTTAACCTTTAATCTTGGACGTGAGGTTTAAGTGAGTACTCAGATTTAAAGGGCTTTTAACATGGAAAAACTTACAAAATGTGAATTTTAATTATTATCCAAACAAATTGATTCCTAAAGATTAATTAACTGTTTGGTTTGTGTGCTATAGAAAAATAAATGGTGCAAAAATATATTGCACAAACTTTCTCCCATATACGTGTTAAAGGATAGCACAGAGAAAAGTAAATTAAAGAGATAATTAAATTTTACTTATTACATTTTCATAAAAACTAACAAATATCTAGAACGGAAAGCATCAGGGTCGATCTTTATGTTCAATGCTTTTACTGTGAAATAATAATAATAATAATAATAATAATAATAATAATATCAATGGCAGTAAAACTTCATATTATTAGTACTAATACTACGGGAAAATTCAAATATAAATTGCACCATGGGATGAATCGGTCCCACCCAACCCACCCTCACCGATGCAGTTTCTTTTATACCACGATCTAGCAAATTCTTCTGTCCTCGTATTATGAAGAAACTCGTGATCGGACGTTGGAGGTGTGACGTCATACCGCTAGACGAGAGGTGACAGGCTGACAAACCTCGCGGGAGATATAATATGACACATTTTCGAAACCTACAAACAGTGTATCGTACATTATTCGAAAATGCAAGGGCGCTTCGCAACGGCTTCCGCCTCCGCTTCGCGCACTTTAACTATGTGGTTAGTGTTATGCATTATTTAGTTATATGTAGAGAGGGATACAAGGCACTTGCGACAATATACAAGGACAGTTGGTCACTCTGCTTCGCTCAGAAACAAAATACATCACACAGTCCATGCAAATGTGAATATCGAATGGGCGGAGCTTATGGAGCGACTTATATTTGAATTTCACCACTACTGCTACTACTCAGGTTATATTGCACGCTTTAACTGCATGTAGGTCATATTATAACGTGTTTAGTATGTTTGCGTGAACCATTAGTCTATAGTAACAGCTCATCTGCATCTATTGTTTAGTGATGTCTTCTTATGTAATATTCAGTTTAAACGATTATAATATCCACTGACATAGCGGCGATGAGTTATGGAAAATAAACAAGTCCTACAAACCCGGCGTTTGCCTTTGCGAACGAGGAATCCATGAAAACCCAAGTCAATTTGGGCAGCCACGAGGTTTGATTTGAACTCAGGACATCTTCCCTGTTAGCCTATACCACCTCGCTGTAATTGGTTTTGGCGTGTTCATTACGACTGAGCTAAACTGACTGCATTTGCAACAATAAGTACATTAGGCCTATAGTTTTCTTGTTGCTAGGGGCAACAAAATGTCATTTTTATTTCAATTGACATGTATGTTCTGAAATTCGCATTTAAGCCGTCCTTATTTCGTTTTTATCTTGATATCTATTAAATGTATAAAGAAATGTGTTAAACAAAAAATGTTCATTTTAAATTTCTCTACAACTTTACTGTGGTAGGTTTTCATGTATCGCCTACGCTAATGGAAATAATCTACAAAAATTGAAAATGGATACGAGTAAAGTACCCCTTAAGTCATATTTGCAGAAATACGGATATAGCCATTTTATTGGTCATAGATAAGAGTTTCCAATCTTCAATTTTTATTAAAATCGTTAGAGTCATTTTTTCAAAAATCAAAAATTTTAAAAACGTTTTCATGAAAAGTCCCCTTAATATTTCAGTTGTAAAGCTAAATTTCTGGGCGGTTCGACAAAATTTCGAAAAAGTCCTTATTTCAAAAAATGAAGTAAATACAACGAGCCGTTTACCCGCTGTGCTTGTCCACAGACAGACGGACAGACGTCATTCCAAAAATACTTTTTTCGGTTTCTAGGCTTCATGAAACATGCTCTCCCGGTGTTATCTCGACTTCGATTTTTTGTCACGATCACAATACTTTCTCTATACTACGTATATGGGAGAAATTAAAAAATGGACGGAAAGCTTCTGTACTTGCCTTTGGCAATAGTATTATGACAGAGTAATTTGTACAATATTACGGGGAATTCCTTCGGCGAGTTTTTTGGGTATTGTCTTTTGCAGCTGATTTACTATTCAAACGTTTGAACAATGGTACAAGTTTTTGAACGTACCCACATAATTTTTATCATATAGAGTTATATATTACTCAGATATTTAAACTAGTTGGTAACTATATTATGATTAGGGGGAGGATTTCTATGACATTTTTCCCCTCTGCATTATTTCAGGTTTCCGACTAATTTAAACCCGGTTCCAAGCATCCTGGTGAAAATGTAACGGCTTTTATTGTGCATATAACTGCATATTTAGGGAATTTTCAACTATTGTAGCATATTTAGTACGAATAAGCATATTTTGGTAGTATTTTCGGCATATTTGTGTGCATATTACAGAAATTTTGGAGTTTCATATCATGTTTTGTAAATTTTGCATTATAATGATACTTTCTGAGAATTTACAGATATTTTAAATAATTAACATTATATTTTAATAAAATTAATTGTAATGAAACTTTAAAAAAAGAATACACATAATGTGTAAGTGGTAAAGTCATATTTTAAATTTTATTGGTCATATTTTAACGTTTTTTTAGGTCATAAATGCATGCATATGTCCTATTTTTTAGGTCATAGGAATCCGCCCCTTAATTATGATTAACTCAAAATTGCAATGAATGAAAACTTATATTTAAACAGAATCATTACAACGAGGACAGCTTTGAGGTTTATTGTGGCTACATCACTGTATTTGAACCCGGAACCTCCTGAATGCTGTCAATATGTATTTGGGGGAGAGAATTCAGGTATTGAAGAATATGATATGATACTTAATCCTGCCAGGAGCATGTCTACCTGATGGTCACACCTCCATAGAGGTATTATGGACATGGATTGTATAGTCAACTCATATGTTCGTCCTGTCTCGGGAACAACACCTGGTTATTCTGTTACATTAACATGGATGTGAGGTCTGAGAGACCGCTCACAGTTAGGAGGCTTTCAACTACGAAGAAACTTATAAAACATGAATTTTTCATTATTATTCAAGCAAATTGAATCCTGAACGATGCATTATTCTTATACCATCATTCTATGACTCTTTCCAGAGCACACATATGAGTCACTGCGCCACAAATGCAATGAAATGAACAATTTCGAAAATATAATAATTTAATATTTCTATCAAATGAAAACCTAACATACACAAAAGCCTATTTAGTATCGTCATTCAACCCTATTCAGTACCATGTCCATCCAACCATCCCTCGCAAATCCTACTTCCCTTAAATCTATCCCAATATTGTCCTCCCACCTACGTCTAAGTCTTCCAAGTGGTCTTTTCCCTTCGCGTCTCCCATTTATGTTCCCCCATGCGTTCAACATGTCCAGCCCATTTCATCCTCCGTGATTTAATTACCCTTACTATATCCGGTGAAGAGTAGAGATTATGAAACTCGTCGTTATGCAGTTTTCTTCAGTCCCCATTTTCACCTCTTTTATGCCCTAAATATTTTCCTAAGCACCCTGTTTTCGGACACTCTCATATTATGTTCTTCCCGAAGAGTAAGCGACGTTGTCTCACATCCATATAATAAATACTAAATACAAAAAATAAATACAAAATATTAGATAAATAATTTAATATTCAATAATTCAATAACTAACTCCGTGGCGCTAACATCCCAGAAGGGTTGCGTCATCTACCATAGGCAGACGGCAGGATTGGGAGGCATGTGGTTTAGCATGCCGACAGCCACGGCCGTTAATGGTGGTTTCCATGACCGGAGTCGCTGCTTCTCTATCAAGTAGCTCCTCAATTTGAATCACGAGGATGAGTGCACCCCTACAAGACCTCCCTATCTCAGAAAAATCCGAGGAACCGGAGATCGAACCCGGGCCGACGGATCTGTAATCAGCAACGCTAGCCACAAGACCACGCCGGTGGTCTTAATCTCTATATATATAAAAGGCTTTGTCCTGACTGACTGAATGAATGACTGATTGACTGAATGACAGGAATCAACGTACAGCCTAAACTATAACAGGTAGAGACTTGGAATTTTGACAGTACCTTCGTTTCATAATGTAGGTGCTCACTAAGAAAGGATTTTTGAAAAATTCTGATTCTAAATGCCAAAAATTAAATGTTTTTGAAAATACTTAATCCCTTTTTACATAGAATTATCAATTCCAAATCACAGAATATATTGTTGCCAAATGGTATCAGGTGGGCTTGGAAAAAACAAATGAAATGCACTTTTGACAAATAAGAGAAGTTATCAAAATAATTCATGTTATAAATAAATATTACAGAATGAAATCCACTAAAATAATGGAATCACATAACTTTCTCTACCCTGGACATAGAGAAAACAAAACGAGGTATGGTAATGTGTATCTTATTATATTATATCGCAGGTTTTTGGAGAGAAAAGTATGTAAGTGATAATGCTTTCTGTTTAATTTCATCTCCAAAACGGCTTTATGGTAGCATAAGAATGGGAAATTTCCCGCCTCGATATTACAATTTTATGTTACAGGAATTTCTGTTTCTTCTTATTTAAACCTCTACCAGGCTTGCTGTGCACTGTGCAAGCGATGGGATGCAAAATTCTACATCCTCTAAGAGCCATAAAAAACTATATCAAGCGTTTTCTGAGGGAATAGTTTGAGTGTAATAAGTCGTTCTTCCTATTTCAAATTATAAATGCCTATATAAGGACCTAGAATTTAAAATTGAAAATCCTTCATAAGCTAATTTCCAATTACAAAATACAAAACCCGGGCGACGCCGGGTCTTTTAAGCTAGTATTCAATAAGTATAACAAATAAACAAATATTTGTAAAGAATATTCTTTTATTCGTTCTTTGCAGATTCGAACTGGACATAAGTATTTGACATTTAATTTAAGAGTCTTGTTTTCTAAAACCATACGTGAACTAGTGCAGGAAACATTTCTTGCTATCAAGTTCAGCAGTTTTGCGCTACTTTAAACAATAAGGGACTGTAGCTTGAGAATAAATGAAGAACAAGAGAAGTTGTTGAAATAAAAGAGGAATATTACTAACCGGAGTAGAAAGCAGCTGCATCAGAGATTCCCTTAGGAGTGGGCTGCCCTTTGCTTCAATGCACTTAATGTTTGATGCCTGACTTTCATCCTGAGTCTTTCTGGCAGGGCCGGTTTCAATATCTAAGCGCTGCTGATAGGTCTGCTGAGTTCCAGCAGCCTTGGTCCCAAGTGTTTTCGGACCAATCTACCTTCTCCGATGGGAAGAAAAAAAAACTTAAAGCTTCTTTGCCAACTGACAAGTACCACTGAGGGAGAGACAAGAAGCAAGAGATGCCAACATAAACAAAAGGAAAACATACCGTCAGACGTAACAGGACAAAACCTAGCTTCATCTGCTTTAAGAAGCTTATCTTTTTCCTGTGTTTTATTTTTGTATCGAGAGAATCGACTTCTTCGAATTCTAAATAATCTCTAATATCGATAAGTTTGATCGTTGCTCTTACGAACGTAGAAATAACTAGCAGGAATATATTCTGAGGATATTCAAGGAAAAAATAGTTAGAAATAAAAAGTAAAAATCTGACGTGAAAGTCTCATAACTTCCTCTGCCCAAATAAAAGTTAGCAGTATTCACATATCCTTGTAGAGAATCGCAAGACACAATTTTACGCTAATTATGCTATAATTACCTTTTAACCTCTTCTTTGATTGATGCTACTAAAAACGCAGGCTATATAACAAACTTTAAAAAAGTGACTGCAGACGTTTATTAAACTTTCCGCCGTTAAGAATAATTTCCGAAATTTATCGAATATTTCCCTCAGATACTCCTTTACTCTATGCATGGCCAACAATACATCTCCTGAAATCCCTCCCCGAAAGAAAATTCTGCGTCCGCCACTGTGTAACTTATTTATATAGAAAATCTAGCCATGGTAATGAGTAAAAAAATCCCTTTAGGCAAGCCTACAGGCTGAGGTAAATTTCGAAGTGCTTTTGGTTTAATTTATTGTCGCTGCGCAGCACTCTTCTTCTTTAGCCTTGGCATGACAAAACTGCAATAATAACTGCGCACAAAAAGAGGAAAGAGCACTTTTTCAAACATTCAAATCTCGCCTTATATGAGATCTATCGAGAAACTGGTTATTGATTTGTAGAGTACTCATCAAGAGCTTTTCAGCGATACCCCACTAGACGTGGTTTCAAAAATTTCGAATTTCCATTCCCCCCACCCCCACTCGTATCCCCAAAACCCCCAAATCGGTGGTGTCACTGTGAACTCCATAGGGAGCACTCTAATTTATTCAAACAAAGTTTCCCTCTATACTTCATTGGGGCCTAGATATATACTTTTCAAAATTTCAACCCCCAATTGGGCCAATTTTCCTCATTAACGAACTTGTCCGAACTATTGGGCCTAGAAATAACATAATGAAATTTGGTTCATATATCTTCAAAATTACGACTGCTAGCGTGTAAAGATATATATATATATGTCATTCTACAGAAATGTCTGCTTTTTAAATAATGAGAACACAAAATTTAAATTTGGTTTAAAAAATCAGAAAAAATCCTGGTTATTCTTCTACCCAAAGAAGAAACTTTCAGCATACAATGCATACACTTTACTCAAATTTGGGGTTATTGTCAACCAAAATTGATTTTAAGTTCCAGGAGAGTGATTTTATTTACTGATGCTATTATATCGGTGGAATCACATCTCCCCAAATTTAATTTTTCAGTATATTATATGGTTTCAAAACTATCTAGGACCTAGGTCAGAATGGGAGTTGAGATGTAACTCACAAAACAACATAGGCCTAGTTTTTTGAAAAAATAATTACAAATTTCCTCACAATTTTCCAAAGTATTGATGGAATATGTTTAAAAATGTTAGGAACGGTTATACATTTATTAGGGAAAAAGAATTATTTAAGCCAAGAAGTAAAAAGAAAGAAAGTGCACAAGTAGGCCTATCTTACAGGACTAGCGTCGAATCACTCTACTGGCTACCATACCACTTTCCTGGAAAAAGTTAGCCAGGAGAGTGATTAATTTTCTTAGCCAGGAGAGTGAGGATTTTTATTCCTTTTGCCATGTGCAGGTAGTACAGACACAGCTTGATGTTAGGCTTTTAGGGAGACTTTTTGAATCACCAAAAGCATTTAATTGCTCTATTTTCAATTTTTTTACTCTTAAATTTAAAACAACCAGGAGAGTGATTGGCAATAAACATATTTACTTAAAAGTGAAGATGTATTTTGCTCAGTTGCACCAGGAATCACAACAGCGTTGAGAAGCAAAAAGTTTTCTTCCCTCTTTTTTCCTCAAATTTTTCTTATAGCGCCAGGAGAGTGAGTTCAGAAGCTGGGGACTGAACTTTTGAACAGAGTACAAACTTATTCAAACTTCAAAAATTTGAAACATACATGTGAACTAGTCCCCAATACAATAAAGAACAATGTCACAAAGTGAATTAAAATAATCATGTCACACATTGTTTCTATAGTCAATAGAGTACTGTGAACCTGGAGCGGGGACAGCCCAGGAGAGTGATTTTTTACTTAAAAGGGCTGAAATTCACTATGAAAAGTTTCCATAAGTTTGACATTGATTACTTGGTTTATAACAATGGGTTCCATAGCTAAACATGGATAAATAAAAATATAGAAATAACAATGTTATTTACAGAGTATTAAGAGAGGACAAAAAAAGCGTAATTCCTGTAGAATTACCCATATACGGGGGATATATAAATATCACAATTTTTTTGTTTTGTTTGAACGGGCGGTGGTTTCGTACTTAGGGAGATATGAAAGAATTTTTTGAAAATCATGATATGGTATCGACTTTTCTTCGAAATCTACCTAAAAAGACACATGCCACCTCGGAATGATAGCGCGAGAGAGAGCTGTAGGCCACCCATAGCGAGACCATGCAGTCCCTTTGCAACATCTAAACAATCATAAACATTAACTACGTTTATAAATTTGAGATTTCTGCCTAATTTCACTGCCATGCGTCTGGTACAGTGTGGAGTACTTCCTTATAAATTCGTGAATGCTGGCCGAATTTTCATTAATATTCTACCAACAACTAGAAATCTGTTACCGACAGAAAATAAGGTAATAGCACGACACCAGTAGTAAGATTTCCTGGTTAGAAAGATACACCAGACCAACGCAAAGCGAAGAGCAGCTTGTGAACATTTTACAGTAACCTTTTTATTATTATTATTATTATTATTATTATTATTATTATTATTATTATTATTATCATTACTGCATGCTCCGTTACTCACGTAACACTACATGCAATTCTTAGTCTTATTTATAACAAGTTAACAAATTTTTCTATTTCCTATATACAAGGAATATTTTTTTTTAAGTTTTTCAAAATCTATTTTTTTGATAAATTTTAAAAACTCCTTTAAGTATTTCCTAACTAAATCATTAGGCGTTGCTGGCCACTGTCCACCCCTTAGTCTTATGTTTTGTTTTAGTGTTATTCGTTCATTATTCAGGAGTGGACACTCGTATATTAAATGATTCACAGTTTGATTTTGTTGTTCACACTTACACATTGGACTTTGTATGTGTCCGCCGCCGTAGGTGAGTTGGTAGCGTGACTGACAGCCGCCTGGGCGGCCCGGGTTCGATTCCCGGTCGGGTCGGGGATTTTTCAGTAGTAAAAAATGTCTTTCCCGGGTTCAGGACTGTGTGTGTGTGTGTGTTTCCTTAGATTTAAGTAGGTAGGGGACTGGCGCACCCCGGTAACAAATCCGCTGAGAATATCCCCTTACGGGATCACCAGGGATCGCTTGCGAACCTGAGAATAACTTAACTAACCTTGTATGTAGTAGCCATATTGGTTGCAGGGATCATGGACACAACGCTTCCGAGTTCCACACACTTGCACCTAAAATACTGTACTTTTCACTCCCGGCAACTAGCATATGACACTTGCAACACATTCTACGTATGTTATAGAACACGTTACACTATTCGCTTTAAGCACTAATCACTTAATTACACTATAAACACATAAAATAACAGCACAGGACACAAGCTGGTAAAGCCACTCTTCCGCGGACGCTACAGGAAGTAGCATAAAAAATTCCGGTAGTGATTCATAGCAAAGCCGATAGATGGCACGAGGGAATACAGTTAATATGTCTCCGCATTACAATGAAAGTTTTAAAAACTATGAAAAGATGTTTTCAAAATCTTTAAAGTGCTCAAATACGAATAAATTATAACATTATGAATATCATTCTACTATATTTATCATCTTTTGTAAAGTGACAGAAACAGTAGCAAATAGGCCTACTATCTTAGGCCTACCCTAGCGCCCCGTAGATCGAGTGGTTGACTTGTTCACCACCAGGGCCGTGCGTACGGTGTCCTGGTGACCTACATTTGGCAGGAAATTAGATTTATAATTTAAATATAATTAGGGCGAATTAGGGCTGGAATTTTTTAGAAAAAATCAGGGACTACATCGTTTAGGTTTTATAAAAAGTTGAAATTTCCAATGCGGCATTAAAATTTCTTATGTATTTTTTTTATTTATTCCCCATAGGCCTACTATCTAGATATGTTATAATGCCTTCATAAATTTACCTATAAGCCTTTCTCAAATTAGGTCAATTCAAACAATTTAATTTAATCTCCTGCCAATAGCAGGATAGAGAACGTAAAATTCCATGTTTAATCAAGTGGTAAAAAATGGAATGATTGAGGTGGCAATTTAGAGGGGGCGCCGAAATTATTTCTCGCCTAGGGCACCAAAATACCTAGAGCCGATCCTGATTTATATGTTGTTTAAATTATTTAAAAAGTATTATTTGAAATTGTACTCTTACAGTGATCATGTTTACAAAATTAGACTAATACTAATGTACTACTATCAGAACCCAAATGTCTCACATCGGCAGGATTAAAACATAGCATTAATTTTGGTCCTCGTTTCTATAACTCAATGATCAGAAAGTATCCTGATCTCTCAGCATACTCCACTGTTAAATTTAATAGATATGTAAAGCATTTTCTGTAATTTTTTAGATGTTTAAGACATTTATGTTTAACATTTTTTACTTTCTCAATTAGTTAATCATATTTTTTAGACACTCTGTTTCTTTGTCTCTCCTCTTTCTTCACTTTGATATTTTTGAAACTGCACCCGAACACGAGCTATGCTCATGCGGGGTAAACAATAACTTACTCCTTTATGTAATTGTAAAAATTGTGTTTATATTATTTCTATTTGTATTTTGAAATAAATTGTATTAATTGGCATTTTGTAATTTGTAATAAAATAATAAAATACAAAAAAATGGGCCCAAGAAGGATGAAAATGGGGACTGGAGAAAATTGAACAGCGACGAGCTTAATGACCTGTACTCTTCACCGGATGTAGTAAGGGTAATTAAATCGCGAAGGATGACCTGGGCTGGACATGTTGCACGCATGGGGAGGAAATATATATCTCAAAAGTATTGACTGGAGACCTGAAGGGAAAAAACCACGCGGAAGACCTAGACGTAGGTGGGAGGACAATCTTAGAATGGATTTAAGAGAAGTAGGATTTGCTAGGGATGATTGGATGGAGTTACACAGAATAGGGTTGAATGCGGGCTCAGGTAAGCGCGGCAATGAACCTTCGGGATCCTAAAAAAGAAAATATTCCTTTAGCTGGCTGAGGAATTGTCTATTGCCATTGAGTAATTAAGTAAGTAAGTAAGTAAGTAATAAAAATAATATAATTTCGATTAATGGATCGCGATCATAGTTATGTACTTTGTAGTACTCAATAGTAATGGCGACTGCAGCAATTCATGTCAAACGAAAACAAGTACCGGTATGTTTAAAAAGGGTTTGAAACTTTGGCAAATGTAATATAACAGTATTTTTACAATCTTAGTTACACTACACTATTGAAGGGAAGTGTGGGGAGAAGAAAGGGCGCGTCTCACAATCGAAGCAAGGGTCCGGACTTGAGGGTGAATGTTAAGTCAATTCAATCCTTCCAATTGGCAACCATTCCAACTCGTATATCTGAAAATGCAGATTTTTCAGCTGGGATTTTATTGGCATCTTCCCAACTTGTATAGCCTGACTGTTAAGAAAGTGGTCCAGCGCCCTTCAGAATGTGCAAAGGCGAAATAAAAATGTAAATATCTGAAAAATGTTTCACGTAAAAGATCTGGTATAAACACCTCGAGAACAAAATTTAAAAAAATAATCGTTTGAGCCGTTTTCCAAATAATAGCAAAAAATTAAATTCTCTTAATGTAACGTGGCATGTAATGTAAAGTTGTCAGTTTTCAGAAGATATTTAATCCAAAAATTGCATTATTATTTTTATACGCTTTTTCAATCTTGAGGTATGTTCATCACAGACACAAGACTCACATTGAAATACAAGGGTTGATCGAAATGTAACGCAACAATTTTTTTTTTTTTTTTACAAAAAAAGTTTAATAGGTTCAACTACAAACAAATGCACACATGAAGGGACACCTTTTGTCCGTTTTTCTATATATTTTCCAAATTTCTCAACACACTTCTCCCATCGTGATACCAGTTTCAAAATACCCTGTTCATAGAAGTCCGTTCGGTTGGAGGATAGTCATCTGCGGATTGCTGTTTTCACTTCTGCATCTGACGCAAAGCGATTACCGGCCAGGAATTTCTTCATGGGACCAAGAAATGAAAGTCCGACGGTGTCCCATGTTGTTGCAGCTGTCCGTGAGATAGTAAAAGAAATTGGTTGGGAGGTGCTCCAGCATCCTCTCGGTTTTAATTATTCATTACATGCTGAATTGTTTGAACATTCATTGAATTGTCACAGTGCATAGGCCTATAACTCGTGTTCATCGATGAAATCCAGACCTTTCATTATAATACCTAATTATCTTTTTTCTCTCAAATGTGAATGATCCTCCCTAATCTTTAATTTTAGTCATACAGGGTGTTAATGAATAACACCGAAATATTTTACCTGTATAGAGGGGACATAGACAAGCAACGTTTATTAGGAGATTTTTGCTCTATGACGTAAAATGTGTATGCTACAGGGCATTAAAGGCATTACAATTTTGTGCTCATACGTCAATAATGAAGCGAAATAGGGTTAAAAATTTAATTTCATTGACTTCTCGCCTTCTTAATGATCGATAAAATCCTGATTCTTAATCATTCATCAACAGATATATCATAATTTAGAGTTTTCATAATCTGCAAAATTTATAGACTCATCACATGACTGGTCTCCACTGCATTAGTTCTATTATTCATTACTCCAGTGTTAACAACGAAGTTCCTTTTTTTTTTTTTTTTTTTTTTTTTAATTTTTTCAAATGTTAGTGGCGGCCATGCTCTGGGAGATTTTATGCTGTACCAGGAAAAATTGAACCCATAGAGCAAAAATCTTCTGATAAAAGTTGCTTGTCTCAGGTAAAATATTTCGGTGTTTCGGTGAGAAATTCACGAAACAGCCACATAATTTAGCAAAGAAACTTCAGCTCTAAAGAGTAATAGCCTTGCTGAAAACTACACAAGTAGAGTAGCAATTAATAGGATAATAACAGGATAACAACCCATTGCACGTCTCATTGTACTCCCCTAAGCTAAATAGAAACCTAACATCTGAAAGACATGGTTGGAGAAACTTTTGTAACTGCAGTTGCTAGGGACTTAGTAACTTAGAGGAAACTAACAAGTGGAGCTTGGAAAAGGTGGGCGGGAGGGGAGGGGGCACAACCACTAACTACTCGCGCAAAGTTCAAACGCTTCCAGAGGGAGGTCTGGTTGCCATAAAGTACCTTGTTTTGGAATATAAATCCGTTTAAGGAGAGAGAGAGATATAATTAGAACGTTATCGCAGTACGTCTGTGCGCTGACACTCTGATAAGCTTAGTACACACCTTGAACAAGAGCACGGTAAAGCGCAGAGCATCATGTGTGCAAATCTCACATAACACCACCTCTCAGCTTCCATCAGCACCACTTGCAATATTCATAGCTTTTATTTTACTATGTGTTATACGTGATGCACCGTTCTCATGACAACAAACACTCCGTCTTACAATAAAGCTTTACTTCTGATCTCCACAAGTAGGCCTACGTACTGAGGTCACCAAAAGTATTTTCAACTATTCTACCTGTGCACAGAAATGCGCAGTAGTAAGGAAGAATCCATATTGAAATATTCTAATTAGGGATGGGTCCTCGATACTTTCGATACCTCGATACTCTCGATACTTGCATGGTATCGGCATCGAACGATACTTCAGAAAAATCGCTCGATACTTTTTCGATACTTTTGTAATTCTGCAATTCTGCAATTAAGTGAGAATGCTAGTATTTTTTAACAGAAACTTGTAAGTCGACTGTTTAAAGAACTAATTTTAGTTTTAATGTAAAGTTTGAAAATAATTATAGGCTACTGATGATATTAAATTTTGTCTCATTAAATATGCAGACTTAATTAATTTAGTTTGTATTACACAGTTCTCTCAAATTTTAATTTTTAATGTATCTATTTATTGATACTGGAAATGTTGAAGGTATCGAGTATCGAGGAAAAAATCATGTATCGGTATCGAGTATCGAGAAAATCTGGTATCTACCCATCCCTAATTCTAATTTTAAGAAACTTGAATTAAAAACGGAACTTCCCACAGAAAACACACTCAGTCATTTTTTTAAATTTAAATTCAGCTGCGTTTATACTCCTTTTGCTATGGGGCTTTGGTTTGGTATATGATTACTTAACGACGGGATGTACTGCAACTTGTGTGCCGGAATTTTGTCCCTCAGAAGTTCTTATACATGCTAGTAAACCTACTGACATGGGCCTGTCACATTTATGCACAAATAAAAGCCGTCGTCATTTTTGTTGTCTTGGTCATATTTTGGCCATATTTGTAATTTAACGTGTTATTTCTGTTATAAATTCGGTAAAGGAACACAATAATACAGTGCATAATTGTCTATAGCGTACACAGTAGAGTTAAATTTGAAATTTATTTAATTAAATTAATGTTTAAGCCAAATTAATATATAACTTAAGTTTTAAAATTAATTAATTTGTTCATATTTTATAGGGACACGCAAGATCTAAAAAATATTATGAGCATTTGGAGCTGATCAAATGAGCAAACAGGAGCAAATTCTTTAAAGTAGAAATTCATTACAAGTAAAACTCTAAATCACCTAAATTGTTAAAAAGTGATTATCTGATTGAATTAATGTGATGCAAGAATTTGGTGTGTTTAAACGATTTAAATTAGAACATTTATTTGTTTTAAATAAATTATTTTATTAACATAATTCATATTTAGGGTTTTTAGGTCATATTTAGTCATTTTTAAGGACACATTTGCTGTCATATTATCGACGGCTGTATATAGGATAATATGTAAAATATATTTGTTTGATAATTCTGTTGGTGTGTTTAAGGGTATTGCTGGTGTATGTGCTATTTTTGTGGGGAGTGTGTGTGTGTGTGTGTGTGTAGAGTTTTGATTGTATATTTACTACTTTTAACTGTTCGTCGTGTGTTTTAGTTTTACTTTTAGGGTACATTTTTGCTTGAGCACAGTTAAAGGGCAGTTAAAGGGCAGCCTAAGGGCTCATGCAACGAATAATGTAAAAAGATAGTTTTTCTTGTTAACAATAAAAGCACTTCATTCATACTTTTTTCGGTCATCAACATCCGAACCCTCATTATGACCTAGGAACTAGAAAAATCGCCCGTTAAGAGGGCGTGTCCGTTATGAGGGGGTGTCTGCAAACAGAAGTTTCACTGTTTTTTGTTTTACTTGAAGTTACAAGATTCGCCCATTTGATTAGGCGCACGTTGCCAACCATAATGTTTATTTACCCTGCATTCAGATTAGAAGCAAGGAGTTGTAGAGTGGACAAGTAGGGCCATGGTATGGAATATCAATTTCCATGGAAGATGTATTACTTGAGTGTGAATAGTATCAGAGAAGTCCATCCACCAGAGCAAACTCGACGGCAGAGGAGAGATAAAATCATGTTTGACTTGAGTCTGATACATGTTTACAAAGTAAACACCGCTACTCCTCAAATTGATTGGAAGACATCTTCAGCAAGTTACAATTCAGTACCCTCATCCCTTACATCCGTCCGTCCTTTTCAATTATTTCTCCTTACATCCAAACTAGTATGACTGCGGTTTCAACGTAATACCCTCCTTCCTTCTCCCTCAGTGGTGTAAAAAAGGGGGGTCCAAGGGGTTCGGACCCCTCCCGAAATGAAAAAATGAAATTCTATTTCAATTATTTAAGGTCCATTTTGTCAAATATTTTATTATTATTTATTTAATAATAAAACACTGAACTTGTAAACGAAGACCTATTATTTCCACTGTGCCATAAGTTATTTCACTTTTGTTATAAATAGTAGGGATGTGTCCTCGATACTTTGGATACCTCGATACTCTCGATACTTGAATGGTATTGGCATCGAGCGATACTTCAGAAAACTCGCTCGGTAATTTTTCGATACTTTGGTAATTCTGCAATAAAATTCTGCAATTAATTGAGAATCCTAGTATTTTTTAACAAAAAAGTGGACTGTTTCAAAAACTAATTTTAGTTTTAATGTAGAGTTTAAAATAATTATAGGCTAATGATGATATTAAATTTTGTCTCATTAAATATGCTGACTTAATTACTTTAGTTGGTATTACTCAGTTCTCTAAACATTTAATTTTTAATGTACCTATTTATTGAAACTGGAAATGTTGACGGTATCGAGTATCGAAGTATCGAGTATTGAGGGAAAAAATCATGTATCGGTATCGGGTATCGAGAAAATCTGGTATCGACCCATGCCTAATAAATAGTAATAAGTATTATTGCTTAGGTCAAGATTTCTTGTTTAAGTTGGCATAACGAAGAGGGGGTTTTGGGGGTTTGAACCCTTCCATTGATTAAAAAAATAAAATTGTACAATTTATTTCATTATTGTGATATATCACCTTTTTAAAAATATGCTTATAAATTACGTAATATGAGTTTAAAGCGTGGGAAGCTTAAAACTCGTTATTGTGCATCTTAATTTTTAAAATTTTCCGAGGGAGGACCCTCGACCCCTGGGACCCCCCCCCCAGATGTTATAAGCCCCCCATATGGTCGGGCTGGTTACGCCTATGTGTTTTAGAGTAAGTTACAGTAAACAAATTCGCTAACTAGTATTTCAGTGCTAAAATATTGTAAAATGTTATTTTTATAGGTTCAATACTTAAACATTTTCCGGGGGTTGCCCCTGTACCCCTTTCTTGGGGGTATTATACCCTTCGGCACTTTCGACCCTCCACGAAATTATTTTCCGGCTACGCTACTGTTCTCCCTCCTAAAATAATTTTACCCTTTTTTCAAATAATACAAAGCCTACAGCAATGAATAAGTATTAGTCTTTTTAACTATCCATCTTCAAAATTACAATCTTTTCAACAGTGAACAATCTAGTGTAAATGAATGTAAATTGCATTAATTATCACTGCAACTAAAACCCTGCAAAATAGGGTTAATTACATTCGGAGAATCACTAATAATAATAATAATAATAATATGGGCTACTTTGCTTAACTTTCTTAGTGGGTGTACTCCATTGTGGCAATTCTTAATGTGTGGATATGAGGAATCTAGGCCTACTTATCACACTAAATAAGCCCTATGTATGTACGCTTACTCCTCCGAGACCCTTTGAAGGACTTAAATTTTCACCAATCGCTCCCCATGAATTGTCAATTTCATCATCGACCTAAATATACCCAAGAATAGGTATAAATTATAAGGCACCAAAATGGCTGTTGGTCTGTGCTATATGTAACACATGAAAGATTTAAATAAAGAACATGACGTGGACCATATGAGCGTAGTCATTGTGTTAAGTGTTTTCTTTACAGTTCGGCACGGTTTTATAATTTGAGTCTCGTGCATTTAAGGGTTAAATTTAATCTTGCATAGTTGGTAACGTAGTCAGTCAAAATCACTGCCTTCTAAACTGTATTACTCGTGTATACACTGCCTGTCCTATACTGCTAATTTTGCGTACTCGGCGACATTACAGATGGCAGCACCTTTCACACCCAGATTGCTTCTTGTTTTTTGCTACGACATTGTTGATTATGTAGTGCTGTCTCGTAATATAGCATAAACTGAATGTTTAAACTAGTATTATTCTAGGTACCGGTACTTAATTGCTATGTTTAAAATCTTGTAAAATAATAATTATAAAATTTACTATCAATACGTCTAATTAATTTATATTTATTTTAATTATTGCTCCAAAATTCCATTTCAAGGTAAGTGTCATATACTGGAATAATATTATGTTCTATCAAATAACACAAGTTTCTGTGTCTGTTTATGCTTATTTTGACGCAGCAAACGCGTAGAAGCAATGTACGGTAATGTATAGGGCAATGCCTTCTAGACTCTATTACTCGCGTATTCTCGAGACGGCGGTTGCATAGGTGGCGGTGATTGCTGCAATCTGGGTGTGAACTGTGTCGCCTCTACTGGAGAAACTAGGCAATTGAGTAATTCTCTAAACTCCATGTTAAAATAAAGCATAGGACAGGCAGTGTAATTCTCGAGACGGCGGTGGTCAAAATTTAATTTTTAATTTAGGTTAAGATAATTTATTGTTATTTTTGCAGACCTGTACAGTCGTGGTATGGACTGCATACAACGTACGTACTCTTGAGTGACGGTATATTTGGCATACAACGTACTCTAACGACGGTTGCTAAGTTGTGAGTTGGAACGTCAGTGTTGTATCTTTATTGTCACCTAATGGTAAAATTCACTTAATTTGAAGCTAGAAAACTATATTGTCTTTGCCCAGAGTATAGAAAGTGTGAGTACATGACTTTTTTTTTTTTATTTACGTGGATTTCTTCCGCTCTATTAAGTGCCAGAATGGTACTTTATGAGATTGTGTGGGGGACGGTAAAATGTCTGTATGTCTGTCCGTGTGTCTGTACGCGAGATACCTCAAATACGCTTTATCGGATTTTCATGAAACTTGGTATACGCATTTATAACGTCCATGGGAAGAAGCATACTGATATTGGACCAAATCTATTGACTGGTACCGGAGTAATGTCCAATTCACTGCATATTTTATGGTAATATATTGTACAGAATTTATGAAATTCAAAACAGTTCTCATGACAACATATTATTTTACAGTGTTCATATACGGCTTTGCAAGTTGCAATACACATAGCTTTGACAAATAACACTATCCACATATTCCTTCACATATGCTTATCAAACTACACCTTGTTCTTCCGTAAGCCCTGCTTAATGAATCGATCTGGAGCTTAACTCGGAAATCAATTAAAAAAATAACTTTTTTCCCGCACATCATAATTGCAATTATCACTGATTAAACAAAATCATTCTTGCACTTTATTACATCAGTTTGACTTTGACTCTGTCCTATATCCCCAGTGTCGGAGCGAAGGGCCTCCAATTGGAGGTTTCTGATACCTATGTTAATTTTGTTACGCTTATTTTCCGAGGGAGGGCTGAGGGACAGGTGGTAAGCCCATCGCCGCACAACCCCCCAGGAAACTAAGGTATTACTTGGACGTGAAAGGCCGGGAAATTTTGTCCAGAGGCTCTAATTTAGGCTTGGAGTTCTTTAACGTGCTGTAAATCTACGACACGGGCCCCCCAGCTTAAAGTCCCTCCCGGAGGACTCCGTGCCCGGATTTTTATTACATCAGTTTACTTAATTTTGTTTTATTTCGCAGTTTTAACTTTCTATTTTGTACATATTCGATTATCCGGAAGATTTTGAAATTCCAAGGCCCCCTTGGTCCTAATTTGTTCGGATAACTGTCGCTTCACTGTATTCAAAACAGTTTACTATTTATTAAGTGCCAGTATGGTACTTTATGAGATTGTGTGGTGGACGAAAAAATGTCTGTCCGTCTGTCTGTCCGTCTGTCCGTGTGTCTGTACGCACCATAACTGAAATACGCTTTTTCGGATTTTCATGAAACTTGGAAAACACATTTATAATGTCCATGGGAAGAACCCTATTGATATTGAACCAAATCGGTTCACCGGTACCGGAGTAATGCCCAATTTAGTGCCTATTTTAATAGATTATGGCGCCTTTCTAATAAAAAGGCGCCATCACTCAAATACGCTGTATCGGATTTCCATGAAACTTGGTATACCCATTTATGACGTCCATAAGAAGTGCCCTATTGAATTTGAACCTAATCCGTTGACCGGTACTGGAGTAAAACCCAATTTAGTGTATATTTTAAAGACGCGGTAACTCAAATACGCTTTACCGGATTTTTATGAAACTTGGTATACACATTTATAATGTCCATGGGAAGACGTCTATTCATAATGGATAAAATCGGTTGACCTGTTTCGGAGTAATGCTCAATTTAGTGTCTATTTTATGGTAATATACGTATTCGAAAGAATTTATAAAAAAAATTAAAATCAGTTATCTTGACAACATAGCCTATTGTTTTACTGTGATCTTATAAGGCCTTGGAAATTAAAATACAGGTAGCTATGACAAAAAACATATTGATTTACATGCGCGTATCCAACTAGACCGTTAAAATGACCCAGGTGGCCGAGATGGTAGACCTTTCTTCTTCCGTAAGACCTGCTTAATGAATAAATCTGGAGCTTAACTTGGAAATCAATTTTTAAAAAAACCACATTCTGCATATCATAATTGCAGCCATAACTGATTAAAAAAAACATACTGGCACTTTGTTACATCAGTTTACCTGATTTTATTTTTGTCTGACTTCATCTCTCTCTATATATTGCTTGTCGTTCACAAAGGAGCTCTCTTGAGCTAGATATAAAATGCCAGCATAATTAATCCGAAGCATGAATTTGTGGCGGCTCAATTACACGCACTTGCTGGAGACACTGCATGGGTATGGGTTTAGTTTTATCTCTTGCTCAAACTTGCGCCGTTCTCTGCACATGTCGCACTGCCATACATGCAGCATCCGTGGGAGGGATGACCAAAACAAGCAGGCACGTTAAAAATTATGGCAAAACTTTCATCCATTCCAGTTACATTAACTTCTATTGCCATATTTTACATCTGCATCCGAATTTCATCTAAGTCTCAAATTGAAACTACTTTTGTTTTACGACCATGACTCTCAAGTTACTCCGTACTAGGTAGCTCCCACTATGGGAGATTTTACCTAATCTAGACCAACGACGCCGTATAAAAGTATGTAACTTAGACATAGTTTATTGTGAACTGAGAAAATGGTACAGTGTTATACAAAAACGTATACTAAACGAAGTTCAAATTAGGAAATGCCTGCTTTTATGCAGTTCAGAAACTCTTATTTTCTCGTCTTCTGTTCAGAAAACTAAAAATAAAAATTTATAAGACAATATTATCCTGTCGGTTGATTTATATGGATGTGAGGCATGGCCCCTTACTATTCGGGAAGAACGTAATCCGAGAGTGTTCGAAAACAGGGGGTTTAGGAAAATATTTGGGCCTAAGAGAGATGAAAATGGGGACTGGAGGAAACTTCATGACCATTACTCTTCACCGGATATTATATTAAGGGTAATTAAATCACGGAGGATGAAGTTGGTTGGACATGTAGCGCGCATGGGGGAGAAAAGACATATGTCAAAAGTATCGACTGGGAGACCCGAAGGGAAAAGACCACCTGGAAGACCTAGACGTAGATGGGAGGACAATATTAGGATGGATTTAAGAGAAGTAGGATTTGAGAGGGTTGGTTGGATAGAGTTAGCACTGAATAGGGTTGAATGGCGGGCTCAGGCAAGCGCGGCAATTAACCTTCGTTTACCATAAAATTGATAATGTACCTTTAGCTTGCTGGGGAATTGTCTATTGCCATTGAGTAAGTAAGTAAGCTAAGTTGTACTGGTACCTCCATGCAAGATCGCGGGGTTCAATTCCCCCGATGTGCACATTCAGAAATGTTTCTAACGTGAAAACATCTTTAAGTTCGCGTTGGAAGTCAGTCGAAATTTACGATTTCTTTTGCCGGCATAATTGGTACGGTGAAAGCAAGATAGAAAATGGATAAACTGCTTCAGATCGCTGCATTTCAAGGTAGTGAATACGGTTTCTTGGCAGATGAGATATTGAATCATCTTAATAGAAGAATAAAGTATCCAATAACGAGGCATGACGAACCCAAATCTGGTTTTAAACCAGGAAACTGATAACAAAGAAAGAAGGGTTATAAAAGCTAGCAGATCCGTAATATGCCACCAATCTCTATACATAAAAGGCTTTGTCCTGACTGACTGACTGACTTAATGACAGAGAATTAACGTAAAGCCTAAACTATAGCAGGTAGAGACTTGGAAATTTGACAGTATCTTCGTTTCATAATGTAAGTGCTCGCTAAGAAAGAATTTTGCAATTTTTTTTTTAAGTGCCAAAAATCAAATGTTTTTGAGAATGCTTAACCACCACTAACGGCCGTGGGTGTCGGCATGCTGACCACATGCCCCCCAATCCTGCCATCTGCCTACGGGAGATGATGCAGCGGTCGGGTGGTAGGCCAAGTCCCTTCAGGGATGTAGCGCCACGGAGTTTAGTTTAGTTTATCCTTTTTACTCTGAATTATCAAATCCAAATCACAGTTCACATGACAACAGTTTATTGTTGCCAGTGGTCTCAGATGGGTTTGGAAATAAATTAAAATGGAATTTGACTAATTAGGGAAACTATCAATATAATTCATGTTATAAATAAATATTAAAGAATGAAATCCACGAAAATAACATAAGATAACTTCCAATTACAAAATAGAAAACCCGGGCGACGCCGGGTCTTTTAAGCTAGTATAATATAATTTACTCTTCAGCAGTCTGCAGGACCAGTTTACTTCCACCTTGCATAATGTATACAGTACTATCTCTCACAACAAGTTGGTGAAATAGGGTAAACTTGGAGATCTGTTGCCTGTAAGTTGAATCGATGTAGGTGCTTGCTGGTAAGCATGAAGCGCCGTTTAAACTTATGAGCTTACTAGCTAAGTTAAGGTTGGCGCCATGTGCTCCTGATTTCTTAGTTTATTTAAAGGCGGCACTGTTGCCACAGCCTGCTAATTTCAAGAGAACACTAATACCATAAACTTTAACAAGAACAATCGAAGAGAAAGCTAGAGTAAGAGAGTGAGAGTGAGTGAGAGAGGAAGAAAAACCGAGAGCAAAAAAAATTCTCTCTTCCTCTCCCTCCCTTTCCCCCGTCCCCTTCGCTCTATTTTTAATAGCAGAAAATCTCAAAAATAGAAAATTATGGAAATCTTTCACTGTAGAAATCTATACAAATCTATACAAATCTGCTAAAGGCGTATTTATGTATATATATTAGTAAAGTGTTCCCAATTACAGGCCATGGAGGCCCAGAGGGTTCCAGGAGGTTGAGGCTCCCAGATTTTAGACATTCGGCACGTGAAGGCAGTAAGGTTGTCAGCCTTACGCACCGGCCGCCTTAACCCCCAGGATTGCTCCTGATACTCATTTCTGTTAGACGCTGAGTAGACCCCAGGGCCACTGTGCCACCAGAAGGATTAGGACAATTAAAAAACCCCAACGACCTCATTGGGGTCCGAACCCGTGACCTTCCAGTTTGTAGAGCAGCGCCTCAATCACTACGCTATGGCGTACCCCATATAGGCTATATATACATTATATATATTATATTATATGTATGTATATTTATTTAGTTATATTATTTTATTTTATCTTGTCGAGAATATAACAGGCTCATTGTGCAATTGGGGGTACGCCGTAGCGTAGTGGTTGAGGCGCTGCGCTACAAACCGGAAGGTCGCGGGTTCGATTCCCGATGAGGTTGTTGAGATTTTTCAATTGACCTAATCCTTCTGGTGGCACTATGGCCCTGGGGTCGACTCAGCCTCTAACAAAAATGAGTACCAGGAGCAATCCTGGGGGTAAAGGCGGCCGATGCGTAAGGCTGACAACCTTACCACCTTCATGTGCCGAATGTCCAAAATCTGGGAGCCTCAACCTCCTGGAACCCTCTGGGCCTCCATGGCCTGTATAGGGATCACTTTACCTTTACCTTTAGGGAGGTCTGGTAGGGGTGCACTCAGCCTCGTGATTCAAATTGAGGAGCTACTTGATAGAGAAGTAGCGGCTCCGGTCATGAAAACCACCTTTAACGGCCGTGGGTGTCGGCCTGCTGACCACATGCCCCCAATCCTGCCATCTGCCTGTGGTAGATGACGCAGCGGTCGGGTGGTAGGCCAAGTCCGTAGCGCCTCGGAGTTTAGTTTTATATATATTTATTTAGTTATTTTGTTTTATTTTATCTTGTTGAGAATATAACAGGCTCATTGTGCAATTACAACATTCTCTTATACTAATTACACCAGTTTTACAATACTAATAATACTACAACTAAAAAAAGTATTTAAAAGAATGAAAGGAGTTATACAAACAAACAGAAAAAATAGGCCTTACTTTCAGGAAAAGAAGATTAAGATTCTATGGTCACATTTTCAGAATGGAAAGTGACAGACTTATGGCCGGTTTCTATAAACTCGCAAATTACCTATGGGTAAATTATCCAATGGACAGAATTTACACAAAAATAACACCACACCAACACAAATAATTTAAAGATAGCAATCACATACACTTGTGGCGAGTTTCTAGATAAATGTCCTCTGGGTAAATATGAAAATGACAGAAAAAAATGTTCCTACAAACTCGGGCTAGATCTTTCCAAGGGTAAATCTTTGGGTTAATTTATCCTTTCATGGATGGCTGGATAAAATTTAACCTTTCATAGGATCAATAGTAATATTTAAACAATGAGAGTCAAAGCCTTCTGAATTAAATTAACTGTACAACTCCAAGGCCTTGCTCATTATATCATTGTAGGTTAAATGGAACTAATTTGTCCATGGATAATTTACCCGTAGGTAATTCACTAGTTTGTAGAAACCGGGCATCAACCAAACAAATTTTTGAGCACTATGTAAGTAAAAAAAACAAACAAACAAACAAAAAACAAACAAAAACAGCATTTTTCAAGGAAGTTGAAGGAGATTTGAAATTACTCAATATCAAAAAGGAGGATATTGCAAACAGAGAAAAGTTTAGGAAAGCAATATTTGATGGCGAATTTCCAGAGAAACCCAAGAAGAAAACGGGAAGTAAATGGACGGAAGAACGGAAACAGCAAAATCGCGAAAGATTGAAGAAGTTTTGGGAAGACAAGAAGAAGACAACTGTTTCACGTGGTCCTAAGCTGACCTAATCGAAAGGGGGGGGGGAAAGAATGAAGAAACACATACAATTTTAAAATTACTCAATGAAGTGAACAGATCAAAACATATGTATTATAATAGTTTTGGATGAAACGAAAGACTTCAATAAAGAAAATGACATGGAACATATTTTAACTATCCCTTTTTAATCGTTATCATTTTAAAGTTTTAAGATTTTTATCACAGATATTTTTAAACCGCTTATTCTTAGTATTAAACATATCTATATTATCCATTTTTTGCCATTGATAGCACATTATAAAAGAGGAGCATTATTATGAGAGTCAATGTTTGCTTTTGGGATGAAAAAAAAAATATGCAAATTATAAGATCTATAACCTGAAACATAAAAATACATTTCTTCGAGAATATTAATATATAAGATTTGAAGCTTTCACGGCTCTGATTACTCGGGATGGCTTCACGAGTCAACATTATCAGATTCGAGCTTTCGGCCATCTTCCCTCTGTGGCCTTCCTCAATGGCCGAAAGCTCGAATCTGATAATGTTGACACGGCTGATAACCCGTGAAGCCATCCTGAATATTAATATAATCTATTTCGTTATTAATGACAATTTTGTCTGTGAGATAATTCAGGGATATAGATAAGTTATACTGTAATATAGATTAAGCTGGAACTAAAAGAAAAATACCGTTTTATAGCATTTTTAGTTTGAATTTCAAAATGAAACTTTGGAATAATCTTCCCTATTATATTATGTATACTTAAAAATAAAGAAATAACGTTTTGTGGTATTTTCATAATTTCTGCCACCATCTCCCCTTAATCAAAAGCATTCTGGCACTTTTTTGTAAGTTATTATATGAATTCGTGCTATATTTCGGTTCAGGACGCATTTAGTATAGTATCACTCTAATAATAAACTCCCAACAGAAAACCAATGTAGATATAATATCAGTCAATAAATTTGGATTTTAATTTTATGCAACGCGATTGAGCCATTTGAACCCAGTTATAACGATGACAGTATTTCACTTCTCGACAGTAACACTGTATATAATAAATTCAAGCAAACCGTCACTTGTATGCTTTATGGAGCAGCTAGAGAACATAATTTAGGTTGTCAATCGATAAAGTCGATTCTTACTGCACCTCGTTTGTACTGGGAAACTCATATTTCACTGCTTGTTATCAAATTTTGTTTCGCTCACTACATTTAGCTTGAGAAGAGCACGCCTACAGTGAGATAGGATCCTGCGTTTCATGGAAAATTAATACTATATATTGTGTTCTCAATGCCTGACCATTATGCGGCATACAGAGATAGCATTATAAATCAGTGAATCTATTTAATATTGAATTTACTTTCTTATACTGTAGTACAAAGAGATGGCATAGCGGATGGTTAACATACGATATACCTGAACCTATCTGCTTTTTTAGGTAGATCTACCTATTGAAATCGATACCATGTCATGATTTTCGAAAAATTCTTTCATATCTTTACGTTTCATGCCTCCCTAAGTACGAAACCACCGCCTGTTCAAAAAAAAATGTGATATTTATATATATCTTTACATGCTAGCGGCCGTAATTTTGAAGATATTTGAACCAAATTTTATTATGTGTTTCTAGGCCCAATAGTTCGGACAATGTTTGAAAAAGTGCTCTTTCCTCTTTTTTGCAGTTATTATTGCGGATTTGTCATGCCAAGGCTAAAGAAGAAGAGTGCTGTGCAGGGACAATAAATTAAACCAAAAACACTTCGAAATCTACCTCAGCCTGTAGGCCTGCCTAAAGGGATTTTTTTTTCGACGACCCCATGGCTGAGTGGTTAGACCGCTTGCGTTTTTGTCAGGGTTTGTCTTACAATAAGCAATGCCTATACTCACTCACTTAATGGCAATAGACCATTCCCAAGCAAGCTAAAGGAACATGATATATTTTATGGAACCCGAAGGTTCGTTGCCGCGCTTACCTGAGCCCGCCATTCAACCCTGTTCTGTGCTAACTCCATCCAATCATCCCTCTCAAATCCTACTTCTCTTAAACCTATCCTAATATTGTCCTCCCACCTATGTCTAGGTCTGCCAAGTGGTCTTTTTTCTTCGGGTCTCTCTGTCAATATTTTTGAGATATGTCTTTCCCCCCATGCGCGCAACATGTCCAGCCCATTTCATACTCCTTGATTTATTTACCCTTTACTATATCCAATGACGAGTACAGATTATGAAGCTCGACACTATGTAGTTTTCTCCGATCCCCATTTTCATCTCTCTTAGGCCCAAATATTTTCCTAAGCACCCTGTTTTTTAATACTCTCAGATTATGTTCTTTCCGAAGAGTAAGCGACCATGTAAGCAATGCCGATTATTTATTTATTTATTCCCTATTCCACACTGACGAAATACTCCTTAAGTTTTGTTTTAAATTCATTTTTCAATGTAATATATTTTTTTAACAAAGCATATGCACAAAAAAATCATCAGCAAATTTGTAATCAAATCGTAAAGAATAGCAAATAAAAATCAGGTTCACATTTTTTTTTAATTCAGCTGTGTTTATACTCCTTTTAGCTGCGAGGCCATATCAAGAGTTTGGGATCTGCGTATATACAGCAGGGTAGGCCATGGAACTATTGATTGTCAATTGTTTCTATTATTGGTGCATTCTTTTTGAGTAAATTTCAACTGATATTAATTTAAATGGATATTTACAAGATGAAATGGTGAGGATGATTCATGGTATGTAAATATCCAATTCGACATTTGCCTTTACGACTTAGGAAACCATGAAAAAACCCCATGTCAAATCTCCCGGCCACGGGATTTGAACCTGTAGTTCATATTATAATATCCGTCAGAGGAAATATATTTCAATTTTTATTTTAAAAAATCTCAATTAAACGAATTATTATCTAAAAAGCAAATTGATATATTAAAAAGTAATTTTGACTTTTATTTCGGTTAAAATCTTTTAATGTCGCTAAAGAGGGGTATCCTATAATGTAGACTTTATAGCAGCAATAAAAGGGAAACATGTAGCCAGTGCGGAAGTGTAATGTTCTCGATAGTTGAACAAAGCCGTTTATTTAGTCAGATGTGATATGATATAAAAGGATTACAGGAAGGCCTTGGAAGTGAGTGACGAAAGATTGCAGTACAAGGAGGCATGGAGAGAGAGAGATCTCATGGGCACTGGAGCTAGGCCGACCATTGGTCAAAGTGACTGATTACATGGAAAAGTAAAGCAGAAATGAGAAGTGAAGGTGGATGGGTGAGAGATAATGGAAAATAATGGACAGCCTTCACATGGAGTTGCACCTAACCTTTACTTTCTCTTCTTCTTGACATTCACAAGAGATGAATCCAACAAATCAGAGCGCACCCTCCAAACCACAACTTCTGGATGAGACAAACTGCATTTATGCAGAGATCTGGTGAGTTAAATGCTAGCAAATAGGCTTATATTATTAATGAAAAAACAAATTAACCACTGTTAAAATACACATGATGATTAAGCCAGTAACATGAAGTGAGAAAATAATAAAATCAGGTAAACTGATATAACAAAGTGCCAGTATGTTTTGTTGAATCAATTGTAATTTCAATTATGATATGCAGAAAATAATTTTTTCTAATCAGATTAAAATCTACCAGTGTCAGCAGAACTACAGATTTGTGATACCTCGACTAGCGCGCACTCACATAAAAATTAAAAATAAAATTAAAAAAAATCCATGTCAAATCGGCCGGCTCCGGGATTTGATCCGAGGACCTCCAGAATACGAGTCCAAAACGTTACCATTTGGCCAACTCAGTCAGTTTGACGAAGTTGTTTGATAAGTATATGTGAAGGAATAGTGTTAACTGTCAAATTATACCGGTAGACAAAAACTAAAAAACATGTGACCTTTAATTAGTTGTTACACTGGTACCGGTCAACCGATTAGATCCAAAATTAATAGGCTTCTTGCCATGGAAGTATTAAATACTTATACCGAGTTTCATGAAAATCCGATAAAGCATATTTGAGTTATGGGGCCTTTTGTTATATAATACCATAAAAATGCATTAAATGGGCATTATTCCGGTACCGGACAACCGATTTGGTCCAATATCAACAGACGTCTTCCCATGGACATTATAAATGTGCCTACCAAGTTTCATGAAAATCCGATAAAGCGTATTTGAGTTATGGCGCTTTTAAATAAAAACACTAAATTGAGTTTGACGCCGGTACCGCTGGACCGATTTGGTTCAATATCAAAAGGTTTCTTCCCATGGACATTATAAATGCGTATACCAAGTTTCATGAAAATCCGGTAAAGCGTATTTGAGTTATGGAGCGTACAGACAGACAGACAGACATTTTTCCGTCCCCCACACACAATCTCATTGAGTACCATACTGTCACTTAATAAATTTACCACTAAATGAATTTTACTGACATGGCAGTAGTAATATAGTAAGGGTGATTAGGCTAAATCACGATTTTACCGATAAAACAGCATCCTCATATTCTTAGCAAGCATTTTATAAGATAAATGATCGTGATTGGTCTATATCCGAGGAATCGCTAAACGTTATTGGTCAATATCAAACACGCGGCGTATGAGTGGAATAGTCAGGCCCGACGAGAGGGAGGGGCAGCCGGGGCCGCAGCCCCGGGGCCCGGCTGACCAGGTTTTATTTTTTACTTTCTAAATTTGCTCTAAAGTAAAATTTGTTATAAGTCAATAAACAGTTTAAGTTATGTTTTTTTGTGTTTATTTTATCTGCATTGATCTGTCGTATACCGGTGACACGGAATTATTCAATTAATCTGAAACGGATTATTCTTGAATAAAACTTGTTATTTTTTAAAAGTAGAATCTGAAATCCTTTTGGACTCAATAGTAGGCCTCACTAACGTTCGACATTTAAAATCATAATTTTCAAAAGATTGAACTGGTACATACAGATAAAATTGTTTCTAATTAGAACATTTTAATGTATTTTTCCGTTTCGTGCCCGGCATCAGTTAACCAATTTGATCTAAAATCAATCAATAGGCTTCGTCCCATGAATGGTAGCCTTTACCAAGTTTTATAAAAATCCGATAAAGCGTATTTGAGTTATCGCGCGTACTGTCTACCAGACAATATCATAAAGTACCGGCACCATTCTGGCACTCACGAATCATGTAATATCATTACTAGGGACCGGATTCTTAGGTTTTTACCTATTTTTTTCCTTACTTCCAAAACAAAAAGCGCTCATACACTTAGGATGTCCATAGGATTCACCCACATAAATTCTGTGGCACCTAAAAATACCTAAATGGGGTATAAAAACCTAAATATACCTAAACGGGTTATAAAACCTAAACTATCTAATTTAGGCTACTTTTTTGTCTTTTTTGTTTGTCAGTTGAGGAATCGACATTTTGCGGAGAGACAATAATTTTTGTCGGGTTGAAATTAATACCACCAGCGTTTCGTTCAACCCATTGTCGTCTAGGATGGACAGTATCAAGAGAGGAAGTGTAAGAGTACCGGCGTATTTCTTACTGTAACCAGGAAATATGAGGCAATCTTATTTTCACTGCTTCTTTTGAGTGTTATGCTTTCTTTCTTCAATTGTATAATATTGTATAATATTGTCCTAAAACAAGTTTACACAAATTTAAGTCAATTTAGTTAAGTTAAACTTTAAAAGTATTATGTATTAAATCCTATGTAGCAAATTTAAATTCCTTAAACCAATTATTCTACCCGAAAACGATATTTTGGAGAAAAAACCTAAAACAAACTATTTCATCTAATGGAAAACCTAAAACAGTGTTTTTAAAAACCTAAAAATCCGGTCTCTAATCATTACATAATCTTTTTGATGCATACAATATAACGGGCGAGTTGGACGGTTAATTTAATATTTGACGGGGGCCCGGAAAAATTTGTCCCTGGGGCCCTTGCTTTCTTTTCACGGCCCTGGGAATAGTCTATGAAAACGCGACACTGAATTTCGGGGTTGCATACGGTACTTCCTCTACCTATGTAGTAATTGTAGAGTAAGTAATAACGAAATTTCACCTCTCTGGTATTTCATACATGTTCAAAATAATAAGATTATTGTAATCCGAGTTCTCAATTGCGTTATAACGGGGTTAATATCAGATTTCTGTGAGGACCTAGAAATGCATAGGGACACTAGATACTCTCCAGAGAGCTTCTTACTCATGTGGTCACATTCTTCCTCTATGCAAATAACAAACCCCCATGTCCTCTCCTTCAATACACTATACAATTACCTTTGTGTCATTAATATGAATAGAAAACTGATACTATATAGGGAAAATCCACCTAAAAACAGGGTTGAAACGTAACGCATACAGAATATGTTCGGGTTTATACGAGAGTCATTTCAGAAGTCATGGCAACTATTTTATATATTCCGAATAACCGCATATGCGATTATTGCATTATTTACATTTTAGTATTAGTTAAAACATATATATATATATACGAGGGGTATTCCGAAAGTAAGTTTCGTCAATGTATGGCAGGAGCGGCGTGTTCACCAAGGGAACCAAACAAACGCCAGACGAATCCCCACCCGTGGCTGGTTCCACGACGGAAGTAGCGTCAGCGGAGGAGGCATGACGCAGGCGCACTGCGCCGTAGAAGAGCGAGTCGCAGCAGACTGGCGTGCCCGCGGGTATTAGTGTACCGCTCACGATGGCACGAGAGATTTGGCGCCACTGCCATGTACCGCTATCTCCCCTCTTTCAAACGAGCCATTGCTGCAGCCGCTGAACCTTTTATTGTCCGAGATAGAGCTGTTTGAAATTGATCTCCCGATTTCCGTCCCCGCAAAGTGCGGCCTCCACGAACCCATCTCGCACAAACCTTATGGAACATCAATTTGTCACTCAAAATGGTCTGTATGGAACCTTTAGTAATGTCAGGAAGCTGAGGTGGAGCAGGCTGTGCGCCAATTCCTTGCATCGCAGGGCACCGAGTTTTACCACAGTGGGTTCTTCAAACTGATCGCACGCTACGACAAATGTCTCAATGTCGCTGGCGACTATGTCGAAAAATAGTGCACGGTGTATAGGTCATGCTGCCATACTGTATTGCTTTTGGGTCAATAAAGTGTCCGTGTGACAAACTGACGAAACTTACTATATATATATATATATATATATATATATATATATATAGCACAATCTTGATTCTTTATTAAACTTTATTAAACTTAATATTTTTGCTGGTATGGTACGTAAAAATGTTTCAAAAATGCTTAAACTACATCATTTTAACGCCAATTTTTTTAAAATTTCCAAGCCCCCCATACACCCCGGCTGACCTTGCCACCCCAGTTAAAAAGCTTAAATTACGCCCGTGTACAGTATGTGGCATTCTTTCTTTCTTTCGAAGACGAATACAATGTAGAAGTATCATTCTATATGTAGAATTTTTATTCTACATGATTTGTTCTGAAAAACTGGAAACATAGCTATTTCCGATTGCCACTTGAAATTACCCTATAGGGTAGTGAGAAATTAAAGTGGACGGAGGTAGAAATGAGGAGACAGTCAACCATTCAAGTTACGGCATCGCCTGCCGGTATTACGGAGACCACTTCTCTGACACTAGAGTACTGCGGGGAAGTCTAACTTAACTCGGCAGGCGCTCCCTTCAACAGGACAACCATAAACGACAAAAATGATTTAAACACGCAACCAAATCAACATTCAAATCTTTTTACTTTCTATACCTGTACCATAGGTACCAAGGTAATGATAATAAGAGAAATGTTTGTCTGGCTGTGCGCGATTATCTATAATAATAAGAGGAAGTGTTTGTCTGCCTGTTTGTCTGTGCGTGATGCCTAGCGAAATCTACTGCACGCAAAGATCTGTTGGACTGAAGGATGGCCGAACGCATCTCGAAGCCGGATTTTTTATTTTAGCTTTCGTTCGCTAGTAGTCTTATAAATCTTATTTTTAGATTTCTGGACAGAAGACGAGAACATAAAGAGTTTCTTAACTGCATAAATACAAGCATTTCCTGATTTGAATCTACATTTAACTTCTGCCTTAATATTATTTGTGTCTGTAATTATTGTTCCCATTTGTATTTCTCCACTTGTTCGAACAGATTAAATACATAAATAAATAAAATTCAAAGTGTGTGCGTACGTATGTATGTATGTATTTTAGGTAGATTTCAAAGAAAAGTCTACGTATTGCAATCGATACCATGTCATGACTCTCGAAAAATTCTTTGATATTATCTTTACGTTTCATACCTCCCTAAGTACGAAACCATAGCCCGTTCAAAAAAAAATCTGATGTGAAAGTCACATAACTTCCTCTGCCCCCAAAAAAGTTAGCAGTACTCACATATCCTTTTACAGAATCGCAAGACACAATTTTACGCTAATTATCCTATAAATACCTCTTCTTTCAATGATGCATCTAAAAGCGCAGGCTATATAACAAACTTAAAAAAAAAAAAAAGAACAAGTGACTGCAGACGTTTATTGAACTAAAGAATAATTTCCGAAATTTATCGAATATTTCCCTCAGATACTTCTTTACTCTATACCTGGCCAACAATACATCTTTCTCACTTCACATTCTTAGGCTATATAGAATAAGAGGCCGTGAAAGAGCGCGTATTCAGTTGATCATCACGCAAGACAAAATTTCTACAAACAGTGGGTGAACAGTGGGTGGCTTGTAACTACCCTCAGAGAATTTTTTCGAAAAAAAGTTTCAAATAAAAGTTTTAGCTCTCAGTAAAAGGAACAGATATGCAAATTTTAAAGAAAATCGTTAGAGCCGTTTTCGAGAAAGTCGCGAAAAACGAAAATTTCTTCATGTAAAGTCCCCTTAAAAATAAGAGAAATTTGTCGCCAATCTTCGAATCACATCTTCAGAAGGTACCTGACCCAAATACGAAATTTTGTTTTCATACGATTTTCCGTTTCGGAGCTAGCCTGTTCACAAACTTCCACACAGACAGACACACAGACACACAGACACACACACAGACATGTTTCCAAAAATAGCATTTTTGGATTCAGGGGGCCTTGAAACGTGTATATATGCTAAAAACTCAACTTCGAATTTTAGGGTCGAAAACAATACTTCCTCTACCTATAGTACCTATGGTACGGGCAGAGGAAGTAATAACATTGTGATATATATATATATATATCTTTACACGCTAGCGGCCGTAATTTTGAAGATATTTGAACCAAATTTTATTATGTTATTTCTAGGCCCAATAGTTCGAACAAGGACGTTAATGAGCAAAATTGGCCTAAGAGGAGGGTCGGGGGTTAAAATTGTGAAAAATTTATATCTCGGTTCCTATGAAGTATAGAGGGAAACTTTGTTTGAATAAATTAGAGTACTCCCTGTGGAGTTCACAGTGACAACAACGATTCGGGGGTTTTGGGGGCACGAGTGGGGGTGGTTGGTGGGGGGATGGAAATTCGAAATTTTTGAAACCACGTCTTATGGGGTATCGTTGAAAAGCTCTTGAGGATTACTATACAAATCAATAACTGGTTTTTCGATAGCTCTCATATAAGGCGAGATTTAGAACTTTGAAATCTACCTCAGCCTGTAGGCCTGCCTAAAGGGAATTATTTTTAAATTGAAGGGGCTAGTTCCATAAGGGCGTAAGGCACATCTTGAATTCTGAGCTTTTAACATTTATGCCTTCTCCTCATATATCTTAAATACACAGTGAACAATTTATACTTGTGCCTTAAACCTCTGCTCAGTCATAATAAAAGACCTGTGCTTGTAAGTGGTAACATTGCTTAGAAACATTAAGATTTCTAAAAAAAT
This sequence comes from Ectobius pallidus, assembly GCA_964059195.1. Classification (NCBI taxonomy): domain Eukaryota; kingdom Metazoa; phylum Arthropoda; class Insecta; order Blattodea; family Ectobiidae; genus Ectobius; species Ectobius pallidus. Next base: position 16,057,960 of record CAXKWD010000003.1, read on the forward strand.
TGCTGTTGTGCCTTACGCCCTTATGGAACTAGCCCCTTCAATTGTATTTAACAACATAACCCGTTACAGGCAATATTAAATGTTTAAGTTCTCATTTCATACAATTACCAAGATACATGATATATAAAATTTAAAGTTTTCAGAAAAAATATTTACGGAATAAATTATTTAAATGTTATTTTACATTGAGTGCGTTAAACAGTGTTTTGTTTCTAATTGCTAGGTAAATTTTATTCTGTCGCTGATGAAACAAAATTATTATAGTTTACTGAAATCGAGAGAAAATATTAATTCATAGAATTCTTGGGCATATTTGGTCGGAAGTTTGCAGTTTTCTATTGGCCATGTGTTTCTTTTGCATTATTTTGTTTTTTAATGTTCTTCTTTACATTTCTAATATTTTGCAATTGAAGAGTAGATGTTCAGGTGTTTTTTCTCCTTCATTACAGGGGCACATTCAGGAACTCTTGTGGTGACTGTTCAATTCATATGCCTTGTGTTTGATATTGACCAATAATGTTAAGCAATCCTCGGATATAGACCAATCACGGCCGCTTATCTTGCAATATACTTGTAGGAATCGCGAGGAGGGTATTTTATCGCGGTAAAACCAGCTGGTCGTTACTAAAGACGCGAGTATCAGTGTGCAGTGATTGCTGCCACTAAGCGGCATGAAATCCGATTATTTTATGCAACATAACTTATTTGGAAATTGAAATAATAGAAATGTAGTACATTGATTAAGAACACAATTTCGATTCGGTGAAAGCCAGTTCGTGTGCTTTTATTCTGTTCTGCTGTTAGCTTACCTGAATGAAGTTAACTATATCTTATATGCACTGGTGGTAGCACTGATTACACCAAGGTAGCTCGAATCTATTCATGGATGGTTGATTCACAGTATGCCGTGATCTCGTAACTTTTAGTTTTTTTTATACAACAAAGCACGAAAGTAATTATTATTTATATAATCCGTTACATTTTATTCATGGAATAGTCCTAATAAATCCAACTCGAGTTGACGAGTTACATCAGATAAACTCGTCGACTCTCGTGGGATGATTACCTATAATAAAATACACAAATGCCAAGACGCTAGGTCCTTTTTAACCACCGTGTAGTGCAGAAGTACAAAAGGGATGGTAAGCTTTGGGGAGCACGGGAGTCACCAGCCTTCATTGTCGAGAGGAAGAGAGACCAGGAAAGGGATTTGAAGACATCAGAAAAGAAGAAAGTTGCGTTGAAAGGTCAGGTCAAGCCATTTGCCTCTATCTCCAGACTTTTTAACGTTTGAGCGGCGAAATTTTTGGCGGGGTCAGTCAAGTGAAATGAGTCAGACGTAACGCACAGGGGAAAAACGTCACGTGGTTGACTCCTATGTGACGTCAATTCACTAGTTAGGGGGCTTTACCTCTACTGGGCGATAGCAAAATATCTTTCAGTTTCCTTCCCATGTTTTCTCTGAATAAAATTTCCTTCCCTGACGAAAGAAGAGAGAAAGTTATTTTTCTCCAAAGAAACATGCGAAAGAATAGTATGTTGCGATACTAATTCCGTAAGCGGTGCATACGGATCGAGGAAAGAGTTTGAAAAAAAGAGGCACTTGCGTCGAGTTTTTTCAACTCCCGAGATCCGTTATGCGGAATATTGCATACTATTTTTTGCACGATGATTATTTATATCAATTTAATTACAATTAATTGAGATATTAGCTGAAAATATTATTTATATACATTATTGAAGATAGATGTTATATTTCAGAAAGTGACTCGCATATATTGGTTGTTATGGGGATGCAATATTTGTTCTGTTAAAATCGCCACAAACTAGGGGGCCTTGGTTCCGGTCTTCCATAAAGGCTTGTATTATGATGGTTTTACTTACGGTACGTGTGCTTTTTGTAATTTTTACAGCACTGAGATTTCTTTTGTTTTCATAGCAACTAGATTGCGTGCGGGAATGCCAAGTTACTATCTACGGCAAGAATATTCGTAAGTACCACTAATTAGTTACGTCGTGCAAAAAATAAATATCACTACTTTACTAATAATATGTTGAGGGCCATTAGCAATGACAATTAACCATAAACCTAATGTAAACTTCAAAGTTTGGGGCTATGTTCTTTCAATGGGGCCCTTCACAGTGCAATCAGAGTACTACTTTGAATAACTTTTCCTTCCCTGACGAAAGAAAAGAGAAACAGCCATTTCATAAAATATGGGAATTTTTCCCTCAAAGAGAGAAGTTACAAAATTATTGTAATTGGGTGGTCAAAAATAAGTTTAAAACTTCAAATTCACTGAATATTAAGGACTTAGGTGTATCTGAAGTGGTTTCATGTGTAAAAACTGCCGATTTACTTATTTATTGCGTTGAGTTACTTTTTTTTTGCCATTTTTAGCATGATTTTAACACTCTTTAATACGTCTACCAAGTAGTCAAGATTTTAATGATGCAAAACAAAAGCTCATTTTCTGTTCTACTATTACTGTTAGGGTCTTAATGTTGTTATTAATGAAGGTATGAGGGATTAAATACAAATTATAAACTGTTTCCAGGTTGTCAGAACATTTATTTAACACATCAATAATAATTTAACAAAACTATCACTGTTACGGGTGGGACAGAAATTCCCTTGTTTGTTATTTTACATAGTAAATAGCCACACATATTTTTTGAAGTTAATCTTATACCAAACTGTACCTTAAGATATATCTTTTCTCAAATGAAAACGAACATAGCTGATTACTCTTGACTACTTGGTATTAAAGAGTGTTAAAATAATGCTAAAAATGGCAAAAAAAGTAACTCAACGCAAAAAATAAATAAATCGACAGATTTTACACATGAAACCACTTCAAATACACCTAAGTCCTTAATATTCAGAGAATGTGAGGTTTTAAACTTATTTTTGATCACCCAATTACAATAATTTTATAACTTCTGTCTTTGAGAGAAAAATTCCCATATTTTATCAAATGGCTGTACAGTTTATCAAAGGCATAGATATTCTAAAAGTCGATATAGCTGCCATAATACGATGTTATGGCCATTGTAATTGGATCTTACACACGGTTAAAATGATAGTCCAGTAAATAAAAATTGATAATTCCTCCATAACTCCTCTCCAATGAGTTTAAACCTTGGGAAGTGTTGCAAACATTTTATAGCCTTGCATGAACGGCTAGGGGGCACTTCATCTCATTTTATGGGTCATTCCTCGCAGAGCCAAATTTGGTTAATATCGAACAAAAGTTTGAAACGAGGCCAATGGCTTGGGGACGGTCGGGTGTTTTTATGGTTACAACGTTCAGCTCTGTGTCTCTTATGCCGAGAATTTATCAGGCATAACACATTGGGCAGGGAGAAAATGTCGAATATGAAGTAATCACAGAGTTTGTTGGTTGAAGTTTTGTTCTATTGCGCATGAGCGATATCTTTTTATTTTTATTAATTTTTTGTTTATTTTGTTGCACTGCAAATGGGTCAACAACCCGGTGGCAGTGTTGCAATAAATACCAGCCATACATATACAGAATGTTAATGAATAACAGCGAAATATTCTACCTGTATATAGAGGGAACTTAGACAATCAACTTTTATTAGGAGATTTTTGCTCTATGACGTAAAATGTGTACCTATGTTACAGGGCATTAAAGTCATTATAATTTGGTGCTCATAAATCAATAATTACGCGAAATAGGGCTAAATTTTCCATTAAGTTGACTTCATGCCTTCTCAGTGATCCATAAAAACCTGATTCTTAATCATTCATCCATAACTATATCATAATTTAGAGTTTTCATAATCTGCGGGGTACGCCGTAGCGTAGTGGTCGAGGCGCTGCGCTACAAACCGGAAGGTCGCGGGTTCGATTCCCGATGAGGTCGTTGGAGTTTTTCAATTGCCCTAATCCATCTGGTGGCACTATGGCACTGGGGTTGACTCAGCCTCCAACAGAAATGAGTACCAGGAGCAATCCTGGGGGTAAAGGCGGCCGGTGCGTAAGGCTGATAGCCTTACCACCTTCATGTATTGAATGTAAAAAAACAATCTGGGAGCCATAACCTCCTGGAACCCTCTGGGCCTCCATGGCCTGTTATAGGGAACACTTTACATTTACATAATCTGCAAAATTTACAGACTAATCGCATGAGTGGCCGTCACTGCATTATTCTTCTTTCATTCATAACTACTGACTGCAGTGTTAACAACGAAGTTCCTTTGTTTTGCAATTTTTTCTAATGTTAGAAGTCAGTGGCGGCCATGCAATGGGAGATTTTATGCTGTAACAGGAAATATTGAATCCATAGAAAAAAATATCCTAATAAAAGTTGCTTATCTATGTCTCCTCTATACACAGGTAAAATATTTCGGTGTTATTCATTAACACCCTGTGTACAAAAATGACACACTATACGTACAGTTACACAATAAATATCGCAACAGCTATATGCATACCTGATATTAAAAAAAAAACTCTTTCAATTCAAAACTGTAGCATATAAAACTTACATACTGACAATATTTTAGGAGAAAAAAATATATATATTATACATTATCATATACCCTATTCAATATATTTTTTTAAAAAATTTGGCGTTAGCAGGAAACGTTTCGAAGAATTCTGCAGGTAAATCATTCCAATCCTGAATCCCTCTATTTAAAAAAGAAAATTTGGCAATATCTGTTCTCTGAGATCTACCCCTTATTTTGTGTATGTGATCCTTCCTACTTTTGTAATCTGATTCTTTAATTTTGCTGTGAAGCTCTTCCCATGCTGGTTGTTTCGTGTATACACAATACATACATTTTAATCTATTTATTTTCCTTCTAGATTCTAAAGAATTCCACCCTTGTGTTTTTAACATAGCCGAACGATGTCAGTTTGTTGGTGCTTGTTCATAACAAATCTTGCTGCTTTTCTCTGCACCATTTCTAACTGTGTTATTAGGCCTGCCTAATAAGGATCCCATACACTTACAGCAAATTCCAAATTTGTTCTCATAAACGATTTATAAGCTAACTCTTTGGTTTTTAATTTTCCTCCCCTTAATGCTCTAAATACGAAGTGCAATGTTTTATATGCCTTGCTGATTGAATTTCCTATATGTGTATTCCAGTTCAATTCCTTATTTAGAGTTTTGTTCCACGTTAAAGATAGATCTTATAAATTGCATTCCAAAACCAAACACTGACTCCCATAATAATTCCCCTCTTTATAATGTGCTCCATCTATAGAATCAATTGCACAAAATGGACAATATAGATATATTTAATACTAACAATAACCGGTTTAAAAATACCAGTGATAAAATGTTAAAACTTCAAAATAGTAACAATGAAAAATTAATATTTAAAATTTATTCTATGTCATTTTCTTTATTTAAGTCTTTCGTTTCCTCCAAAACTATTATAATACTTATGTTTTGATCTGCTCCCTTCATTGTGTAATTTTCATATTGTAAGTGTGTGTGATTTTTTAAGTATTTTTGGTTGTATTATTTTAAATATTTTCAGTATTACATTAAAAATATATATTAGTGTTATAAAACGGATGTAATTACTACTTAAGAGAATATTGTAATTGGCAAATACATAAATAAATTATTTAACACATTAATACAATGGATTCTTGAATACTGCTGAATACCGTCTGAAAATGGTTGTTTACTACAGTAGTTACCTCTTTCTGGCCACTGGATCACTCCTTCCTTTTACTTTCTCGCATATAGCCTACGTAGTATAGAGAAAGTATTGTGATCGTGACAAAAAAATCTGATGTGAAAGTCACATAACTTCCTCTGCCCCAAAAAAAGTTAGCAGTATTCACATATCCTTTTACAGAATCGCAAGACACAATTTTACGCTAATTATCCTATAAATACCTCTTCTTTCAATGATGCGACTAAAAGCGCAGGCTATATAACAAACTTTAAAAAAAAAGAACAGGTGACTGCAGACGTTTATTGAACTTTCGTAAAGAATAATTTCCGAAATTTATCGAATATTTCCCTCAGATACTTCTTTACTCTATACCTGGCCAACAATACATCTTTCTCACTTCACATTCTTATTTAGAATAAGAGGCCGTGAAAGAGCGCGTATTCAGTTGTTCATCACGCAAGACAAAATTTCTACAAACAGTGGGTGAACAGTGGGTGGCTTGTAACTAACCTCAGAGAATCTTTTCGAAAAAAAGTTTCAAATAAAAGTTTTAGCTCTCAGTAAAAGGAACACATGTGCAAATTTTAAAGAAAATCGTTAGAGCCGTTTTCGAGAAAATCGCGAAAAACGAAAATTTCTTCATGTAAAGTCCCCTTAAAAATAAGAGAAATTTGTCGCCAATCTTCGAATCACATCTTCAGAAGGTACCTGACCCAAATACGAAATTTTGTTTTCATACGATTCTCCGTTTCGGAGCTAGCCTGTTCACAAATTTCCACACAGATAGATACACAGACACACAGACATGTTTCCAAAAATAGTATTCTTGGATTCAGGGGGCCTTGAAACGTGTATATATGCTAAAAACTCAACTTCGAATTTTAGGGTCGAAAACAATACTTCCTCTACCTATAGTAGCCTACCTATGGTTCGGGCAGAGGAAGTAAAAATCGAAATCGAGGTAACACCGGGAAAACATGTTTCACGATGCCTAGAAACCGAAAAAATCTGATGTGAAAGTCACATAACTTCCTCTGCCCAAATAAAAGTTAGCAGTATTCACATATCCTTGTACAGAATCGCAAGACACAATTTTACGCTAATTATCCTATAAATACCTCTTCTTTCAATGATGCGACTAAAAGCGCAGTCTATATAACAAACTTTAAAAAAAAAAAAAAAAAAAAAAATGACTGCAGACGTTTATTGAACTTTCTGCCGTAAAATATAATTTCCGAAATTTATCGAATATTTCCCTCAGATACATCTTTACTCTATGCATGGCCAACAACACATCTTTCTCACTTCACATTCTTATATAGAATAAGAGGCCGTGAAAGAGCACGAATTCAGTTGTTCATCACGTAAGACAAACTTTCTACAAACAGTGCGTGAACAGTGGGTGGCTTGTAACTACCCTCAGAGAATTTTCTCGAAAAAATGTTTTAAATAAAAGTTTTAGCTCTTAGTATAAGCAACCTATGTGCAAAATTTAAAGAAAATCGTTAGAGCCGTTTTCGAGAAAATCGCGAAAAACGAAAATTTCTTCATGTAAAGTCCCCTTAAAAATAAGAGAAAATAGTCGCCAATCTTATCCTCACATCTTCAGAAGGTACCTGACCCAAATACGAAATTTTGTTTTCATACGATTTTCCGTTTTGGAGCTAGCTTGTTCACAGATATTTTCCACACAGACACACAGACACACAGACATGTTTCCAAAAATAGTATTTTTGGATTCAGGGGGCCTTGAAACGTGTATATATGCTAAAAACTCAACTTCGAATTTTGGGGTCGAAAACAATACTTCCTCTACCTATAGTACCTATGGTACGGGCAGAGGAAGTAAAAAATCTGATGTGAAAGTCACATAACTTCCTCTGCCCAAATAAAAGTTAGCAGTATTCACATATCCTTGTACAGAATCGCAAGACACAATTTTACGCTAATTATCCTATAAATACCTCTTCTTTCAATGATGCGACTAAAAGCGCAGACGTTTATTGAACTTTCTGCCGTAAAATATAATTTCCGAAATTTATCGAATATTTCCCTCAGATACATCTTTACTCTATGCATGGCCAACAATACATCTTTCTCACTTCACATTCTTATATAAAATAAGAGGCCGTGAAAGAGCGCGAATTCAGTTGTTCATCACGTAAGACAAACTTTCTACAAACAGTGGGTGAACAGTGGGTGGCTTGTAACTACCCTCAGAGAATTTTCTCGAAAAAATGTTTCAAATAAAAGTTTTAGCTCTTAGTATAAGCAACCTATGTGCAAAATTTAAAGAACATCGTTAGAGCCGTTTTCGAGAAAATCGCGAAAAACAAAAATTTCTTCATGTAAAGTCCCCTTAAAAATAAGAGAAAATAGTCGCCAATCTTATCCTCACATCTTCAGAAGGTACCTGACCCAAATACGAAATTTTGTTTTCATACGATTTTCCGTTTTGGAGCTAGCTTGTTCACAGATATTTTCCACACAGACACACAGACACACAGACACACAGACACACAGACATGTTTCCAAAAATGGTATTTTTGGATTCAGGGGGCCTTGAAACGTGTATATATGCTAAAAACTCAACTTCGAATTTTGGGGTCGAAAACAATACTTCCTCTACCTATAGTACCTATGGTACGGGCAGAGGAAGTAAAAATGTTTTTGGAATGACGTATGTCCGTCTGTCTGTGGTTCATTGTATTTACTTTATTTTTTGAATTAAGGACTTTGTCGGATTTTTATCGAACCGCCCAGAAATTGCGTTTTATAACTGAAATATTAAGGGGACTTTTCATGAAAGTTCTTTGAAAAATTTCTATTTTTTTTAAATTGACTCTAACGATTTTAATAAAAATGTAAAATTGGAAACTCTTATCTATGACTACTAAAATAGCTATTTCCGTTTTTCTGGGAAAATGATTTCGGGGGTACTTCACTCGTATCTATTTTCAGTTATTCTACAGGGTGGTCCATATGTCTCGTTACCCCCCCAAATAAATATCTTGTTATCCCTAATTCAGTGTTTCTGCAGCAGAGATGGCTGACACAAGCTCTTACAGTGTGGGAGGGCGCCTCATTGTCAGTATTTGTCAGGTCTCTATTTCTTTGATGACCGATTCAATCAACATTCCTATATCGCCATGTTACAGACATTTTTGCTCCAGAGCTCCAGAGAATGAATCTCTTGGAACGTTCCTGGTTCCAACAGGATGGAGCACCGCCCCAGTATGCCATCTTTGTCAGGGAATATTTAAATGAAGTGTTTCCCAATAAGTGGATTGGACGCAGATCGGTACATCTTGGATTGGCCTCCCAGAAGCCCTGATCTCTCATCTCGTGACAACGCCCTCTGGAGCATTATTAAGAAGAAAGTATCAAAACAACGATACCAAACAACAGAACAATTGAAGGACGCTTTTAGGACTACCTTTGATACAACAATCAACAGATACGTGCTTAGTAAAATATCACACAGGTCATGGCGGCGCATCATTTTGTGCCACGAAAATAATGGTCATAGAACCTGACCTTCTGGAAGCGTAAATATGAACCATCCTGGTTGATATTGAATCCATACTACCTTATACTATATTATATACTATATATTATATTGTATTGTTATAAAGTTATGTAAAAATATGGGGTAACAAGACATATGGACCACCCTGTAGATTATCTCCATTGCAGAAGGACACATGAAAACCTATCCCAGTAAAGTTGTAGAGAAAATTAAATTGAACATTTTTTGTTAAACCGATTTTTTAATACAAGTAATAGGTATCAAGATAAAAACGAAATAAATACGACTTAAATTCGAATTTCGGATCATATGTTAATTAAAATACGAATGATACCTTGTTGCCCCTAGTAACAAAACAACTAATTGTTGTCAAATGCATTCTATGTAGCTCAGTCGTAATAAATACACCAAAACCAATTAACTTACAGCGAGGAGGTATAGGCTAATAGGGAAGAGGTCCTGGGTTCAAATGAAAACTCGTGGCCGCCCAACTTTACCAGTAGGCTATTGTAATTAATAACTCATTCGTGTAGCATTTGCTTTATTGTTCGGCGATATCTCAGTATATCCTGTATTTTTGCCTTTGAGATTGAGGAAACCATGCAAACCCCAAGTTGTTGTTGTTGTTATTATTATTATTTCACGGTAAAAGCAATGAACATAAAGATCGACCCTGATGCTTTCCGTTCTAGATAGGCTACTTTTATGAAAATGTAATAAATAAAATGTAATTGTCTCTATACAGTGGTACCTCGAGATACGAGTGCCCTAACATACGAGTTATTTGAGATACGAGCTGTCGAGCGAGCGAAGTTTTGTTTTGAAATACGAGCGACATTTGAGATACGAGGAACGGCCAGCTGCGACGCTGCACACGGGCCACCAGTTTACTGCGCCTGCGCCTCGTGCGTCTCGCGCATTATCCCACGTATTCCCCCAGTGTGCTTGTTTACCTCGCTGTCGAAGCATCTTTGCTAAGTTTTTCTAGAAATCATAGAAAAAAATGAGCAAGGTGTGCGAGTAGCTGACTTGGCGAGGCAGTACAGTATCGCTTTCATACAATATTTGTCATTTATAAATACATTTTTCTTATTAAAAAACACGTAACAAAAACAATTGGGGGTAGCATTTTTGGGGCTGGAACGGATTAATGGCATTTCAATTAATTTCAATGGGGAAAATTGCTTTGAGATACGAGCAAGGTTACGGAACGAATTAAACTCGTATCTCGAGGTATCACTGTAATTTACTTTTTCTGTGCTAGCCTTTAACATGTATAAGCGAGAAAGTTTGTGCAACATATTTTTGCACCATTTATTTTCCTGTAAAAAGGATGCATTTTTTATATTTTTTTATACTTTTGCTCCGCTACTGATATATCATCTCAATTTCATTTCATAAAACACTGCAGTGCAGAGCTTCAACTATTGCAAATTCAAAATATGTCCCTTCCAGAGCTTCATTTGTTTTTTTATATAAGCAATCATCAGGTGAAACAATCGGTGGGCTCTAAGTTTTAAATCAATCTGAAAAATTTCATTGAAAATCGCTGGTTTTTGTAGATGATAACGTAAAACATGAATAAAAATCCTCATCTCTATATATATAATGACTGACTGAATGAATGACTGACTGACTGATTGACTGAATGACAGGAATCAACGTACAGCCTAAACTATAACAGGTAGAGACTTGGAATTTTGACAGTACCTTCGTTTCATAATGTAGGTGCTCGGGTCATTCCATGTCAAGTGAACCAATGGAAAAACGTGACCACCTCCGATTTTAGTCATACTTGGTTGTCATGAAGTACCACCTGAGATATGTTGAAGTACAAAATATCAGATTTTTATGTGTTGTAGTTTTCCAGTTATACCCTTCTGAAATATGGAAAAAAACCAAATTTTCTGCATAAGTGCAATCACAAAATGACGCATAAATCAAGCTGGAATTGACATAGATGAGTGGGAAAAGTATCAAAATGTAGCTTATATTATGAGCTTTAATTTGATACGTCACACGAGTACTTTCGAAAAAAAATATTTTCAAGGTTACCCAAAAAAAATTTGAAAACTGAATTTTTCAAAAACCTATATTTTGAAAATTTTGAAACAATTCTCATAGAAACATACATATTTCAGCATCATGTCCTACAAGTTTTGATAAGGGATCGCAATGGGATCATATTTTTTTACATTTATAACAAATACTATGCACGCTGGGTAAGAATATATGACACAGGAATATTGCACTTAATTCTAAAATCCATTCCTTTGTCCAGGGAGTTGTTTACCAACATGCATATACCAACTTGTGCAAGTGGTCAAATGGGTATGAGTAAACACAGTCTGCAAGCATGTGAGTCAGCCAGGGAATGCAAGTTGTAACCTGTTGGACCTGGCTTCAGTTGTGCCTTGACTCTCATGCAGTGTGCTTCCTTTCTTCAAAGGCTGTACAAAGACTGTATTGCTGCATGTAAAGTAGTGGGTTCAGTGATTAAAATAGGCATTGTGTATTTCCCCAGTATGGCTGAAAAAGTAAGTGAAACAGCAAAGATTTTCTGCTGCAACCCTTTCAAGAAAGACAGACATCAGGGTGTGAAAAGAAGTGTGAGGCCTGTTACTGACTGGATGTGTGACATGTTTGACACCATTGTGGTAGGTATGAAAATTTGTGACAGTTGTAGGAAAGAACTATCAAAGCAGAAACAGGTTACAGATACAACAGATGACTGTTTAGTACCAGTAGCCAATACCACTAGGCCTACTAATGTTGATGAATCATTTGTAGCTTTAGATGTTACCTTAGAGTACCTTAATAAGTCTCTAAGCTCTCTAGAGGAGTCACCTGTTGCTAAGAGGAAGTTGCAAATGAAATCATACTGTGATAAAAAATACAGTAAAATAAAAAAATGTTTGACAGAAAAGGTACTAACAGCAGCAAGTACAAATACAGAGAAAACTGTTGACCATAAATCAGAATCATGTGAAGTCATTTGTCAGCTAAAAGAAAAGTTTCAAGAAGAAAATATAAGTGTTAGTGAAAAATTGCAAATTTTAACAGTACTACCTAAAAGCTGGTCATGCAGTGAAATACAAAATGAATTTCAGGTTAGCAACAGAATGGCAAGAAAAGGTAAAGCATTGGTGAAAGCGAAGGGTATTCTGGCAACACCAAATCCTAAACCAGGAAAGGTTTTAAATGAATCTGTGATTGAGAAGGTAATAGGGTTCTACAACAGTGATGATGTCAGCCGTCTTATGCCTGGAAAAAAAGATTTTGTTTCTGTGAAAACGGGTGACAGTAGTAGAATTCATGTACAGAAGAGGCTAGTGATGGGCAACTTGAAGGAAGTGTACGAGCTGTTCAAAAACAAAAATCCTACTGATAAGATTGGATTTTCGAAATTTGCTGATTTACGACCTAAACATTGCGTCTTGGCTGGAGGAAGTGGTACCCACACAGTATGCGTTTGTACAGTGCATCAGAATGTTAAATTAATGCTACAAGTGTTGAAATCCAAACAAATTACACTGAATGATGGCACAGATATAAGTAATTATAATTCCTGTTTAGCGAAGTTAATGTGTGAAGAGCCAGGCACAGCATGCCACCTTAATGAATGTCCTTCATGTCCAGGTGTAGATAATTTGAAAGATGAGTTACAGTTGCTGCTAGATAATGAACTGGTGGACAACATTACATACAAGCAGTGGGTTTCTGTTGACAGATGTAATTTAGTAACCTTCATCAAAACTGCAGATGAGTTTATAGAAACTTTGTGTGAACAGTTGTTGATTTTGAAGAGACATTCTTTTATTGCAAGAAGACAGGCAGAATATTATAATCACTTGAAGCAGAATATTGGAGTAAATGAAGCTGTGGTATGTATGGACTTTGCAGAAAATTATTCGTTTGTACTACAGGATGAAGCCCAGTCTTTTCATTGGAACAATGATCAAGCAACTATTTTTCCTATAGCAGTCTACTACAATGATCATAATATACACTACAAAAGTATTGTATGTATCTCTGAATGTCTACAGCATGACACCACTGCTGTTCATTTATTCCAGAAAAGGCTTATCTCTCATTTGAAGTTGGAAGTAATTAGAGATTTGAAAAAAATTTACTACTTCTCAGATGGTGCAGCTGCGCAATTTAAAAACAGAAAAAACTTTTCAAACTTATGCCACCATGTTCATGATTTTGGAATTGAGGCAGAGTGGCATTTCTATGCAACAGCCCATGGGAAAGGAGTATGTGACGGTCTGGGTGGTACTGTGAAAAGACTTGCAGGAAAGGCAAGCCTACAGCGGCCATACGAGCATCAAATCATGACACCAGCACAGCTGTTTACATGGAGTGAGGAAAACATCGACTCCATGCAGTTCTTCTTCTTCAATGAAGCACAATACAACAAAGAGGAAAAAATACTTGCAGACAGATTTCTGTCTACAAAAGCAATACCAGGCACACAGAAGTTCCACAGTTTCATCCCATTGTCAGATAAAGTGTTGTTGACAAAGGTATTTTCAAGAAGTGAACAGTCATCCACTTTTTCAGTGTTAGGACCACGTGTGCAACAGAGGCTGAAGCTAGCAGAAGTAAAAGGATATGTTACATGTGAGAACAACAATCATTGGTGGCTTGGTGTAGTTGTGGACAAAAATGAGACAGCACAGATAGTGGAACTGATGTTTCTGCACCCTGCAGGTCCTTCTCCATCATTTACTTTCAAAAGTGACTGTCCAAATAAACTGACTGTGCCTCTCTCTCAGATCCTCACCCTTGTGCAACCTACATGTCCCACTGGCCGTAGTTATTACCTCTCGAAGGAAGAGATGGATGCGGCAACCATGGCTCTAGAAAATTACTGTAGACAATAAATTCACGTTTTTGTCATTGAAGAAGGGAAGGTAACATGTTTTCTGTAAGTTTTTCTTTTTGATTGTAATGAAATTTTAGAATTAAGTGCAAGATTACGGTGCCATATATTCTTACCCAGCGTGCATAGTATTTGTTATAAATGTAAAAAAATATGATCCCATTGCGATCCCTTATCAAAACTTGTAGGACATGATGCTGAAATATGTATGTTTCTATGAGAATTGTTTCAAAATTTTCAAAATATAGGTTTTTGAAAAATTCAGTTTTCAAATTTTTTTTGGGTAACCTTGAAAATATTTTTTTTCGAAAGTACTCGTGTGACGTATCAAATTAAAGCTCATAATATAAGCTACATTTTGATACTTTTCCCACTCATCTATGTCAATTCCAGCTTGATTTATGCGTCATTTTGTGATTGCACTTATGCAGAAAATTTGGTTTTTTTCCATATTTCAGAAGGGTATAACTGGAAAACTACAACACATAAAAATCTGATATTTTGCACTTTAACATATCTCAGGTGGTACTTCATGACAACCAAGTATGACTAAAATCGGAGATGGTCATGTTCAAAATTGACAAAAAATTGGTTCACTTGACATGGAATGACCCGCTCACTAAGAAAGGATTTTGAAAAATTCTGATTCTAAATGCCAAAAATTAAATGTTTTTGAAAATACTTAATCCCTTTTTACATAGAATTATCAATTCCAAATCACAGAATATATTGTTGCCAAATGGTATCAGGTGGGCTTGGAAAAAACAATTGAAATGCACTTTTGACAAATAAGAGAAGTTATCAAAATAATTCATGTTATAAATAAATATTACAGAATGAAATCCACTAAAATAATGGAATCACATAACTTTCTCTACCCTGGACATAGAGAAAACAAAACGAGGTATGGTAATGTGTATATTATTATATTACATCGCAGGTTTTTGGAGAGAAAAGTATGAAAGTGATAATGCTTTATGGTAACATAAGAGTGGGAAATTTCCCGCCTTGATATTACAATTTTATGTTACAGGAATTTCTGTTTCTTCTTATTTAAACCTCTACCAGGCTTGCTGTGCACTGTACAAGCGATGGGATGCAACATTCTAGATCCTCTATGAGCCATAAAAAACTATATCACGCGTTTTCTGAGGGAATAGTTTGAGTGTAATAAGTCGTTCTTCCTATTTCAAATTATAAATGCCTATATAAGGACCTAGAACTTAAAATTGAAAATCCTTCATAAGCTAATTTCCAATTACAAAATACAAAACCCGGGCGACGCCGGGTCTTTTAAGCTAGTATTTAATATAAAGCATTACTATATTAAACCTACATCTTGGCTTCAAACAATGTTTTCATGTGTCGCATTTATACGTCAGTAGCAGTGACATATTTCGATCATATGGTGCTATTTTGAATCCATCCACTCACTATGTAATATTATTAAATATACGACATAGCCTATGTCCAGGTTGTTGAAGTATTTACTTATGTTCATTTACCGTATTTTACGGAACATGTACTTATTGGTAGCTGGATTCCAAATTAATTGCCAATATTCTAATTTTGGCCTGACAATTGTGCTGTATTATAGTCTAACTAGTGTACATATTATACTACAATATTTAGAGTTCCTCATAAAAATCTAAGATTTGTAAAAATGTTACAAATAATATTATTAATGTGATTCGAGAAACTTAAATTGCTGTTGAATAATATACCTAAATAATTCATAGTGTAAATTTGGTTAAACTGAATATCGTTAATTCAATATTGCCTTGCATGCAATATTATTTTTAGACTATGGCTTTATGGTTATGGGCTGATAACGAATCGATCTGGAGTATAACTCGCAGATCGATTACAAAAATTAATAATCCAGATCATGTATTTATCACAGGTTCGTCGATTAAACAAACTCATGGCATGTTACGTTAAGAATGCGAGACTTCATCTACGAGTTGTGAAAATAAAATATACATTTCAAGATTTATTTAATATAGATACAAAAAAACTTTACTATTTTTGGACAAAACATGTTAATTGGATTGAATTCGTACAGAATTCTTATTGCTGTCTTTTCAACGATTAATAACAGAACGTATAAAGCAATCAGTTATGCAATTTATAAGATCTATCACGTGGAACATAAAAAGACATTTCTTCGAGAGTATTAATAATTATTATTCAAATGACTTGTCATCTTTTTATTGATGCTGCATAGACATTGCCAACTTGTATATGAATCCTAATCATGGCCTCTAAGATTATAGAAATACATTTTTAGTAGGTCATTTTTTGTCATTTACGTAATTTTATATTTTTAGGGCATTTATTTCAATTTTAGGTCATTATTTTGTCATTTTTGTGTCATTTGCTTCCTTATTTAGTCATTTTCATGTATTTACATTGAGTGTATTAACCTTTCTTTCGTCGCTAGCGGTGCTGTCTTTGAAGTGTTGTTTGTTTAATGCAAGAAGGAAATTTCGGCGTTAAGTGTTGTCATGTCTCAGTCGGAAGTGAGAATCAAATAAACGCCAAAATTTTGTATTATATTACTACTAGCTTAAAAGACCCGGCGTCGCCCGGGTTTTGTATTTTGTAATTGGAAATTAACTTATGAAGGATTTTCAATTTTAAATTCTAGGTCCTTATATAGGCATTTATAATTTGAAATAGGAAGAACGACTTATTACACTCAAACTATTCCCTCAGAAAACGTTTGATATAGTTTTTTATGGCTCATAGAGGATCTAGAATTTTGCATCCCATCGCTTGTACAGTGCACAGCAAGCCTGGTAGAGGTTTAAATAAGAAGAAACAGAAATTCCAGTAACATAAAATTGTAATATCGAGGCGGGAAATTTCCCACTCTTATGTTACCATAAAACCGTTTTGGAGATGAAATTAAACAGAAAGAATTATCACTTTCATACTTTTCTCTCCAAAAACCTGCGATATAATATAATAATAGGGTAATTCCGGGAGAGACGGCCACGCGGGGGAGACGACCAATCGCTCTGATTTCAAGGCCGATAAACATATTTGAACGTAACTTGGTAGGCGGCAAGCTTTTGGTAGTAAGAGTCGATTGTTGAACACCTGCGCTGTTTATATTTAGAAATTCGCGATTTATATAACATTATTGTTTTCTAACTGGCCATTTATTTTTTGTATATTGAATGAAATAAGCAGAAGTCCGACATTATTACTAACAGTTAAACGATACTTACTGTGTGAGGTGAGCGAACCTTATATATTTCACTTGCATTGCGTGTTCTGTTCTAAACATTTCCATTTTTAACTAATGACTATGGTCATCTCACCTTTACAAATAGGAGAGATGGCCCACTGTTTTTACGGGAGAGTTGGCCAACAACTTAAGAGCCATATTTTCAAGATCTTCTGATTTTTTCTAACACGAAATGTAAAAATTTTCACTTAAGACTAATTTCCATCGATTCTCAATTACTTATTTATTTTTATTGCTAGGGAAATGACATAAAAAACATATTAATACGTACACCTTAATGAAACATTTTTGAAAATCCAATCCAGAAAGATGTATGTAAATAGCTACGACTTTGACAGTGTACCCCTAATTAAATAAATTCTTCAATTCATTTTCAAAACTATTTATTTATTTATCTATTTAAAAGCGGTCATGGAAGTCGGCATGCCGATCAGGTGCTCTCGATCCTGTCATCAACTAACGAAGTCGAAAGATGCAGATAAATGATGTAGAGGTTAGATGGTGTGCCCTTCTCCTCCATCGGATGTAATAGCATGCAGTAAAGTTAGTTATCTTTTCAGAAATGTATCAGAACTTTTCAGTTACTCAGAATTGATTCTATTTTCCAAAATATGTTTATTTTTACGTTGTAATAACTTATTTTAGCACTTAACTTTATTTTGTTTGTATATATTTATAGAAGTACAGCTACCTAGTCTTTCTACTTTGTTACTATTCGAAAACGGTGTGACCGACTGTCCCTATGTCCTATGGCAATCTCCCCCTGACACCTCGGGTGAGATGGCCAACGTACCGTTTTTTAAAATGTTGGGATTTCTCACCCTAAATTACTTTTTTCTCTCCATAAAACATTATGTTATGAAAATGTGACATCCAGGGACCTGACTGAACATTTTGCACACGAATTATCTTGAAAATCCTTCAAGTTATTGAGCATTTAAAAAAGCGTGGCCATCTCACCCGGATTTACCCTATTCACATTACCATACCTAGTTTTGTTTTCTCTATGTTCAGGGTAGAGAAAGTTATGTGATTCCATTATTTTAGTGGATTTCATTCTGTAATATTTATTTATAACATGAATTATTTTGATAACTTCTCTCATTTGTCAAAAGTGCATTTCATTTGTTTTTTCCAAGCCCACATGATACCATTTGGCAACAATATATTCTGTGATTTGGAATTGATAATTATATGTAAAAAGGGATTAAGTATTTTCAAAAACATTTAATTTTTGGCATTTAGAATCAGAATTTTTCTAAATCCTTTCTTAGTGAGCACCTACATTATGAAACGAAGGTACTGTCAAAATTCCAAGTCTCTACCTGTTATAGTTTAGGCTGTACGTTGATCCCTGTCATTCAGTCAATCAGTCAGTCAGTCATTCATTCAGTCAGTCAGGACAAAGCCTTTTATATATATAGAGAAGAGAAGAGAAGAGATTGTTATTAGATTGAGTGGCATCAGAGTCTGTCACCTGCTTGGATTTGAGAGTGCAAACTACTGTTGACCCTCAATAAACAACAATATAATCCGGCAGACCACAGAAGGATGTGCCGAATTTTGACTCGCCAGTGCCTCAGTGCCAGTATAAATTTCCGTGAGAAATGAACATTCACAACATTACAGTAATTTACAGTTTTTTGTGTGTACAATAATATTTTTTTTATAAATAAAATATCAGTTTTTAGGTCATTTTTTATAATTAGACTTCGGACTTTTAGGTCGCTAAAAATGCTGTTTTAGGTACATAAAATAGGCTTTAAAATTGGAAAATAGGTTCTAAAAATCGTAAAATAGTCTCTTATAAACCCGTTAAGTTGCCAATTTTCTGAAATATGTCAATTGCA
The DNA here is from genome assembly GCA_964059195.1 of Ectobius pallidus. Lineage (NCBI taxonomy): Eukaryota > Metazoa > Arthropoda > Insecta > Blattodea > Ectobiidae > Ectobius > Ectobius pallidus. The sequence continues at coordinate 16,077,150 of CAXKWD010000003.1, forward strand.
ATGCAGAATATTATATTTATTGAAGTCACCATTAATCAATAATCATGATAAAACACAGATATAGGCCTATGGTACACAGAATTATATAGACCTATTACTAGGGCCTACATTAGTACCATAACAGTGAAAACCTAATCCCTGCGTCCAGAAGTTACGCACGCTAGCATATTCAACCCATTGTATCCCTCAGTAATTCAGAGAACTAAGTTTTTTTATTTATCTTTTTATTTTTTAACTGGTTGTGGGAGTCGGGAGAAAAACACTACATTTCCTTGGGAATTCCAAGGAATTTTTCTACTGAAGGCGAAACATGCCTTACTATTTAACCACGTCACAAATGTGCCATATACTGCACAAAATAAGTGCAGTGCACATTCCGAGCTAAAAATTTAGTACGAACTGTAAATAAATGCTAGAATTTATAACAAAAAATAACTTATTTTGAACTTTAGAGGAAAAACAAGCAAAAAGGCAATATTAGGCTCTAACGTAAAAATAAGCTGTTTTAGGTCCTATAAAAGTATCAGTTTTAGGCATAGTCACTTATGAAACATGCATATACAAGTTTTCGTCCATATATCACTTATAATTATTAAGTCATTTTCTTTAAAATTTAGGGTCATTTTGTAGGTCATTTTTCAAACAATTTTAGGTCATCAGAATCCGGGCTCTGATAATTATCATCTATTTCGTTATTGTTTGGTTAGAAATTGAGGAACTTTTACTTTTGCTCCCACATACGGACTGGCCTAACAGTAAATACCTCTTGTGATTCTCTCGTTTGCTCTGCTTAAGCTTACCCCATAATGAAAGCCTGGATTACGGTAAAGCGTCTTTTACGGTCTTTGTGCTTGTAAACAAGTGAGGAGAGAAAATATTTGCACAGTTGGGCTCACCTTGTTTGCCTTGACCAAGTCCTTCAATTACCACTACTCCTGTCTTTGTCCATCAATCTCCTTTACACCAGAGTTTGCCAATACTCAACTCAGTCATGGCTTAATTCATTTAAAATTTCGTTGCCTGTTGAGGATTCTACGATATCAAATATAGCTTTTTTTATTAAATAATATATTTTATATATTACAGTAGAGCCTCAGTAATTCGAGCCCCGGTATTTCGAGGTTCCGTGTAATTCGAGCTGGTATTAAGAAAATTAAAATTTTTCATAAAACTAGAGTAAAATCCCGTTTTTATACGGTGTCTTCATGTAAGTCTTATGCACTTCCGAATGTGTTACATTTTGAGCTTTCTTTCAATTTTTTCATGTACAAAAATGCAGGTAAAACTGTCCCACTTAGGGTTTTGTTCATAATACACAGAAATAACCTTGGCTTCAGACTGCTAACGCATTTCTATTACAGATTGACAGAAACCGTTAGGTTCGATCTTTCTTCGTCGGGATCTCGTGTCAATCAATTGTACAGTGCATACCATCCTTTCAGAAAAGAATACTGTATTGTTACAGTAATCCCTACTCAGCGACAATGGTAATTAAAAGTTTTCCCGTTCCACTCTATTAAGGGTCAGACATTGACTTAATCCTTAAAGGATGCCGATGTAGCAAATTGGAAATGTTTGACAATATATAGGCCTACATACAGGCGTAACACAGGAATGTAGGCCTACTATATTGTTTAATTATTTATTATTTAAACCATTATTGTGCTCATTAAACATTTATTTGCGATTTACCCATTGATTTAGTGATATTTCCGTATAATCCGAGATTTTTGTAATTCGAGGTAGCCTCAGCCCCAATTAGCTCGAATTATCGGGGTTCTACTGTATACACTGATCGGCAAAAAAAAACCGATCACTGTAAAATTTGTTGTAATTTTAAGATTAAACATAATTTTGATTGGATGTTTATGCATTGTTGTTGGTGAGGATAAATTATTATTTTTATTAGACCATTAGCTATGGATAAAGCATATCTGTTTTCTTCATATCTTCACTTTATCACCAAACAAAACAAAAAAAAGAATCATCGCAATAGGGCGATTCCAATCTGATTATGTGCACTAGCTTGTCATACACATTGCAAGGTGTTTCATTGTTGTATTTCGTCATTTCCTTCCACACTGAAAGGAAACTGTATTCCTTCGCATCGAAGTGATTCTGTCAGTAAGTTTAGTTGAAATTATGCCTCTCAGTCCCGAAGACGTTGCCAAAGCTGTTGCTCTAATTTATGATGGATGTAGCCACCGTTATGTCCCTGCAACCTTAGGCTCACTATTCACCACGGTGCAAGAGGCAACATGGGGAATTAAGTGTGAAATGTGTCATTAAATTTTAATCTTAAAAACGTATTCAATTGCAGTAATTTTATTTCAAGCACTAGGCCTACTACATAATTTTTATTTAAACTTGATTTTTTTAAATTTCCTTAAGTGATCGGTTTTTTTGCCGGTCAGGGTATTATATTTGAATCACGAAATTGAAAATCCCGACATGTCCATTAAAACAATTTTTTGTACGATGTAACTAATTAGTGGTAACTTACTGAAGAATATTGTTGCCGTGGATATTAACTTGACATTCCCACACGCAATCTAGTTGCTATGAAAACAAAAGAAATCTCAGTGCTGTAAAAATTACAAAAGTACAAGTGCCCTAAGCAAAATCATCATAATACAAGCCTTTATGGAAGACCGGAACCAAGGCCCCCTAGTTTGTGGCGACTTTAACAGGACAAATATTCAGTACCCATAACAACCAACACATGCGAATCACTTTCTGAAATAAAACATCTATTTCCAATAATGTATATACATAATATTTTCAGGTAATATCTGAATTAATATAACTAAATTTATATAAATAATCATCGTGCAAAAAATAGCATGCAATACTCGTTCCGCAAGCACCTCGTTTTTTCAGACTCTTTCCTCGATCCGTATGCACCGTATATCGTATTTGAAGAGAAAACTAAATATTTGTACAAGGGGAAAACAAATTTAAATGTCAAGAAGATGCGGCATCACAAATGCATGTTACTGATTGGGAAATCAGCAGAATTTATTTTCTATTCAGGAATTTGTATAAATGTCAATTCGTTTTAGTGTTTAAATGAGTTTTATAACGTTATCCAATGTATAGGGCTATGTTCAGGAAATGCTTATTTTTATGCAGATCAGAAACCCGCATCTCCTCGTCTTCTGTCCAGAAATTTAAAAATATATTTAACTTATAAGAATTATCCTGCTGGTTGTATTATATGGATGTGAGATATGGTCGCTTACTCTTCAGGAAGAACTTAATCTGAGAGTGTTCGAAAACACGGGGCTTAGGAAAATATTTGGGCCTAAGAGAGATGAAAATGGGGGCTGGAGAAAACTGCATAAGACGAGCTTCATGACCTGTACTAGTCATTGGATATAGTAAGAGAAATTAAATCACGGATGAAATGGGCTGGACATGTTGCGCGCATGGGGGAAGAAATACATATCTCAAAAGTATTGACTGGGAGATTCGAAGAGAAAAGACCACTTGGAAGACCTAGACGTAGGTGGGAGGACAATATTATGATAGATTTAAGGGAAGTAGGATTTGCGAGAGAAGATTGGATGGATTTAGTACAGAATAGGCTTAGGTAAGTGCGGTAATGAACCTTCGGGTAATATTCCGGTTGGATTAGATACAGTCCGAAGATGTTACACGACGATTTCTTAATTTCACTAATATTATCCATGAGAAAGTTTTAATTTTCTTCATTATAAAAAAAAGACGATTTTGTTTCAATTTCTTACACAAGGTATTTGTACTAAGAGCCAAAACTTTCATCTGAAACCTTCTCTGAAGACCGCCTGCATTCTTTTGCATCAAAACAGTCTCCTTGCCAGGCGAAGGCGCCTAACTCAATTGGTGTATGCTACCCGCAGTACCTCCGTGTCGGAGAAGTTGCCGACCCAAGCGTTAGCAGGTGACTTGTTTGAAGAGATTTTATCTAGCACTGTTTAGCATCAGAAGTTAAGTATGGATATATTATATTTCCATGAATGTTTATAACAGTAACAGTTAGATGTAAATCTAAATGGCATAGTATGTCTTATTTGATAATTATGAAAGGTAAAGTTAGGTAACTGAGAAGAAATCCAACCTTTTAACCCTGTTAGTAACCTTAGCGAGATGAAAATTGGGACTCGAAAAAACTGCATAACAACGAGCTTCATAACCTGTAACCTTCACCGGATATAGTAAGGGTAATTAAATCACGGAGGATAAAATGGGCTGCACATGTTGCGCGCAGGGAGTAGTAAAGACATATCTCAAAAGTATTGACTGGGAGACCCGAAGGGAAAAGACCATCTGGAAGACCTAGACGTAGGTGGGAGGACAATATTAGGATATAATTAAGGGAAGTAGGATTTGCGAGGGATAGTAGGTTGGAGTTAGCCCAAAATAGGATTGAATGGCGGGCTCAAGTATGCCCGGCAATGAACCTTCGGGTTCCATAAAATAAATAATATTCCTTTACCTTGTTTAGGAATTTCTATTGCTCGTGAGTAAGTAAGTATAGGCCTATTCAGTTTAAGTGGTAAATAGTAGGATTTAAAAAACATGGACATGGACATTTCTGAAATGCAAGTCCAATTGAACATCACAAACAGAATTGCCAACATGAATTGATGTCCAATAAACTTGGCACTTAATAATATGTTACTGATGCAATATGTTTCAATATATAATGCAATTATTAAGACTATTCCACTCATATGCCGCGTGTTTGATATTGACCAATAACGTTTAGCAACTCCTTGGACATAGACCAATCAACTATTAACTTATCTTATAAAATGCTTGCTATTAATATGAGGAAGGGATTTAACCTGATAAAATCGTCAGCTCGTTACTGGACACTTAAGCATCGATGTGCCGTGATTAACATGTCACATGTTGCCATTAAGCAGCACGAAAACAGATTATTTTAAACAACATAACTTGTTTGCAAATTGAAATAATATAAATGTACATTGATTAAAACACAATTTCGATTCGGTGCAAGCCAGTTCATGTGCTTTTATTCTGTTCTGCTGTTAGCTTGTCTGAATTAAGTTAACTATATCTTATATGCACAATTGGTAGCACTGGTCATAACATGGTAACTCGAATCGATTCATGAATGGTTGATTCATAGTATGCCGTGATCTAGCAGCTATTAGTTTTGTTTTTATATACCGTATTTTACGGACCATGTGACGCACTTTTTTACCTTGAAAACAGAGCCTTAAAAGTTGGGTGCGTCTAATGCTCCGAAGTACACTAAAAATTAAAATTATGGTAAATATTGCCGGAATACTATAGTTAGGGCTATACACAAGGTGTTGTAAAAGGTAAGACACAAATTTTAGAACAGATTGTACATCAGTGCACTTGTAACAATCGTAAAATGAGGATAGTTGGAAGCCAAGTATACAATGCATAAAGAAAGGAATGTTGAGTTCTTTTATACAAAAGGAGTTGTCTCCACCGGGTGGTTTAAATGAAGGGCATGACCTCCCATTACATTCACCGTATACTGAATTGAGGGTGAGAGGGTGTAAAAGTATTTTCAGTCCTTCATGAAAAATCAGTTCAGTTGTTAACATTTTTGCGATGACACCTGTACCGAAGAGATTTTTGCACAGTGCAGATTTTAAGTTAGAAGTGATTTACACTAATTGCATTGTTTATACAACGAAGTATATTAGCTTATTCCCTTTAAAATGTTTCGTTTAGAATCACATTAAATCTCTTTTCCTTTAGCCTAAATTTCCATCCTAAAATTAAGGTGCGTCTTATGGTCCGTAAAATACGGTAATAAAGCAGGAAAATAATTATTTTGTAATCCGGAATAGTCTTAATAAATCCAACTGTAGTTGATGAGTTTCATCAGATAAATTCGTAAACTCTTGTGGGATTACCTATGAAAAAATTATGTTTTGGAATTAAGAATCCCCTAGAGTGTCAAAATACGGTCATGAAAACCACCATTAACGCCCGTGGGCGTCGGTATGCTGACCACATGCCCCCAATCCTGCCATCTGCCTGAGGTCGGGTGGTAGGCCAAATTCCTGCAGGGATGTAGCGCCACGGAGTTTATTAGTTTTTTAGAGTGTCAAAACACAGCTTCTGCCATGCGTTTCTGTTAGGCCTAATATCTATTTTTTAAAGGAAAAATACTCCATAGCTGTAGATGTATGAAAGCTAGCACTTATCCACGGACAAGACAGATCGTATCTCAGTGGCTGTGAATGCAGAGCAATTTTTCCTGTTCACCTTCCTCCATGTCAAAGAGTATGGAATTACCTCTCCTGTATTCACGGCTCGCAACACCACAATCCTCTTGGTCAACATGGCGAGTGCTGAGTCTTTGTGTCATTTTCTCACCCGGGCGTGTGTAATTCACACGATATCATATGTGAGTCGTGTACTCTAGCTAAGGAAAAAGATTTTTCTCTCCACCAATAAAAATAACAGTCCCTGTGTGAAGCATAGTAATGTTGGTTGCATTGCAGTAACTGCGATGTTATACAGAATTTATGTTCGCTATGTTGGTGTCTTGGAGCGTATGAACTATTATTGCAAGTTTTACCAAATCTATTGCAGCTTCTTCTAAGCAGAACGGGCGATGGAAGTTCACGGTGCTTAAAGCAGAGCAAGAAACTTTATATCTGAAGATACCAGCCAACACAAACATTTTAGTCATAGGCATTTTATTAAGTGTCAGAATGTGCCTGTACGCGCGATAATTCAAATACGTCTTATCAGATTTTCATGAAACTTGGTATATATGCATTTATAACATCCATGGGAAGATGTCTATTGATATTGGACCAAATCGGTTCATCAGTACCAGAGTAATCCCTTATTTAATGACTATTTTATGGTAATTTATCAAATGCGTATCAGTTCTCATGACAACATATTGTTTTATAGTGTTCATATACGGCTTTGGAAATTGCAATACACTTAGCTATGACAATCACATTCAACTGTTGCAATATTTAGTATCCCTGAATTATCACTAACGCAACGCTAAAATTGTGACAGATTAATAAAATATTCCCAAATATTTGACTTATTTATTCCGTGACTTGTACACGTTTTAAGACTAGCTTACAATAGAGTTCTTTATTAAAAATATTATTTTTAGTACACGCTCTCTAAAACAGCTGTTAGTCGGACTGTTAACGCGCCGAAAAATTGCATTCTAGCAACCTAGGCCGCTAAAATTGCATATCACAGCATTCAAACTGCATTAAAAATGCAGTTTTATCGGCCTAGTACGCTAAAGTCGTCATGGCAAGCTATAAACAAAATCCAGATGGCATTGACCAGTCACACCAACTATAACACGGATTTAAGCATGTAATTGGTCATAAAACAACAAATTTAAGCCAACATGTTTCTTTGTGATAATCACAAACTTTACCAGGGTTTTTTGCAAGAGAAACATTGCTTACCATGGATGCACCAGTATTTAAATGCAATAATATATTCCTTCTCATAGCCTACCGCTGCCGTGATGTTGCTGGCAGCAGCTCCAATTCAATGTTTCTGGCTTGGATTAAAATTTCATCGGGATTATCACTCATATTTTCACAAGCCTTCCATAAATAATAGTTCGTATGCATTATTGTTTACAAATATGCTACTCATATATTATGCATGTATACCGCATTCGTATTGGTACGTACGGTTCATTGTTGTTCAGCGATTCAGGTGGTTGGGACAATATGACGTTAAGAAATGGCTGACTGCCTTTCATTTTAATTAATTATACGGTGTTTTTGTTTCATTTCATATAATTTAGAGAACTTTTACTAAAAAAATATTGTATGCACCACGTAAGCAAATACTTTTTTCGGACCTATTCCGCTGTACTAGTTTCGTCCGCTAAAGCGTTATTTTGCGTACAGTCGGTCAAATAAAAAACGTCGGGACTCGTATGCTATTAAATTAAAGTTTTGACGCATTAGTTCACAAGTTTCCTATAAAAACACAAAATACAGGTCATTTTCGGAACATATGAGGCCATGCGGCAGGAGGGAAAAAATGAACAACCACGGAAAGCGCAACACACGATATTCAACTTAATGCATTGTCATAATTCATTTTGCTTTGTGTCATCACCACATACAAATGCTAACGTGAGAGAAAGTGTAGTTAGGGCTGTAATTGACCTGCCTTTTACGGTCTCTGAAACAGCGAGAAGGTTCCATATTTATGAAAGAGCAGCTCAGAGGTGGGAACTTTACTATAATGCAACCGGAAGTTTTCATAGCAAACGTTGATCTGGCCGGACGCGTATTTCGATGCTAAGATTGGTTGCAGAAGTTGAGCGTAAGTTATTGATTTTGCACTAGAAGTACCGGTATTATAAAATGAAATCTTAAAAAAATGCTCCTTGAATAAACATATTCCTCGCGAATCTATTAATTATTAATATTATAAAAATGTTCAACCAAGAATATGGCGGATTTGAGGCATATAGCCACAGCCTTCTATACATGTTTGTTTTGGAACAAAACTGACTAAATAATCAAGAAAATACATGGATAGACAAGAGGCGTGTGTGAACCTAACCTTAAGTCTTCCTGTACATGCGCATATGCTCGTTCGTGATACTTAATCAAATACCGCCCGACTTTTTTATTTGACCGACTGTACTTGATACATAAATAGTCATTTTAGATTCAGGGGACCTCAACACGTGTATTTATGTTAAAAACTCAATTTCGAATTTGGGGGGTCGAAAATAGTACACCTTCTACCTAATAGTACCTATGCAGAGGGCAGAGGAAATAAAAATAATATTTTTCATAAACTTCCCGGCCAAAATGATCATTTCAAGATGAGCTCGCATGTACTGTAAACTTTGTTCCTTTCTAACATAAACTGCGTTTGAAGCACCCAGATTCCCTACTAGTTGAAATGATTAGGTTCAGAAAAAGCTGAAACCTTTACAGCTCTGACCGACATTAACGTGTAACTCACAGAGGGGTGAAAACTTTTCAAAGATATATTATGGAGTAGGAAATCAGAAATCTATCACAGGAGTTCCCTTGAAGTTTAAGTAGGTCATGTGTGTCTAGAAAATATAACATATTGGCTGAATAAGGCTTCCTTTTCCTTTTTAGAGTTTCGGGCAAGTTGGAAATAAAGTGTCTTTTGAAGTGAATTAGAAACAGAGCTGCCAACTAAAGTGCAGAGTTGGCTGCTTTTGTCAGTTCTACAGTGGGAGAGACGGGGACAGTATGCCATTTTGTCATTGAGAAGGTCGTCAGAAAACAGAGTCCCGCTAATTCATGACAGAAATAGAGTTCAACATTCAACACAGTTAATTGCTGTGAGGTTGATATGAGTCACTAAGATGTGAGAATGCACTTTGTCGCTGACTGCATTAATGATTAGAGGTAAAAAGTGGAAGAGGTTTTAGCAATAAGGAGGAAATTGAACAGGTAAGTTGAAAAGTGTGTTTTTTTATGAAAAACACCTGATTTATAGTAGTTAATATTCTAACAACATCAACAACAACAACAACAACAATAATAATAATAATAATAATAATAATAATAAACTAAAAACTACTAAACTCCGTGGCGCTACATCCCTGGAGGGACTGGCCTACCACCCGACCGCTGCGTCATCTTCCGTAGGCAGATGGCAGGCTTGGGGGGCATGTGGTCAGCACGGCCGTTAATGGTGGTTTTCTTGACCGGAGCCGCTACTTCTCTATCAAGTAGCTCCTCAATTTGGAATCACGAGGCTGAGTGCACCCCTACCAGACCTCCCTACCTCAGAAAAATCCGAGGAGGTACCGGGAATCGAACCCGGACCGACGGATCTGTAGTCAGCGATGCTAACCACAAGACCACGCCGGCGGACAATAATAATAATATAAAAATCCGGAAGAAGGAGAAACCAAACTAGAAGAACTTGAAAAAAGTGCTACAAAAATTGGGTTACAAGTATCTTATGAAAAAACAGAATGGATCGCCAATATCAAAAAGGCACCTGCAGAAATTACAATATCTCAAAATAAAATATTCAAGAGGGTTAATAAGTTCAAATACCTTGGTGAAGTAATAACGGCAACAGCGATAGAAAAGGAGGGCATGTAAGCACGCATACCATGCGACAATGAATATTTATAACAAAAAATCATTATCCAAAAATTATAAATTGAGGTATTATAAAACTGTAATCTTACCAGAAGCTCTGTACGCAACAGAGTGTATAAACTCCTTCTCAGATAGAAGAATAAGCAAAACAGAGAAGAGAATCTTAATAAAAATTATGGGTCCAATTTGGGAGAATAACGTATACAAACAGCGACCAGAAAAGGAGTTACCGGTATATAAACAAACATAAAAAATAGGCCATACTTTCAAGAAAAGAAGATTAAGATTCTATAGTAACATTTTCAGAATGGAAAGAGACAGACTTACCAAACAAATTTGATCACTATGTAAGTAAGTAAGTAAGTAAGTTAAAAAAAATTTGGATATTGCAAACAGAGAAAAGTTTAGGAAAGCAATATTTAATGGCGAATTTCCAGAGAAACCCAAGAAGAAAGCGGGAAGTAAATGGACGGAAGAACGGAAACAGCAATATCTCGAAAGAATTAAGAAATTTTGGGAAGACAAGAAGAACACAACTGTTTCACGTGGTCCTAAGCTGGCCTAATCGAAAGGGAAATAATAATAATAACAACTACAATAATAATAATAATTTCGTATATACCTATATGTGTATTATTATTATTAATATTAGTACAACTATTACTAAGTTACTACTAGTCGGCTAGTAATAGTTCTTCCCGACCTCCCGAAAGCGAGTCCAAGACAATACAGAATTACTTACCAGTAAAGTATGACAAATTTGTAGACTTAAAAATAGAGGCAACTACCTATCAGAATGACATAATTGTCAGGTTTATGAAATAGGGCCCAAGCTGTTACTCATAAAATTTACTCATAAAGTAATTAGCTTCAAATAAATAAAAAATGATGAGGTATGAAACATTCAGAGTTCAATAAAATCAATGTCAAAAAGGGGGGAACGAATTAATTAGATTTTAGAACTGTTCTTGTAGACAGAAAGAGAGGGAGAGAGGGAGAGGGTGAGAGAGAGAGAGAGAGAGAGAGAGAGAGAGAGAGAGAGAGAGAGAGAGAGAGAGAGTAGGGTCCGGATTATAACACGCTGTAGGCTAAGTGGGTGACTTGCACAGATGTACATAGTTTTTAATTACTGATGAAAAATATGTCGCTCAATGTGCTCCCAGGCTTCTAGTTCCGCTTTCCGCCTTCCTGCTGTACTCGGCGGATTTCCAATGTATCCCTCCTGTACACTCAAAGCAAAGTATAGATCTTACTTAAATTAAGTCTGTGATCTAGAATGGCTTTCTTTCCATTTTTGTATTATTCGCCGGTAAACAGGGCTATCAGGAGCGACCTTTCCTTTAATAATAATCTTGAATAATTTATCTTTTCCTAGACAGATTTTCATATAATTTTGTACACTTATTCTACAGGAGTTTAGCTTTAATTTGATATCTACTCTTATACAATTCAACGGCCCTAAATAGCGTGCTTGCTCCCTCACTTCGTGAGACATCGGGTACACTCGGCGATGTTCGTCTCTCGCAGTCTAAACTTTCACGAATAGTAAAAAATTAGGAAACCCGTTTATTTATTATATAAGGCCTAAGTGAAATGAACACAATGAACAAATATTCTAATTTTAGTTTTACTTACAATTTTCACAGCTCTGAACCACAAACATTTTTAATAAACTGCCAGTGTAAATTTCTTAAAAATCCTGGAGTTAATTAATAATGGCGGGCGAAGCCGCGGGCACCAGCTTTAATATATTGATAGTATAATCCTGAAAGTATCGCGGACAATAAAAATCCAAACAAACTACTCCTTCCCTTGAAAAACTATATAATTTCTGAAAATTGCACTGAATTTATCAAATAAAATTCACATCATACTCATCTGTCAACAAACAGTTGAGAAACGATAAGTACTATCCACCGCCGTCTCGAGAATTACACACGAGTAATACAGTCTAGAAGGCAGTGTTATTATCAGTGTTTACAGTTAGCTTTGGAACTGCATAATCGAATCTGAGATCGTTTTCCGAGGTGGCGCTTTCTAAAGCCGGAATTTTAACTGTTTCATTAATTATTAATGGTTTAGTTTACGAATGATTCGCAAGCAAGTGTTAATGAATATAATGCTTTAATAATTATTATACTCTTAATTTTTAATTTTTCAATTCATTATCGTGGGCGAAGCCGCGGGCACCTGCTGGTGTTAAACATTATATCACCTAAAATAAGGAAGTTATTGCCAATTTTATTTCTTTTTCCATTAACTCTGAGAGCATTTTGTGATATGTGAACCTCAAAGACATTCTATCCGCCCTAATATTAAATCTAGAATTTCTTTAGATCTGCATTACAACTTATACTTTATTTCCTCAGAAGCTTTTATTTCCCAGGTAACCACTTTTTATCAAATTTTAACCATTATCGTGCCTCTTAAGAAAAGAAAAATAAAGAATTCTTAATTTTTTATGGTATTTGAATCCAATAATAAAATTAATTAATTATAATTACCACTCTAAATAGTAACAATAATAAAATTATATTTTTCCATTAAGTAAATTTAGAATGTAATACATATTCTTAGGTATTTTTATATAATTCTTAGATGATTTTTTTAAAGAGTTTAATGTCATACATGCCTTTTTTATAAGACTTTTAGTAATACAGTGCACGATGCTTATTGTGATCACTTCGGGATGCAGCTAATCTGGTAATATTAATCGATTGATAACAGTATCCGAAGGAAATAAACGAAGGTTATTTATTCATGTATAAGTTTAAACACTACAAAACAAAATAATACGTAACTATGAATCACTGAACCACTCCTAGGCTAATACAGTAATAGACTGCAAGCAACTATATTTTCAACCAATAACAAAGTATTTAATTTTTTTAAATTTCTTTAGGGCTCCATTAACCAATACTCCATACTCAGTTACGAATTAGGAGTGTTTTTGGAAGTCTATACTGATCTGTGGTGAACACCACATAGCAAAACATCTAACGCCTGTCTGTTGAAGTCTTTTCATTTTACACTAGCATCACTGAATGTCAACACTGTTATCTTCATAAATCAAAAGCTGGAGCTTAACTGTGGAGTGAAACACATTTTATTGCTTAAAAGAGAAAGTTAGGTAATGCCACCTCCTCGAACTGGTCATCACAGTTGAGTTAGAAACGAAACCCTTAAAAACGAAATTTTGAATGACGTACAGTAAGTTACTTGGAAATAAAGCCGCAAAAAGGAAAAGATGATAACATAAACCGAATCTTTGATCACAAAAAACAGCATTTTTTCAGTGTATTGTATTAATTCGTACGAGACTTCATAAAAGTGATAACATTACTCGACTGATAACTTTATCCGCGATTACATTATGCGGTATTCACTGTATATAGGTCATAAAAATCCCAGCTCTAATAATATCCGTCAGAGAGATGTATTAACTTATATTTCTTTATACTGAAACTACAAAGAAGTGGAGAAAATCGCATATATATCAACTATACAGTAAAAAAGAAGTGAGCTTTTGATAAATAAGGGCCTAGCGTTGCAAAAGGTATCAAAGCAACTTTACAAGTGCTCTGTAACATACCACATGGGCGAGTCCTCAATCCACTTACCCCGCAATCTGCAAAAGACAAAAAACCAATAATCAATAGAGATATAAGGAAACTCTATAAGGGCCAAGTAAAGACTTATATGAAATGTTAGCAATAAAAAGGAAGGTTTCTAAAGACAAAAAGCTGAAACTATCTTCAAGTCCAGTCTCTCAGCGATGCTTCCATACAGAAGATTGTGTACTCTTACAGTCTGCTGCAAAAAACAATAAACACAGTGCATACAAGTTACTCAATAGAAGAGACGATTCTATACCATTTTCTACTGTTATTGTCTCTGTATTATTTGCTAACAGCTTTCTTGTCTTCAGCACTGGATTCAGAGTAATAATACGATCTATTGACATCTTATTGGCTTCAATGTTCTGCTTTATCTAATTGAAAGTGTGTCGCTAAAGCCTGTTCTCCTTCGAATAAAACATATTTTAAAAAATGCTAGCACAATTACAAAAGATAAGCTGTCATATTCAGGTGGATAAACAAAAAGCATAATACTATAGTACTAAGGCCCGGTATTATAAACAAAGTTGATCTTTAGATTAAGTTAAACCTAATCTAAAGTTTAACGCTAGCTGCCGTTTTATAATGTTCTGGTTAAGTTAAACCGTAGTGCAATGGTGTTGGTAGACCTGTTGGCTGAAAAAAGAATACGAATTGGCCTTGGAAATAAAAGAAAAATAATAAGATCTGCTAATTCGCTTATATTTGTTTGTTTGTATGAAGAGAAGTTGAAGCTAGAAATTTTATTATTAAAGAAACGGTTAAATGAAAATTGAATTCAGTTTTGCTCAGTGTAAGTTTATTTCAATCACAGCTAAAATAAATAGCTATTCATTGCTCATGAAATTATATTGTATTAGCATTTGTTTCACAATACAACCTTCTATTTTCTTTCCTTTTCGGAAAATAAACAAATAGAATTAGCCTACTTTGAGTTTTGTCTCATCTTCTCATAATGCTGTCTTATAATCTTGTTTCTATAGCCATTTTCATTAAAACAATTATTACGTCTTAAACTGTAGGTTAAACGGTAGAAAAGGTCCAGTTAGGTTAAACTTAACTTGTAGTTATCGTTTATAATACGCAAAAATCTGAAAAACTAAAGTTCAAACTAAAACTGAGGTTAAACCATGATTATAATACCGGCCCTAAGTGTTGAAAGCAATAAGCCTGTAATTAAAATTACTTCACGGTTTTATCTCTAAGGGAACTCTGAGATGGTCAAAAATCTTGTCTTTTCTTTCTTTTTGCGCAAAAATACATGAATCTTTCTTAAATATACTTTTATCGTCTTATGCAATCTTTTGTCTACATAAATTACATTTAAATGAAATGGGCACCCGTTTAAAACCAGAGAAATCGTTCAATTCACTACAGAAATTCATTGCAAACTGAACGAAAGGAACTGAGAAGCAGAAATCTAGGCCTAGGAGAGAATAAAATAATCTTTTATACATACAACTACACCTTAAAATTATGAAATAAAGTATATCTGATACTAAGTTCACTAGAAAAAACTTAAATTTTATTATTTACTGACCGCAGGTAAAAATTAATAATTTTTAATTCCAATACTCATGAATAATTATTAAATGAATGATTAATTATTAAATTTTTCAAGAGTATTGGAATTAAAAATTATTAAATTTTACCTGCAGGTCAGTATATAATAAAATTTAAGTTTTTTTTCAAATGAACTTGGTCTCAGATAACTTATACTTATCTTCATAACTTTAAGATGTAGTTGTATGTATAAAAGATTATTTTACTCTCTCCTAGGCCTAGACTTCTTAGGTTGAACTTAAATTCTATTATATTAACGGGTGGATTTTTTTTTCACATTTTAGCCAACGTAGATATGGTTTCAGAAAGTCGAAATAACCTCTGAACATTTGTCGTTATCATTCGGTCCCATCCTGTATGGTATGGAGTAATATTCAAACTATCACCAAGACTGCGATAGTTTGCTTTTCAATGGCTACAAGGCTGTGTATGGGGGCATGGTAGACATAATATTTACTCTAAGATAGATAACATAGGCGAAACACGAAACAATTGCAACACACCAACCGCTGATGATGTCCACAGGCACTGAAACTATTAACAAGTCCTCAGTTTGAAGCCAGGCGTGAGTCATTAGAGTGTTTCAAACTCACACAAACAGTAATTGTCTGACTTAGATGAGGGACGGACGGAGTTAACTAGAACATTATCAGTTTAAGATACAACCGATAATTTTAAAAAAATCTCCGTAAAAAGTCCTAACAATAAATTCATTTTTTACTTTTCTTACGCAGTTAAAGGAAGAGTGGATCGAGTAAGTATTGTGCGTGTCTTCGATATTTTAAGAATAATAGCAATAACAATAGACCCAAAAGGCATAACGATTCACAAAGTTGGTGAAATGGAGAAAGAAATTCAGAATAGAAAAAGAAAAGCGATATCCCTATTTAGTGGAGTATTGTGGGACAGATATATCATGAGAAGGAAAAAACAGTATATTTATCATTCAATAGTTAAGAAAATAGTACAATACGTTCAGAAATTTAGCAATTAAAAAAAGAGAGGTAAGAAAATTATTAGCAACAGAAATGGATTTTTGGAGAAGAGCAAATATAATTTCTAGAAAGAATTAGAAATGAAGAAATTCGGGAACAAATGGAAGTACAACACACTGAAATAGATGAAATTAAAGAAAAGCAACTCGTGTGTATGTGAGAAGGATGGAGGAGGAGAGATTACCAAAGAAGACCTACAGATGGAATCAGCCGGGCAGAAAGAAGAGAGGAGACCAAAGAAGACAAGGTTTAATGGGATACAAGAAGACACGAAGGAGAAAAACATCCCTGAAAATCTATGGGAGGATAGAGAGGCTTGAAGATTGATAATACGGAAGATGTAGACACATATAAAAAAAACCGATGATGATAATAGCCCTAATAATAATAATAATAATTTCTCATAATAATAATAATAATAAGATTATAATAATAAAAAACTGACCAAGAGGACAGACCAAAGAAAAAACCGGAACAACATGGACTAACGAGAGGAAGGAAGCTCACAGCCAAGGGATGAAAGCAATGTAGAGTCAAAGAAAAACACAGAAACGCCTCTAAGTACTTTGCGTAGTCCTACATGGGCTCATGCGCGAAAAAAAAAATAATAATAATAATAACAATAATATATCGGATATACCTAGTTGGAAATCAATAATTGAAATAACAATGTTACTTTAATGGTTGGTTATTTATTTAACTTAGGCCTGTGACCGTCACCGCAGGATTTGTCTGATTTTTATTTTGACACTAAGCCTATACATAAATAGGCTAAATGTACTGTGTTTAGAGAAGAAACCTGGAAACTGCTGGAACACAGAAGTGGTTAGGAATTTCTTTTTCTTTTTATTAAATTGCTGTAATGCATCTTTTGTGTATTATCTTTTGTGTACTCTTATTTTTTGTGTATTCTCATTTTTTGTATCTTTTGTTTTTATTATTATGTAGCCTATGTATGAATTGTTACGCCGCAGCGTAGTGGTTGAGGCGCTGCACTACGAACCGGAAGGTCGCGAGGTTCGATTCCCGATGAGGTCGTTGGAGTTTTTCGATTGGCCTAATCCTTCTGGTGGCACTATGACCCTGGGATCGACTCAGCCTCTAACAGAAATGAGTACCAGGAGCAATCATGTGGGTAAAGACGGCCGGTGCGTAAGGCTGACAAGCTTATCACCTTAATGTGCCGAATGTCTAAACATCTGGGAGCCTCAACCTCCTGAAACCTTCTGGGCCTCCATGGCCTGTAATAGGGAACACTATGTATGAATTGTAATTTTGGCATGAACAATGTTCATTATTATTAGTAAAATAAAATAAAGAAAAATCGTACAATTCTCGGTGTTGTGTCTGAGGCACCACAGTAGTATGGTTTTGTTCATGACGTCACAGAGGAGCGGAGGAGCAGCTGACCACTGTCCACTCGGGAGGAGCAGCTGACCACTGTCCACTCGGGAGGAGCAGCTGACCACTCGGAGGAGCAGCAGACCACTGCCCTGGGTGCTAGCGCCCTTTGCTCCGCCTGTATGTGTAGAACAATGGCCTAAGTGATTAATTATTGGTAATATTGTTAATATTGGTAATTATGAGCTTGCGCCCTTATCGCACATAGTTCTTTTATCAATCTGGGTGCTAGCGCCTTTTGCTCCGCCTGTGTGTGTAGAACAAAGGCCTAAGTGTTTATTTATTGGTAATATTGGGAATATTGGTAATTATGAGCTTGCGCCCTTATCGCACATAGTTCTTTTATCAATCTGGGTGCTAGCGCCTTTTGCTCCGCCTGTGTGTGTAGAACAAAGGCCTAAGTGTTTATTTATTGGTAATATTGGGAATATTGGTAATTATGAGCTTGCGCCCTTATCGCACATAGTTCTTTTATCAATCTGGGTGCTAGCGCCCTTTGCTCCGAATGTGTGTGTAGAACAATGGCCTAAGTGATTAATTATTGGTAATATTGGTAATTATTTGTGATTTTATGAGCTTGCGCCCTTATTGATCAAAGTTCTTTTGTCCATCTGGGTGCGAGCGCCCTTTGCTCCGCCTGTGTGTGTAGAACAAAGGCCTAAGTGTTTAATTATTGGTAATATTGGTAATATTGGTAATTATTTGTGATATTTACGAGCTTGCGCCCTTATTGAACATAGTTCTTTTGTCCATCTGGGTGCGAGCGCCCTTTGCTCCGCCTGTGTGTGTGTAGAACAAAGGCCTAAGTGTTTAATTATTGGTAATATTGGGAGTATTGGTAAATATTTTGTGGGCTTGGTAAATATTTGTGAGTTTGTAATATTGCGGCTTGCATGTCTTAGCATTGGTCCAGACGGGATGCAGCTGCGCGTACTAGAATAGCCCGGCTTACCGCGCGGGGGGTCTTGCAGTGCACACATGCTGTCTCGCGTGGCAGAGATGCGGTGTCTCATCTATGCGTACCAGAATAACACAGTTCGCCGCGCGTGGGGTCCCGCATGCAAGCCATCGTCTTACATATGCATGTGTCAATGTTGCCGCACATGTCTAATTATTTGTGATATAATATTATATATTAGTAGTATAGGAACCTTTATACAGCGGCGACGCCGGACGACGCCTCTTCCAGACGCCTAGTTAGGCCCTTTGATCCGGAACGTCATGGGAGTCGATTCGAACAATGTAGTTAGGCCCTTATACACTATGCTATTCCCGATTCATCCTGACGCATAGTTAGGCCGCTTGATCCGATCTAGTTAGGCCCTTTGATCCGGAACGTCATGGGAGTCGATTCGAGCAATGTAGTTGTGACCCTATACACTATGCTATTCCCGATTCATCTCGACACCTGTTATTAGGCCCTTTGGAACGAGGAGATGTTATGGACGTCATGGTAGTCATTTTGAACAATGTAGTTACGCCTTTTAGCACTATGTTATCCATATTCATCCCAAAGACTGTAATTAGGCCCTTTGGACCAAGGAGGCGTTATGGGCGTTAGGGTAGTCGATTCGAACAATGTAGTTACGCCTTTTCGCACTATGTAATCCATATTCATCCCAAAGACTGTAATTAGGCCCTTTGGACCAAGGAGACGTTTTCGGACGTCACGGTAGTCGTTTCGAACAATGTAGTTACGCCCTTTCGCACTATGTTATCCATATTCATCCCGACACCTGTTATTAGGCCCTTTGGATAGTTCAGAGTATGGGATACTATTGCTTCTTCTAAATGATACTTAGTTTTTATTTTTTATATTATTATTATTATTATTATTATTATTATTATTATTATTATTATTGTAAAGTTATTATTAATTACAACATTATTAGTGAATAACAGAGTTTAATGACAGCTGCATACGTAATTTAAGATTTTTGAATATTATATTGAGCACTGTTTTCAAACTAAAATTAAGAAAAGTAGAATAAGCGTACATATGGATCTACGCAAAGCGTAGTGTAACAGGTGGACCTATGCAAAGCGTTTATAATGTGAAAGTGTACGTGGGAGGCATGCTGTGACACGAGCCACGCGTGTGACCTCATCAAATCATATATAAGGCATGATACGTGCGAAGCTCAACAACAGTATGTCTTCTCAAGAACTAGTACGTCAACTGTGGGAGGAGATCCCGGACTCCGCGTTTGCAGATATCCCAGATATGGAACCTGCGGTCATGGAAAGCTCATATACCATCAACGTGTACGATATTAACGGTACTAAACTACGTACACAACAACATACAGTAACATTTATCACAGTCTATAGTGTTAATCAACAACACGAAGCAAAGGTTCAACTGTATCCATGTGGAAGACCGGAAGTACACTTTCTTGAAGATGCAAGACACGACGATCAATTCCATTATGAAACATGTAGCGGCGAAGAACATATAACAGCATGTATAAATGCAGAGTTAACATCGACTGTAGAAGTCTGGGGGAGGAACTGCTCACGCGACTGCAAAGTCTTTATCAAGCAATGTCAGAAGGTATGTACATATTTTTTATTGAAGTCACAGATTTTTATTATAGAGGTCTATCATAATTTTATTTTTATTATTATTATTTATTTATTTTATTTTATTATTTTCCTTAAAGTTTTTTTTCTCAGAATTTTTATGTTATGATAAATCAGAGCTTTATTCACTGATGTATGCAAATTCTTCGCAGTCGTTACCAAGCATCCTTTCACATCAACATTTATCATATGATTTTGGTTTTACTATGTTTCAGTCTTTGAGGTTCTCCTAAGTTTTCAGAGTTTTATTCACTGATGTATGTAAATTTTTCGAAGTCGGTACTAAACACCCTAACACATCTACATTTATCATACGATTCTTGTTTTCCTTTGTTTCAGATCACTGAGGAGATGTTGCGAAAATTTAAACAACAGGTGTTATGTAGAGACGATGACGAAGAATATGAAGCGTAAGATTTTTAAAAAAAAAGTACTATGTATACAAAGTAAGAAATAAATGTGTGATATAAAGGAAACCGACGTAAAAATCATTTCAAACCGAGCTCTTCCATTTTATGAATGAAAAAGTTCGGGTCATAACCTTAACCAAAACCCTTACTCCCATAATTCCAACACATGTCATAGACCACAAGCATGCTCTAGCTATTTTTTTACAGGAAGCCGTTCGCCCTTGGAAGGATTGTGTAAATAAAAAACAGACAATTTTATGAATGAATTTATTTCAACTCTTGATTACAAAACTCTTTAAAATTATGCCGTGCTTGCATCCAGAGTCTAAGCACCATTACATTCTGTAGGGCACAGTTCATTCCCCGACGTGGGTGAAATAGACACTTCACATTACAGTCTCTTAATTTGTCCAGCTTCGGTACACCAAGATCGTCCATGTTTATAACAGACTTCTGCAGTAGTTTTTCAAAAAATCTCGCCTTTTCTAGTCCCTTAGAATAAAGTATGTCTTCACACTGTAATACACTATCAAGAACAGGTTTCAACTCGTCGTAAGGTAAGTATCCACTCTGCCATGGTATCCCATGCAGATACGATTCCGTATACCACTGGGATTTCACATCTGGATATACGTCTTTAGGCGGTCGCAGCACGAAATGTCCCATTCCGCCATCTTGTGATAATACAGCCACCTCTTTAGCCACGAATTCCTTGCAAGTTGACTGATAGCCCTGAACATCCAATATGATGAATTTCTGACACGACATTGGTGATGATGTTGGTCAGAGCAGTATACTTTACACAATGAGCGTGCAGGATTAAACAGTAGACCTTTGTGTTTGCAGGAATGTTGTTTGCTGCAGAAATTTCAACTCTGGTAGTACAGGTCCACGATTTAAGATCTTCGTTCTGCTTGCTGCAATCGATCACAAAGACTGGCGTGTGTTTTATGAAATCGCTCCTTTTAAGCAGTAGGCAGTATTTGCAGATGTTATATTTCACCATGCAGGAGGTCAGTATCGACGCGAATGTATTTTTAAAAGTTTACAGGAATAACAGTTTTTTATCATTGGGGATGGTCCATCGAAATAACAATCGACGTAATGATTCTCACACCTCAAACACTGCTTTATAATTTCAAGCTCTTTTACATTTTCTGGAAGTCTATCATAAACCCTATAAATAGTCCCAGCCGCGCATTCGGATAGAAACTCAGGATGCAACAATGCCAATTCTTCATCTGTGTGACTGATCAAGTGCATATTATGAAAGAACTTTATGATCGACCTCCACATCATATGCTCCATGACTAACGGAGTGATGAAACCCACCCTTTTCTTTATGTAGTTGATATTATCCAGACGAACTCTATCGGTGAAACAAGACACTACACATCTTGTGGGATTGGGTTCGAGGTTTAGTTGAGCATTGCAGTTTATACGGTGGATGGCCCAACTTTGCATTATTTTGACTTTTCATATTGTACAAATTTAATTTATCTCTTACCGCACATGTAAGCATACTACTTAGTAATGGACACGTTTTTCTTCTTCAACATATATCATAGCCATTTCTAGGATATTACAGATTCACAGATCCACTTATACTTTGAGGCCATATCGTGATACTTTATTCTGGATGTGTTAGTAAATATCCATTTCATCCTCCGTGATTTAATTACCCTTATTATATCCGGTGACGAGTACAGGTTATGAAGCTCGTAAGCAATTTCGCATTTGCTCATTGTATCACGCCGCTTTCTCTTAACTCTGTTATAATCTCCAATATTTCGTTGTTATGCGAGTGATTCCACGCCTCAGATGATGCCACCAACAAACGAAGTCTATGAACCAATTCATTCGGGTCATCCCAATACTTATAGTCTATTTTGTGATTTGCATGTAAGTCTTTCCACATGCCTGTACGGTGCGACGAAGCCTCATCGGATGCGTCTGAATATCGATCCTCCTCCTCTTCCGGAAATGAGTCTGAACATTGTTCATCATCCTCTTCCTCTTCCTCCTCCTCTTCATCTTCTTCTTCTTTACCCTCCTCTTCCGGAAATAATTTTTTAATGATGTAATGATATTTTTGAGTATTGACTCTACGTACGTTTT
Source organism: Ectobius pallidus (assembly GCA_964059195.1). Lineage (NCBI taxonomy): Eukaryota > Metazoa > Arthropoda > Insecta > Blattodea > Ectobiidae > Ectobius > Ectobius pallidus. Next base: position 16,099,943 of record CAXKWD010000003.1, read on the forward strand.
CGCTCTCGTCGTAATTTTCTTTGTGAGCGCTAGTCTTCTCTAAAATCTCCTTATACGTGGTTAAGTCATAACGGTTGTATAAATCTTTATTTGGTTTACTTTTCGTTAGTAGTTCAAGTAGTCCAGGACGACCGATATACCGCTCGTTACCAATATAAATGTTGTCGTTTTTAATGGTGACGGGAGATTTACCAATGGTGAATACCTGCCTATCGGGATTCCATTTTATTCCATAATCGTCATTAATATTTCTCGGTTTAAGCTCAACGAGTTTCTGGATGTAAGGTGCAGACACTCGCCCGTATAATTTTTCTAGCATATAGTTATAATGCTTCGGAGGAATTTGATCAGAGGGCTGATATGATCCATATTCCATTTCTGGACCCCGTGATAGATGCAGATTTTTGTCTTTATTCAAGTTCACGATTTCTTCCAAGGGGTAGGTTATCGGATTTACAATATCGCTAATCTCATGTTTCGACTGAAGCTCGGGTTTTCTTAATGTTAAATATTTTTTTCTTATAGAATTGTCATATATCACATTGTCTGACGTTATATGTTTATCTTGTACTCGTGGGAAGAGTTTATGTACACTTATCAAATGCCTCTTCAGACCTGTAGTATTATGATCTTTCATTTTTATTTCAACTTTCTTATGCTTTGACTTTCTGCAAAGTTTGCATATACCATAAGGTTGCTCACATCCATCAAATAACTCGAAAAAATCAACATATTTACTGTTTGACAGTTTCGATTGGGAGCATACATCATCATTAGTTTGATCAGAAATGTTCTCGTCACTCATTTCGTAACCTAGCCTTCGCAGCATCAAAGACGAGAAGCAACTAACTATATTTGACATACATCAATTATTTATAAAGTTAAGGTAAAACTTGTGGTCTTGGTCTCGGTCTCGGTCTCGGTCTCGGTCTCGGTCTCGGTCTCGGTCTAGGTCTCGGTCTCGGTCTAGGTCTCGGTCTCGGTCTCGGTCTCGGTCTCGGTCTAGGTCTCGGTCTCGGTCTCGGTCTTGGTCTCGGTCTCGGTCTCGGTCTAGGTCTCGGTCTCGGTCTTATGTATTTACCATACATCATCTCTTTATTGCTAAAACTCGTGGGGTCTAACAAAAAAAGATAATTTTTAATCACATCTTACACATAATACATGTTTCGTCAGAACTCTCTGACAGCTGGTAGGTCTAGGTCTCGTTCTCGCAAGACATCATCCTTTTGGAAGAACTTCTTATACGATTTTTGCGATGTTATAATGACACGCAAAGGAGCGCATTAATAGTTTTCTTCGTGATGACACGGGTGGTATGTGGGTGGGTTGGTCACTAACATTCACTTTTAGTGCTCTTGGTCACTAACATTCATTCATTGTCATCCTCCAAGTGATTTTCCAAGTCCCACCGCATCCTACCTTGTGTTGCGGGGTCTGCTCCTGTATTGCGGGGTTGCATCAGTATCCCACCTTAGGAGTCAATGGCTGTATTGCGGGTTGCATCAGTATCCCACCTTAGGAGTCAATGATAAAATGTGCCAAGGAACTTAAACTTTTCATCAATGTAGAAATGATTTTAAAATATCCTGCTAACCTAACATGACCTAAACTAGCCTATCCTAACCTAACCAAAGCTGTGATATAATATGTCTTCCACTATAAGTTGGGTTATGAATAATTGGTGATGGATACAATAAAAAGAAGAGATATAAACCAATGTACAGGTTTTTATGTTCCATATATACATGTCATAGTCAGATAGAATATTCATAGTGATGACTTATGAAATTTTAGAGTCTGCAAACCTGAGCCGTCTGTTTTATATAGTTTCTCGTTATAATATGTCTCACATCATTCCAATTCCTTAAGCAGACATGTCTATAATGGCTATGTTGTTGTTCTCGTTCTGGTTCTTGTGGTTAGTTTTACCCAGTCCAGACTGATATTGACCAGCCCCCAGACTGATATTGACCAGCCCCCAGACTGAAATTGACCAGCCCCAGACTGATATTGACCAGCCCCAGACCGATATTGACCAACCCCAGACAGATTTTTTCACTAACATTCATTATCGTCATCCTCTAAGTGATTTTCCATAGTTCATATGGAAAATATGTCATCCTCTAAGTGATTTTCCATAGTTCATATGGAAAATGAGGATGACAATGAATGTTAGTGAAAAATCTGTCTGGTGTTGGTCAATATCGGTCTGGGGCTGGTCAATATCAGTCTGGGGCTGGTCAATATCAGTCTGGGGCTGGTCAATATCAGTCTGAACTGGGTAAAACTAACCACAAGAACCAGAACAAGAACAACAATATAGCCATTATAGACATGTCTGCTTAAGGAATTGGAATGATGTGAGACATATTATAACGAGAAACTATATAAAACAGACGGCTCAGGTTTGCAGACTCTAAAATTTCATAAGTCATCACTATGAATATTCTATCTGACTAAGACATGTATATATGGAACATAAAAACCTGTACATTGGTTTATATCTCTTCTTTTTATTGTATCCATCACCAATTATTCATAACCCAACTTATAGTGGAAGATATATTATATCACAGCTTTGGTTAGGTTAGGATAGGCTAGTTTAGGTCATGTTAGGTTAGGTTAGGTTAGCAGGATATTTTAAAATTATTTCTACATTGATGAAAAGTTTAAGTTCCTTGGCCCATTTTATCATTGACTCCTAAGGTGGGATACTGACGCAACCCCGCAATACAGCCATTGACTCCTAAGGTGGGATACTGATGCAACCCCGCAATACAGGAGCAGACCCCGCAACACAAGGTAGGATGCGGGAGGATGACAATGAATGAATGTTAGTGACCAAGATCACTAAAAGTGAATGTTAGTGACGAACCCACCCACATACCACCCGTGTCATCACGAAGAAAACTATTAATGCGCTCCTTTGCGTGTCATTATAACATCGCAAAAATCGTATAAGAAGTTCTTCCAAAAGGATGATGTCTTGCGAGAACGAGACCTAGACCTACCAGCTGTCAGAGAGTTCTGACGAAACATGTATTATGTGTAAGATGTGATTAAAAATTATCTTTTTTGTTAGACCCACGAGTTTTAGCAATAAAGAGATGATGTATGGTAAATACATAAGACCGAGACCGAGACCTAGACCGAGACCGAGACCGAGACCGAGGCCGAGGCCGAGACCGAGACCGAGACCGAGGCCGAGACCGAGACCGAGACCGAGACCGAGACCGAGACCGAGACCGAGACCGAGACCGAGACCGTGACCGAGGCCGAGGCCGAGACCGAGACCGAGACCGAGACCGAGACCGAGACCTAGACCTAGACCAAGACCACAAGTTTTACCTTAACTTTATAAATAATTGATGTATGTCAAATATAGTTAGTTGCTTCTCGTCTTTGATGCTGTGAAGGCGAGGTTACGAAATGAGTGACGAGAACATTTCTGATCAAAGTAATGATGATGTATGCGCCCAATCGAAACTGTCAAACAGTAAATATGATGATTTTTTCGAGTTATTTGATGGATGTGAGCAACCTTATGGTATATGCAAACTTTGCAGAAAGTCAAAGCATAAGAAAGTTGAAATAAAAATGAAAGATCATAATACTACAGGTCTGAAGAAGCATTTGATAAGTGTACATAAACTCTTCCCACGAGTACAAGATAAACATATAACGTCAGACAATGTGATATATGACAATTCTATAAGAAAAAAATATTTAACATTAAGAAAACCCGAGCTTCAGTCGCAACATGAGATTAGCAATATTGTGAATCCGATAACCTGCCCCTTGGAAGAAATCGTGAACTTGAATAAAGACAAAAATCAGCATCTATCACGGGATCCAGAAATGGAATATGGATCATATCAGCCCTCTGATCAAATTCCTCCGAAGCATTATAAATATATGCTAGAAAAATTATACGGGCGAGTGTCTGCACCTTACATCCAGAAACTCGTTGAGCTTAAACCGAGAAATATTAATGACGTTTATGGAATAAAATGGAATCCTGATAGGCAGGTATTCACCATTGGTAAATCTCCCGTCACCATTAAAAACGACAACATTTATATTGGTAACGAGGGGTATATCGCTCGTCCTGGACTACTTGAATTACTAACGAAAAGTAAACCAAATAAAGATTTATACAGCCGTCATGACTTAACCACGTATAAGGAGATTTTGGAGAAGACTAGCGCTCACAAAGAAAATTATAACGAGAGCGAAAACGTACGTAGAGTCAATACTCAAAAATATCATTACATCATTAAAAAATTATTTCCGGAAGAGGAGGGTAAAGAAGAAGAAGATGAAGAGGAGGAGGAGGAGGAAGAGGAAGAGGAGGATGAGCAATGTTCAGACTCATTTCCGGAAGAGGAGGAGGATCGATATTCAGATGCATCCGATGAGGCTTCGTCGCACCGTACAGGCATGTGGAAAGACTTACATGCAAATCACAAAATAGACTATAAGTATTGGGATGACCCGAATGAGTTGGTTCATAGACTTCGTTTGTTGGTGGCATCATCTGAGGCGTGGAATCACTCGCATAACAACGAAATATTGGAGATTATAACAGAGTTAAGAGAAAGCGGCGTGATACAATGAGTAAACGCGAAATTGCTTACGAGCTTCATAACCTGTACTCGTCACCGGATATAATAATGGTAATTAAATCACGGAGGATGAAATGGATATTTACTAACACATCAACAATAAAGTATCACGATATGGCCTCAAAGTATAAGTGGATCTGTGAATCTGTAATATCCTAGAAATGGTTATGATATATGTTGAAGAAGAAAAACGTTACCATTACTAAGTAGTATGCTTACATGTGCGGGAAGAGATAAATTAAATTTGTACAATATGAAAAGTTTTTTTGTGCTAAGGAAACAGATGTGCTGTCGGAGTGATCCTCTTTCCATCTCGCTCACTCTCCAGTCTCGCGGTTCAGATATTATTTCTTCAAAATAGTGCAAAGGTTGTGCCATCCACCGTATAAACTGCAATGTTCAACTAAACCTCGAACCCAATCCCACAAGATGTGTAGTGTCTTGTTTCACCGATAGAGTTCGTCTGGATAATATCAACTATACCTATAAAGAAAAGGGTGGGTTTCATCACTCCTTTAGTCATGGAGCATATGATGTGGAGGTCGATCATAAAGTTCTTTCATAATATGCACTTGATCAGTCACACAGATGAAGAATTGGCATTGTTGCATCCTGAGTTTCTATCCGAATGCGCGGCTGGGACTATTTATAGGGTTTATGATAGACTTCCAGAAAATGTAAAAGAGCTTGAAATTATAAAGCAGTGTTTGAGGTGTGAGAATCATTACGTCGATTGTTATTTCGATGGACCAAACCCAATGATAAAAAACTGTTATTCCTGTAAACTTTTAAAAATACATTCGCGCCGATACTGACCTCCTGCATGGTGAAATATAACATCTGCAAATATTGTCCGCTGCTTAAAAGGAGCGATTTCATAAAACACACACCAGTCTTTGTGATCGATTGCAGCAAGCAGAACGAAGATCTTAAATCGGGGACCTGTACTACCAGAGTTGAAATTTCTGCAGCAAACAACATTCCTGCAAACACAAAGGTCTACTGTTTAATCCTGCACGCTCATTGTGTAGAGTATACTGCTCTGACCAACATCATCACCAATGTCGTGTGAGAAATTCATCATATTGGATGTTCAGGGCTATCAGTCAACTTGCAAGGAATTCGTGGCTAAAGAGGTGGCTGTATTATCACAAGATGGCGGAATGGGACATTTCGTGCTGCGACCGCCTAAAGACGTATATCCAGATGTGAAATCCCAGTGGTATACGGAATCGTATCTGCATGGGATACCGTGGCAGAGTGGATACTTACCTTACGACGAGTTGAAACCTGTTCTTGATAGTGTATTACAGTGTGAAGACAGACTTTATTCTAAGGGACTAGAAAAGGCGAGATTTTTTGAAAAACTACTGCAGAGGTCCGTTATAAACATGGACGATCTTGGTGTACCGAAGCTGGACAAATTAAGAGACTGTGAAACCAAATGTCTTTTTCATAATGACTCTAATATGAACTGTGCCCTACAGAATGTAATGGTGCTTAGACTCTGGATGCAAGCACGGCATAATTTTAAAGAGTTTTGTAATCATGAGTTGAAATAAATTCATTCATAAAATTGTCTGTTTGTTATTTACACAATCCTTCCAAGGGTGAACGGCTTCCTGTAAAAAATAGATAGAGCATGCTTGTGGTCTATGACATGTGTTGGAATTATGGGAGTAAGGGTTTTGGTTAAGGTTATGACCCGAACTTTTTCATTCATAAAATGGAAGAGCTCGGTTTGAAATGATTTATACGCCGGTTTCCTTTATATCACACATTTATTTCTTACTTTGTATACATAATACTTTTTAAGAAAATCTTACGCTTCATATTCTTCGTCATCGTCTCTACATAACACTTCTTGTTTAAATTTCCACAACATCTTCTCAGTGATCTGAAACAAAGGAAAACAAGAATCGTGTGACAAATGTAGATGTGATAGTACCGACTTCGAAAAATTTTCATACATCAGTGAATAAAACTCTGAAAACTGAGGAGAACCTCAAAGACTGAAACATAGTAAAACCAAAATCATATGATAAATGTTGATGTGAGAGGATGATTGGTAACGACTTCGAAGAATTTGCATACATCAGTGAATAAAGCTCTGATTTATCATAACATAAAAATTCTGAGAAAAAAAAACTTTAAGGAAAATAATAAAATAAAATAAATAAATAATAATAAAAATAAAATTTTGATAGACCTCTATAATAAAAATCTGTGACTTCAATAAAAAAAAATATGTACATACCTTCTGACATTGCTTGATAAAGACTTTGCAGTCGCGTGAGCAGTTCCTCCCCCAGACTTCTACAGTCGATGTTAACTCTGCATTTGTACATGCTGTTATATGTTCTTCGCCGCTACATGTTTCATAATGGAATTGATCGTCGTGTCTTGCATCTTCAAGCAAGTATACTTCCGGTCTTCCACATGGATACAATTGAACCTTTGCTTCGTGTTGTTGATTAACACTATAGACTGTGATAAATGTTACTGTATGTTGTTGTGTACGTAGTTTAGTACCGTTAATATCGTACACGTTGATGGTATATGAGCTTTCCATGACCGCAGGTTCCATATCTGGGATATCTGCAAACGCGGAGTCCGGGATCTCCTCCCACAGTTGACGTACTAGTTCTTGAGAAGACATACTGTTGTTGAGCTTCGCACGTATCATGCCTTATATATGATTTGATGAGGTCACACGCGTGGCTCGTGTCACAGCATGCCTCCCACGTACACTTTCACATTATAAACGCTTTGCATAGGTCCACCTGTTACACTACGCTTTGCGTGGATCCATATGTACGCTTATTCTACTTTTCTTAATTTTAGTTTGAAAACAGTGCTCAATATAATATTCAAAAATCTTAAATTACGTATGCAGCTGTCATTAAACTCTGTTATTCACTAATAATGTTGTAATTAATAATAACTTTACAATAATAATAATAATAATAATAATAATAATAATAATAATATAAAAAATAAAAACTATGTATCATTTAGAAGAAGCAATAGTATCCCATACTCTGAACTATATAAGTCACGGTAAAGTTATAGATTAAGCATTATAACAATAAAAATTACTTTCTAAAATGTATGCCAGATGCAGGATTCGAACCTGCGACCCCTGTGGGGACCAGATCTTAAGTCTAGCGCCTTCGACCGCTCGGCCAATCTGGCGGGGGGATAAAATAAAATCAATCGATAAATTTATTCATCGTAGCGATATCTCTTGGCATCGATCTCTCGTAAATATAAACAAGATATATAGTCAATGCGAAATCAGAATAAAAAATAAAAAATAAATAAATAAAATAAAAAAAAATAATAATAATAATAATAATAATAATAATAATAATAAAAAAATAAAAATAAAAAATGGTAATAGCGAAATAAATTCTAAAATATAACCATTGTAAAAAGAACAGTAGGTTTTCAGCTGAATGATACAAATCGTCCGCGGGTTATGTATTTGAGGATGGTGTATTTGGTGCGCATGCGTATAACGGTCACCACGCGTAGGTACGGTGTCGGCATACAAGCGATAAGCTGTGTGTTATTTTCGTACGCGTGGCTGCAGGATAACATCTGGACTTATGCAAGCTCGCAATAATATTATATCACATGTACTGCGACATTGACACACGCTTGAGTACAACATGTATGCAATACCCCACGCGCTAGGCTGTGTTATTTTGAGATGCATAGATGAGAGTCTGACATGCGAACATCTGGATGTCTGCAAGCTCGCAACATGTGATGACTTGACGGAGCGTGCGGGACCTCACACGCGCCGTGAGCCGGGCTATTCTCGTACGCGCAGCTGCATCACGTCTGGGCTCTCGCTAACATATGCAAGCCTGCAATAATATTACACACTCGCAAATATTACCAATAAATAAACACTTAGGCCTTTGTTCTACACACACAGGCGGAGCAAAAGGCGCTAGCACCCAGATTGATAAAAGAACTATGTGCGATAAGGGCGCAAGCTCATAATTACCAATATTCCCAATATTACCAATAAATAAACACTTAGGCCTTTGTTCTACACACACAGGCGGAGCAAAAGGCGCTAGCACCCAGATTGATAAAAGAACTATGTGCGATAAGGGCGCAAGCTCATAATTACCAATATTCCCAATATTACCAATAAATAAACACTTAGGCCTTTGTTCTACACACACAGGCGGAGCAAAAGGCGCTAGCACCCAGATTGATAAAAGAACTATGTGCGATAAGGGCGCAAGCTCATAATTACCAATATTCCCAATATTACCAATAAATAAACACTTAGGCCTTTGTTCTACACACACAGGCGGAGCAAAAGGCGCTAGCACCCAGATTGATAAAAGAACTATGTGCGATAAGGGCGCAAGCTCATAATTACCAATATTCCCAATATTACCAATAAATAAACACTTAGGCCTTTGTTCTACACACACAGGCGGAGCAAAAGGCGCTAGCACCCAGATTGATAAAAGAACTATGTGCGATAAGGGCGCAAGCTCATAATTACCAATATTCCCAATATTACCAATAAATAAACACTTAGGCCTTTGTTCTACACACACAGGCGGAGCAAAAGGCGCTAGCACCCAGATTGATAAAAGAACTATGTGCGATAAGGGCGCAAGCTCATAATTACCAATATTAACAATATTACCAATAATTAATCACTTAGGCCATTGTTCTACACATACAGGCGGAGCAAAGGGCGCTAGCACCCAGGGCAGTGGTCTGCTGCTCCTCCGAGTGGTCAGCTGCTCCTCCCGAGTGGACAGTGGTCAGCTGCTCCTCCCGAGTGGACAGTGGTCAGCTGCTCCTCCGCTCCTCTGTGACGTCATGAACAAAACCATACTACTCACCACAAACACGAAAAGGCGTCTGTTCCTAGGTTGGCAATGCACACGTGACAACGAACATTATCAGCTGATCTTGACGCGATCAGGTAATCTAGCTGACTTCTGTTGTTTTTCCAATATTTGCGGCACGGAGTGTGCTGGCGGGCGAGCCTCTGGGAAATCATGGCCGTCTTATTCCTGTGACTTATGTGTAATGCTAGTAAAGAGGACGTGTCCCGAAGGAAAAACCTTCCCACACACAAATATCAGCGCAAGTCAAAATCACATTAAGAATATACAAATACAACTTCTAAACTAAAGGAATATTGCCAACAACCTTCACGATTCTTTCTTTCTACCAGTGGAAATGCGTATTGCTTTATAACAAAACTATCATGTGCCTGCGGCTTCGCCCGCGATAATTATTTTAAAAATTAAGAGCATAATAGTTAAATCTTTATATTTATTAACACCTAAATCACGTGGACTACATACCACGATTAGATAGCGTCGCCTGGTAAAAGCGACCTCAGATTCGAGTTTCTTGGCCCAGAAAACCCCTGCATTGTGAGTTTCGTCCAAATAAAACAATGTTTGACCATATTAGGGCTTACAAAATTCAAGCGATCGCGAAAGTTTTATTTCAAAGTATGACAAAAATAGACAAAGCCAACTGTAATTGTCAAACTTCCATTTAATTTAATTCCAAACCCATCTGAAACCCACTGGCAACAATACGTTTTAACGTCAAATGTGATTCGGATTCGATAATTCTGTGTAAAAAGGGATTAAGTATTCTCAAAAACATTTGATTTTTGGCACTTAAATCAGAATTTTTCAAAATCCTTTCTTAGTGAGCACTTACATTATGAAACGAAGGTACTGTCAAAATTCCAAGTCTCTACCTGTTATAGATTAGGCTCTACGTTGATTCTCTGTCAGTCAGTCAGGACAAAGCCTTTTATATATATAGAGACTAGCAGGTGACCGCGGCTTCGCCTGTCCCTATATGTTTTGTTTAACTAATGCTAGATGTTTTGTTTAAATTACTTATTCAGCAGAAAAATAATTAAAACATATTTATTAACACTGACATCGTTTTTACATAAATGTTCCATCCTATTTTCTCTCATTTTACATGCTTAGGGCCTATGATAAACATGCATCTTTCTCAACTAAACATACAAAGCCTACAGCTATGAATAACGTATCAGTGGATAGAATTTTTTACCGACTTCTGATATGGCATATTCGTTGGCACACGCTCAGATTGAAACAACTAAAAATGCTGTCCCTGCAATACGAACTCTTATTCTACATCAAATTGTGAAGTAATAAAATGGTATTCTCTATGTCCAAGGCAGAGAAAGTTATATGACTGAATCATATCGTGCATTATTTTCGTGGATTTCATTATTTATTTACGACAATGAATAATATTGATAGCTTCTCTAATTTGTCGAAGTCCCGTATCATTTAGCCTACTTCCAAAGCTACCTGTGAACACTGCCAACAATACACTGTCGTACATGGAATTTGATTTGGATTTTGATAATTCTGTGTAAAAAAGGTATTAAGTATCTTCAAAAACTTTTGATTTTTAAAAATCACTTTTTAGTGAGCACTTACATTATGAAACGAAGATACTGTCAAAATTCCATCATAGACAATATAAAGAGAGGTCTAGAAGTTATTTTGACAAATTTCAGACACCGAAATGTATTTATTGTGAATATTTAGCGAACAAGATGGAATCGTTAACAAACTTACTTACTTACTCAATGGCAATAGACAATTCCTAAGCAAGCTAAAGGAATAATATATATTTTATAGAACCCGGAGGTTCATTGCCGCGCTTACCTGTGCCCGCCATTCAACCCTATTCTGTGCTAACTCCATCCAACCATCCCTCGCAAATCCTACTTCCCTTAAATCTATCCTAATATTGTCCTTCCACCTTCATCTAGGTTTTCCAAGTGATCTTTTCCCTTCGAGTCTCCCAATCAATATTTTTCAGACATGTCTTTCCTCCACCATGCGCGCAACATGTCCAGCCCATTTCATCCTCCATGATTTAATTATCCTTACTATATCCGGTGAAGAGTCCAGGTCATGAAGCTCATACTTGTGCAATTTTCACCAGTCCCCATTTTCATCTCTTAGACCCAAATATTTTCCTAGGCACCCTGTTTTCGAACACACTCAGATTATGTTGTTCCCGAAGAGTAAGCGACCATGTCTCACATCCATTTAATACAACTGGCAGGATAATCGTAAATAAACTACCTACTTATATTATTATTTCTTAATTAAATATGTTTTATATTCCTGTCCAAAATGCATTGCATGATACGCATGGCAGAATTACTTTATTTTGTTCGCAGGATTGCTACATTAGCAATCAGGGCTCGTTTTGTAAACATACCTATTCGCAAAATAAAATCCCTCTTTTACAACTCGTATCAATAAAAACTATTTTAAAGTTTAAAACACGAAAAATGACGTTATAATGTACAAAACAGCATCATGTACAATGTTTACTGACTTTCCTGTAACGGACAATAAAATGCAGCAGTGTGCGGAGGGAAAAAAATTCTCATAGAAGTGGACAGAATGGCTGCCGTTAGCTGACCACCACCCACCACTAGGAATGGACGCACGAACCAAGGAGGACGTTCCCTTCCCTCAAATCGCTAACCTATTTTATGCGTGCACCCAATCGAACAGAAGCGAGTCCCCATATAACTGTGCTGAATGAAACGAAACGCTTTAGAAGCACACACAGACTTATTGATTTCTATTATACCGGCAAAAGCAATTTAGAAATGTATATATCTATAGGAAACTACTCCCCATATTAATCAATCACATCAAGTATTTCAAAGAGACCTGATAATTTGTTTCCCCATCGCCCTCTTTGGAAAATGAATGAACCGCAGGGTTCCGTACTCGGGCCTTTCATTGCCGGCATAGTAATAGCTCTCTATACGCTTCTTCCACCCGACGTGTTCGGTGGAATATTTAATAACGTATCGGATTATATTTATGTATAAGCATTCACCAAAATGTTCATAAAGTATAGGCCTATTGAACATGCAGATTATACTCCCCGATCAACTGCAATAGCGTTCTACAGTACAATCACGATAATCTTGACTAATTGGATGACATGGATAAGCTAATGTTAGTTAAATAAACTAACAAAGCGCCAAAATGCTTTTGTTTAATCAATGGTAATTTCAATTATGATATGCAGAAAATAAGTTAAGTTTTAATCGATTTCCGAGTTAAGCTCCAGATCGATTCATTATGTAGAGCTTACGGAAGAACAAAGGTCTAATTTGATAAGCATATGTGAAGGAATATGTGGGTAGTGTTATTTGTCAAAGAAAACTGTATTAAAACTACCAAAGCCGTATATGATCATTATAAATCAACATGTTGCCATGAGAACTTATTTGCATTTAATAAATTCTTTCTAATACATTACCAAAAAATAGGCACTAAATTGGGCATTAGTCCGGTACCGGTCAATCGATTTCATCCAATATCAATAGCCTTCTTCCTATGGACGTTATAAATACGTATACCAAGTTTCATGAAAATCCGATAAGTTTTTAGCGGACGAATCTAGTATTGCACCCAAGGCGTAAGCGGAGGCTGAAAAACTGGATGAGTCCGCTAAAGTTTTTGCGTACGTGGTGCATACAATATTTTTTAGTAAAAGCTCTCTAAATCATATTAAATGAAACAAAAATACCGTGTAATTAATTTTTTTGGAAGATAGTCAGCCATATTCTCACGGCCACCTCAATTATAAAAGAACAATGACCGTACGTACCAATACCAAATGTGGTATAGATGTATACCTAGGTAATATATGAGTCCCTTGTTTGTAAACAAAATTCCATACCAACAAGTATTTATGGAAAGCTTGTGAAAATATAAATGATAATCCAGAGGAAATTTCAATCCTAGCCATAAACATTGAATTGAAGCTGGTGCCAGCAACTTCACGGCTGCAATAGACTATGAGAAGGAATATATTGCAATTAAATGTTGGTGCATCCGCCATGGTAAGCAGTGATTCTCTTGTGGACGAATATATGAAAAGTTGATGGCTTATATTTGTTGTTATATGATGAAATAGGCTACCCTAGTTTACGAGAAAAAAACTGGTAAAGTTTCTGATTACATAAAAAAAAACATATTGGCTTAAATTTGTTGTTTTATGACCAATTACATGCTTAAATCCATGTTAAAGTTGGTGTGACTGGTCAATGCCATCTGGATTTTGTTTACAGATTGCCATGACGACTTTAAAGTAAGGGGCCGATAAAACTGCATTTTGAATACAGTTTGAGTGCACTTTTATGCATTTTTCGGCGTGTTACCAGTCCGATAAGCAGCTGTTTTAGAGAGCGTGTAGCCTACTAAAAAATTAGTTTACCGTACTAGTACTCAGATACTCGTATGGTTATTCGATTCATGCTCTTGAAGAAGACAACGAAATTCTCCCTCCTATAAAGCGATGATCTTATAGTGATAACGGATAATGGAATCAGGATCCTTCTTTATTGACACTGACATCTAACAGTCTTAAACGCTGTTCGCTTCCATCACTGGATTGGCACTTGAGTGAAATACAGGCTATAAGTTCCAGTGTTATTTAGAGCTAATAGACAATGAACGCATTTCAGTCGTCTTTGTCAATCTCCCGGGTGACCTAGTCCCCCGACACTGCCCCCTATGTAATTTATAACAGTTAACCAAGTGCGGCCATGGACAGAGATATATAGGTCCACCGATAACGCGACTGTCAATACTGCAGGAATTATTACGCTTGTTGGGAGGGCCATGGAATTACCCATTTTAAAGGCTAAATAAATAACTCTTAAATTTGCATGCTATGTTTCTGTCAAAGGACGAAATATTTTTCATACACTGACTATGCTTTTTGTGACAGATTTGTTAAATGGAAAAGAATACCCCCGGTGTACGATTTTAATATATGTCAGTTACTATACGGACGGAGTTCATGGACGATAGGGATGACGTTTCTGTTGATGTAATTTGTTTGCTTACTTTCTAGGCTCGCTGCCAGCTGGGTCATGACTAAAGCCCGGATTTTTATGCACTATCAAACTTAAAAATATGCATGCATTCATGCACTATCGTATCTCCAAATATGCACAATGAAGGGCGAAACATGCACTATCAAAAATCCGCACTGTACTGCAATATATTTCAATTTCTCTTAAAACAATTTACAACAACGAGTTTTTCCAAATTCTCCTCACTTTAACTCGTGCATTTATGAGTTAGGACATTCTTGAACGCAGAAAACGATCTTTCTACTTCACAAGAAGTAACAGGGAAGAAGTTTAGTTAAGGAACAGTTAAGGGAAGAAATTTGACTGAGGGTGAGATCGAATTCCATGTATTTTACACTTTTTCCACACTTCTCAGAAGTTTAAGATCAGGATTTGAACTAAGTACCTTCTTAAGTTTTTCCCTGTCACACCCATTTTTCCACAACACGATTATAAAGTTAATTATTCAACGTCTTCAACAATGGCTAGTGACTGACAAATTCAAGCAGTGAACATTCTGTTTAGCAGTTTTCTTTCAATGGAAGGTGGTGGGGGTCGGCGAGTCGGCATTTTCTTTTGTAGCCTGGTGTATTATATTACTGTTTATTTAGGGTAAACAGGAGCTTGCACTCTCAAATTCATGCAGGTGGCAGACTCTGTTGCCAAGTCTATCAAAATATAACAATGGTAATGCAATACAACATTTTTACGTTTCTTTGAAAAGCCAAGATTTTAGGGAGGCATATTCATAATATGCACAGTTATGCATGGTAACTTGATATTATGCACTAAAACCAGAAAATGCGGGTTTATATGCATTAAAAACGTCTGAATATGCTACATTAAGCCCCAAAAATCCAAAACATGCATTATGCATGAATTTTGCCATAAAAAGGCCGAAATATGCAAACATGCACGGAAAAAATATGTTTATTTGGAATCCATAAGTCATGTAATGTGTAACTACAAAGTTTGAGAAGTGTAACCAAAGTATATAAAAACATGCATTTGCATGGAAATCCGGGCTCTAGTCATGACACAGAGCTTTTAGATTCTCTCTCGGGAAAATAAATATATAGGAAGACAAAAAAAAAATGTAAAACTGTGAGTGGATAAAATGGAAAGATATTTCAGGTTACGTATTTTATATTATTTTATTCCATTACATGAAAGAATTAAGGCCATAAGGTCTTCTTTACTATTCAGCCAAGGGAAATGCATTATTTACAAGAATTAAGCAATTATTATTATTATTATTATTATTATTATTATTATTATTATTTATTATTATTATTTATTATTATTTATTATTATTATTATTATTATTATTATTATTTATTATTTAAAGACCACCGCTGTGGCGTAGGGGATGCGTTCGCTCCTCTCACGCAGGCCGGGTTCGAATCCTGGTCGGGACAAGTTACCTAGGTGGGTTTCTTTTCTGGGGTTTTTCCTCACCTGTGAGACAAAATATGTTGGGTAACTTTAGGCCCTTGTGGTCCCCAGATATCATCTGGCCGTCATTATCATCTTCATCCCACCTTCGCCTTGTTTGGAGTTAGTGTGTGTGTGTGAATGGTGTGTCTCGTCCTATGTGTTCGTGTTGTCTCGGAGGTGGCTCCGGCATTGGGCTGATCACTCAACCGGGGAAGCCCTCCATGTCCTTGTCTGGTCAAAAAGTATGTGATCCATATACTGTATAATCCCTCTCCTGATAGGTTGCGGCCCTATAAGGCCCGGGCGGCTTGGGTCGCTTAAATCCTAAAAGGGAGAGGTAAAACCAAGACAAAGAAAGAAAGAAAGAAAGAAAGAAAGAAAGAAAGAATGATAAAAAGAAAGAAAGAATTATTTAATATTATTATTAATTATTAATATATTAATAATTAATTATAATAATTACACAACTGATTTACAAATATAAAAACAAAAGAAAAACAAATATCATATGAAAATCAACTAAATGAATATAATATTCACTATGAGTTCTGAAAAATTGCTGAAATATTGATTTTTAAATGTTTATAAGGAACGCCGACGTTCATGGCATCTAAAGCTAAACTCCGTGGCGTTACATCCCCGGAAGGACTTGGCCTACCACCCGACCGCTGCATCATCTCCCGTAGGCAGATGCCAGGATTGGGGGGCATGTGGTCAGCATGCCGACACCCACGGCCGTTAATGGTGGTTTTCTTGACCGGAGCCGCTACTTCTCTATCAAGTAGCTCTTCAGTTTGGAATCACGAGGCTGAGTGCACCCCTACCAAACCTCCCTACCTCAGAAAAATCCGAGGAGGTACCGGGAATCGAACCCGGGCCGACGGATCTGTAGTAAGCAACGCTAACCACAAGACCACGCCGGCGGACGTCCATGGCATCTACCTAGGCCATAAATTAGCATACTCAATTTCTTACAGAATACATAACTCCATGACGGACTGCGAAGAAAACAATTAACGCAATGATTAGGCCCATCGTTTATTTCTACCAATTTATTTTCGTTCATTTAAAGGATGTTCGAAGTGTTGAGAGTACTTTCCTAAACTATTTAAGAGATAATTACAAAGTTTCTAAATGCCATTTTTGGGGATTTTTATTTTTTGCACCATGTTGTTCCATACGCCAACGCCAATAAATAACCCTTGTTTACATTAGTTGCTACACCCATGAACAGATGAAGCGTGCTGCGGACTCAGATAGAAGTCTTTTCTCTCTCCTGTACAATTCTCTAAAACGCTCCTACAGCCTTTGCAATTTCCTCTTTTCATTTGTACTAGAAACTTGAAATTTTATACTCGTAATTAAACTGTAAACAAAAATTAATATTTTAAAATTACATTTGAATATCTCAATTTGTGTTTGAGATATTTATTGATTTAATTGATTTTTAATCAAAATTGAAATCTTCTTCCTCCGTTAGATAGTAAAATATTAATCTGATTTTTTTTTATTGAGATTCTTTGACGTCCATGCTATAAATTAACTGAAGGAGTTTTTAAAATTGTTTATAATTATTGCTTAGAGAAATACATTATCCGGAGGAAAGAAAAGATGAAAATACTGACATATGATTATACTATATATATATACAATGTTAAATTGGTTTTTATTTCATTTATGTTTATTTCGGTGCGTGGTACCTTACCGCGTTTCCGTATATATATAGTATAATCATATGTCAGAATTTTTATCTTTTCTTTATGTATACAGGGTGTTAATGAATAACACCGAAATATTTTACCTGTGTATAGAGGGGACATAGACAAGCAACTTTTATTAGGGCATTTTTGCTCTATGACGTAAAATGTGTATGTTACAGGACATTAAAGTCCTTAAAATTTGGTGCTCATAAGTCATAAGTCAATAATGAAGTGAAATAGGGTTAACATTTTCCTTAAATTGACTTCATGCCTTCTTACCGATCGATAAAAACCTGATTCTTAATAATTCATCAACAGCTATACCATAATTTAGAATTTTCATAATCTGCAAAATTCACTGACTAATCACATGATTGCCCGCCACTGCATTATGTTTTTATTCCTAATTCCAGACCTAACAAAAATGTTTCGTTCGTCTTTTTTTTCCCTCAGAGTTGCAAGATATCGATCGTCATTTTTTACAATTTTCCCGACCACTACACAATATTCACTGTTTCTTTGTTTCGCATCGTTTCAAATGTTAGAAGTCAGTGTCGTGTATATCCTTGGGAGATTTTATGTTATGCCGGGAAGAATTGAATCCATAGAGCAAAAATCTCCTAATAAAAGTTGCTTGTCTATGTCCCCTCTATACACAGGTAAAATATTTCGGTGTTATTTATTAACACCCTGTATATAGTATAATCATATGTCAGAATTTTTATCTTTTTATACTGACATATGATTATATTATATATATATATATATATATATATATATATATATATATAGTATAATCATATGTCAGAATTTTTATCTTTTCTTTATGTATATATATAAGTTACATACCTAACTCTGTGGCGCTAACATCCCAGATGGGACAAGTGACACGATCACTGCGTCATCTACCATAGGCAGACGGCATGTGGTTAGCATGCCGACACCCACGGCCGTTAATGGTGATTTCCATGACCGAAGTCGCTACTTCTCTATCAAGTAGCTCCTCAAATTGAAACACGAGGCTGAGTGCACCTCGTTCGAGACCTCCTTACCTCAGTAATATCCGAGGAGGTACCATGGATCGAACCCGGGCCGACGGATCTGTAGTCAGCGACGCTAACCACAAGACCACGCCGGCGGTCATACTATATATATAGTACTATATACTATATATATATATATATAGTATTTAGTATGTGGTATATATATACCACACACGAGTATATTCTTTTAAAATAAGAAATGACTGTACAGAAAATCTGATTAGACGGTGTAAAGTACGTTGTAAAGTACGTAGGCTACGTTGTGTGTATATCTACTTTTCTGGAAGAAGATACATTTTCATTGTGGCAAAATAATATGCAATAATTGAAACAAAGAAAACAGTCAAATCAATTTTGCATGCACTGGCAATATGAGGCACACAAAAGTTTATGGAAGGGTGTCAGCGGCACCTGTTCTATGCGTCCAAACGGCATAAAAATTTGTACAGTTATATTTTACGATATGCATGATTATTTTAATACTAAAATCCAAATAACGCATTTTTAGGCAAGTGAATACTTCTATCATCCCTTAATATAAATTTAAGACAAATAAAATTAGGTAAACTGATGTAGCGAAGTGCCAGAATGCTTTTTTTAATCTATTTCCGAATTAAGCTCCAGATCGAATCATTAAGCAGGGTTTACGGAAGAACAAAGGTCTAAAGTTTGATAATCATACATGAAGGGATATGTGGGTAGTGTTATTTGTCAAAGCTTACCGTATTGCAACTTCCAAAGTCGTATATGAACATTGTAAAACAATATGTTGTCATGAGAACTGATTTGCATTCCTTTCTAATATACTACCATAAAATAGGCGCTAAATTGGGCATTACTCAGGTCAACCGTGGTCCAAAATCAATAGGCTTCTTCCCATGGACGTTATAAACGCGTATACAAAGTTTCATGAAAATCCGATAAAGCGTATTTGAGTTGTCGCGTGTATAGACACACGGACAGACAGATGGACAGACAGACGGACAGACATTTTCCCGTCCACCACTCAATCTCAGAAAGTACCATTCTGGCACTTCATAACTGTGTCCTATAAGATACATTATCAATTTGAGGGTTGTTTTCATGCTTCTGATAGTTGGAAGATAAAGTTCATATTCGGTAGAATTGAAGATTACAGGTGCTAGGGGCCAAGAGAACTGATGCTTTCAATATCCCGGTCTTTATACCTGCCTCCATAAAGCGGAGTGCATGAAGAAGCTCCACCTGTGGAACACTTGAATCATTGATTGTATTGTACCTGTTGAGTGACTGAAAGCTACGTCATGAGTTATTCACACCGCTACGTCTGCTAACCTTTTACTGCCTTTCGGAAAACTGAAACACTTTTATTACCCACATCATCATACTTCCAGACTTCTCTTGGAATAATCTCTATATATATAAAAGGCTTTGTACTGACTGACTGACTGACAGGAATCAACGTAGAGCCTAAACTATAACAGGTAGAGACTTGGAATTTTGACAGTACCTTCGTTTCATAATGTAGGTGCTCACTAAGAAAGGATTTTGAAAAATTATGATTTTAAATGCCAAAAATTGAATGTTTTTGAGAATACTTAATCCCTTTTTACACAGAATTATCAAATCCAAAGCACAGTTAACATGACAACATATTTTTGCCAGTGGGTTTCAGATGGGTTTGGAATTAAATTAAATGTAAGTTTGACAATTACAGTTGGCTTTGTCTATTTTTGTCATACCTTGGAAATTAAACTTTCGCGATCGCTTGAATGTTGTAAGCCCTAATATAGTCAAACATTGTTTTATTTGGACGAAAATCACTATATAGGGGTTTTCTGAACCAAGGAACTCGAATCTGAGGTCGCTTTTACCAGGCGACGCTATCTAATCGTGGTATGTAGTACACGTGATTTAGGTGTTAATAAATATAATGATTTAACTATTATGCACTTAATTTTTAATTTTTGAAATAATTATCGCGGGCGAAGCCGCGGGCATATGCTAGTCTTATATAACGCAGCTTCTACAATAACTTGATCAGCTGCTTGTCGGACTGGTAACATGACGAAAAATTGCATTTTAGCTACCAAGGTCGCTAAAATTGCATATAGCTGCATTCAAAATGCAGTTCATAATGTACAGTCCTTTGTATAGTGCATTCTAAATCCAAGTTAACAGCTAAAATCAGTCATACCGGCATATCGCCATAAATAAGTTGAACAGAAGATATTGGAGTTAAAAAAAATATAGCCTATTTTCTTAAGTTTGTAATTTTTCAGCTTAATTCAAGGGTGTTTTAAGGAGAAATGGAATTTATTTTTGGATGAAAACTGTGATTTGCTTTTTATTGTTGTAAGCTTTCCTGGGGCCGTTTAAAGAAACAAAACACAATTTCAAGGAAATATTTATTGCAACACACAGCCAGTGTTCAGCTATTTTTAAACATATTCGCCACCGGAATTGAAACATTTGTCTTACCGTGGCACCAACTTTTGAATGCCTGTGTCGTAGAAGTCTGCCGCCTGGGATTTGAACCACTGTGTGACAACCACCTCCGTTTCTCTGTCATTCTGTGTCATTTCCCGAGGGATAGGAACAAATGAAAATCACTGGGAGCGAGGTGCAGGCTGTAGGGTGGATGTTTAAACACTTCCCAGCAGGCCTCCTGCAAAAGTTCGGCTGGGAGGTGTTTAAACATCCACCCTAAAGCCCGGACTTCGCACCCAGTGATTTCCATCATTTCCTACGCCACACGAAATGACAAAGAATGACAGAGAGGCGAAGGTGGTTGACACACGATGGTTAAAATCACAGGCGGCATAATTCTACGACACAATTCAAAAGTTGGTGCAATGGTTAGACAAATGTTACAATTCCGGTGGGGAATATATTAAAAAATAGCTGAATATTGGCTGTGTCTAATGCAATAAATATTTCCTTGGAATTGTGTTTTGTTTCTGTAAACGGCCCCAGGGATCTTACTTTATGGGCGCACCTCGTATTATTATTATTACTATTATTATTATTATTATTATTATTATTATTATTATTATTATTATTATTATTATTATTATGGTGCAGTTACTCATTGGATGGCCAGTCGGCTTCAAAGGTGTCGGTGTTTCTTTATGTTAATTGATCTGACTAAATCGGTCTTGGGCTTCCGCTTTCCAAAACAAAAGCAACGTTGCAATATTCTCTCATTGTTATCACTGACCTCGGTTCTTCCTTCGCTTTATTCAATTCACAGGTGTTATTGTTTACTGTAACTTGATCTTGCAACCACGCATTTCACTCCACGCGGAGTAGACGAGTAGCTGTCAAAATCGCCACAGGACATTCTTAGATTTTGATTGGCTGGGGTAACTAGCTGATTGGTGCGCTAAAATCAAAGAACATGGGTTGAGCTGTCGGCAAACTTTTCCTCCTAACGAAAGGAAGCCGCCTGGGTATGCAATGAGTAACTGGACTATACGATATCCAAAGCCACACAAATAGCTATTCAACTATTAAAATGATGTCACATACGATGTCATCTGAAGCTGTAACTACTGCTCTTTCAAACTTTAGAGTAGGGTATTCTCTTTCAGCGTCACAGCATTGACTCAGAGAACATAATCCTATGACTATAAAACTAGCCGAGACATCGCTTAATACCGGCCATCTTGCGGGACAATGTAAGAAGTTATGTAACTGCTAGCAATAACCGGGATGAACAAATACATAAAGTAAACATCATAAATAAGATTTTTATTATATCACTTGCAGTAATTCAGTTGTCGTTTTGAACAACACTGACCGTCTTGTATGACCACAACACTCTAAAGAGACATTTTAAACCGGAAATGTTGTATTGGATGGGTTGGTCGTGCAAGAAATTGCTTCAATTGTCCCATTTCGTGTACTGTATAGTATCCTTTCCTTTTTAGTTTCATGTTTGTCGGGTTATTCTGTCATCTTTCCCTAGCACATGTAATGCCCACGTTTTTCTTTAATACACAATTAATATTTATTTTAATCAAACAATATCCTGAATTATACAGGGAGTTAAAGAATAACACCGAAATATTTCACCTCTGTATAGAGGGGGCATAGAAAAGCAACTTTTATTAGGAGATTTTTGCTCTATAGATGCAAATTTTCCTGTTACAGCATAAGATCTCCCAGGGCATGGCCGCCACTGGCTTCTAACATTAGAAAAAAAATCCAAAACAAATGAACTTCGTTGTTAACATTGTAGTAAGTAGTTATGAATAAAAGAAGACTAATGCAGTGGTGGCCAGTCACGTGATTAGTCTGTAAATTTTTCAGATTATGAAATCTCCAAATTATGATACAGCTGTAGATGAATGATTAAAAATCAGGTTTTTATCGATCACTAGGAAGCCATGAAGTCGATTTAATGAAAATTGTAACCCTATTTCGCGTAATTATTGACTTATGAGCACCAAATTATAATGACTTTAATGCCCTGCAGCATACACATTTTACGTCATAGAGCAAAAATCTGCTAATAAAAGTTGCTTGTCTATGTCCCCTCTATATGCAGGTAAAATATTTCGGTGTTATTCATTAACACCCTGTATAGTAACTTCATGTAACCCTGGAGCCACATTGGCTTCCAGGTGTATTTGGCCACCCTTCAGTCCATCTATGTTTAAAATTTCAGATCTCTGCACGCAGTAGATTTCGCTGGGCATCGCGCACAGACACAGACAGACAGGCAGACAGAAAGACATAAAGACAAACACTTCATTTTATTATTATAGATATTATTATAATTAGTATCATTATTGTTATTATTATTAATATTATTTTCATTTACTGTTATTATTGTTAATTAACATATCATTATTATTACTCAGTTCTTCTTGTAAAATTAACCCATCTGCTACGAAGTCAGATGGTAGTATTCTTTCATAATACGTTCACAAACATCAGGAAGGACTCAAACCCAGAACAGAGTTGTAAGACAGATAGCACCTCGGCGCCTTGGAGACTTCAAGCAAATAGTGGACAGGTTTAATGGGAGTTGAGACAAATCGCTCTTCTGAGGTTAATCTTATGAAGAATATGGTGACGGTCACTCCGAAATCTCGCGCCTTCTGAGTGCATCCAATTTAGTATTAATTGCGCCAGCCTTTATACAAGGAAAGGTCGCCAAAATGTATAAAAACCATCTAAGTTAAGCATTGTTATAGCTAATGCCATGAGCGACTTTGAAATGGGTAAAAAATTCACAAGTGATGAAATACTAGAGCTAAGTGATCAAATAAAAAAAAAATGAAGTGAAATTCACATACTGTAACTTCATCTGCAAAAAATAAAAGTTAGCCTCTTCGTATAATATAATTATTAAGTGCCATAATGGCAATTTCTGAGATTGTGTGGTGGAAAGGAACACTGTCTGCCTGTAGAAAATCTTCTCGGGTTTGCAGCCAGGTGAGAAGTTTGTTGTGGTCCAACGTTTCCGAGGCTGACGCTGCCTCCATCCTCAGGGAATCTGAAGTGTTGGACCACAACAAACTTCTCACCTGGCTGCAAACCCGAGAAGATTTTCTACATAAGATTCGGCAGGAAAGCCTCAAATCTTACTGTCTGCCTGTCTGTCCGTGTGTCTCTACGCGCGATAACTCAAATACGTTTTACCGGATTTTCATGAAACTTGGTACACGAATTTATAACGTCCATGGAAAGAAGCCTTTTGATTTTGGACCAAATCGGTTGACTGCTACCGGAGTAATGCTCAATTTAGTGCCTTTTTTATGATAATATATTAGAAAGAATTTATCAAATGCAAATCAGTTCTCATGACTACATATTGTTTTACACGTTCACATACGACTTTGGAAGTTTCAATATAGTCAGCTTTGACAAATAACACTACCCACATATTCCTTCACATATGCTTATCAAACTAGACCTTTGTTATTCCGTAAACCCTGCTTAATGAATCGATTTGGAGCTTAACTTGGAAATCGATTACAAAAATAACTTATTATCTGCATATCATAATTGCAATTTTCACTGATTAAACAAGAGACTGATTTTATTCTGTTTCAAAATGATGACCGTTAAAGTGGTTCCATTTCATGTAATGTTCAGTTTTTCAAACTTTGTAACCAGACGGTTCATGCTTTGAAAAATTGAAGAGCAATTTCACTCTCAACTGTGAAAATTTCTCCAACTTTGTTCCAGTACATTTTTGACATAACTCTAGACTAAAAGGTTTGGTTGATTTTCTACCACTTTTGCATAACTGTTCCTTAGAGACACTAAAAGCAAAGCATGTGTAAGGATTTATATTTTTTCATACCGTTTCAAGATGGACCGTTTTACCTGATGAAAAGCTTTTTAGGGACGCGAATTCTACTGTTCATAGAATCACTACTGTTCATATTGATATTAGTAATACTTACTTACTTACTCAATGGCATTAGAAAATTTCTAAGCAAGCTAAAGGAATATTATCTATTTTTTGGAACCCGAAGGTTCATTGTTGCGCTTACCTGAGCCCGCCATTCAACCGTATTCTGTGCTAACTCCATCCAATCATCCTGCATCCCTTAAATCCAGTCTAATAATGTCCTCCCACCTACGTCTAGGTCTTCCACGTGGTCTATTCCCTTCAGGTTTCCTAGTCAATATTTTTTAGATATGCCTTTACTCCTCCTTGCGCGCAACATGTCCAGCCCATTTCATCCTCCGTGATTTAATTACCTTTACTATATCCGATGACGAGTACAGGTCATGAAGCTCGTCGTTATGCAGTTTTCTCCAGTCCCCATTTTCATCTCTCTTAGGTCCAATTATTTTCCTAAGCCCCCTGTTTTCGAACACTCTCAGATTATGTTCTTCCCGAAAGGTAAGCGACCATGTCTTACATCCATATAATATAACTGACAGGATAATTGTCTTATAAATTATTATCTGAGAGCAATAATTACAGACACAAATAATATTAAGGCAGAAATTAAGTTAGACTCAAAACAGGACATTATAATTATTAAGAAGAAGAAGAAGAAGAAGAGGAGGAGGAGGAGGAGGAGGAGGAGTAGGAGAATGAGAAAGAGTATTAAGCGAAGCTGAACTGTAAGAACAAGGAAGCTAGGATATCAAACTACAGAATATGACGGGAGAATGTATAAAAGTTGCAGACGAGGTTCGCAGGGTACATGTACGGGGGAACCTATGGTGATGTCACGTTCCTAAAAGTTTGGCACTTTTGGCAGGAAACAAGAGAATATGACAGTATCTCCAAACCAGGAAAAGAAACAATCTCTCGCAGCAGACTCTGCGGGGAACCACCGCTATCCAAGGATTTCATCTGCAGCTAGAGTTCACCCAACTCTCTTACCACAAACAATCTCTCGTTAACACAATACATTTCCTGAACGTTGTCTCCATGAAGAAGGTATAGTATCCATAAGGCTATTCTCATGATTAGAGTTCGGATGTTTATTCCTTAAAAATGTTGAAAATCTAACTGCAAATATGCCCTTAAAAATGACCAAATATGACAAAACAATCTTAAATATGACCTAATAAAATAATATTTTCTAAAAATAAATGATCCTATTTAAAACGTTTGATGACACTGTTTATGGCCTAAAAATGTGGAAAATATGAGTGCAAATATGCCCTTAAAATGACCAAATATGACTAAACAATCTTAAATATGACCTAATGAAATAATATTTTCTAAAAATAAATGATCCTATTTAAAACGTTTGATGACACTGTTTATGACCTAAAAATTTGGAAAATATGACTGCAAATAAGCCGTTAAAATGACCAAATATGACTAAACAATCTTAAATATGACCTAATGAAATAATATTTTCTGAAAATAAATGATCCTATTTAAAACGTTTGATGACACTGTTTATGACCTAAAAATTTGGAAAATATGACTGCAAATAAGCCGTTAAAAATGACCAAATATGACTAAACAATCTTAAATATGACCTAACTTAATAAAAGAACATTTTCTAAAAATAATTTTTCCTATTTAAAACGTTTAATGACACTAAATTATAACATCACATGAATGCAATCAGATAATCGTTTTTTTTGATAATTTTACAGGTGATTTACAGTTTTACTTGTTTTAAAGAAATTTCTCCTCTTTGCTCGCTTCATCAGCTCCAAATAATAATTTGTAGACCATGTGTATCCCTTAATTTTAAAATTAAGTTACCGTACCTATTAATTATGCATATACACATAAAATTAATTTAATAAATTTGAAATTTAACTATCATTTAGTGCAGCGTTTCTCAACCTTTTTGAACCCGAGGACCTCTAAAATGCCTACAATATTTTACGGACCCCTAAATTTACATCCCATTTTTAAAAGAAAGTCTATATTCTTAATATTTGGGGTATTAATTATAGGTCATTAGTACGAAATATGTGAAAAAATTTTACTTCTTTACTTTCCACTTGCTTTATATTTTTTTTGCACTCCTTAGCGAGTAAGTGGTACTTACGAACTTTGTTTACATGGATCGTAAGTTGACATTCCCACACAGTCTTGTTGCTAAGGCCGGTTGCGATGAGGTTAAAACACTTACGGTCCAAGCGCTACGTCATAATTCATTACGATACACTTCATAATACAAGCCTTTATGGCCACGGCCCCCAGGACAAATATTCGGTTCCCATAACAACAATCACATGCGAATCACTTTCTGAAATAAACATCTATTTTCAAGAATGTATTTACATAATATTTTCAGGTAATATCACAATTAATATAATTAAATTGATATAAATAATCATCGTGCAAAAAATAGCATGCAACACACGGGCCGTAAAGGCATTTACGGGTCTCGAAAACTTAAAAACCCTCGGCTGCGCCTCGGGTTTTCAATCTGTTTCCTCGACCCGAAAACGTGCCTTACGGCACTTGTATCGCAATATACTATTAAATTATGTCTGCGGACCATCGGTACCAGTGGTCCGCGGACCATAGGCTGAGAAACGCTGATTTAGTGCATTTAGACCATTTTTAAGTTATAATTGTGCTCCTTTATAGAAGTTATAATTGAAATCTGACGTTAAATTACAAATATGACCAAAATACGACCAAGATCATAAAAGTGACCAAAATATGACTTTATATGAAAAAACAAAAACGGTCCGATTAGGACAATAAGCTCACAATTCGCGTTTAATTTGTGTTTGCTGTGAGAATGGAGGTCAGGATAAAAATATGACATGTCATAAACATCCAAACCTTACTCATGATGTAACTCCTCACAGATACTTTGAACTTATCGGATTTTTAAAAATTTATTAGAGAAGTCGTGTACTAAGAACCTATTTGACTCTCACTACCTAAGAATGTATCTGAATGCGATTGTTTTCCCATCAATTTACAATGTTTGTGTGTGACAGTGATATACATATATACAGTAGATCTCCAATTATACAGATACAAATAATATTAAGGTCGAAATTAAGTGTAGACTTAAGTCAGGAAATGGAGTACAGAATCTCTTATCTTTTATCCAGAATTCTAAAAACAAAAATTTATAAGACTATTATCCTGCCGATTGTGTTATATGGATGTGAGACATGGTCGCTTACTCTTCGGGAAGAACATAATCTGAGAGTGTTCGAAAACTTTGGCTTAGGAAAATATTCGGATCTAAGAGAGTTGAAAATGGGGACTGGAGGAAACTGCATAACGACAAGCTTCATAACCTGTACTCTTCACCGGATATAGTAAGGGTAATTAAATCACGCAGGATGAAATGGGCTGGACATGTTGCGCGCATGGGGGAGGAAAGACATATCTAAAAAATATTGACTGAGAGACCCGAACGGAAAAGACCACTTGAAAGACCTAGGCGTAGGTGGGAGGACAATATTAGGATAAATTTAAGGAAGTAGGATTTGCAAGGGATGGTTGGATGGAGTTAGCACAGAATAGGGTTGAATGGCGGGCTCAGGTAAGCGCGGCAATGAACCTTCGGGTTCCATAAAATATATAATATTCCTTTAGCTTGCTTAGGAATTGCCTATTGCCATTGAGTAAGATTTTATGTTGTAACAGGAAAAACTGAATCTATAGAGCAAAAATCTCCTAATAAAAGTTGCTTGTCTATGTCCCCTCTAAACACAGGTAAAATACGTCGCTGTATATAGAGATAATCAAGCCATTCAGTAAATCATACTTTTTTTCTTAATCCTGAGACACAAGAAATAATTTAGCAATTTTCAACATTTCAATCTGAGTTTCCTTCTAACTAGAATATAATTGGGTTTCACAACGGAACTGTTAGGTGGATTCCCGCGCTTTATGATCAGATATTAATTAGAACCAGGCTGTGCCAACCTATGGTTCATAAAATCCCCGACACGGACAAGGGTAGCTATAAATACAGTAATAAAAATCATAATTGTGTTTCGCCAGGTGCGATTCAATTAAATGGGAATGCACAGCTGCGAACAAGGGAACAATAGAATATTGTTATTGTATGTTAAGCAGGTTACATATAGAGATAGAGAAATCTATGCGGAGAGAAATCATACAGGAACTGAGAAATAGGAAAATTCTGTTTTTTTCTTTCTTTCTCCCTCAGCAATGAATTGTCTGTACCCTCTTAATTTGTCATGCTTTTTTTTACTACTTTTACAATTGCATACTATTTTCAGAATTAATTAAACTATGAGGGCTGTCCACAGAGTAAGTTTCCCTATTCCCGTTTACTGAAACAAAACACAATTTCAAGTAAATAGTCATTGCAACAAACACAGCCAATATTCAGCTTTTTTCAACATATCCACCACCGGAATTGAGACATTTCTCACACCGTGGGACCAACTTTTGAACACTTGTGTCGTAGAAGTCTTCCGCCTGGGATTTGAACCACTTTGTGACAACCAGCTTCGCCTCTCTGCCATAATTTGTTATTTTGTGAGGTGTAGGAAAATATGGAAATCACTGGGAGCGAGGTCCGGATTTTAGGGTGAATGTTTAAACACTTCGCAGCCGAACTTCTGCAGGAGACTTGCTAGGAGGTGTTTAAACATCCACCCAACAGCCCGGACCTCGCTCCCAGTGATTTCCATCTTTTCCTACACCTCACGAAATGTAAAATAATGACAGAGAGGTGAAGGTGGTTGTGACACGGTGGTTCAAATCCCAGGCGACAGACTTCTACGACACAGGTATTCAAGAGATGATTCCATGGTATGACAAATGTTTCAATTCCAGTGGCGAATATGTTGAAAAATACCTGAACATTTGCTGTATCTGTTGGAATATATATGTCCATGAAATTGTGTTTTTTCTCTGCAAACGGCCCAGGGAAAGTTACTTTATGGACGCGCCTGGTACTACAGTTACGTGTGATTATCATAGGTAATCCCACGAGAGTTTACGAGTTAATCGAAAGAGAGATAGATCCTCATATCGAGTTTTGAGGTATCTAAATCCGAAAATACGATGTTCAAAAACATTGGCCATTTTCGTGGTCTGTCTGTGTTTGTTGTTTTTGTGTAGCATAGCTCGAGGACGATAATCAAACGAAATTTTACATTTGAGTTTAGATATTTTCTGGGGATCTGACATGAAGATTGGCGACTACAAATTCCCAGGGCAAAAATTGCTTTCTTCCTTATTTTCACGAAAACAGATGAAATGATTTTTTTCTTAAAATATTTTACACCATGCTAACATATGCATCATAAAACTATTTCGATTTTTTTTTTCTCTAAAAAATCCCGAAGGGTAGTTTTATGCCAGTCAATTTTGCACAAAGAAAGTCTTATGCGAACAATAATTGAAATACGCACTTATTTTGTATCATAATGTGAAAGGAGAATGTTCTATTGCCCATTCATAGTAAAAAAAAGTCATGTTAGTGTATGGAATAAGATTTTTTTTAAATATTTACATTGCTTGCATCACCACAAAGAAAGTTCTTTTGCGACTTAACCAAGCATGATATCCCCACAATAAAAACAATTTTCCTTTTCCCTTTTTCTGTAAAATTAATGGTTCTGCAAAACACAAAGTAGTACACCAAAGTCTTGTAGTCGGTTTTGATTTACAAATTGAAATCTCTTTGGAGATACGAATAAATTAAGATAACCCTTCATATATAGCAACCAACCTCCTCCAACAGCAATCCCAGTTTCATCAGCAATGCTACGCCTCACCCCAACCCACCCCAACCCACCCCTTCAAGCTCTAATTTCGCTATTAAATCAGAGGGAAAGAGATAGAAACTTAGATAGAGGGAGAGAAGAATGAATATTCAGATGGTCAGTGCGAATATCTCTCTCATTTGAAGCGGCCTTTCGCTGCTGGTGCTCTAGGGCATCCACAAAACAAAGGGCCTTCCAATTCTCATCCTCTATACGACCTCATAATGCGACGGTTTGGTGATCAAGACCTAAGTACATTTGGCTCTATACCCAACCCTCGGCTTTACGGCATTAAAGGCTTTTTGAAGTCCACGCAAATTTAGTGGTAAATATAAAAGACATGAGGGGCTTTGAAATCTCTCTCCAATTTTTTTCCAGAAGTATAGTATTTACAATAGATTAATCCATATTAACGTGGACATCATTATGTAATTATTCAATTAATAGGAGGCTTTGGCGCGTTCATTTGTTTATTGGGGGGTCATTTTAATGCAGAATCCATAGCGTTACTCTAACGAAGTGAAGCGTGGGGCTGGTTTAATTAAAATCTGCATCCAGTTCAAATCTTGCTGCTTGTAAAACTGATTCTGAAAATACCCTTCTGATCTCCTGAATATCAATTCCGAGTGAGTCAGATTATGTAATATAAAGACTATGTATTATGTAATATAAAGACGGACAGGGGTATGTTGGAATATAGACAAGTTAGTAAAAGAGGTGACAATAGTGTAGAATAGTTATTTTTAAAACTATATAAGTAACGAAATACAATATTTTGGGGGAAAACAAAAAAATATCGAAACAAATTTCAAGAGTTATGAATTGGAATATATTAGATGGAAATTTTTAGTAATTGCAACGAATGTTCCTGTATACAATAGAATATTTTTCTAGTATAAATATACTACGACTCAATATTCTTGTTTGAAAATAGGCCTATTTTTCTTACAGGCTTTTTCTAAATCGTGTAAAAATTTAATAAAAAACAATATTCTTCTTTATGCAATTATCGAAGTTTTGGAAAGAAAATTATACAACTCTGAATCACAAGATCAGTAATTTAGAAGCTGACTTTGATACATAGATAGGTTTACTTCATTATTCAGTATATACATAGGCCTACAGGGAAATCTTGGGCATATTACTGCTTTGTCGCAGAGCCCATTTTTGGAAAATTTTATATTTTGCTGAAAATTTGCTTACACAACTTGCTTACATCGATTGTGGACTGTTCATTCATCTAGGAAGTAGTGATCTTACGGCTGATCGAACTTCGTTCTTGCAAATATATTGATAACTAGTAATCTCTCGAGAAAATCTAAGAAAAAAATTTCCATGATCTTACGGCTGACAGAATATTGATAACAAACTAAGAAAATTATTACTATTTACAAAATCCGTTACAGTTTATTCGTGGAATAGTCTTAACAAATCCTACTTGAGTTTCATCAGATATATTTGCTCGAACTTCGTTCTTGCAAATATATCGATAAGCTTGTAATCTCTATTCTTAATATCTATTCCACTCATAGGTCGCGTGTTTGATATTGACCAGTAACGTTTAGCAAATCCTCGGATATAGACCAATCACGGCCGTTTATCTTACAATATTCTTGTAGGAACCGGAGGATGCCGTTTTATCGGGTAAAACGTCTGCTCGTAAATCAAATACGCTTTACGGGATTTTTATGAAACTTGGAATACACATTTATAATGTCCATGGGAAAACGTCTATTGATATTGGATAAAATCAGTTGACCTGTTTCGGAGTAATGCTCACTTTAGTGCCTACTTTATGGTAATATACGTATTCGAAAGAATTTATGAAATGCACATCAGTTATCATGACAACATAGCCCATTGTTTTACTGTGATCTTATAAGGCTTTGGCAATTAAAACAGTTAGCTATGACAAATAACACTATTGCTTTACATGCGCTTATCCAACTAGACCGTTAAACTGACCCAGGTGGCCGAGATGGTAACGTCTTGGCCTGACATTCTGGAATTCCATTGTTCAAATCCCGAAACCGGCCAATTTGACTTTTTTTTTTTTAGGTAGATTTTCGAAGAAAAATCTACCTATTGCAATGGATACCACTTTATGATTTTCGAAAAATTCTTTCATATCTTTACGTTTCATGCTCCCCTAAGTACGAAACCACCGCCCGTTCAAAAAAAAATTTTGTGATATTTATATATATATATATATCTTTACACGATAGCGGCCGTAATTTTGAAGATATTTAAACCAAATTTTATTATGTTATTTCTAGGCCCAATAGTTCGGACAAGTTCGTTAATGGGCAAAATTGGCCCAAGGGGGTGGTCGGGGGAGGGGGTTGAAATTTTTAAAAATGTATATCTCGGCCCCTATGAAGTATAGAGGGAAACTTTGTTTGAATAAATTAGAGTACTCCCTATGGAGTTCACAGTGACACCAACGATTCGGGGGTTCGAGTGAGGGTGGGGGTGGAGGTGGGGGTGGGGGATGAAAATTCGAAACTTTTGAAACCACGTCTTGTGGGGTATCGTTGAAAAGCTCTTGATGAGTACTCTACAAATCAATAAATAGTTTCTTGATAGCTCTCATATTACGCGAGATTTTAATGTTTGAAAATAATAACACTTAAAAGAATTATTATAATATCATAATTTTGTCTTGTTTAGCGGCTTTGCTAATTTTATTCATTGCTGATCTTGCGCACGGCCTCCCAGAATATTATATCCTATTCTTGTTGTCAAAACAAATGATTGTAGGCTCTTCCTCTTTACCGAATTCAGTTCTTATTACTGCAGGTTTACCATGCCAAGGCCAAAGAAGAAGAGTGCTATGCAGCGACAATAAATTAAACCAAAAGCACTTCGAAATCTACCTCCGCCTGTAGGCCTGCCTAAAGGGATTTTTTTTTTTTGTATTCTGCATATCATAACTACAACCATAATTGATTAAACAAAAACATACTGGCACTTTGTTACATAAGTTTACCTGATTTTGTTATTTGTATAATCCGTTACATTTTTATTCATGGAATCTATATTAATGTCTTCCTCCGTCTGTCTGTCTGTCTGTCCGCGATGCCCAGCGAAATCTACTCAACGCAGAGATCTGAAATTTTAAACATAGGTGAACTGAAGTGTCGGAAAATGCACCTCGAAGCCGGAATTTTAATTTTCGTCTTCGTTCGTGAAGTATGAGTGAAAAAATGGCAAAAACCGTGTATTTTTTGCGTTTTCGAAGAATCAGTTTTCAGTAATAATTTCAATGTCAAATCAATTACAGTAGGCTTTGGCTATTTTTGTCATACCTTGGACATAAAACCATCGCGATCGCTTGAATGTTGTAGCTCACGCTGGTCGATTCATTTGTTTATAATGTCAAGGCACGCAGACATATGACATTTTCAACCTACACCGAAGAGGATCATTATTATTATTATTATTATTATTATTATTATTATTATTATTATTATTATTATTATTATTATTAATATTATAAGAGGGATAATCAATATTTTCCTAAATATGGTCAAAAGTTGTTCGATTTGAACAAAACTCACTATACAGGGGTTTTCTGGGCCAAGGAACTCGAATCTGAGGTAGCTTTTACCAGGCGACGCTATCTAATCGTGGTATGTAGTCCACGTGATTTAGGTGTTAATAAATATAATGATTTAACTATTATGCTCTTAATTTTTAATTATTAATTTTTAATTTTTTAAATAATTATCGTGGGCGAAGCCGCGTGCACATGCTAGTAGTCTTAATAAATCCAACTCGTCAACTCTCGTGGGATTACCTATGATAAAATCTAGCGAAATTTTTTCCAGAAGTCGTAAAGAAAAATTCTTTAGTATTTTAACGATTAAATTTACGATTATATGACTGTCCTTTCACTTTTAATAAAATGATTGCCATTTATCCTTAACAACTGTGTCTACACTCAAAATGAAATGGAGATTCTTGAAGCAGGGGATTACAATTACGGTAAAATGTGTACTGAAATGCTTTCCCATGTTTATTTTCATGTTCACGGTATCACATACGCAGCCAGCTCTTCTTTTATTTCGTGACTGTCACTTGAACGAGAGCCACTACTGCAAACGCCAAGTGGTCCTACACATCAATAATGCCAACATCGTCCCGTTAATGGAATTAAACATCAGCTTCAATTAATTATATTTTTCCCTGTATCAAATATTTACAATCCTCAACTGCAATTAAACTACTACTTCCAGTATGTGGTTACACAAAGCGTAGCCCTTTCATTCATTTCCTCTCATCTACCTTTCTCTCTCTCTCTCTCTCTCTCTCTCTCTCTCTCTCTCTCTCTCTCTCTCTCTCTCTCTCTCTCTCTCTCTCACTCGTTCATTCAAACGCTAGTATTTCCAGTTCTTGACTAAGGATCAGTTGTGTACAACGACCTTTCGGACATATTAAATGCAAAAATAAAATATGTTCAAAACTACGTATTATGGCCTACGAATTTATGTTTAAGAAACAACTTCAAAAAGTTTAGTTTTTGTTTCAGTTTTCTGGTTAGTCGCAAAAATGTTGCCAACCATCGCACTGTTATAATTCATAGGGTGGGTGGTAGAAGTTAGGGCAAAATAACTACATTAGTTAAATATTATATTGCGATACAAGTGCCATAAGCGGTGCATACGGATTGAGGAAAGAGATCTGTTATGCGCTTACGGCACGAGTAATGCATGCTATTTTTTGCACGATGATTATTTATATCAATTTAATTATATTAATTGAGATATTGGCTGAAAATATTATGTATATACATTATTGAAGATAGATGTTTATTTCAGGAAGTGATTCGCATGTGTTTGTTGTTATGGGGATTGAATATTTGTCCTGTTAAAATCGCCACAAACTAGGGGGCCTTGGTTCCGGTCTTTGATAAAGGCTTGTATTATGATGATTTTACTTACGACACTTGTGCGTTTTGTAATTTTTACCGCACGTAGATTTCTTTTGTTTTCTTAGCAACCAGATTGTGTGTGAGAATGTCAAGTTACGATCCACGGCAACAATATTCGTAAGTAGCACTAAATAGTTACGTCGTGCAAGAAAGACTATTGGCTACTTTTCCAGAACAAAGCTTTCTCGATCATTTTTTTATTTATTTATTAGATTCTTTATTTTTTTAATGGCGTCACTGAGCACATTCGAACCACAATGGAACAGAACGATACGCGCATTGTGCGTGAGCCATGTGATACACGTACCAGTATATAGGGAGAAATTAATAGGGAAAAATGAAAAAATACCAAAAACAGGTTTTATTTCGTGGATTATGGAGTTTGTGGTTTTATTTACGAAATTCGCGTTATTTCGCGGCTTACATTTGCCCGAAAATGGTACCAAACGTCTTAATATATGAAGAAATAGTATATTGCGATACAAGTGCCGTAAGGCACGTTTACGGGTCGAGGAAACAGATTGAAAACCCGAGGCGCAGCCGAGGGTTTTTAAGTTTTCGAGACCCGTAAATGCCTTTACGGCCCGTGTGTTGCATGCTATTTATTTGCACGAATTATTTATATCAATTTAATAATATTAATTGTGATATTACCTGAAAATATTATGTAAATACATTCTTGAAAATAGATATTTATTTCAGAAAGTGATTCGCCTGTGTTTGTTGTTATGGGAACCGAATATTTGTCCTGGGGGCCGTGGCCATAAAGGCTTGTATTATGAAGTGTATCGTAATGAATTATGACGTAGCGCTTGGACCGTAAGTGTTTTAACCTCATCGCAACCGGCCTTAGCAACAAGACTGTGTGGGAATGTCAACTTACGATCCATGTAAACAAAGTTCGTAAGTACCACTTACTAGCTAAGGAGTGCAAAAATGTATTCTTGCCATCAGAATACATCAGTTTATAATGGTTTGAATCTATATAAATTCCAGTCTAATTTTTTTTTTTTTTTTTTTTTGTATCTGTCCTTTAAGACGACCATGGATTTTGGAGGCCTTTTTTTATGATTCAACTATCGGCTTATGTGCGAAAATACAGGAATTATTAAGTGTCAGTATGGTACTTTATGAGATTGTGTGTGGGACGGGAAAATGTCTGTCCGTCCGCGTGTCTGTACGCGCGGTAACTCAAATACGCTTTATTGTATTTTCATAAAACTTGGTATACGCATTTATAACGTCCATGGGAAGAAGCCAATTGATAATGGACCAAATCGCTTAACCGGTACCGGAGTAAAGCCCAATTTAGTGCCTATTTTATGGCAATATAGGCTATTAGAAAGAATTTATCAAATGCACATCAGTTATCATGACAACATATTGTTTTACAGTATTCATATACGGCTTTGGAAATTGCAATACAGTTAGCTTTGACAAATAACACTATTGCTTCACATATGCTTATCAAACTAGACCGCTAAACCAAGCGAAGTGGCCGAAATGGCAACGTCTTGGATTCGCATTCTACAGGTGCTTGGTTCAAATCCCATATCCGGCTAATTTGACTTTTTTATGTGAGTGTGTGATTGCCAATACGGTATATCACAAATCTGTATAGTTCTGCTGATGCTGGACGAGTTTAATCTGATTTTTTTAAAACTAGATCTTTGTTCTTCCATAAGCCCTGCTTAATGAATCAATCTGGAGCTTAACTCGGAAATCAATTTTAAAAATAACTTATTTTCTGCACATCATAATTGCAATTACAACTGTTTAAACAAAATCATTCTGGCATTTTTTACATCAGTTTACCTGATTTTATTTTGTATTTCGATCATGTAATAGTCGCGGGCGAAGTCCTAGTTACAAAAGTGGAGGTACTATTTTTTTACTCCTTTTATTACTCATGGTGAATTTGTGAAGATTATTTTAAAGACGATTATGACGATTACGCGACTTATGTTTCCAAATGGTTGCACAGAATCCGGCTAGGTGTTGCAGGAATCCAAATGATTCTAGTCCAACCGAAACAATGGCATTGTACAGTACATAATTATTAATACGAAGTCACTACTATGTCAAAGGTTTGGATGCCTTCAACTGGAATTTCTCCTCTGGGCCTCTACCATTGTCAACATCAATCTAAATTAGACTGTCCTCCCTACATGAGTTCAAAATTACACATCCCCTTGAGCTGGTATGGTGAAATAACTCCCTCCTATGGTGTGGACAACATTTCTCATTCAAGCAATCTGTTAAAAGTAAAACACGATATAGCGACGATCGTAGAGTTTATCGGCGATTTCCAAGAATATTCCACTCATACGCCGCGTGTTTGGTATTGACCAATAACGTTTAGCAATTCCTCGGATATAGATCTATCACGATCGTTCATCTTGTAATATCCTTCCTCGGATCGCAAGGATGCAATTTTATCTGATAAAACGTCAGCTCGTTACTGGACACGTAAGGCATCAACGTGCGGTGATTAATACGTCACATGCTCCCATGAGGAGTATGAAAACACAATATTTTATACAACATAACTTGTTTGGAAAATGAAATCATACACATGTCCATTGATTAAAAACACAATATTTCGATTCGGTACAAGCCAGTTCGTGTGCTTTTATTCTGTTCTGCTGTTAGCTTACCTAAATGAAGCTATGCCTTATATGCACAATTGGTAGCACTGGTCACGACATGGTAACTCGAATCTATTCATGCATGGTTGACTCATATAATGCCGTTATCTCGCAGCTGTAAGTTTTGTTTTTATACAACAAAGCACGAAAATAATTTTTATTTATATAATCCGTTACATTTTATTCATATTATGGAATAGTCTTAGTAGTCTGAATAATTTTTATTCTTATTTTTTGCCTAAAACTATAATATGAATGTTTTTTTTTATATAATGTTCAAAATATAATTTTAGAAAACTGAACTGACCCTGAACACGAGCTATGCTCATGCGGGGTAAATAATGCTCTTTTGTAATTGTAATAATTTTGTTTATATTAATTATATTTGTATTTGTAATAATTTTGTATTAATTTGTATTTTCTAATTTGTAATTTGTAATTTTCATGGTAAAAATCCAACACGAGTTGACGAGTTGTACCAGATAAATTCGCTCCTGCTGCGCAGTCGTGAATCTATCGATAAACATATCAACTCTCGTGGGATTACCTATGTTAAATTCTTTCCAATATTTTACCATAAAATAGGCACTAAATTGGGCATTACTCCGGTAACGGTCAACCGATTTGGTTCAATATGAATAGGCTTCTTCCCATGGACGTTATAAATGTGTATACCAAATTTTATGAAAATCCAAATAAGCGTATTCGAGTTATCGCTCGTACAGACACACGGACAGACAGGAGGAGATTCATTTTCCTGTCTCCCGCACAATCTAATAAAGTGCCATTCTAGTATCGACAGTCAAGTGGCTATAGGCCTAACTCTTGCCATTTTTCTTGTCGAAGGGATAATGGAAAAGATAGTGAAATAAAGAAATAAAGATGGGAGGTTGAACGTCAGTAACAAATACACACAAAAGGAAGAAGCTAAGGGTACGTCTTAAGATCTGTGAGACGGGAATTCTGGAGACATTAAACTTCATATTTAATAAGACACGTAATTAAGAAGTCACATTCTTTCTCTTTAAGTTCAGAAAAACAAGGGCAAAGCAAGCAGAAAAGCTTGAATATGGAAATGCGCTAAGACTTGCTGTTAATGAAGATTTAAAACGTACAAAAGCAAGAGTTATGAGATTACGCCCAGCCGAGAGAATTAAATTTCCACTTCTTCAAGTAACACTGACCTCTATAAGTTTTTTTTTTTTTTTTTTTTTTATATATATTTATTTATTATTATTTATTTATTACAAGAGATATTACAAGAGGTATTACATTTAGTAATACACCCGAATGAGCAAGACTGCTCGTGCTCGGGTGCCGTTTCAAAAATATCAAAGTGAAGAAAGAGGAGAGACAAAGAAATAGAGTGTATAATGTGCTTAACTAAAAAAGAAAGTAAAACAAAAACATTAAACATAAAAACATAAATACATAAAAGGAGTGAAACAAAAATTACTTAAAAGCTAGAAAAATTACAAAAAATTCTTTACATATCTATTAAATTTAACAGTGGAGTATGCTGAGAGATCAGGATTTTTTCTGATAATTGAGTTATAGAAGCGCGGTCCAAAATTAATGCTATGCTTTAATCCTGCCGATGTGAGACATTTGGGTTCTAATAGGAGTAAATTAGTATTTCGTCTAGTTTTGTAGATATGATCACTGGAAGAGTATTTTATACGATGTTTGTGAAAATATTTTAATATAGAAAATTTGTAAATTTGGTCCAAACTTAAAACATTAAATTCCGAAAATATTAGGCTAGTTGGGTAATCAATGTGTTTTCTTAGACAGATTTTTATTATTCTTTTTTGTAAAAGGCAGAGGGGCTTAAGGGTAGTTTTCGCTAATCCTCCCCAGGCGAGAATGCCATATTCAATAATGGACTGGAAAAGTGCTAGATAAACGGAACGTATAGTATATAAAGTATAGTACAATAATTTGAAATAATGATAATTTGCATGAGACAGTATGCCGTCACGGTGGCTCATGCTTAGCGCGTGGGCCTGGCATGCTAGCGGTCCCGAGTTCAAATCTCGGGGCTGGCGGGCGTGTCATTTGTGGTGGACAAAGCCGTGACCTTTGGGGGTTTTTCTCGGGGATCCTCCCGTTTCCCCCTTCATTCATTCCACCAACACTCTCCACTTCAACTTCCTTTCCCCCCTCATTATCATCCCGTTCCCCTTTACTGGTTTTCGGGCCAGCTCCTGCTGCAGACTCTGCTGCGGGCCTCCCCCGTCCTGCCCCGCTGCTTGTGGTCAAGAGTTGCTGGTGGTGTACCGTGCCTTTGGGGCTCTCAGAGGGACCCTGGGTTAGTGGCGCATGTCTGGTTGTGCCGCGCCTAGGGGGCTCTTGTACGAGGGACCCTGGGTACGGTGCACGTGGAGTGGTACCAGGTCCTTGTTGGATGTAAGGGAGCTCCGTGGGGGCTTGTGGTGGAGTCTGTTGACTGGGGGGCCTTAGGGCATGCACATCATTCGTTTCCTAGGGGGTGGGCAATGGGCCCGCCTATGTGGCCTCCGTCCGCGAGCCCGTCAGGGCTCAGCCCCTGAACTATACCTATGAGACAGTATGGATTTTGATCATATCATTACATGTAGATCGAAAATGTATCCTCAATGATTTTTATTTAAAATTCAGCTGTGTTTATACTCGTTTCAGCTGAGAGGCCATAATCAGAAGTTCGGGATATGTTCCAAGGCCTACCCTACTGTATAAGACACATATCCCGAACTCCTGATATGGCCTCGTACCTAAAAGGAGTATAAACACATCTGAATTTTTTTTAAATGTACCATTAATGAATTTCATTTCAGTAAAGGGTTGGTAATATTATGTTTTTCTTTATAACCTTACTTCTTCGTAACTCATCTCCAACATAACTCGCTGCAGCTATAATAAATTATCAGACCATCATATATTCCATATACGACCACAACTTAGTACACTTTTCCTTATTCCACAGTCGTTATTCTTCCCCGTTACCACCTATCGACCATGGATCGCCCTCCCACACGATATATATATTTTTTCTTATTACAGAAATACTGATGTAGATATACAATTTTTTCTTGCAAGATACAAAATGAAACAAACCAAATTTTTTGCACCCAGATGAGCAAAGCTCGTGTTTAGGGAATAGAAATGAATAATATATTTGAGAGAAACAGAGATATTTTTAATATGCACAGCATAAAAAATTAAAGATTTAAAATAAAACAGATAACCGCGTTATCAATATTCAAAATATTTATATCTTTATTGCTTAATTGAGTCACCACAACAGGATGTCAAATTGCCTTTGGCAATAGTATTATATGACACAGTTATTTGTACAATATTACGTGGAATTCCTTCGGCGAATTTTTTGGGTATATGGTTCTGCAACTGATTTACTATTCAAAAGTATGAACAACGGTACAAGTTTCTAAACGTACCCTAATAATGTTTATCATATAGAGTTATATATTACTTAGATATTTAAACTAGTAGGAACTATGTTATGATTAACACAAAATTGAATGATCGAAAAGTTATATTTAAACAGAATCATGATACCAAGCAGTGGCGTACCAAGGGTGGAGGGGCGAACGGGGCGACCGCACCGGTCGCCGTAAAGGGGGGGCGCCAAAATTGAAAAACTTTTTTTTTAGTTTAAGAAAAAATAATTTCTTTCAGGCAAAATATATGGTTCTATTGGTCAAATTTTCTTTATTACTTTGTTCAATACTGGAGTAATATTATTTAGAAATGAAATAAACGTTTCATTTTAAACTATTTATAGACAAAACGAAATAAGTCGTGGGCGTCGATCACACAGGAAAAGTTTACGGTGTACGGGCGAAAAGAAGACTAAGTAATTTAGCAATTTTATCAATTGAACGTGATGTGGCTGCTACTATGTACTTCAAATCTAAATAGGCCTAACTTTACATCCATCACGGCTAGGAAGGGACGTTTTTAAATTTTTGTTATATGACTCTGAAACTTCTTTTAACTCTTTTCTTTTTCAAACAAACTAACCTTATAATACTTACAGTTTTATTTCATTCATACTTTTCTCTTCATAATGTGTTAAAGATACATATTACTTATTAAAAATAAATAATTGTGAACATTAAACTGTGTTTAAATTAAACTCATTGAACCTTGAACCTTTTAGTGTTAGGGGGCGACTACCATCTAGCTAGCGTCAAGTAGCCTTGGTACGCCACTGATAGCAAGACCGATTTTGAGGTTTAATTTTAATCTAAGTTACTAACAAATATGAATATACAGCCTATAGACTACCTTAAACCCTCAAATATAATGACAAAATCTGATCTACCGAGCGAGGTGGCCGAGATGGTAACGTCTTGGACTCACATTCGGGAGGTCCCAGGGTAAAATC
Organism: Ectobius pallidus; assembly: GCA_964059195.1. Classification (NCBI taxonomy): domain Eukaryota; kingdom Metazoa; phylum Arthropoda; class Insecta; order Blattodea; family Ectobiidae; genus Ectobius; species Ectobius pallidus. The sequence goes on from CAXKWD010000003.1 coordinate 16,142,815, forward strand.
CCGTGGCCGGCCAACTCGACATAGGCTTTTTCATGATTTCCCCAGTCGTAAAAGACAAATGCCGAATTGGATATTTACATACCATGAATCGCCCTCACCATTTCATCCTGTATCATATCCATTTAAATTAATATCAGTTGAAATTTGCTCCATAAAACTACAAAGATAATAGAAACAATTGACAATCATAGTTCCAAGTCTTACCCTAGTGTATAGACACATATACCGAACTCCTGATATGGCCTCGTACCTAAAAGGAGTATAAACACATCTGAATTTTTTTTTAAATGTACCATTAATGAATTTCATTTCAGTAAAGGGTTGGTAATTTATGTTTTTCTTTACAACCTTACTTCTTCGTAACTCATCCAACATAACTTGCTTCCGCTATCATAAATTATTATCAGAACATCACACATTCCACATTCGATCACAACTTAGTGCAATTTTCCTTATTCCACTGTCGTTATTCTTCCCCGTTACTACCTGTCGACCATGGAACGCCCTCCCATACGATATTTTTTATTTATTTTTATTACAGAAATGCACAAATGTTTCTTGCAAGATACAAAATCAAACAAACTAAATTTTTTGCACCCAGATGAGCAAAGCTCGTGTTTAGAGTCTAGAAATGAATTATATCTGAGAAAACAGAGATATTTATAAAATTCACAGCATAAAAATTATATATTTTATATTAAACAGATAACCGCGTTATCAATATTCAAAATATTTATATCTTTATTGCTTATATGAGTCACCACAAAGGATGCACCACAGTTACTTATTATATGTCACAGTTACTTATTATATGTCACAGTGTTATTATATGTACAATATTACGTGGAATTCCTTCGGCGAATTTTTTTGGGTATTAGGTTCTGCGGCTGATTTACTATTCAAAAGTTTGAACAACGGTACAAGTTTCTTAACGTACTCTAATAATTCTTATCATATAGCGTTATATATCACCCATATATTTAAAATAGTTGGTAACTATGTTATGATTAACACAAAACTGCAATGAATGAAAAGTTATATTTAAACAGAATCATTATAGCGAGTACGGCTTTGAGATTTAATATTAATCTAAATTACTAAGAGACCACCTTATACCCTCAAATATAATGAGTAATGACAAAATCTTACCTACCCTTTTCTTTAATGATAATCATGCAATGCCTTTTTATGCCGTAAAATAATACAAATTCAATATAATTTTTCAAATTATGTTTTATAATATTTAATTGTTAAAAATTCACGCATAGTTTTTTTTCTATTTTAAGTTATTTGGTAGGTAACACTAGTTAAACCTGTAAAAGCTTGATATTGGTCGGTTAGATCCTTCTTCTATTGTATGTACGTTCGATATATATATGCATTTCGGCATTAAAATGTCATCCTCAGTATACTCACAAAAGCATGATTGAATTATCTTCAAACGAAAAGACAGAAGGTCATTCTTTAAATAACACCTCTTCTAGTGGTCAGGTACGTCATGCTTAAAGAATCTTCCCTTTTGGTCGTAGAATTCGCTACCTCGTTAGCCGCTTCTCCCCATGTTATTGTGGAAGAAGAGATGGAGAATTTTAATCCATGTTTTATTGAAAGGGGTTGGTACCCCTTGACAAGACACTAATTGACACCTCGCCGCTGCGTCTGACAGCTCCTTCCTTGCCACCTCAGCGGAAGAAAACGTGCAAAAAAAGACAGGTTCCACACTCGGTAGAACTCTTCATATGACAACTAGATGGACCGACCGCAAATCAGACTGATTTTCTGTCTTTCGTAATCACTGCCTGGTTGGTTTGGCAAGTCTTTCATTTAGAAAATTTAGATGTTCACCAGTAGCCTAAAATATCTAGAGGATATTCTTAGAAAATATCGACACGGACAGTAATGTGTAGGGAGTGAAGCCTTTGATATGTTATGTTCTTTACTAACTATTGGTGTACTTTAGTGTTTACTTATACTTATTATTAGACAGGATTTTAGGTAAGAACCTATTTTAATCCTTAAGTGATATATGGACGAAAACTTGAATATGCATAGATAGGCCTATTTAAGCTTTCATGAACCACAGATTATTGTGTCTGTTGGACATTACATGAGAATATTACATAGGAGAGAGGTTCCATCTGGCGCTGTGAATTGAACTCCGGCTTAGCTCAGTTGGTAGAGCATTGGCGCGAATAGCCAAAGGTCCTGGGTTCAAGTCCCAGTGTCGGAGGAATTTTTCTCCTATAATATTCTCTTGTGTATGCATGTTTCATAAGTGAATATGCTTAAAACTGATACTTTTATAGGACCTAAAAGAACCTATTTTTACGTTAGAGCCTAATATTGCCTTTTTGCTTGTTTTTCCTCTGAAGTTCAAAATAAGTTATTTTTTGTTATGAATTCTAGCATTGCGCAGTACATGAGACATTTGTGACGTGGTTAAATAGTAAGGAATGTTTCGACTTCAGTAGAAAAATTCCTTGGAATTCCCAAGAAAATGTAGTGTTTTTCTCCCGACTTCCACAGCCAGTAAAGAAAGAAAGAAAAAAATATTTGAATCACTGAGGGGTACAAGGGGTTGAATACATATGCTAGCGTGCGAAGCTTCTTAGCACAGGGATTAGGTTTTTACTGACGGTGTCTTTGCTTCAGACATTCTAGCAGGCAAGACAACGGACATTCAGTGTGATATTCCAATCAGCTTAGTGAAATTCTCCTGTTACTTCACTGTTAAATTTTAGAGCTTTTATTGTACATAAGAAATAAATGCTTTTCCTACTGTATAACTAGAAATGAGTAGGCCTACCAGGAGCATTCCTGGGGTTAAAGGCGGCCGGCGCGTGAGGCTGACAACTTTACCACATTTATGTGCCTAATGTCTAAAATCTGGGAGCCTCAACCTCCTGAGACCCTCTGGGCCTCCAAAGGGAATGCTTTTCTTTTAGTTAAAATATAGAAAATAATGCTACTCTATTACATACAAAAAAACTCATAAGAAGAGACTATTTTTCATAATGAAGGCAGGATATAGCCTACTACATAATATAAGTTATAAGCAGGGCCCGGATTCTTATGACAAGTCATCTTTTTATTGATGCTGCATAGACATTTCCAGCTTGTGGATAAATCCTAATCAAGACCTCTAGAATATACAAATGCATTTTTATTAGGTAATTTTTTGTCATTTCTTGCAATTTCACATTTTTAGGGCATTTATTGCAATTTTGTCATTTTCTTGTCATTTGCTTCCTTATTTAGTCATTTTCATGATTTACATTGAGTGTATTAACTTTTCTTTCGTCGCTAGCGGTGCTGTCTTTGAAGTGTTGTTTGTTTAATGGAAGAAGGAAAAATTCGGCGTTAAAGTGTCGACATGTCTCAGTCGGAAATGAGAATAAAAGAAATGCCAAAATTTTGTATTATATCACTATTGTTATTAGATTGACTTGGCACCGGAGTCTGCAACCTGCTTGGATTTGAGAGTGCAAATTACTGTTTACCCTAAACAAACAATAATATAATCCGGCAGACCACGAAAGAATGGGCCGAATTTTGACTCACCAGTGCCTCAGTGCCAGTATAAATTTCCGTGAGAAAAAGAACATTCACAACATTACAGTTATTTACAGTTTTTACAATTATGTACAAACTAGTCTATAACTTTGTGTGTACAATAATAATTTTTTATAAATAAAATATCAGTTTTTAGGTCATTTTTATAATTATTAAGTCATTTTCTTTAAAATTTAGGGTCATTTTATAGGTCATTTTTCAAACAATTTTAGGTCATCAGACTCCGGGCCCTGGTTTTAGCAGCCACAGACCTTGCTTTTTTTCTTGGTGTTGAAGTTCATTCTAGATACATTGACGAGATAAAAGCAAGATGAATGAAGAGGGAGCAGGAAATAAGAAAGACAAAAAAAAGTTGTCACGAGACTTTATTCGGGTCGTAAAAATGAAGAAGTTACCTCGCGTGTGACGTAGGTTTGTAGAAATACGTGTGATGAAGCTTCCTCATATCTAACCTAGCATGGCCCCTTGTGTTAAATTACGTGGTCACTTTCATCTATGAATATTTTATCAGCTGCAAGATTAGCTAATATACCTGCAAGGTTGGGAAAGTGCCTTAAGTCCATATATTAAGTGCCAGAGATTGTGTGGGGATCGAGAAAATGTCCGCCCGTCTGTCTGTCCGTGTGTCTGTACGCGCGATAATTCAAATAGGCTACGCTCTATCGAATTTTCATGAAACTTGGTATAAGCATTTTTGCACGACTTAACTAATTAGTGGTACTTACGAATATTGTTGCCGTGGATCGTAAGTTGACATTCCCGCACGCAATCTTGTTGCTATGGAAACAAAACAAATTTCCATGAGGTAAGAATTTACTTACGCCACACATCATAATACAAGCCTTTAAGGACAAGGCCCTCCAGGACAAATATTCGGTTCCCATAACAACAAACACATGCGAATCACTTTCTGAAATAGCCTAAACATCTATCTTCAATAATGTATATACATAGGCTAATCTTTTCAGGTAATATCTCAATTAATATAATTGAATTGATATAAATAATCATCGTGCAAAAAATAGCATGCAATACTCGTGCCATAGGCGCATAACGGATCTCGGAAAAACTCTTTCCTCGATCCGTATGCATCGCTTACGGCACTTGTGTCGGAATATACAATTATAACGTCCATGGGAAGAAGAATATTGATATTGGACCACATCGGTTGACCGGTACCGAAGTATTGCCCAATTTAGTGCCTATTTTATGGTAATATACTAGAAAGAAGTTGTCAAATGCAAATCAGTTCTCATGACAACATATTGTTTTAAAGTGTTCACATACGGCTTTGGAAGTTGCAATACAGATAGCTTTGACAAATAACACTACCCACATATTCCTTCACATATGCTAGACCTTTGTTCTTCCGTAAGCCCGGCTTAATGAATCGATCTGGAGCTTAACTCAGAAACCGATTAAAAAAAAATATTATTTTCTGCATATTATAATTTCAATTATCACTGATTAAACAAAGGCATTCTGGCATTTTGTTATATCAGTTTACATGATTTTATTTTTAATGGATCTTATGTAGGATGAAATAGACAGGATGATTCATGGTATGTAAATATCCAATTCGGCATTTGCCTTTGCGACTGGGGAAACCATGGAAAATAAATGCATGTCAAATTGGCCGGCCACGGGATATGAACCTGGGATCTCCCGAATGCGAGTCCAATACGTTACCATCTCGGCCACCTCGCCTGGTAAAGGAGTTTTTATCGATTTTTTTAAAAAGGTATAATGATGCAGACCTACCGTTATTAAGTTGTGTTATATTTAGAAGGTCGTTGTCAATCCTTTTTACTTTTAATAGGCTATATAAATAACTAATACTGTAGAAGACTAGCTTAAAAGGCCCGGCGTCGCCCGGGTTTTGTATTTTGTAATTCGAAATTAACTTATGAAGGACTTTCGATTTTGAAATTCTAGGTCCTTATATAGATATTTATAATCATAAATAGGAAGAAAGACTTATCACACTCAAACTATTCCCTCAGAAAACGCTTGATATAGCTTTTTATGGCTCATAGAGTATGTAGAATTTTGTATCCCATCGCTTGTACACACCAAGCTCTTAAGTTTGACTACTATTATTTTGTGACATTTTTAGAAAGGAGCACGTTGGTTTGAGTGCTCTAATTTATCATGAATAAATGATTAGCCGTTAAATAGCACGTAAAATATTCAACAATGTAAAAGTGCAGATTTTTATTTTTGACCTATTTACATCATTGGTTACACAAAATGGATTTACTGTATTTTTTCTCAGTGATTTGAAACTTAACTTTCGCAGTCAGAGTGACGGCTGCAATATTTAAATAATGAAATGGAGTTATAGTTCAATATTCTACTTTAATTTTTGTTGACAATAAACATGTTCAATTATTATTTATTTTTTTAATCAATATAGCAACCTGTATTTTCAGAAAGACAATAAAATAAAATAAATATATTATTAGCAAAATTAAAAGTATCTACGCCTATTTCCAGGCAAGGAAATTTACTTTTAAGAAAGCAAATTTATGGACGCGACAATCAATAACAGAAATGAGTAGGGTGCGGATTTCTATGACCTAAAAATTAGGATATATGCATGCATTTATGACCTGAAAAACATTAAAATATGACCAAAAATGTTGAAAATATGACTTTACCATTTACACATTGTGTATATTTGTTTTAAGTTTCATTATAATTCATTTTATTAAAATATGTCAATTATTTAAAATATCTGTAAAATCTCAAAAAGTATCATTATAATGCAAAATTTACAAAATATGATATGAAACTTCAAAATTTATTTAATATGCACACAAATTTGCCGAAAATATGACCTAAATGTGCATATTCATACTAAATATGCTACAATAGTTTAAAATTTCCTATATCCGTTCCATTTTCACCAGGATGCTTGGAATCGGGTTTAAATTAGTCGGAAACCTGAAATAATGCAAAGGGGAAAAATATGACATGTCATAGAAATCCGCTCCCTAGAAATGAGTATTAAAAAGTCGTTCGTTATTATGAAAAATCTGTCTAAAAAGTCTCTCTATACATAAGAGGCTTTGTCCTGACTGAATGACAGAGAATCAACGTAAAGCCTAAACTATAATAGGTAGAGACTAATTTTGACAGTACCTTCGTCTCATAATTTAAGTGCTCATGAAGAAAGGATTTTGAATAGGCTACATATTTTTTTTTAAATTTTAAATGACAAAATCAAATGTCTTTGAGAATACTTAATACCTTTTTACACAGAATTATCAAATTCCATATATAGTTCTCACGACGACAGTGTATTGTTGGCAGTGTTCACAGGTAGCTTTGGAAATAAATGATACGGGACTTTGACGAATTAGTGAAGCTATCAATATAATTAACTGGTGTAAATAAATATTGAAATACACTAAAATAATACACAATACGATTCAGTCACATAACTTTCTCAACCCTGGACATAGAGAAAATCTTATGAATAAACTAGTATTTTCATACACATTTTTGGTCTTTTTTTCTTCTTTCTTTCTTTCTTTCTTTTTTTTTTTTTTTAGATTTTTGGCCATTATTTTGTATTTTTACAGTCTTTATAGCTCATTTTTAAAGTATTTTTTAGGAGTCTAAATCCGGACATTATGAGCATTATTGCTCTTTGGGGTCTTTATTGATAAATAAATATGAATAAATAAATGTTTAATACTTCGCATTGAATTTTCAGGTCGAACACAATATTTCCTCTATAGTAGGCATACCTACGGTATGGTTAGAGAAATTAAAAAATATAATTACTCTATGATGATACAAGCAGCAGACATTTCCCGCACAAACAGCTTTGATATTCGTGTTACTGTAGGCAGATGTTATAGTTAGGCCTGATTTTTATTTATGTCCCCATTGAGGGATGATGCGGCATTTCAAACGTCCCTCCCGGGAATAGAACCAAGCGCTCGCCTGTCAAAACCATATGCGATGATTCCCTGTAGATATGACGGCTGAATTAACTCAGTCGAGCTTCTGGATTTGAACCCTAATACACCAGACTATGAAGGACGTGCAAGAATTGCATTCTCTCCTGAATCATATGTCATGGATCTCTTTGTTGTTGACAAATGGAATAGTAACGTCGATAATATCAAACAGCTGACATACATTACTACAGCAACACCATGCGAGATTTTTGCACTTCCCCCCTTTTTGACAAAAGTCTGAAAAACAGGAATTTAGCGAAATAATTACCAGGGCCCGGATTTTGATGACATGTCATCTTCATGGGCGTACGGTGAAATTTTGTTTCGGGAGGGGTTCAATGTAAAGTCGTCTCAACTCCATGCCCATGCGCACATTGAGAATTATTACTTTTTTAATTACTAAACAGTTGTATTGTGATAATTAATACACTGTCATAAATTAATATGCAGCTCAGTCTTTGTTTTTCTTGAGATTTCTATCCATTTCTCGTTTAAGCTAGAGTCTATAAATAAAAACTTCCTCTTAAAAAATTATCATAATACTGTATGGTGCATAAGGCACGTTTTTAAAGTCATATGTAATTCCACCGGTGGAAAAGCCCGATTAATGCCGATTACTTCATGATAATTTTGTGATGAGCTCGTGATTACTGTTGGCTTTACAAACAGGTTGATGGATTTCGGCGGGAGTAGGCTATTCGAGTTGTCGTTTGACAGATTCCAAAGGGATTTTTTTCTTTACTAGTAAGAATTATATCACTATTATTAAGCTGAAAAACTATCAACCCCTCGAGGTTTTGAAATTAGAATCTTAAATAAATTAGATAAATCTTAAATAATGCTTTGATGTGTACGAAATATGTAACAACCGAATCAGAGTTTTTTTTTAATTTCGTTCAATGATTTATAATCTTCAAAATATTGCAGATATTTCGGGAGAGGTTTCAACCCCCTGAACCCCCCTTACCGTACGCCCATGGTCATCTTCTAACTGGAACATGATGATCGTTGCCCACTAGTGCAGACATTCTTTTCACGACTCTTAGATTATAAAAATGGTAGTTTTTAGGGTCATTTTTCGTCATTTTTCCAAGTTTTTATTTTTAGGTCATATAAAAAAAATTAAATATCGTTATTTGGTCATTTTGGACAAGTTATGGTCTTTTTCCCCATTTAATATATTTATGCCATTCTCAAAATTTGAAGTCATTATTTCCTTATTTTCGCTGTAGCTCAGGGGATGCGTTCAATCCTCTCACGCAGCGGGCCCGGGTTCGATTCCTGGTCGGGACAATTACCTAGGTGAGGTTTTTTCCGGGGTTTTCCCTCACCTATCACAAATGTCAGGTAACTTTAGGCCCTTGTGGTCCCCGGATATCATCTGGCCGTCAATATCATCTTCATCCCATCCTCACCTTGTTCTGACTTGTGAGTGAGTGTGTGTATGTGTGAATGGTGTGTGTGTATCGTCCTATGTGTTCGTGTTGTCTCGGAGGTGGCCCCGCGTTGGGCTGATCACTCATCCGGGGAGGCCCTCCATGTCCTTCTCTGGTCAAAAAAAGTATGTATGTGATCCAAAGACAGGTCGCGGCCCTGTAAGGCCCGGACGGCTTGGGTCGCTTAAATCCTAAAAAGGGAGAGGTGAAACTACGACCAAGAAAGAAGAAGAAAGAATTTCCTTATTTTGTGTAGTTTCTTGCATTGTATAGAGTATTTGTATATTTACTTACAATGAATATTATCGGAACCCTAAATAAGCATAAAAATATCTTGTTACAATTTTAATTTGGATACAGAAAGACGGTGTTTGTTGTTTGCATTTAACCGTAAGTAATTAATCAATTACAAGCCTTCATAATTGGGCCAACAACATAAATGTCGAATAGATACAAATTTGATGAATAAACTAGTACTTTCATACAAATTTTTGGGTAATTTTTGTTAGTTTTCGGGTAATTTTTTGTATTTTTGTAGTATTTTTTGTATTTTATTTTTATAGCTCATATTTTAAGTGTTTTTATTTAATCAAAATCCGGGCCCTGGTAATTAGGTTCACCCTTATAAAGTCGTTTCTAATCACATTACAATACATATTTCCACCCTGGATACCAATACGTAAAATTTTGTTATACCACAACAAGAAATTTATTCTTGTATTACATACGCATATTAATTACCGGGGAAGTGAAGGCATATATTGTTAATAATAATATAAACATGTCTACATTCAGCTTAATATCGTAGTGTTTGGGGCGTTGCGCTACAAACCGGAAGATCGCGGGTTCGATTCCCGATGAGGTCGTTGGAGTTTTTCAATTGGCCTAATCCTTCTGATGGCACTATGGCCCTGGTGTCGACTCAGCCTCTATCAGATATGAGTACCAGGAGAAATCCTGGGGGTGAAGGCGGCCGATGCGTAAGGCTGATAACCTTACCACCTTCATGTTCCGAATGTCCAAAATTTAGGAGCCTCAACCTCCTGGAACCCTCTGGGCCTCCATAATCTGTGTAGGGATCACTTTACTTTCTTACGTTCTGTTTAACATAAACATGTTTCCATAATCCTAGTATAAGGGTACATTTCCATTATTAGATTGCATCATTTTCGAAATTAATAAAAATAATCATGTAAATATTTAACTTACTGCAAGCAGTGTGTAATGTATATAAACTTACTTTCTTACTAAATTCCAAAGGAATATGATCTATTTTATGGAACCCGGAGGTTCATTGTCGCGATTATCCGAGCCCGTCATTCAACCCTATTCTGTGCTAACTCCATCCAACCATACCTCTAAAATCCTACCTCTCTTAAATCTATCCTAACATTGTCCTCCCACCTATGTCTAAGTCTTCCAAGTGGTCTTTTTCTTCGCGTCTCCCATTTAATACTTTTGAGATATGTCTTGTCCACCGCTGTGGCTCAGGGGATGCGTCCAATCCTCTCACGCAGCGGGCCCGGGTTCGATTCCTGGTCGGGACAAGTTACCTAGGTGAGGTTTTTTCCGGGGTTTTCCCTCACCTTTGAGACAAATGTCAGGTAACTTTAGGCCCTTGTGGTCCCCGGATATCATCTGGCCGTCATTATCATCTTCATCCTCATCCTCGCCTTGTTCTGAGTGAGTGTGTGTGTGAATGGTGTGTATCGTCCTATGTGTTCGTGTTGTCTCGGAGGTGGCCCCGGCATTGGGCTGATCACTCATCCGGGGAGGCCCTCCATGTCCTTGTCTGGTCAAAAAAGTATGTATGTGATCCAAAGGTAATCCCTCTCCCGACAGGTCGCGGCCCTGTACGGCCCGGGCGGCTTGGGTCGCTTAAATCCTAAAAGGGAGAGGTAAAACTACGAAAAAGAAAGAAAGAAAGAAAGAGATATGTCTTTCTCCCCCATGTCCAGCCCATTTCATCCTCCGTGATTTAATTACCCTTAATATATCCGGTGACCAGTACAGGTTATGAAGCTCGTCGTTAAGCAGTTTTCTCCAGTCCCCATTTTCATCTCTCTTATGCCCAAATATTTTCCTAAGCACCCTGTCTTTTTAAATACTCTCAGATTATGTTCTTCCCGAAGCGTAAGCGACCCTTTGAAAAAGGTATGCGCGCCTTCACCCTCTCATTTAACTTCTTGTACTGCTACTACATCTAAACTCTATTTCTCCAATTCTCTAGTTACCGATTTAAGTGCCCCAGGCCTATACAAACTCTTAACATTCCACGTTTCAAATCTATAATTCCTACTATTTTTAGACTCCTTCAGCGTAGTCTGTTACTCCATTAGCCTATGAGTGGTTCAATGATTCACAGTTACGTATTATTTTTTGAATAAATATTTTTAATTCTGTTTTGTAGTGTATTATCTTATATATGAATAAATAACCTTCATTTAATTCCTTCGGCTACTGTTATCAATCGGTTAATATTATCAGATTAGCGGCATCCTGAAGTGATCACAATAAGCGGCGTGCACTGTATAAGGAAAATATTCCTCAAGCGTAGTTTTCCACAAGTCTAGACTTTTTGTAGCCAGTAGAGTAGGGCATTGTTACAATTGATTGTTGTTTGTAGTATCTATTGTCCTTGTTGCTTACATGGATATCTGTGTCGGATGAATTTGTCTCCCACCCCTAGCATGGGGATGATAGATGACATCAGCATCCTCCAGCACAGCTGCTGTGGATACAGACCCGCTCTCTCCACCTGACATTCGCAGTAAGAATCTCTTGAGACTGTATTACAAACTCCTATAGTTCAGTATAGAGACCAGAAAATGTAATCGCTTACCTAGTAGGGATGATTTTCTTTAGTTACAATTCTATCTGGATTCGAATCAAATCTCCAACTCATTCGGTTGTAAGCCCGAGAAGCATTAACACAAGTTACTCTACGTTCACTTGTTACTTGAATTACATTATAAATAACAACAACAAATATTATCTTCTTTTAATATACAGGGTGTTAATAAATAACACCAAAATATTTTACCTGTGTATAGAGGGGACATAGACAAGCAACTTTTATTAAAAGATTTTCGCTCTACGACATAAAATGTTTATTCTACAGGACATTAAAGTCATTGCAATTTGGTGCTCATAAGTCAATAATGAAGAGAAATAGGGTTAAAATGTTCATTAAATTCTCTTCATGCCTTCTTAGTGATCGATAAAAACCTGAGTCTTCATCATTCGTCTACAGCTATATCATAATTTAGTGTTTCCATAATCTGCATAATTTACAGACTAATCACATGACTGGTCGCCACTGCATTATTCTTTCTTTATTCCTAACTACTGACTACAATGTTAACAACGAAGTTCCTTTGTTTTGCATCTTTTTCTAATGTTAGAAGTCAGTGGCGGCCATGCTCTGGAAGATTTTATACTGTAACAGGAAAAATTGAATCCATAGAGGAAAAATCTCCTAATAAAAGTTGATTGTCTATGTCCCCTCTATACACAGGTAAAATAGTTCAGTGTTATTCATCAACAGCCTGTATAAAATCGAAAGTGTGCGTATGTGGGAATGTGTGTTCCCTATACAAATCTACATTTCTTGATCTACACGAAATTTTGCACACATACCCAGTTAAGCCCCGAAAGTAACGCGGTCAGCATTAAAATTTTTCAAAATTTATATAATTTCTGAGAATATTATACTGAATTCATTAAATCCAATTCAGTTGTCATGACAACAGTGTATTGTTTACAGTTTTCATATAGGGCTTTGGGAGCTAAATAATACTGGGCTTCAACAAATTCTGATGCTATCGATGTAATACATTGGTGAAAATAATTAATGAAGAATGAAATCCACGAAAATAAAGCACAATGTGAAGCAGCCACATAACTTTTTCTACCCTCGACATGGAAAATATCATTTTCTGACTTCACATTTTGATGTAGATGTAGAATAAGAGGCTGTATTGCAATCCAGCCTGAGTGTGTGCCAACGACTGGCCTATGCTATAGCAGAAGTCGTTAAAAAATCTTATAGACCGGTACGTTATTCATAGCTGTAGGTTTTGTATTAGTTGAAAAATAGGGATGCTTATCATATGCCCTAAGCATTTAAAAGAAGACAAAACAGGATGGAACATTGTCAGTCCTATGCCCGTAGTATATTATATCCCAGGTTTTTGGGGAGGAAAGTATGAAAGTGATATTTAATTTCTTTTTATTTCAGCCTCGAAACGGATGTGTGGTAACATGAGAATGAGAAATAAAATATTCCGTAAATACAATCTTATGTAACCGGAATTTCTGTTTCTTCTTATTTCAATCCCTCCCAGGCATGATGTGTAGAAGCAACGGAATGCAATATTCGACATCCTCTATGAACCATAAAAAGCTATATCAAGCGTTTTCTGAGGGAATAGTTTGAGTTTCATCAGTCGTTCTTCATAATTTCAAGTTCTAAATACATATTATACAAGGACCTAGAGTTTGAAAATCGAAAGTCCTTCACAAGTTAATTTCAAATTTAGAAAACACAAAACCCGGGCGACACCGGGCCTTTTAAGCTAGTCATATTACAAATAACAAAATATATACAGGGTGTTAATGAATGACACCGAAATATTTCATCTGTGCTTAGAGGGGACATAGACAAGCAACTTTTATTAGGAGATTTTTGCTCTATGGATTCAATTTTTCCTGTTACAGCATAAAATCTCCCTGGGCATGGCCGCCACTGACTTCTAACATTAGAAAAAAATGCAAAACAAAGGAACTTCGTTGTTAACACTGTAACCAGTAGTTATGAATAAAAAAAAAATACTAATGCAGTGGTGGCCAGTCATGTGATTAGTCTGTAAATTTTGCAGATTATGAAAACTCTAAATTATGATATAGCTGTGGATGAATTATTAAGAATCAGTATTTTAACGATCATTAAGAAGGCATGAAGTAAATTTAATAAAAATTGTAACGCTATATCGCGTAATTACTGACTTATGAGTACCAAATTATAATGACTTTAATGCCCTGTAGCATACACATTTTACGTCATAGAGCAAAAATCTCCTAATAAAAGTTGCTTGTCTATGTCCTCTCTACATACAGGTAAAATATTTCGGTGTTATTCATTAACAACCTGTATATTATAAGTTTTATAAACTGCATTACAAAACTTACACATTTTAGTGAATTAGAAACTAATGAAGTGAAAAGTCTATTTAATGTTATGCAATCAGTTCCAAAAATATTGGGCTATAAAATAAATTATTTAGTGGAATATCAACCGAAATTGAAGAAGCTTCATTTCATGAAAACATCAGTCCTCTAGTAATAGCACGTTGAAGTTCTGATTTCCAGCAATCCACTTGAACAATAAAAGGACTAATACATGAAGGTAAAAATGTAGATAGAAGTACTATGAGCAGAGTCGCGAAGGGAGAGGGAAAAGAGCGGATTTAATTAAAACGGAGTGTGTGACCTTGTGACCTTTTGACCGATCACAGCCTCCTATTATTCAAGACAATGTAATTGAACTCCAAACAATTCCCGTTCGGCTTTAGTGTTGTTAATATTGTGAGTGCTGTTGGGTATTTCTCGGAATGGCTTGCTATCAGTACAATTGAAAACTCGCAGAAATCTCTATACCTATACAAATTTACTTACGCTCTATTCTATGCCTCTTTGTCGTCATGGGGTGCACTATATTAGTTATTTAACTCATCCCAGACGTAACAGACTATGCTTTACAATCTTAAACCTTTCAATACCGATGTATATTAATTCTATTATTCATCTAGTGATGTCAGCTAGTTTATAAGTTTCAAATCGTAGAAGAAAATTTCCTTAGAAAACCGTATATTTCCGCAGATATCGTCTTATTTAAAACTCCAAGGCGCTACATCCTCGAAGGGAGAAGGCATACCACCTACCACCCGACCGCTGCGTTACCTAGCATAGGAAGATGGCAGGTTTGGGGGCACGTGGTCAGCATGCCGATACCCACGGCCGTTAATGGCGGTTTCCATGACCGGAGCCGCTACTTCTCTATCAAGTAGCTCCTCAATTTGAATCACGAGGCTGAGTGCACCCCGTTCCAGACATTCCTACTTCAGAAAAATCCGAGGAGATACCGGGGAACGAACCCGGGCCGACGGATCTGTATTCAGCGACGCTTAGATAAGACGATAGCTGAATCATAAAAAAAGGCCCCCAAAATCCGGGATCGTCTTATAGGACAGATACAATAAATAGACTGAAATTTATATAAGTTAAAACCATTATAAAATTATGTATTCTGATGTAAAAATTGTATTATCTTGATATAGGCCTATTAAGATGTTAGGTGCCATTTTCGGGCAAATGTAAAACCCAAAATAACGCAAATTTCGTAAATAAAACCACAAACACCATAATCCGCGAAATGAAACATATTTTTTGTTTTTTCCCCTATATACTGGTACATTATCACATGGCTCACGCACAATGCTTTTATCGTTCTCTTCCATTGTGATGCGATTGTGCTAAGTGACGCCATTTTGAAAAAAAGAATATCGAGGAAGCTTTGTTCTGCTAAGCCAACGGTCTTTTTAACTTACTGCAGTTATTTTGCTCTAACTTCTACTACCCACCCTATGGATTATAATAGTGCGATAGTTGGCAACATTTTTAAATTAATCATTTATAAATATAATTTAAGAATAGGAATGTGACAGGCCCATGTCAGTATATTTACTGGCACGTAAAAGAACTCCCGCGGGGAAAAATTCCGGCACACCGGCGATGGTTACAGACCTAAGTTGCAGTACATCCACGTCGTTAAATAACCATTTACCAACCAACCAAGAACAGGAAATCTTGTAGGTTTTCATGTACAGTGAGTCCCACGCAAGTGTTGGCCAATGACGCGGGTTTCTGCGTCGCGGCTGGCACAGCTCCAACTCCCGAGCGATCGGGTAAAATATCTACGCAAATAATGCCGCGGTTGGTGTAATGATTCAGGTTCTCACATTTACAGTTAAAATTACAACGAAAATAACCACGTACCTCATCACAAGAGATGTTGGAAATGTTCTCCTCTTGCATAAGCACAACACTGACACCTTTTTTAGGGAATTTTCTTTCACGCGCGTAAGATCAGCTTCCGAGATAGAGTTAATTTCTCTTGTGATATTGTCTTTTAAGTTCTTCTTGTGTATGGGAAATTGACCTATACACTTTATTTGTCAAGTTTCCCCATAAATAATATTTACATACTGTTAGAACAATTTGATGACAATATCACATTGGCCTATCACAAGAGAAGGTAACTCTGTCTCGGAAACTGAACTTACGCGCGTGAAAGAAAATTTCCTAAAAAGGTGCCAGTATTGTCTGGATGCAAGAGGAGAACATTTCCATCATCTCTTGTGATGAGGTACGTGGTTATTTTCATTGTAATTTTAACTATAAATGTGATAACCTGAATCATTACAACGACCGAGGCATTACTTGCGTAGATATTTCACCCGATCGCTCGGGAGTTGGAGCTGTGCCAGCCGCGACGCAGAAACCCGCGTCATTGGCCAACTCTTGCGTGGGACTCAATGTATTTCGGTATTAATGTAAATGTTGTTTGTTTTTAGTATGTAAGTTAAATGACGTGTCCAATATCAGTCTTGTATTGATCTTAGGGACGAAATAAATCTAAATCTAAATGAAGCACAGCTATTATCATTGAATACAACTCTGAAAGTGAATAAGTCTCTTTTGAAAAAAAAAGTCTTCCATTGTCAGCAATCAGAAAAACATGAGATTGCAAGAGGTGAAGAAAAAATATTTGCATTGTCAGCAATCAGAAAAACATGAGTTTGCAAGAGGTAAAAATCTATAAAGATGCCCATTAAAGTAATACATTATTTGATCCGATCTTGCAGCTCAGTGGCGCTTCTTGAGTTTGTTTAATAAGGCTCCCATTAAGGTAATTGGCTGGCACAGTAGGTAAACATTTGCAGAAAATATATCAAACAGGACGAGAAGCGGGTTTCAAGAAACTTCAATCACAAAATTGGTGTAATAACACAAGCGTATCTGATCTCCAACTGTTTACAATGCCACGAGTCATTACTGGATTACTCCGGCATACGAGAGTTGAGTTGAAACGAAATCCTGTATCTCCGTATTGTTATCTATAGCCTACAGGATGTTGCAAAATATATAACAATTTTGCGAAGCATGGTACATTCTAGGTAGGAAATACCGTATTTACTCGAATATAACGCCCCCTCGGATTTAATGCGCACCCCGATTTTGAAACTTGAAATCATAAAAAAAAGAGTAAGATAGATATTTTATTTGGAATTTTGTCATAGTATTAAGGGAATAAGGGGTACGCCGTAGAAAAGTCGTTGAGGTGCTACGCTACAAATCGGAAGGTCGCGGGTTCGATTCCTCATGAGGTCGTTGGAGTTTTTCAATTGGCCTAATCCTTCTGGTGGCACTATGGCCCTGGGGTCGACTCAGCCCCTAACATAAATGAGTACAAGGAGCAATCCTGGGGGTAAAGTCGGCCTGTGCGTAAGGCAGACAACCTTACCACCTTCACGTGCCGAATGTCCTAAAATCTGAAAATAAACCAAGTATATTTGATATGCGTTTTAAACTTTTTTGGAGTTATTTTCCGTTATGTTATTACAAATTTAAGACAGACTATTGTATTCTAAAGGGCACATTAGGCCTCTGCATTTAAGGTTTAAGACGATGTTGTCCCTGTGCACAGAAACTATTTTCCTTATTGAAATACACTTAAATATTTGTAATATTACTTATTAAAGTCCCCTTTTTAATATATTTCAGAAAAACTGTTGTAACAAGTCCTCATAAATTTTATATACTACACAAACGAAACTCTCCAACAAACAAAGTAGCAGTCTATAAACTATACATAATATGCAAAGGTAAAATAAGATTGATCCACTTAATGAACAAATGAAGCATAAAATAATAGCCTAACATAACGATTAACGATTAACGATATAACGATTTAATTTTAAGAAAATTATATAATTTTGTTATTAAGTCATTTTATATTAGAGTGCCGTGCAGAAAAGTTTTCTACCGAGCAGGTTTGCCGAGATGGTAACGTCTTGGACTCGCATTCTGGAGGTCCCAGGTTCAAATCCCGGGGCCGTCCAATACCACATGGGTTTTCTCATGGTTTTCCAAGTCATAAAGGCAAATGCCGAATTGAATATTTACATACCACGAATCATCCTCAACATTTCATCCCGTATCATATCCATTTAGGCCTAAATTAATGTCAGTTGAAATTTACTCCATTAATTACACCGACAGTAGAAACAATTGACAAGCAATAGTTCCATGGCCTACCCTACTGTATAGACACAGTTCCCGAACTCCTGATATAGCCTCGAAGGTAAAAGGAGTATAAACACAGCTGAAATAATAATAATAAAAAAGAGTTTTCTCTGTATTGTAAATAGAGTTTCATATCATAGAACCAATGAAAACATAAAATTAATGCAATGAAAATAGACAGTGCAAGTGCGTTATAATTAACTAACAAGATAGGTTGCATTTGTTTTCTTGGTAAACAGAGGGCAGAGTTGCCAGGTGACGGCCATATTAATGTGACGTGCAGTCAGATGTCACTTGCTATCCGTGTGTTGTGTGTGCTGACAGAACACACGCATGTGTTACGCTCTTTAAAAGAATACCTTGGAGCTTAAGTGGGCTTTGTGGAATAAATATAACAAAACTAGATATTTTCATTCAGTAATGAAACTAGGTCTATCTATCTTCTATCTATATTAATAAAAGGAAGTGTCTGTCTGTCTGTCTGTCTGTCCGCGAAACCCAGCGAAATCTACTCAACGCAGAGATCTGAAATTTTAATCATAGGTGGACTGAAGGGTCGGAAAATGCACCTCGAAGCCGGAATTTTAATTTTCGCTTTCCTTCGCGAGTTATGAGTGAAAAAAGGGCAGAAAAAGTGCATTTTTTGCGTTTTCGAAGCATCGGTTTTGAGTAAAACATTTCAATGTCAAATCAATTACAGTTGGCTTTGGCTATTTTTGTCATGCCTTGGACATAAAAGCATCGCTATCGCTTGAATGTTGTAAGCTCACGATGGTCGATTCATTTGTTTATAATGTCAAGGCCCGCAGACGTATGAAATTTTCAACATACACAGAAGAGGGATAATCAATATAGGCCTAAATAAGGTCAAACAGTGTTCGATTTGGACAAACTCACTATACACTATATGATTTTTGTAATAATTATCGCGGGCGAAGCCTCGGGCACATGCTAGTATGGAATAACAGGAAACCGAGCGAGATTTTTTACACTTTCCCCTTCGCCCCATTCGATAAAATATGCTAAGAAAAACTGGACATTTAGCAATTACATAAATACACTTTTTGTTCGAATTATACGCTTATTACGTGTGACGTAACGGTGTCATTATGATACTCATTTAGAAACAGATCTTAATTATGACATCGGTGTGGTATTTAGATATCGAGTATGGTAATGAAGGATATTTAAATACTGAAACTGTAAATTTTCTTGGTTTTTCAATTGATGCTAGATTAGACTGGAACAAACATATAAGGTAGATCGCTTAGCATCCAAGATGTGCACAGGAATTTATTTATTAAGAAGACTGTGTTAGCTTAGGTGTTTTAAAAACTGTTTATTTCAGTCAGTTCCATAGTCATTTGTCAGCCCTCTGTAATAAGGCTATTCAAATTACAGAAAAAAGCTATAAGATTAATATATGGCCTTTCTCCACAAAGTCATTGCAGGCAGAGCTTTATTAATCTTGGTATTATGACTGTATATGCTGTTTTTATTTATCAGTGTGTTGTGTAAATGACAGAAAAGGTTTGTACCTATGAAGAGCTTGGGATGTCACACAATATGGTACTAGGTACAGAAACAACTTATCATTATTTAAATGCAATTATAACAAGACACAGAAGACTTTTTACTATGTTTGTTTCTGTTAAGTTTTTTAATGCACTTCCTGAATCTATACAATCGTTACCTTTTAATCGATTTAAACTTAGAATAAAGAATTTGCATTACTAGTAATTGTATATATAGTTTTAATGAATTTTTTGAATCATTAAGATCAAGGAGCTAATTAATTATGTATGTACAGTCGGTCAAATAAAAAACGTCGGGCGGTATTTGATTAAGTATCACGAACGAGCATATGCGCATGTACAGAAAGACTTAAGGTTAGGTTCACACCTGCCTCTTGTCGCTCCATGTATTTTCTTGATTATTTAGTCAGTTTTGTTCCAAAACAAACATGTATAAAAGGCTGTGGCTATATGCCTCAAATCCGCCATATTCTTGGTTGCAAATTCTTATAATATTAATAATTAATAAATTCGCAAGGAATATGATTATTCAAGGAGCATTTTTTAAAGATTTTATTTTATAATACCGGTACTTGTAGTGCAAAACCAATAATTTACGTTCAACTTCTGCAACCATCGAAATATGCGGCCGGCCAGATCCACGATTCCTATGAAAACTTCCGGTCGCATTAAGAAATATGGTCTTTAAGAAATATGGAACCTTCTCGATGCTTCAGAGGCCGACAAATGCAGGTCAGTTACAGCCCTAACTACACTTTCTTTCAAGCTAGCATTTGTAGGCCTATGTGGCGCGATGACACACAGCAAAATGAATTATGACAATACATTAAGTTGAATATCGTGTGTTGCGCTTTCCGCGTAGTTCATTTTTTCCCTCGTTGTTCATTTTTTTCCCTCCTGTCGCATGGCCTCATATGTTCCGAGAATGTCCTGTATTTTATGTTTGGTTATAGGAAACTTGTGAACTAATCCGTTAAAACTTTAATTCTAACTGCATACGAGTCCCGACGTTTTTTATTTGACCGACTTTACTGTACACTTAACAGGAGATTATCTGTGTTTTTATTTGATTTTGACGATTGTAATGCGCTTGATGTACTCAAGTGTCTCTGCAATAAAAAGATATCTATCTATTATTTTCGAATATGGAACGATCTTGAGACCTTGTGAGTAGCAGCTGAAAACTGCTTAGTAATCAACCTGTATTTAAAAGAAAATCAATTCTGTTTGTGTTAATCTTAATATCATACTAAAACGAATATTCAATTCGTGTTGTCAAAATCCGTTGTTCTTATAACAAAGCACGAAAGTAATTATTAAGTGCCAGTATGGTACTTTATCAGATTGTGTGTGGGGACGAAAAATGTCTGTCCGTCTGTCTGTCCGTCCGTGTGTCTGTACGCGCCATAACTCAAATACGCTTTTTCGGGTTTTCATGAAACTTGGAAAACACATTTATAATGTCAATGGGAAGAACCCTATTGATATTGAACCAAATTGGTTCACCGGTACCGGAGTAATGTCCAATTTAGTGCCTATTTTAATAGATTGTATCGGATTTCCATGAAACTTGGTATACCCATTTATGACGTCCATGAGAAGTGCCCTATTGAATTTGAACCTAATTGGTTCACCGGTACCGGAGTAAAACCCAATTTAGTGTCTACTATAAAGGCTTTAAACGCTTTATCGGATATTTATGAAACTTCGTATACGCATTTATAATGTCCATGGGAAGACGTTTATTGATATTGGACCAAATCGGTTGGCCAGTACCGGAATAATGCCCAATTTAGTGTTTTTATGTTAATATATAAGAAGTCGCGATAACTCAAATATGCTTTATTGGATTTTCCTGAAATTTTGTATACCCATTTATAATGTACGTGGAAGAACGTCTACTGATATTGGACCAAATCGGTAGAGCGGTACAGGAGTAAAACCCAATTTAGTGTATATTTTAAGGACGCCGTAACTCAAATACGATTTACCGGATTTTTATGAAACTTGGTATACACATTTATAATATCCATGGGAAGACGTCTATTCATAATGGATAAAATCGGTTGACCTGTTTCGGAGTAATGCTCAATTTAGTGCCTATTTTATGATAATATACGTATTCGAAAGAATTTATAAAAAAAAAATGAAAATCAGTTATCTTGACAACATAGCCTATTGTTTTACTGTGATCATATAAGGCCTTGGAAATTAAAATACAGGTAGCTTTGACAAAAAACACTATTGATTTACATGCGCTTATCCAACTAGACCGTTAAAATAACCCAGGTGGCCGAGATGGTAGACCTTTCTTCTTCCGTAAGCCCTGCTTAATGAATAAATCTGGAGCTTAACTTGGAAATCAATTTTTAAAAAAACATATTCTGCATATCATAATTGCAGTCATAACTGATTAAACAAAAACATACTGGCACTTTGTTACATCAGTTTACCTCATTTTATTGTTCTTTTGTTTGTTAACTTTACACTTGTAATTATTGTAATTGAGATTTGTTGTTTTAATTAATTGATTTCAGTGTTCTTTTGTAGTTGTTCTTAATGTTGTTATTTACTTGATTGTCAAAGAGTCCACTACGTAAGTAGTTTACTTTAGTAAACTTAATAAATAAAAAATAATCAATATTTCTTTTTATCTGTTGGTTGATCTATTTTAACAGTTTGTTATATACTTGTTTCCTTGTTTGCTTATTCGCCCTCAATGTAAATAGATTTTACAATTATTATTATATTATTAAAAATGAATATACCACCAGTTTAGCAAATCAACACAATGGTCATTTCCCTGATCTAACTCTATTAATAAATTTAACAATTTTATGGCAAACAGATCGATTAGTTTAGTATTATTTCGTATTTTGCAATGTGTAAAGCAGAATTATTGGTAGGCTGTTAATTTTCTCAAACAACAGTATTTCTTATTTTTTCTAATTCGAATGTCTTTCTAACAGCCGTAAAAATCTATTTCCTTTGATATCAATTTTGACTTTAAATTTTTATTATTTTTCCATGCTTAAGCTCCATAAATGTAAAAGTTCTTTTCACTATTGACTTGTATGTTACTATAGTTATCAGTATTAATATTTTGTTATAATCATTATCAAACTATAGTTACTTCAATATATAGTTACTTTGACTGTTTTATCATAGGTAATCCCACGAGAGGTTACGAGTTTATCGATAGATTCGCGACTGCGCAGCAGGAGCGAATTTATCTTATGAAACTCGTAACCTCGAGTTGGATTTATTAAGACTATTTCACGAATAAAATGTAATAGATTACATGAATAATAATAATTACTTTCTTCTTGTTAGTTTAAAATGAAATCATTAATACTGTCAGTTGTCAGATCACGGCATACTAAATAAATGAACAGTCTCCATAATGGAATACTAATCAATGCTACCAACGTATATTGACAAAATACCGTAGTGAACCACTACCAACGTATATTGATAAAATGCCGTAGTTAACCTAAAAATCAAGATACGAAATAAAGACACATTTTAATTCAAGAACGTAATTTTAATATATGAGCAAACTGTTGCATTTCAGTTTCTTTAGTCAATATTTGTACTTATGTTCCTCACAAAACTATTGGAACTGGATCCATATGCATTTTCTATTTCTTTCGGTATTTTGTGGCCTAGCTTCCTTTATAATAATGTCAATTTCGTCAACAGATGCATTACCAAACTTGAGGCTGCCATTTCTGTTTTCAATTTAGCGCCGACAATGGATGACGTAATCTAGTATCACTGCATACCGATACTGTTACAGTTCAGTAACGAACAGCGTGTTTTACCCGATAAAATGCTATCCTCGCGATTCCTACAAGAATATTATTGTAAGATAAACGGCCGTGATTGGTCTATATCCGAGGATTTGCTAAACGTTATTGGTCAATATCAAACACGCGGCATATGAGTGGAATAGTCGATAAAAATCTAAGCACTTCAAAATAGCTGTTAAAATGCTTTCATAATACATCAATATTTAAAAAGAATGTTTGCTAGAGCAAGAAGAACAAAGGAAACAGTACAATGAGTTGCGAATTTTCGCATTTCGCATTAAAGAAAACTATTTCCCTCCATGATGGTCCTAGGTCTGAAAATTGCCTGAGCATACTATATTTCCTGTGAACTAAACAACACCGTCATTAGGGTATGTTAGCAAATAATGAGAAGTCGATACAGAAGTGCCTGTAGTTTTATCGACTCAATGACAATTATTTTTTGCTTACTATTCCACATAATGGAGACAGAAATACAGATTTAGGTACGAAAATGAAGCTGTGTAACAGTTATTAAGTGTCTGAATGGTTCTTTCTGAGATTGGGTTTCTGGACGGGAAAATGTCCGTCCGTCTGTCTACGAGTCTGTCTGTCTACGAGTCTGTCTGTGTGACTGTATGCGCGATACTCAATATGCTATATCGGATTTTCATGAAACTTGGTATACACATTTATAACGTCCATGGAAAGAACCCTATTGATATTGAACCAAATCGGTTCACCGGTACTGGAGTAATGCCCAATTTAGTGCCAATTTTAAGTGTATAATATTAGAAAGGCGCCATAACTCAAATACGCTTTATGGGATTTTCATGAAACTTGGTATACCAATTTATGACGTCCTTGAAAAGAAACCTATTGAATTTTGACCTAATCGGTTGACTGGTACCGGAGTAATGCCTAATTGAGTGCCTATTTTAATAGTGATGTATTAGAAAGGCGCCATAACTAAAATATGCTTTATTGGATTTTCATGAAATTTGGTATACACATTTATAACGTCCATGGAAAGAACCCTATTGATATTGAACCAAATCGGTTCACCGGTACTGGAATAATGCCCAATTTAGTGCCAATTTTAATTGTATAATATTAGAAAGGCGCCATAACTCAAATACGCTTTATGGGATTTTCATGAAACTTGGGACCCATTTATGACGTCCTTAAAAAGAAACCTATTCAATTTTGACCTAATCGGTTGACTGGTACCGGAGTAATGCCTAATTGAGTGCCTATTTTAATAGTAATGTATTAGAAAGGCGCCATAACTAAAATATGCTTTATTGGATTTTCATGAAACTTGGTATACACATTTATGACATCCATGAAAAGTAACGTGTTGAATTTGGACCTTATCGGTTGACCGGTATCGGAGTAAATCTCAATTTAGTGCCTATTTTAAAAGCGCGATAACTAAAATACGCTTTATCGGATTTTATGAAACTTGGTATACACATTTATAATGTCCATAGGAAGACGTCTGATATTGGACCTAATCTTTTGGACGATAACGGAATAATACCCAATTCAGTCCCATTTATGGTAATATATAAGAAAGACGCGATAACTCAAATATGCTTTATCGGAATTTCTTGAAACTTTGTATGTATATGGGAAGACGTCTATTGATATTGGATCAAATCGTATGACCGGTACCAGAGCAAAACCCAATTTAGTGTCTATTTTAAAGACGTGGTAACTCAAATACGCTTTATCGGATTTTCATGAAACTTGGTATACGCATTTATAATGCCCATGGGAAGACGTCTATTAATATTTGATAAAATCGGGTGACCAGTATCTGAGTAATGCTCAATTTAGTGCCGATTTTATGGTAATATATTATAAAGAATTTAACAAATGCAAATCTGTTATCCTGATAACATATCGTTTTACATTGTTCATATACGGATTTTTAAATTTGCAATAGTTAGCCATGACATCTCCCTTCGCATTTGATTATCAAACTAGTCAGATGTTTATATTTCGTTCATCAAGTTGGATACTGTTATATGCAGAAGATATTTTAGTCTGAGGTATTTAGGCCTACATACATTAAGTTGAGTTCTTCGCCAGTGTATTTTGTGAAATGTTGAAATATTTAAGAATGTCCTATATCAGTGTATATGAATTTGAATTAAGGATAAGTATATATCTGCTTAATGACTCGATCTGCAGCTTAACTCACAAAAATAACTTATTCCTTGTATTTCATAATTGAAATTAACTTTTTACTGATTAAACACTTTGTTACATCAGTTTACCTGATTTTATTCGTATAACATTTGTTGCTAAGCATATTGGTTAAATAGAATAAAACATATAGAATGTTTAAGTAACATATATGATATTAAATATAGCGATTGTTATATTTTATAATAAGGAGGAAAGGTTATAGTAGCTAGGCTGATACGATTTCACAATGAATATAAATTACGTGTTTCCAGCCGAGACTATATTTTTTGCTAGACGCTTTGCAGGACATTATAATATCGTCAGGTATATAATACTATCACTAATTATATTGTCATTACTGAAGCTCTATTGTGTGTCTTCAATAAGAAGCACCGGCTGTAAACATTATTCTATTTGCTATTTTACACAGAGAATTTGCTTATTTTTTGTACATAAGTTTATTAGGGCCGTGAATTAAAGCTAACTAGTTATAAACTCTCTTATCATGACCACAATTCAGGCTGTTTTGTTATTAAGCTACTCAGCGGATCAATTCCACATAAATATCATCTTTGTCCTGCAAAAACGCATAATACGTACCATTTATAATGCCAAGCCCCTCGATTCCTGCAAACCTTTATTTAAAACCCACAAGATCCTCCCACTACCATGTATCATTATTCTCATAGACTCCTTTTCAAAGTTAATTCTGACTACCACTCTTACAACACCCGACATAAAAACAGCATAGCACTGACGAAACACTCTACCCATCTATTCGAATCTTCTCCATACTACTTATGCTCTAAGGTATTTAATTCACTCCCCTCTCATATCACATCACAAAAAACAGAAATTTCATTTAAGAAAATGCTCAATTCCTTTCTTTTATCAAACTGTTTTATAATATAATTGATCTTTATTCTTTGTAAGTGTTTATACTATATTCTTAAATTTATCATTCATCTTCCATATACTGTAAAAATAGAGCTAGAAATAATATTAAAATGTATAATGTATCATTATATCTTGTAATAACTAAGAATGTATTTGTTTAGACTTTCATCATTTTTTTTTAAATTTCTTTATTTTTAGTAATTTGTATTACATATTCATATTATTCAAGTACTTATGTTCTAATTTTTTCTTTGTATTTAATGTTCGTTTCTTGTATTCATGTATATCAGTTCTTTTTTAATTTATTATTAATCATTATTATTATTATCATTATGTATTTCATGTTTTTGCCCTGGCTGAGTGGTAGAGAAGGCCTTATGGCCTTAACTCCGCCAGGTTAAATAAATAAATAAAAAATATATAAAATAATGTAGTAAAATATAGCGTGTTTAAATATTGTACATGTATTAAATATTTGTTTGTAAATTATTAATTTGTAAATGTGTGTGTTAAACTTTAAGAAATGTAGTTCATAAGTACATGTAAACTTATAAGTGTAGGTTAATGAAAAACACTGTACTGTGTAAGAAAGTAAACAAACTAACTAACTAACTAACTCCTTATGGGGAGTATTTCTTTACCGGACTTTTACTTACTTTAAAAAAATAGGCTTTGATCATTCCAAAAAGGACATATATCGAAAATGAATGGTACATAATATGTTGCACAAACTTTTATCACATTCAAGTTTTAAGATATTGGCCAATTAACTCCATCTTGCACTTTATACATCAGTTTATCTAGTTTTATTAGTATAAGATTTGTTGCTGGGCATTTGGTTAAATATATTGAAACATACAGAACCTTTACGTGATATTCATGATTGAAATATAACGACTGCTATATTTTAGAATAAGGAAAAAAAGGAAACATTAGCTAGTCTGATACGATTTCACAATAAATATAACTTCCTTGTTTCCAGCCGCGAATATAGGGGAAGGTTGCCTATGTTGGACCGATTTTACATTTTGTTACCCCACGCCTTTATTATGTATTTAATTGATTCGAAATATATTGTACATTAATCTACATTTTATACACTTTCATCTGGTAGTATTATATTTTCTATAGTTATATATCTCCAAGGCCTACAATTTAAAATTTAGAAGTCTGTAAACGGTCCGAATTAGGAAACCGGTTGCTTAAGTTAGACCGATGGTAAAACTGTAAGTAAAACATAAAAAATTGTAATATTTTAAAGAACCTGTATCTTAACAAATTTATTATTCACACGTGGCATTTGAAGTACGTAAGTTAGTTAGGGCTTATTATACAAAACCATTAATTATAATTTGTAAATTAGAAGCAAACTGTTTTGTACTGATAAAGTGTTTCAAATAAGAAACAAAGAATAACCTAGGAAACAAATTGCATAAAAAATTTAAAAAATGCCAAATATACCAAATCTGCCTATACGCTGATATCAAGAATGGAAGTTATGGTGGTTCAAATTAGGAAACACGCAGTGGTCCAACTTCGGCAACTGGACGCCACGTAAAGAAATATGCCACAAGGACTCACAAAATCTAAAACTAGTTTTACGATATCTAGTTATTAACTAATGAAAGGCAGTTATAAAATATAATGTAGGTAATTGTTTTCCTTACTCATACTCTTCACAATAGCTTATAATCTGTAGCGCGACTCTTGTTGCACAAACGAGGAGAACACAATAATTGCAGTTATTCTTCCTTCAAAGGCTGCAGCCAACTGACCGTTGGATCACACGTCCTTGACAACATTTCTCACCAGTAGGGCCAACTTGAAGGTTTAAGTTACTAACACATAGCGAAATATGAAGGAGGTCCAACTTAGGCAACGGTCCAACTTCGGCAACTCTCCCCTACTTTTGCTAGAAACTTCTCAGCACATTATATTGTCAATACTCAAGCTCTATTCTGTGTCTTCAATAAGAAACACCGGCTGAAAACATTATTATATTTGAAATTTCACACAGGCAAGACATAAGAATAGTTTAAGGTATGGAAAATTCGAAGGCAACCACCGTATTTCAGGTAAATATCAATTTGCTTATTTTTGTACAAAAGTTTATTAGGGGCGCGAATATAGGCTAACTAGTTACAAAGTCTCTTATCATGACCACAATTCAGGCTGTTTTGTTATTAGGCTACTCCTTATAGGAATCATTTCTTAACAGGACTTGTACTTACTTTAAACAAATATGTTTTCATCATTCTGATAAGGATACATGTCTAAAATGAATGGTGCAAAATATTTTGCACAAACTTTATCACATACACTTGTTAATATTTGTATTTTTTAAGCTTTTAGGCTGACGAAAGAAACTGATGTACAGGCTAACATCAAAAAATTATAAACAGATTTAGGGATCTTGCCGATTTTCTCCTTATAGTTTCAGCCTATTTAGGTTACATTATGGGTCACTAATTATTTCCGTTTTAAGACATTTCGGTCACTCCCACATTTCGGTCCTAGTGACATTTAGGTAGGACGAAACTCTGGCCGGTTTGATCCAGATCATCTGACAACTTTGTCGGACACTTGGAAAGAGATCTCTGGCTATTCTGCAGTTTGGGCTATGTTGCAATTGCATTTCCAGAAACCTAATTGTTCATAATAAGTTTGCTCATTATAGATGACTAGCTGAAAAGGCCCGGCGTCGCCCGGGCTTTGTATTTTGTAATTTGAAATTAACTTATGGAGGACTTTCTAATTTGAAACTCTAGGTCCTTATAGCCTATAATATGTATGTAAAACTTGAAATGAAGAAAAAGATTTATCAAACTATTCCATCAGAAAACGCTAGATATAGCTTTTTATGGCTCATAGAGGATGTCGAATGCTGCATTCCGTTGCTTCTACACATAATGCCTGGGAGGGGTTTAAATAAGAAGAAACATAAATTACAGAAGATTGTATTGACTTGACAGAAAATTTTATTTCTCATTCTCATGTTACAACCCTTTCGGGGCTGAAATAAAATAGAAATGCAGTATCACTTTCATACTTTCCTCCCCTAAAACCCGGGACATAATATACTGCGAGTATAGGACTCAAAATGTTCCATCCCATGCTTAGGGCCTATGATAAATCTCAACTAATACAAAGCCTACAGCTATGGATAACTGACTATTTACCGACTTCTGATATAGCATACTCACACACTTAAGTTGTACCTGCAATACGACCTCTTATTCTACATCAAAATGTGAAGTGAGAAAATATTTCTTATGTCTAGGGTAGAGAAAGTTGTGTGACTGCATCACACTTTGCTTTATTTTCGTGTAATTCATTTTTCAGTAATTATTTTCGCCAATATATTGCATCGATTCAATCATAATTCGTTAAAGTCCAGTTGCCAAGGCCCAATGTTATTAAAGTAAACAATACACGGTTGTCATGTGAACTGAACAGCATTTCTTTTTTTCAGTATAAAATTCTCAGAAATTATATAATTTTCAAGGGAAGGAGTATTTTGTTTGAATTTTAATGTTGACCGCTATACTTCCCGGGCTTAACTATATATGTGTGCAAAATTCCGTGTAAATTGGTAAAGAAATGTAGATTTGTATAAGGAACAAACATACATACATACATACCCACAAACAACATTCGACTTTATATATTAGATATTGTAAACCTCTCTTCGTTGAGTATGACATTTTAACAATATTTATTAGATCTCTTAGTACATATCCATACGGAGGGGCCGCCATTGGGGGAGTAAGGTAATTTCTGCCCCCAATCTGTACAGTTTATCATATAAGGCTTATTTATAGGGTTTGGAGGCTTATAACCTAAAAAAGGTGAAATATGACTGCGAATATGCCCTTAAAAGGCAATTACTAAGACCTGAAAATCCTAAATATGACCTAATAAAGTAACGTATATTTTTTTAAAAAATATCTCTAATTTGAAATGTTTAAAGACACTAAAGTCTTATATCACATGAATTCTATCAGATTATCACTTTTTATCTTTTATTACCATGTTTAAAAGAATTTTCTCCTATTATCTTGCTTCATCAGCTATACTTGTAATATAATTAATTAATCAATTAATAAAATTGAAGTTGTTATTTATTTTTCATAAACATTAAGTTAATGAAATAAATTTCAAATTTAACTTGACCATGTAGAATATGCACTGTACAATTGTGCTCTTTTACCGAATTTATAACTGAAATATTAAGTTAAATTACAAACATGCAAACATATGACCAATACCACAAAAAAGTCCAAAAACTGACATTATATGCAAAATAAAAAAGGTCCCATTAGGATAATAAATACTCGAGTTATAAACAATTATAATTATAAAACAATTAATATTTTTGCCTTCGTTTTCAGTTATTGGTATGGGTGCTAGGGGCAGGAAGAAATTATAAAAGTTGATAAAAAAAAATTTGAGATTAATTTTTGAAGTCGATAGAATAAGTTAATTTGAAACGGAAATATAGATAAAAGTGCAGGAAAGAGAACAATAATTGGCACGTTAATGAATGATCGAAGTACTTAAGTGATTTTTAGACTATTTTTTCTATAAACTTGAAATTGAACACAGTTGACACGGTTCCATTTGTATTCTTGTGTGAGTGTGCGTTTGTCAAGATATCACAAATCTGTATAGTTCTGCTGATTTTAATCTGATTTTTTAAAAAATTAGACTATATTCTTCCATAAGGCCTGCTTAATGGATCAATCTGGAGCTTAACTCGGAAATCAGTTTAAAAAACTTATTTTCTGCATATTATAATTGCAATTATTTTTGATTAAACAAAGGGTATATGTACGTGAACTACTACAAAATATTTAAAAAATGCAGGTTCTAAAATATTAACATTTTACAAGAAAATGAACTCAAAAGTGGACAAAAATTACAGGATCCTATAACAAGGCTTAATAGAACATAACTAGCTGATAAAAGTATAAAAAATTGACCAAGTTATTTTTAAATTACATGTTTTATAGGAGCATGAAAAAAATTAATTCAGATGCACTTATCACTTCCTGTAGAGATAGCATTTTTCTGGTTTCTCTGACACCTTTTATTTTTTAATGCATATAATGAACATATTTTTCTACAAAGTAGACTACTTTCATGCAGCTAAAGTTATTATTTTTAATGCAAATAATTTTTATATATTGCATATAAAATATCTTCAAATTTGATCAATATTTCATGACACATTTTCTTTAATTTTATACCTATGTTCATCATTGTAGTCTACTTTATGCATATGTGCATGTAAAATTAGTGTAAAAAATTTCAGCCTTCTATCTCTAATGGTTGTGGAGCTAACTAATAATATGTGTGTAAAATAAGAGTTACCGGGAAATTCAATTTTAAGTTCATAGTGAATAGTAGCTCAGAGCATGTAAACATATATAAATGTCCATTTAAATGGCACAAATAGTTTCTAAACCTATATAAACTATATATCAATGGATGCAGAAAATTCAGCACAATTTTTTAGTGCTATAAACAAAAAAACATAAATTTCAAAATAATTCACGTACATATACCCTTAAACAAACGCATTCGGCACTTTGTTACATCAGTTTTCCTGATTTTATTAGTATAACATTTGTTGCTTAGCATATTGGTTAAATAAAATAACAATTACAGAATGTTTACGTAATGTTTATGGTATTAAATATAACGACTGTTATGATAAGAATAATGAGGAAAGCAAACAGTAGCTAGCCTGATACGATTTCACAATGAATATAACTTACTTGTTTCAAGCCGAGACTTGTGCTAGACGATTTGCAGGGAATTATAATACCTTCAGGTATATAACACTACCACTAATTTTATTGTCATTACTACAGCTTTATTGTGTGTTGTCAAGAAGAAGCACCGGTTGTATACATTATTCTATTTGCTATTGCACACAGACAAGACATGGAAAATAAGAAGGCAACCACCGTATTTCAGGTAAATTTTAATTTGTTTATTTTTTGTACAAATGTTTATTAGGGACGCGAATTCAGGCTAATTAGTTATAAACTCTCTTATCACGCGCACAATTCAGGTTTTTGTTATTAGGCTACTGCTTATGGGGAGCATTTCTTTACAGGACTTGTATAAACTTAGTTTCATGAATTGTTTTGAATGTTCTAAAAAGAATATATAACAAAATTAATGGTGCAAAATATGTTGCACAAACATATAAGTGTTAATATTTGTGTTTTTGAAGTTTTTAGGTTGACGAAAGAAATCGATATGTAGGCTGCTATCAAAAAATCAATGTACACTCCTAGGTTAAACCGATTTAGGGATCTTACCTATTTTCTCCTTACAGCTTCAGTTTCAAGCTGTTTAGGTCTACACAAATCTTTTCCATCTTCAAGACATTTTGGTCACTCCCACATTTTGATCTCAGTAACATTTAGGTAGGATGACACTCTGGCCGGTGTGATCCTGGCAGGGCACTGTGGGGCATTTGGAAAGTTATCTCTGGCTATTCTGCAGTTTGGACTATGTTGCAACTGGACTCATCTTTTTGTAACTCATAGCGAATCCACTACGTATGGCCTAAATGGAATATTACCTCATGCTATAAAATTGTATAACATGTTACCTGAAAGTGTGTCCAGTTCCAATTGAAATTTTAAACCAAAAGCATTATAATACTTTTTTAGATGTGTACTTTAGTCAGCAGGATAGTTATAGTATATTTCTGTGAAGTCGTACAAAAAATGCATATTTCAAAATTGATTAGTATATTTAAGTTTTTGTGGTTTGTAGTATGTTTGTCACTAGAGAATTTGTTATAGCCTTAAGATAATTGTAGCATGTATTATATATATTTTTCCTTTGAACCAATGCATGTATGTCAGCCCTCGCATGAGCTTTGCTCTTTGCTCTTTGGGGTTGTATTATATATTAAATATTTATTATTTATTTACTTAATTGTTCAGAATGGGTTTGCTCATTATTAGGTACCGGATTTTTAGGTTTTTAAAAACACTGTTTTAGGTTTTCCATTAGGTGAAATAGTTTTTTTTTAGGTTTTTGTCCAAAATATCGTTTTCGGGTAGAATAATTGGTTAAATGAATTTGAATGTACTACATAGGATTCAATACATAATACTTGTAGTTTAACTTAACAAAATTGACTTAAATTTGTGTAAACTTGCTTTAGGACAATATTATACAATTGAAGAAAGAAAGCATAAACAATCAAAAGAAGCAGTGAAAATAAGATTGTTTCCTGGTTACACAGTATATCACTAAATATCTTTCAAGATTCTCAACTGTGAAGTTCTTCCTGTTATTTAGAATACATTTGAAGGCAGAAAATGTCCTTTCAACCTCACATGACTTCAACATGGTTGTTCGTTCGAATATTTTAAAAGGAATACGCCGGTACTCTTACACTTCCTCTCTTGATACTGTCATCCTAGACGACATTGGGTTGAACGAAACGCTGGTTCTATTAATTTCAACCCGACAAAAATTGTCTCTCCGCAAAATATCGATTTATCATCTGACAAACAAAAAAGACAAAAAAGTAGCCTAAATTTGATATTTTAGGTTTTATATCCCGTTAAGGTACATTTAGGTTTTTATACCCCATTTAGGTATTTTTAGGTGCCACAGAATTAATGTGGGTGAATCCTATGGACATGATTCGAAAAAGTATATGATCGTTTTTTGTTTTGGAACTAAGGAAAAAAATAGGTAAAAACCTAAGAATCCGGTCTATACTCATTATAGATGTTATTGTAAACCTCCCTTTGTTGAGAAAGACATTTCAACAATAATTGTAAACTATTATTTACTTGTGTTAATAAATTTCATGTTTCCTTTGAGAGATAATGAACACTTAAAGGAAGTTAGAGCTGTATGACCACCTTATAGCCTAATCCGTAATTAGTCTAATTTTCATTTTAAAATTTTTGATTAATAGAGTCAAAGGTGTTACTTACGTCAAAAAAATAGACCAGCAACAAGATTATTATCCATACAGCGATGTACAAATTCAATAAAATTATCACAGGCACCATTAGTACTGACCAATAATAAAACCAAATTGCCTCTTAGGCAGTAAAACATACTTATTAAAAAAATTAAAACTCTAGTAAGCAATAGCTTTTCGAAAATTTTAGACATCAAACTCAGCAATGAAATATCACTATAATTATTAACATTACATGAGTCAATTTTCTTTATTATACATAGGTACAATAATACTGGAGGTACGCCGTAGCGTAGTGGTTGAGGCGCTGCGCTGCAAACCGGAAGGTCGCGGGTTCGATTCCCGATGAGGTCGTTGAGATTTTTCAATTGGCCTAATCCTTCTGGTGGCACTATGGCCCTGGGGTCGACTCAGCCTCTAACAGAAATAAGTACCAGGAGCAATCCTGGGGGTAAAGGCGGCCGGTGCGTAAGGCTGACAACCTTACCACCTTCATGTGCCGAATGTCCAAAATCTGGGATCCTCAACCTCCTGGAACCCTCTGGGCCTCCATGGCCTGTATAGGGATCACTTTACCTTTTTTTTTACAATAATACTAACTTTTAACCTATCTGGAAAGCATCCACTAACAAACATGTTGAACAGGTATGTTAGTGGTGTTATGATAGTGTGTAAGACGGATTTTAAAACATAAACACTAATTCCATTATATTCCGTTGTCTTAGAAATGCTTAACAGAGTGATGACGCTAACAATTTCTTTTATTATTATTATACACTTTTATTAGCGTTACTTACTTACATTATTATTATTACAGATTTAATACAAGTAAAAACAAATAAAACCAAATACACCCCTATATGAGCAAAGCTCGTGTTTAGGGGTATAGTAAATTAATACAAATATAATTACATATCAATACATAATTTAAAACTCATTAATAGGATAGAGTAAAATAGATTGAGGATTTCTTAGGACTTAAAGAACACTACGTAGGTACATTTGTGAAATGATTCATTAGTTTGTTAACAATCAGTGAATTGAAATGTCTAGCAAAGGCATCAGCAATTAATCTGGATCTTCAACAGTGTTGTCGTCAATAATTAATTTATGACTTTCACTTTTGGCATTTCTACCAAGTTCAATTTTGAACAAATTCAAAACAGCTTTATTTTTGTTAATAGCATTTGATATTATATTACCATAATATGAAGGTCGCGGGTTGGATCCCTGATGTGAATATTAGGGTTTTTAAATTGGTCTACTTTTGGTTCCGCTACGGACCTGGGATCGACTTAGCTTGCAAAGAAAACCAGTAGCCTACCAAGAAAAATCCAGGGCCCTGTTTCATAGAACTTGCTAATAATATTAGAACTCATAATATTATTCATTAGTTATCAAAATGTTGTTTCATAGAAATATGAACACTACTCATAAAATCTCTTCACTAATATTATTAGTTCATTAGTCAGCTGTTTGATTTGGAGGTTATGTCTGGATTGTTGTTTGTTTTTCCCCTTCTCAGTCTTTTGTCAATACAATTTCAAAGCACCACGGCCTACATATCTTCATAATAACTAGCTCTAAGAAATGAATAAACCTGCCAGGCACTTATTCAAAATAGGTTTATGTACTAAAATCTAACCTCAAATCTTAAAAACTTGTTTTGACAAAAATTCCTTTGATAGTGTATGTAGGCTTTTTCTAAACTGATAATTACATCAGAGTGATTCATTTTCCACAAATTTAAAATCACAAAATCTGAATTACATGGGTTTGAGAATAACTCATTAGCCCAAATACACTTATAGAAAAGCACCTAATATTATTAGTAAATTTTATTAAATTCATATGTTTGTTCCATAAGATTATAGGCTATTCTTGGCCTAAAATTGGTCTGCGAACATATACTTCTTCATCACTGTTACTTGAATCAGAATCAGCCATTTTCTTTATTTTCACAAGTTTGATGTCACAAATTCAACCTCTCTGCTAATCTTATTGGAGAAAATTCACTCATAGAAAAACAACTAATATTATGAGCAAATTCTATTACCATTGGTGTGTATGAAACAGTTCACTAATAATATTAGTAACATTTACTAATAATTTAGGGCCATGAACTCATAACTAATAATATTAGCTAATATTCTTATGAAACAGAAGACTAATATTATTATGTTTTTGCTAATAATATTAGTGTAAAGGTTCTATGAAACAGGGCCCGGGGGGGGGGGGAATCGGCCGATATGTAAGATCTGAGAGCTTCAACCAACTGAAACCCTTAGGGTCTCCACAGCCTGTATAGGGAACCGTATACATTATGTAATCGTTATAGCAGTCTATATTGTGTGTGAAACAATAAATACGAGGGGTATTCCGAAAGTAAGTTTCGTCAATGTATGGCAGGAGCGGCGTGTTTACCAGGGGAACCAAACAAACGCCAGACGAATCCCCACCCGTGGCTGATTCCACGACGGAAGTGGCGTCAGCGGAGGAGGCATGACGCAGGCGCACTGCGCCGTAGAAGAGCGAGTCGCAGCAGACTGGCGTGCCCGCGGGTATTAGTGTACCGCTCACGATGGCACGAGAGATTTGGCGCCACTGCCATGTACCGCTATCTCCCCTCTTTCAAACGAGCCATTGCTGCAGCCGCTGAACCTTTTATTGTCCGAGATAGAGCTGTTTGAAATTGATCTCCCGATTTCCGTCCCCGCAAAGTGCGGCCTCCACGAACCCATCTCGCACAAACCTTATGGAACATCAATTTGTCACTCAAAATGGTCTGTATGGAACCTTTAGTAATGTCAAGAAGCTGAGGTGGAGCAGGCTGTGCGCCAATTCCTTGCATCGCAGGGCACCTAGTTTTACCACAGTGGGTTCTTCAAACTGATCGCACGCTACGACAAATGTCTCAATGTCGCTGGAGACTATGTCGAAAAATAGTGCACGGTGTATAGTTCATGCTGCCATGCTGTATTGCTTTTGGGTCAATAAAGTGTCCGTGTGACAAACTGACGAAACTTACTTTCGGAATACCCCTCGTACTATAGTTATAAAAAACATACAATTTTATATTGTTATTTTGCCTTCGTTTTCAGTTATTTGTATGGGTGCTAGGAGCAGGAGCCATGGGGCACATTCCACTTGAGATGAGCGACAACTTGATAAGTGACTGCACTTCAGAAATCATGAAACAACTAATCCCTGCGGGGAAAACCGTTCTCATATTCGAATCTGCAATTAAAATCAATTCTAATTACAATTTAATATCTTCAATTGAAGATACTGAAGATACTGAATCTCTTCCTGAACTTTCGTTTGACGATCCGTTCAAATGTTCTGATGAACAGTATCAGAATTTTGTTATAGATATCGGAACTGTTACAAACTGGACATCAAAGATGTACGAAGACAATCAGTTTGTCTACAAAGTTACAGTTAAAAGAGACGACGACTTGAGTAAACTAATTCAGAAATTGCACTATCTAAACAGATGGCTGATTTTGCTGACACCAATACCGTTAAAATTTAATCTTGTACAGTATGCCAACTACGACGCCTACATTCTGGTCTTAAACATAGATGAGAAGGCTACAATTGGGATAAAATCGCACATAGAGGAGATTATAATCCGGCAGATGGACGCACTGACGGAATTTGGATATACCAACTTAAAAGCACTACACATTCTTCTGTTCACGGGAAATCATGTATCTAGGGATGCCTTAGCATTAGCGATTAAAAGCATGCAAGAATATTATAATATACAACATATCATTGCAATCAATCGTGACAAGGAAGTAGTTAAAGCATACTCATGGAGTCCTTATCAGCGACCTTCAGGTCTATGTGGCCGATTTCAGAAAATGCATATTCTATACACTTGTCGTTACGTACATAAAAGACCACAAATTGCAACAATTATAAGAAAGAATAGTGACGGCGTTATAAAGCGAGGTATTGATCTATCTATAGATTTGTCAGGTTGTTACTTATCCTACGTTGTTTCTCATGTTGGATTCGACACCAAAGATAAAGCGTTGGAAGTTCCTGTAGTCGCCGATTTCAACGAAAATCTTAGCCGTTATATGGGAATGATGAGTTTGAATACGCTTTCTTCTTTGAATGAGAGAGAGATGAAAACGAGAAGTATTCTTTTGGTTGACACGAAGGGTATCGCCAACTACCCGAGAACTGAAAAAGCAATTTACTTTCACACAGAAGAATACACGTTCTTCGTGCCGTTAGCAGAGAAATACCCTCGATGGAATAGTATGTCCAGGGTTTTCACCACATCAGTGTGGGCCATGCTATTTGTGTCAATCCTTGTTGTAGGCCTAGGGTTTAAGCTACTGTCCTCATTTACTCTCAGCAAGGACCATGGGGAATACAGCGATACCATGCACTGTTTGGCCGACTCTTGGGCTGTGATGTTAGGCGTCGGGGTAAACAAAATGCCTCGAACAACACTTCTAAGTATATTGTTTGCAAGCTGGGTAATATATTCTATTGGTGTAACTACTGTTTTCCAAGCTTACGTCACCACGTACCTATTCGAACCTGGATTTCTACATCAGGTTGACAAATACGAAGAAATGAGTAATTTCAATTTAAGTTTTTATAAAATAGATTTTTTTGAAAAGTTCATTGACGAATACGGATCTGATTCCAGAAATCGTTCTTTCTTTGTCACATACCCTATGGACGCTTTCTTTTTTGCCGTCTTAGCACCCAGGACTGCTGTGTTTTCTACAAGGGCACAGTATGAATTTTTTCGTGTTTATTGGCATATATATTATTCAAAGCACTGCAATAACAATCTCAAGCATCTACATCAATTGAGCGAAACTATTTTTCATAGTCATGTGGGTGTGTACTTCATTTCAGACGAACTTTTGCAGGAAAAACTAAAGAAATTCATGACTGGATTTGTTGAAGGGGGAATGTCCGGGAAAGTTTTTGAATACAGACTTGATCTTCAATTAAAGAAGTTCGATGCAAAATATAATTCGGTGGAAGAAGAATACGTTCCGATGTCATTAACACATCTTCAGTCGCCTATATACTTTTGTTTAATGGGTTTGGCTCTTAGCTTGTTGATTTTTGTTGTGGAATTATGTGTGTATTATGGAAGAATCTTCACCAGGTTTGTAATGTTTTCGAATTGGTATTAATATATTCCCTGGTACAAATAAATAGGCCTACCAAATAAACCAAGTATTTACATAATTTAGTAAGTCTTCTTAACTTGAAGAAGACTTGAAGAAGACTTCAAAAAGGAACTTCGAAACAAAACCATTGACAACTGGAATCAAGAATGGCAAGCATCCACTTGTGGCTCTACTACAAGAGAAGTTTTCTTTCCAACGGTCTATGATCGCCAAAAATGCAAACTGTTGAAACCAAACTTTATTTTAACCCAGTTCCTTTCGGGACACGGAAAATTTGGTGCTTATTTTGAACGATTTCACATAGAAACTCCGAGTAATAATTATAACTGTATATGTTCTGAGTATCCACAGGATGTAAAACACTTGATTTTTGAGTGCCCTGTATTTTACAGGAAAAGACTAGAACTGGAACTTCATCCACACATCTGCTTTACAGTATCTAATAGGCAAGTCAAAACAGATACATTTACAAGCAGCTGCTGTTATAGCACATTTACAAAATTTATCATACATATATTTCATAGATTATGAAAGACATTAGGCTAGGCCAACAGTGAATCATATAATACAATTATACATACTTTGTAATTAAATATAACCCTAACATACCCGGTAAAGTAGGGTTTAGAAAATTCGGAGATTCAATAATAATAATAACTTGAAGAAGGGTGATACCGCAAAGTTGGAGATAGATTAGGAATATATTAAAATATTAATTTTGGAAGTCGATAGATTAAGTTAGTTTGAAACGGAAATATAGATTTAAGTGCAGGAAAGAGAACAAATGCCACGTTAATGAATGTCCGAAGTACTATAGTGATCTGTAAACTATTTTTGCTATAAACTTTAAATTTAACACAGTTAATTAAAATCTAACTAAAACAACATATTCAATTTCAGTATAGTATATCATTTTTTTTTATTTAATCTAATTGAGTTTATATATTACTGTCACTAAATTGAATGTTTAGTTTACTGTTTTCTGGCAACGAATGCTAATCTTTGTATTCATGAAAACATAAAATACTTCAAAACAAGGAACATACTTGTTGCCAGGAAAGAATTCTTCATTCATATAAAGATTAAAGTACCTCTACTTTTGTGGCAGAATATTTTATACTTTATGAATTTGACTAATCAACATGTTGGCCAAACCCGCTATTGAAATTTAAATGCGATGACACGTATGCATTTACATAAAATATTGCGTGAGCAACACATTTTCAGGCGCTCAATTGGCACAAAATTTTACAGATTTACTGATAAATATTATACAAAAGTGACTAAACCAACACCTTTGTCATACCTTAAATTGAATTAATTGGAATAAGAAGAATTAAAGTAAAATATGGTATATAATGAAATAGATGATATTAATATTCTCAAAGAAATATATTTTTATGTTCCACGTTATAGATCTCATAAATTGCATAATCTTTTTTTCATCCCAAAAGTAAACACTGACTCTCATAATAATTCTCCTCTTTATAATGTACTCCGACTATACAATCAGTTGCACAAAATGGACAATATAGATATTTTTAATACTAACAATAAGCGGTTTAAAAATATATGTGAAAAAAATTTGAAAATTTTAAAATAATAATTAATAAATTTTGCTCCATGTCATTTTCTTTACTTGAATCTTTCTGACATGTATATTTTCCTCCAAAACTATTATATTATTATTTGTTTTTTTCATATTATGTTCCCTTGTGTAATTGTCATATTATTTTGTGTTTGTGTTTTTCTTTTCTGTGTATGTGTGTTTTTTTCTTATTGTTGTAGCATTAGCTTAATTATTTTGAATGTCACTTGAATTTTTGAATCTGGTGTATTATGTAAGCGAGAATATTGTAATTGGGCATTAGCCTGTAATATTCTTAGTACAATAAATAAATAAATATAAATTAGATTTAATATGTCACTGGTATAAGTATGTTATAAGAGACAGGGACATGGATATTAGGAAGAAAGCAAACAAATGACTGACTATTGAAACGGACATCTGCAGAATATGAAGTAGGGACAGTATTAAAAATCAAGTATTAAAACAAAACAAAAATCGGAGATGGGAAAAAGTTACAGAACGAATAGAAGTAATGAAACTAATGTAGTTTGATCATGTGACGAGAATGAAGGATGACAGAATACCAAATGTGATAATTACATGAACTGCAGAGAAGATAGGCAGGCCGTGTGGACAATAGACGGATGGTGGTAGAAGTATGACCACGTGAGAGGTAACAGAAGAAGTTGCTGAATATGGAATTTTGTGGCGAATCAGAACATCCTTGGGTTGAAGGATAGCTACTGTTCCAAATAAGAAAAGTTGAAATCTTGTTTTAATTGTGTCATTGTTAAACAGAGAAATGAGCTTGAGAATATAAAACTGAATTTATTTACACTAATTACATAATGTATACCATAAGTTGAATCTGTGTTGTTATCAAAACATTGTAGTTATTGTACTCAGAGTTGATCAACAGTATTTTGCTCTCTAATACAAGCATTGGATACTCTGATGATGCCAGTTTGAAATGTTTACAGTTCTGTTTTATTTACTGCCTAAGTTGGAAGTTATGCAATAGGATATCAATTTTCCACACTGATGCACTAGTTGTTAGTCGAAAAGTCAATGGTTTAAAATTTGTGTATATATTAATCCATGCTGGTGAACTGTGTAAGTTAATATATGTTACATCTGTATTCTCCTCCTATAAACCGTAGAAGTAATAACGACAGTTTATTTATTATGCAGGAAAATTATTACAGAAACTCTCCCCTTTCAAGATTATGCATTTTGCCCAATAATCTACGTAATGAATTTGATACAGGTATCTTTCAATCCAGAACAGAAAGTTATACAAATATTTAGAAAAAGTATAGAGTGCAATCATAAAGTCAACAACCAATGTAATTATTAAGTGTCAGTATGGTACTTTATGAGATTGTGTGTGGGGAAGAAAAATGTCTGTCCGTCTGTCTGTCCGTCCGTGTGTCTGTACGCACCATAACTCAAATACGCTTTTTCGGATTTTCATGAAACTTGGAAAACACATCTATAATGTCAATGGGAAGAACCCTATTGATATTGAACCAAATCGGTTCACCGGTACCGGAGTAATGCCCAATTTAGTGCCTATGTTAATAGATTGTATCGGATTTCCATGAAACTTGGTATACCCATTTATGACGTCCATGAGAAGTGCCCTATTCAATTTGAACCTAATCTGTTGACCGGTACCGGAGTAAAACCCAATTTAGTGTCTACTTTAAAGGCTTTAAGCGCTTTATCGGATATTTATGAAACTTCGTATACGCATTTATAATGTCCATGGGAAGACGTTTATTGATATTGGACCAAATCGGTTGGCCAGTACCGGAATAATGCCCAATTTAGTGTTTTTATGTTAACATATAAGAAGTCGCGATAACTTAAATATGCTTTATTGGATTTTCCTGAAATTTTGTATACCCATTTATAATGTACGTGGAAAGACGTCTACTGATATTGGACCAAATCGGTAGACCGGTACCGGAGTAAAACCCAATTTAGTGTATACTTTAAGGACGCGGTAACTCAAATACGCTTTACCGGATTTTTATGAAACTTGGTATACACATTTATAATGTCCATGGAAAGACGTCTATTCATAATGGATAAAATCGGTTGACCTGTTTCGGAGTAATGCTCAATTTAGTGCCTATTTTATGGTAATATACGTATTCGAAAGAATTTATAAAAAAAATGAAAATCAGTTATCTTGACAACATAGCCTATTGTCTTACTGTGATCTTATAAGACCTTGGAAATTAAAATACAGGTAGCTTTGACAAAAAACACTATTGATTTACATGCGCTTATCCAACTAGACCGTTAAAATGACTCAGGTGGCCGAGATGGTAGACCTTTCTTCTTCCGTAAGCCCTGCTTAATGAATAAATCTGGAGCTTAACTTGGAAATCAATTAAAAAAAACATATTCTGCATATCATAATTGCAGTCATAACTGATTAAACAAAAACATACTGGCACTTTGTTACATCAGTTTACCTGATTTTATTATTTATATAATACGTTACATTTTATTCATGGAATAGTCTTAATAAATCCAACTCGAGTTGACGAGTTTGCATCAGATAAATTCCCTCCTGTTGCGCAGTCGCGAATCTATCGATAAACTCTTCAACTCTCGTGGGATTACCAACGATAAATTACTAATATCTTAATATTACGACAAAATAACATCAGAAAGTAGAAGGAAAAATACAAAAATAATACTTTCTAATTCACATAGCTTATAACTAGGGGGCGGATTCCTATGACATGTCATATTTTCCCCTTTTGCATTATTTCTGGTTTCCGACTAATTTAAACCCTATTCCAAGCATCCTGGTGAAAAAGGAACGGCTTTTATTGTGCTTATAACTGTATATATAGGAAATTTTCAACTATTGTAGCATATTTATTATGAATATGCATATTTAGGTCATATTTTTTGGCATATTTGTGTGCATATTAAAGAAATTTGGAAGTTTCATATCATATTTGTACATTTTGCATTTTAATGATACTTTTGAGAATTTACAGATATTTTAAATAATGAGCATATATTTTTTAAATGAATTGTAATGAAACTTAAAGAAAATATACACAATGTGTAAGTGGTAAAGTCATATTTTTAATTTTATTGGTCATATTTTATAGTTTTTTATGTCATAAATGCATGCATATATCCTATTTTTTAGGTCATAGAAATCCGCCCCTTACTTATAACATACTTGGTTTATATTCCACACAAATTCAAGCAAAAATCTCTAAGTTATAGTATTTAGAAGGCACTGATTAATCCTGTATTCTTTCGCAAAGCTTTGTAGCATGTGAATTAACGGCCA
The DNA here is from genome assembly GCA_964059195.1 of Ectobius pallidus. Lineage (NCBI taxonomy): Eukaryota > Metazoa > Arthropoda > Insecta > Blattodea > Ectobiidae > Ectobius > Ectobius pallidus. The sequence continues at coordinate 16,187,621 of CAXKWD010000003.1, forward strand.
ATGTGAAAATTAAAGAACAGAAAGAGATACAAAAGAAGAAAAAAGGACTCATTACATAGCATCATTAAGCAAGATGGCTTACACGCTGCTCTCTTTTTCCAACATCAATCTGGCTTTGTATTATAGGCAATTAAAGTACTAAGATTATGTGGAGCTTTTCGTTCCTATGGAAACGGAGATAGGAATAAATGAAAGTCGTGCTGATGGGAAAAGATTTAATTGCTTATGCCTACGTCATCATAATGTTTTCATAGAGGGCTTTGCAGTTTTAGATATTCATCGCCCCCCATTTCCATGTGCATTTACAGTCTTTAGATGGACCATAATATAATAAGCTAATTGCATACAGTAGATGTAACTTATCTTAATAGCAAGAATTAAAGTACTGGCATTAATGAAAAGTACTGTTTCAACTATCGATTTCCCACTGCGTATATCCGATATCGATTAATATCGTGCGTGGAATAATCCACAATCTCAAGTTCTTTTTAATGAAATAATTTTCACTTCATTTTTTTATCCCTTAAATGCAAAATGATTCCTGTAGGACACAATACTTTGCCTTTAACTTGCCTCCACTTGCGGTGGAGACCATGGGTTCATGGTGCAAAGATGCCTCAGCACTTGTTGCTGACATTGGCAGAAGGCTGTGTTCTCTAACCGGGGAACCTCGTTCAACCGAGTTTTTGAGGCAGCGTATTGGCATCGCCCTGCAGCGTGAAAATGCTGCCAGCATCAAGGGCACTTTCGCTGAATCTTCTGGCCTTTGACTTCTCAGCGTGAACACAAGAAGATAGTTGTTTTTGGGAGTCGTGGCACTTTGTTTCACTTTTAATTCATAGGTTTTGATTGTGATTGTAATTATTATTGTTTTCAAGAGTAATTATCCTAATGCATTGTTGTATATAAGGGTAAAATTGCTAAATTTTCAAAACTTATTGTATGTAGGCCTATATTATAAATACTAGCATGTGCCCGCGGCTTCGCCCGCGATAATTATTTAAAAAATTAAAAATCAAGAGCATAATAGTTATATCATTATATTTATTAACTCCTTAATCACGTGGACTACATACCACGATTAGATAGTATCGTCTGGTAAAAGCGTCCTCAGATTCGAGGTCCTTGGCCCAGAAAACCCCTGTACAGTGAGTTTCGTCCAAATCGAACAACGTTTGACCATATTTAGTCCTATGTTGATTATCCCACTTATAATAATAATAATAATAAGAAGAAGAAGAAGAAGAAGAAGAAGAATCCTCTTCGGGATTAGGTTGAAAATTTCATATGTATGCGTGCCTTGACATTAAAAACAAATGAATCGACCAGCGTGAGCTACAACATTCAAGCGATCGCGAAAGGTTCATTTCCAAGGTTTGACAAAAATAGCCAAAGCCAGCTGTAATTGATTTGACATTGAAATATATTACGCTTCGGAAACGCAAAAAATGCACGTTTTCTGCCCGTTTTTCACTCATTTTTGGCATTTAGAATCAGAATTTTTCAAAATCCTTTCTTAGTGAGTATCTACATTAGGAAACGAAGGCACTGTCAAAATTCCAAGTCTCTACCTGTTATAGTTTAGGCTGTACGTTGATTCCTGTCATTCAGTCAGTCAGTCATTCATTCAGTCAGTCAGGACAAAGCCTTTTATATATATAGAGATTATAAACCAAAATTATTGGATACAATAATAATAATAATAATAATAATAATAATAATATGTAGAAAAATAATAATAACGAAAAATAACTGGAAATAAAATTTAAAATTAATATTAAATTCAAAGAATAGTGTACAAGAAATGAACTATGAGTCAAATCGTATCATTAAGTGTTTTCTTTGCAGTCCGGCACAGGTTTATAAATAGTGTGATAAATTTAGCGAAAGCTACTACAAATATGACTTTTGTTCTATGTTGCACGGGATGAAAGGAACATTGAAAGAATAGCGACAGCTCATAAGTTCACTGCCCGACCGGTTGGTGCACTGTGATCGCTGTTGCCATGGCGGCAGGTTTGTTTCGAAACATATGACAGCAATATACGAAAAGGCATAATATCTGGTTTGTTTCTGCATCGATCTGTATGCATTAGTGTTTGGAAAAGGAGGAGATTTAATTAACATAGATGTCAAGTAGCGAAGGTAAGTTAAAATACATTAACTACTTAAAACAATCCTGAATTAATATTTATTCCATGTTCTACGAATTATTAAGATTAATGTTTCGTATTCTTTGTTTCAGAAACGAGTAAAATATTCCTGTAAGTTCCCTGGCTGCGGAAGTAAATACTTCAGTATGAAATCCAACGTGAACTACAAAAACAAACATTTCTACAGGTTTCCCAAAAAATCAAACGTGAACCAACTGAAACAGCGGAAACGTCAGTGCAATCTAGATGATAATGTGAATTGTGCTAATTATTTAATGTGTGAGACCACTTCCTGGAGAAAGATTTCGTTAACCATACTATATAGACATAGGTTAAATTACGAAGTTATCCCAAAGCAGCTGGGACTCGTGATTTACAGAAACCCAATCCCTGTGAGCTCCCATCTAATGTGAGAAGTTTTAGTTTTAGTTTTTGTGAAAATAGAAAGTAAGTTCATACCACTGTGTATGACTGAGGAAGTGACAGGAAGGTACAAATATTTACGGTAATGTAATATTTTTAAAATCAGTTTTTATAAATATAATTCAATAATCAAGGATGTTTGTTTTTTTGTTTATAAAGTAATCTAAAGTAATACATATTTCAGCAGTCGCCGAGACATGTATGTAGCAGAAATTCTAGAAAGTATTCTACACTACGGTTTGTATAAGATATGACGCATATTGTTTGCAAGTTATTATTTTTTCTTATTTAAGATGTTCATCATTTAGTGCATTCTGTGTCAATGTTTTTAAAAGATAATTGTTTGTATCACTATAGCCTGTTAGCATTAGTGGGCTATGGTCATTACCGTAGCCCGCTAATACTACTAGTGGGCTATGGTTTTACAGAATTTGGAATGCATTTTCATACATGTGTTCTGGCACGTAAATTTTTCATTCTTACAGCTTAACTGCCCGACCCCTTCGAGCGCAGTAATCGCTTTTTGTTTCCGAGTTTTGACATGCGCTGTTCACTTCTAATAATAATATTGGTGTTCTGTGCTATGTTGTGTCAGCATACTTCAAGCCTCCTTTGCATGAATGCAAGGTTTTAATGTGCTAAGGCGCTTGGAAATGATTTAGGCCTAATAATTGTTATTTTTAATGCGTATAAAACTTACTCATTTTTCTCCGTTTCTAGTTTATGCGTTTTTTCAGACTATAAAAAGTTAAGGATTCCACAAATTTCGTACTAAGAAGATAAAATTTTGCCTACCTGATTACTATACCATTCTGAATGATATGGTTATTGTTGATTTTAATATCTACAATATATTAAAATATAATTAATTAATATATTTAACCACCATAAAAATTGGCTAAATTTTATAATATCACGTTTTATTTTTGTTTGATTTTTTAAGTGAGACCCGTTTTTTGAAAAATCTGGAATGAAGTTCCTTTTAATACCAAAGAGATGCATTAAGTTACATACATTTTCTTCACGTATATTAGTGCTTATTTATAGTAGATATTTAATGCATCGGGAAAAATGATAATTTAAAATCAAATAAAAACTACTCAAAAGCTATTTTAGATAGAACACTGAAACTTGAAAGAGTGCATTAACACATTAGGAAGACTGTCATCATGTTACGATGATACCTACATTTCCAGTAACGAACTGAAGTTTTATCAGATAAAATCGCATCCTCGTATTAATAACAAGTATTTTATAAGATAAACGATCGTGATTGGTCTACATTCGAGAAATTGCTAAACGTCATTGGCCAATATCAAACACGCGGCGTTGAAGGGAATAGTCATTAGAAACCACTGATAATAATTTTCACTTCTTGATTTCGAAACCGGGGTCGTAAAATCGTTATTGGTTAATGAGTTATGTGCCTTCAATTTCGTAGTGAAAACGTGTGAATAAATTTTCTCCTTTATCAACGTTTAATAGCCAAATCTATAAATGAATGAACTACAATAAATTATATATCGTGATATTAGGCCTCAATACATGTATGTGTGATAGCCAGGGCCCAGATTTGAAGGCTTTAACCTATGTTTTGTCCAGCTTCCTAATAAAAAACATTTTAACGTACTTTTCCGTTTCGTGCCCCTTGCTTCCAAATACGTGAAGCTTATAGAACCTAAAAAGGGCTATATCGGACTGAAGAGCCTAAAAGGGGCTAAGGAGGACTTTTGCTGAAAAACTAGGGGCTAAAGAGGACTTTTGCAGAAAAACCCTTTTTTAAAATAAATTTTCCAATTAATGCAGAGGAAAATAAATATGTGGATTTGAGCATTTTAAGAAAAGACATATTAATAATAAATTTAAACAACACACTGAAATTAACAATGTAGGCTATATGTCACTTTGTGTTGTTGTCTTTGTAACTCAAAAATGTGCCACCTCGCCGTGGCAGGAAATGAAACTTGAGCCGTCTGCAGTACTTTGAAATCTGCAACTAATCCATTGTAGTTTCTACTTCAAAATAACAAGTTGCCGACCAAGGACAGAGATGTATATTAAAGGAACAAATTTGTGATACTCGAGTCTACTTGTTTTTCTAGATCGGAAGTGAATTGAGTGGTGTATTGAATAACTGTATCATTAAAGAGTATTAAGTATCTCAATGTTTAGGCTGTTTTTCGAGTGCCGATATAAGGAATAGTTAATAGTTTATTTCGTACAAGAAAACACTAATAACCAGGGCCCGGATTTTGATGACCTAAAAATACTTTTAAAAAATGAGCAAAAAATGTCTGGGGAAATACAGAAAAATGACCCAAAAATTAATAAAAAATTACCCAAAAATTTATGTGAAAATGCTACTTTAATCATCAGATTTGTGTCTATTCTACATTAGGCCTAATGTTTTTTACCCCATTATATAGGGTTTTAATTAGTTAATTGGCACATACGGTTAAATGCAAACGGCAAACACCGTATTTCTGTATCCAAATTAAAATTATAACAACATCTACTTAATTATGATTATTTAGAATTATCGTAATATTAAATGTAAGTAAATGCACAAAATCCTTAGGCCTAGATAATGCGAGAATCAACATAAAATGAGAAAAGTTTCAAATAAAAGTTTTAGCTCTCAGTAAAAGGAACACATGTGAAAATTTCAAAGAAAATCGTTAGAGCCGTTTTCGAGAAAATCGCGAAAAACGAAAATTTCTTCATGTAAAGTCCCCTTAAAAATAAGAGAAATTTGTCGCCAATCTTCGAATCACATCTTCAGAAGATACCTGACCCAAATACGAAATTTTGTTTTCATACGATTCTCCGTTTCGGAGCTATCCTGTTCACAAAGTTCCACACAGACAGACATACACACAGACACACACACAGACATGTTTCCAAAAATAGTATTTTTGGATTCAGGGGGCCTTGAAACGTGTATATATGCTAAAAACTCAACTTCGAATTTTAGGGTCGAAAACAATACTTCCTCTACCTATAGTACCTATGGTACGGGCAGAGGAAGTAAAAAGAAATAAGAATGACCCAAATATTTATGTGAAAATTATAGTTTATTCATCAGATTTGTGTCTATTCTACATTAGGCCTAATGTTTTTTACCCCATTATATAGGGTTTTAATTAGTTAATTGGCACATACGGTTAAATGCAAACAGCAAACACCGTCTTCCAGTATCCAAATTAAAATTATAACACGCTCTACTTAATTATGATTAACTTATTTAGAGTTAAAACTCCATATAATCCAATAACCAACATAAAATGGAAAAAATAATGATTTTAAAATTTAAAAATGACCTAAAAATATGAAATATGGGGATAAAAGACCATAAAAATTGTCAAAAAATTACCAAATAATTACTTTGGATTCTAAAAATGACCTAAAAATGAAACGTTGAAAAATGACCAAAAAAGACCCTAAAAATTGCCATTTTTGTAATCTAGGAGTCATTATCAGAATACCTGCACTAATGGGCAACGTCCATGATGTACCAGTTAAAAGATGACATGTCATCAAAATCCGGGCCCTGCTAATAACTGTGCCAAATTACAAGTAAAACAATTTTCGGTGTTAATATTAGTGGTCATTATTATTTTAGGTAGTTTTCGAAGAAAATTCTACCTATTGCAATCGATACCATGTCATGACATTCGAAAAATTCTTTCATATCTTTGCGTTTCATGCCTCCGTAAGTACGAAACCACCGCCCGTTCAAAAAAGTTTATATATACAGTATACAGGTATATTTACAAGCTTATTTTTACACGCTAGCGGCCGTAATTTTGAAGAGATTTGAACCAACTTTTATTATGTTGTTCCTAGGCCCAATAGTTCGGAGAAGTTCGTTAATGAGAAAAATTGGCCCAAGGGGAAGGTCGGAGGAGGGGTTGAAATTTTGAAAAATTTATATCTCGGCCCCTATGAAGTATAGAGGGAAACTTTGTTTGAATAAATTAGAGTACTCCCTATGGAGTTCACAGTGACACCAACGATTCGGGGGTTTTGGGGGTACGAGCGGGGGTAGTTGGTGGGGGGATGGAAATTCGAAATTTTTGAAACCACGTCTTGTGGGGTATCGTTGAAAAGCTCCTGATGAGTACTCTACAAATCAATAGCTAGTTTCTCGATAGCTGTCATATAAGGCGAGATTTGAATGCTTGAAAAAGTGCTCTTTCCTCTTTTTTGCAGTTATTATTGCGGGTTTGTCATGCCAAGGCTAAAGAAGAAGAGTGCTGCGCAGCGATAATAAATTAAACCAAAAGCAGTTCGAAATCTACCTCAGCCTGTAGGGTCCCTAAAGGTTTTTTTTTTTAATATGACGGCTAAAATAATTTGTTTAAAACCTAAAAAAGGGCTATTCCACGAAAATAAAAGGCTAAAATACTTTTTATGAAATCCTAAAAATCCGGGGAGTAGTGATAGCTTACAGCATATTTTCTCAGAAAACTAATAGTGCTCTTGATTTTTAAACACAATCCTTTAGTTACGAAGAAAAGTTCTGTGAAATAGCGACGGAATTCCTCTTTGTGTGTTTTGTTTTTTTCTTGACGGGAAGAAAATCGGACGTGCACAAACGAGGTCGGGACACGCAAATCACGTGGGAGGAGGATGAGGACTGCTTCTCTGAGAATCAATGGGGAGTCACATGGGAGAAAAAGACAGCAACCACAAAACAAAGAGATTCATTGACAACGGAGATTTCTTTCGCCTCTGAGAATAATCGTGCTTCTCAACCTTACCTACACCAGATCGTGAAAAATTCTATTTCTCTCACGTATCTCCCATGCAAGTAAAGAAAGCTCTTCAACGGGTAAAAACTAATTCACAGGGCATTGACAGAATAAGTATAAGAATGCTAAACAGAATCATAGATATCATCCTTCCGACCATAACTCACATATTTAACGCTTCACTTGTTACATCCACATTTCCTCAACAATGGAAACATGCACTCGTTCGACCTATTGCTAAAGTAAATCGGCCAAGCACTCCTACAGACTACAGACCTATTAGTATTTTACCTACTTTATCTAAAGCACTAGAACGTATTGTTCACAAACAACTTACTGACTATTTACATACTTACAACTTGCTCGATCCACTCCAGTCTGGCTTTAGGACTTATCACAGTACCTCTACTGCACTCCTTAAAATCACGTGGATGGAATCCTACCTTCGCGGCCGTCAGCAATGTGTTACTGATAACAAGCGCTCTTCATCGTGGCGATGTGTGAAGGCAGGCGTTCCCCAGGGGTCTGTATTAGGGCCTCTCTTATTCTCCGTATTCATAAATGATATATCTAGTCACATAAGACACTCCCAACACCACCTGTACGCAGATGACCTTCAGATCTATATTCACTCACCTCCCGATGCAATTAATGACTCTGTAACATTCCTTAACGAAGATCTACAATCAATCGGTAACTGGGCAAACAAATTTGGCTTACAACTTAACCCAAGCAAAACCCAAGTTATTGTATTAGGACAGCAAAGACTCGTGTCATCCATCAACAAGGCTACATTGCTACCAGTGACACTGAACAACACAATTATCCCTTACACAGAAACAGTAAAAAATCTAGGTATCTATCTCGACTCAAACATGAATTGGAATTCCCAAATCAAGCATATATGTAAAAAGGCTTTCTCTATCATGCATGCTCTAAAACGACTGAAAAACTTCCTTCCAACTAGAATAAAGCAAACCCTCATACAGACCCTAGTGATGCCTTATTTCGACTACTGCGACATCTTGTATGGAGATCTGAGTGTTGAATTGTCACAGAAACTTCAGCGTGTTCATAATACTTGTGTTCGTTTTATCTTTAACATTCGTTTCCACGATCATGTCTCAAAATATTTCAAGCAACTGTCTTGGCTTCGTTTGCATAATAGACGTTTGGTCCACTCTCTGTGCTTATTATACCAAATTCTTAAGTTTTCCATACCTCTTTACTTGGCTCCCCGATTTACATTTCTATCCTCCTACCATAATCATGGTACACGCTCGCAGCACAACTCTCTGTTATCAATTCCTAGTCATCATACAACCTCATACTCTCATTCATTCACCATAGCCACAGCCCGTTCTTGGAATTCCTTGTCACAAGATATTAGGGGTAGTCGGAGTGTACACTCTTTCAAATCTGCGCTTATTAAGCAATTATTGCCCACTGAACAGAACTAGCTCTTTGTAGTCACTCCATCTTTCACTGTATATAACATTACTTAGTCTCATAACGTATCTACAGCTAGACTTAAATTTCCATTATAACATAATTTTACATATTCCTTGCTTTACTTGTAACATTATTACTATTTTCTTTTATGACACTTACGCTCTCTATGAAGCCTGTGCTTTTTATGAAACCTATGCTTTTTACTTATTTAATTTATTATTATGATTAGCCTTAACCTTAGTCTTAGTATTAGTCATAAGTCTCTTATTCACTAATTTGCTATTTATGTAAACCTACATTGTATATATTTTCTGAAACCTGGTTGAGTGGAAGAGAAGGCCTTATGGCCTTAACTCTGCCAGGCAAAATAAATCATTTACTACTACTACTACTACTACTTTATTACAGTCGGAAAACGTGCCCCTTAAAGATAAGCAAAGTCTGCTCTTTTATATACAGGGTGTCGCAGTCGTTCCTCTCTTTTTGCCTCGAGTTTTCTGAGTAAAAATACCGATATCAAGAGCGAATGGAGTTTTAGATTTACTAACAACCTTGTTAAAATCTGTATTAAGAGCAAGAATGGTGCTTTATGAGATTATGTGGGGGAGAGGAAAATGTCAGTCCCTGTGCCTGTTCGCGCGATAACTCAAATACGCTTTATCGGATTTTCATGAAACTTGGTGTACGCATTTATAACGTCCATGAGAAGAAGCCCATTGATATTGGACCAAATCGGTTGACCGGTACCGGTATGGTAATATAATATTAGAAAGAATTTACCAAATGCATATCTGATCTCATGACACTTTCTTTTTTACAGTGTTCATATACGACTTTGGAAGTGGCAATAAGGTACCTTTGACAATCAACACTACCCACATATTTCTTCACATATCACATGCTTATCAAACTAGAACTTTATTCTTCCTTAAGCTCTGTTTAATGAATCGATCTGGAGATTTACTCGAAAATCGATTACAAAAATAACTTATTTCCTGCATAACATAATTGCATTTATCATTGGCAGCCACGTTTCATGCACTGAAGTGCCGTTTCCTTGATAACTTCCACAAATATCAATATTTCTGAGTGATTATTTTTCTGTGTATTTGTTAATGTCATATGAACAACACCATCCGAAATCATTCATTTTACGTTAATAGTTTGTTTTTAAAAAATATACACATTTTAATGGAAAAAACTAAAGAATTTTTTAAATATTTGCATTGTAGTTATTCCAAAGATTGTACATCATGTTGTTCGTATGGTATTTTCAAATAAATAGAATAAGAACCACTCAAAAATATTGCTATTTATGGAAATTATCATGGAAACGGCATTTCAGTGCACGAAACGTGGCTGCCATTTTGTATCGACAATCACCTATAACTGTAACAGTTTATTTAATTATTATGAAAAATTGTACATTCCAGATTATGAATTTATTGCTGATTGCATTTAGCAATAGTAATATATCAGTGTAATTTATACACTATTTCGGGAAATTCCTTTGTCGAGTTTTGGGGATATTTTGTTCTTTAGGTAATTTATCATTTATAATTTTGAAAAACAGTACAATTATCCCTTTATACTGTGATAATATTTAGCATATAATGTTAATTACAACTCATTTGTTGAAAGTAGTAAGAGACTACAAAGAACAATGCTTTTATAGTATGAGATTTCGTAATAATCTTCTAATATATAAAAACCATCCTTGGTATGAATTTATGTCACGAATACTGTGTACATTCAACAAGACAAGACAATTAACAAGACAGTGTTCGTAAAATTAGACCTAACTGGTGTCCCATAGCAACTGGAAAAGAAAGCACTGAATGATTTGTACGAAACACACTATGCGGGTTTTTGTTGGGGGCACTAAGGAACGCTAAGGTAGTTTTTTTTTCCCCCGGGCATCACACTTTGGTCGTGAAATACACATCGAAACCGGAGTTTTATCTTCTTAATTATCAATGCTTTTAATAATTGTTTATTCATAATTTGCGTAAGGTTCATGAGTCTGTGGTAGATTCCAAACGTTTCATTTCGAAACTTTATGCCCATATGGAAGCACATGATTCGTTCTATCCGTTTAATTATGTATATGTATTATGCAAGACAATATATCTTATCTTTACCTTAGTTTCACCTCTCCCTTTTAGGGACATTTAAGCGACCCAAACCACCCGGGCCAGCAAAACAATATAGTGAAGAATAAAATCAGGTAAACTGATGTAACATCCACCGCTGTGGCTCAGGGGATGGGTTCACTCCTCACACGCAGCGGACCCGGGTTCGAACCCTGGTCCCTGGTCCGTAGATGAGGTTTTTTCCGGGGTTTTTCCCTCACATGTGAGACAAATATCAGGTAACTTTAGGCCCTTGTGGTCCCCGGATATCAACTGGCCGTCATTATCATACAAAGTATAATTAGCAACTTAGTGGAATACAGACAGAGTAAAGTACATAGAATACTGTTGGGATGAGATGTAATGAGAAATTATGCTCGCATCTCGTCTATGAACAAGGAAGTGTTATGCATGGAGTGTCAGGAACAATACCAAGCTCCGTAGGAAGACAAGGATTGCTTCTCTGTAACTCTGCATATTAATTCTTCACAATCGACTCAACGCTCAAAGTTTCAAACTCGCTTTCAATTACATCACGGAACAGTTTGCACTAAATTCTCAGCTAGTTTCCACTATGACTTACCAAATTTACTTAAGTCGCTGAAAAAAGTTAATAAAACTAAAACTAAACTCCGTGGCGCTACATCCCTGAAGGGACTTGGCCTACCACCCGACCGCTGCGTCATCTACTGCTCCGTATGTCATTATTTTTTTATAACAGTACAAAATTAGAATACCTGATAAAGCATTCGCACAAGTGGAGAAATAATTGAACAAAATGAATCACTTGCTGCCATATGCACATACAAATTCGAAATTAAGCGATTAATACGTACTACAGATGCATGAGGCTCAGAGAACCATTGCCATCTCTACATCACTGCACAGCCCCTTGCAGGCGCGACCACTTCTCCTGCATCAGAGTAGTGCGTGTAGTCTAGTCGCTAGTAATCAGGCGCTAACTTTCCTACGTCCGCTAATACTCTCCATATTTTCCGTTTCCATGACAATCATATTTAAATATTGAAAAAGCATTCATTCGCATACCTCTCTCAGGATGTCCACCCAGTAATGCTGAAGAAATTCGCGGCTTATTCCCTGATTCTCATTGATCATTTCAGAAATTCCCGACCAAAATATGAAAGACTTTCTAATAAGCGTGTAAGAAAAATTATAGGATTATCCATACTTTAAATAAGAAAACCTTTTAGTAACAAAAGTAATTGCAAACAATAATTACTTAGGCTATAACAGATACAAAAATTAGGAACAATAATATAAATTAAATATTATACTTTCATATAAGCCTATTATTGTCGAGGAGTCTTTTTGATCACACTTTGCAATTTTTCGAATTTTCCCGGATATTTTAACAAATTCGTTGACTTTTCCCGGATTTTCCCGACCATACCAAATTCCCGGTCTTTTCCCGGATTCCCGGATTTTTCCGACCAGTGGCACCCTGGTATTAGTTATTTTAAAGTTACTACAGAAGTAAGTAAATTTATACTACTTGGACACCCTCAGCAAAACAGGAATACTCTCTGAACTTACATGCCCATCAATTTCCCCCTAGAAAATATGTGCCATTTAAAAAGATAGGAAAAATATTTAATGCTACAATACAAACTGATTTGGTGTTTACAATAAATCTTAATTAAAATGAACTATGAAAACTTGACGGAAATTCTCAAATAAAAATGCTTGTCTTTTGTCTGAAAGTAAGGATTTGTACATGGAAAAGGTCCTCTCTACCTCCACTGAAACATGACCTAAAACTGATGGAAATGACCTAAAAGTGCCAAAAAGACATTAAAATTTTCAGAAAATGACCCATCTCTTGAAAATGACAAAAAATGCAAAATAAAGCAGAAACAAATTGCCTTTATTTAATCAATTATTTCATGATACACATTTAAATATATTCGAGCTATCTTTAAATCTTCGTATAAAAAAGATGCAAAATTATAAAATACCTTGCCCTAGTAATGAAATATCTTATTTGTGAGCCTCTGAAACTTAATAACCGTTCACTGGCAAAGGAGGCCTACAAAATAGAAAATACCTTGATATTGCTAAGGTTAATGGCTAGGAGGCGGATTTCTTTGACCTAAAAATTAGGATATATGCAAGCATTTATAACCTAAAAGCATTAAAATATGACCAATAAAATTTAAAATATGACTTTACCACTTACACATTATGTATATTTTTTTAAGTTGAATTATAATTCATTTTATTAAAATATAAAGTTAATTATTTAAAATATTTGTAAATTCTCAAAAAGTATCAGTATAATGCAAAATTTACAAAATATGATATGAAACTTCAAAATTTCTTTAATATGCACACAAATATGCCAAAATATGACCTAAATATGCATATTCATACTAAATATGCTACAATAGTTGAAAATTTCCTAAATATGCAGTTATATGCACATTAAAAGCCGTCCCATTTTTACCAGGATGCTTCAAATCTGGTTTAGATTAGTCGGAAACCTGAAATAATACAAAGGGGGAAAATATGACATGTCATAGAAATCTGCCCCCTATTAATGGCATATTCATTTTCATTCCTAGATATAATCACTTTCTTGAGCACTGCTGTGACACCAGTGGTGCCAACATGTGGTTAATTACTCCATAGAATGGGTTGGCATCTCGGTCAATACTACCATATCTCTCGCGTACAAACTTTCCAGTTTAATGGCCACGTTTTAAGTTAGATCGTTTTGCAGAAATCCAAGCTGTGGATAATTCAAAACCGCCGCTAGAAGCAGCAGCAGTCAAGAGGAGGGGGTGGCTTTGGTCCAGCTGTAAGAGCTGTGGTTGTGGTGATGGTACAACTGCATGACAAACGATCTTCAACTTGTGTACATCAAGTTAGTTTCCGCAATGACGCTTAAAAATTCATCACCATCAGCGAGTCTGACCACTTTCCAATATTTTACAGTCAGCTCGGGTCGGACAAATGGAAGGTAGCCCCAAGTCCATCAACTTGACACCTTAAAAATTCGTTATGACGTTTCCCTGGTCCAGTTCCATGCATCTTTTCAGTTTCGTACAATAATTAATAATAATTACTGTATACCACTGTCCTGGTCGGGACAAGTTACCTAGGTGGGTTTTTCTCAAATGTGAGACTAATGTCATAATTAGTGTTTGGATGTTTGGATGTTATATTTTTATCCTGACCTCCGTTTTTGCCGCAAGCACAAATCAAGCACGAATTACACGCCTGTTATCCTATTCGGACCATTTTTATGTTGCATATAAAGTCATATTTTTGTCATTTTTGTGTCTTGGTCATATTTAAGCTAAACTTGTAACTTAACGTCATATTTGAGTTATAAATTATGTTAAAGAACTCAATTATACAGTGTATGTACTACATGGTCGAGTTAAATTGGAAATTTATTTAATTAATTTAATGTTTATGCCAAATTAATATTAACTTAAATTTTAAAATGAATGCAATTGTTCATATTTTATAGGAACATGCAAGGTGTACAAAATATTACAAGTACACTGACCGGCAAAGAAAACCGCTCACTTAAAGAAATTTTTAAAAATTAAGTTTAAATAAAAATTATGTAGTAGGCCTAGTGCTTGAAATAAAATTACTGCAATTGTATACGTTTTTAAGATTAAAATGTAATGACACATTTCACACTTAATTCCCCATTTTTCCTCTTGCACCGTGGTGAATGGTGAGCCTAAGGTTGCAGGGGCATAACGGAGGCTGCATCCATCATCAATTTTAGCAACAGCTTTGGCAAAGTCTTCAGTACTGAGAGACATTAATTTCAACTAAACTTACTGATAGAATCACTGCGGTGCGAAGGGAAACAGTTTCCGTTCAGTTTGGAAGGAAATGACGCAATACAACAATGAAACACCTAGCAATGTGTACGACAAGCTAGTGCTTATAATCATATTGGAATCACCGTATTGCGGTGTTTTTTTTTTGTTTGTTTTTTTGTTTGGTGATAAAGTGAAGATATCAAGAAAGCAGATATGCTGTATCTATAGCTAATGATCCATTAAAAATAATAATTAATTCTCAGCAAAAACAATGCATAAACATCCAATCAAAATTATGTTTAATCTTAAAAGTACAACAAATTTTACAGTGGACGGTTTTTTTTGCCGGTCAGTGTATTTGGAGCTGATGAAGCGAGCAAACAGGAGAAAATTCTTTTAAAATAGAAGTTCATTACAAGTTAAACTATAAATCACCAAAATTGTTAAAAAAGTAATTATGCGATTGAATTCATGTGATGTAAGAATTTAGTGTCTTTAAACGTTTCAGCGCTTAAACTTCGATTAATGTTTTATGCAACTGGGCCTAAATGTTTTAAGCAGGAACATTTATTTTTTCAAAATACCTTATATTTGATCGAGATCAGTGCAGAAGGCCGTGGAATAACAGAACACACGTTTCGAATTCAAGAGTTCATTTGTTTCGCTGTGTGGATTTCTTGACCAAATAAACGTTGAAGATAGAAAAATGTGAGTGATTTAGTGATGAGGATATTTATTTGTTCGAACTGGATACTGCAGGAAGTTGTTCACAGGATGTTTGAGTTGTTCATTGTTTACTTCTTCTCCCTAGTTATTGCTCCATAAAACACAAGTTTTTTTTTCTGTTTTATTTCTTTTTCGGTGCCTTCGGAAGTTTGCCCATTAAGTCTTCAGTCGGCTGAGCCAGTAACAAATATCCAGCGATAACGTTGATTTTTCATAACCGCCTAGAGACCTAAGGACGTTACGTATTTCACCTCAATGTGCTCCTGTAGCTTTCTATCTCTGTGTTGTGTTATAAGACTTGTTTATACAGCGTGAAAGAATTCCATGCTTTAGAATTTCGTTGCGTTTTCCTGGACTATCTAGAGCAGGGCAGTTCAACATGAGGCCCGCGGGCCGCATGCCTCTAAATGTATTAATAATAATTAAGGAATCGCGCACAATGTGCATTATCTTAACCTACTGACAAACACCCAGTCCTGAACCCGGGCAGGGGATCTTTCACTTCTGAAAAATCCCCGACCCTGCCGGGAATCGAACCCGGGCTGCCGGAGTGGAAGGCACGCGTGCCGCCGACTCACCCAATTACCCTCAAATACGAAATTTGCTTCGTTTATCAACAACAAATATTAAAGTTAATATTGATGTATTAATTAGTGAAAACCAACATCCTCAAATTTCCCACTAATTTTTTTGTAATTTAATATCCTTTTAATAAATTTAAATAATAATACAAACGTGTTAGTTTTCCATACCTATTAAAACTCACTGATAAAGCTGCATACGAAGTATTTTATAATGCGGCCCTCCAAACCGCATTTTCTTTAAAGTGGCCCTTGGGCCGCTTGCAGTTGGACAGCCCTGATCTAGAGCATGAATCAGTAGCGAATCCGGTGTAAGAATGCGTGGAATTTCGACCAATCGCAAGTGTCTATCGAAAACCTTTAGCCTATCTTCTTATTAGCCCGCCTCCGTGGTCTCGTGGTTACCTAAGGGTCCGCGGGCCCGGGTTCGTTCCCCGGTACCACCTCGGTTTTCTCTGAGAAAGGGAGGTCTGGAAAGGGGTGCACTCAGCCTCGTGATTCAAATTGTGGAGCTACTTGATAGAGAAGCTGCGGCTCCGGTCATGAAAACCATCATTAACGGCCGTGGATATCGGCATGCTGACTACATGCCCCCCAATCCTGCCATCTGCCCATGGTAGATGATGCAGCGGTCGTATGGTAGGTGGGAATGACCACAAGTCTGAGAATTTCTATTAATGAATTTCATTCCACTAGTGCTGATTTAAGTGAAGTGGAGAAAATATTCAGCCTGAAAGCACTAGAATAAAACCTAACATAAATCTATCAAATATAACTGCGTGCTGGAGACGTAGAAATTACAGGTACACTTGGAATTTTATTCACAATATTACAATATGTGAACTCTAAAAATTACAGCTATGTTAATTATGTATTAATAGGATTATTGTGTATAGGCAGGCCTTACAAACTTGAGACAATGTATAAATTTTAAAAAATAATAATTTATACATTGTCTCTGTATAATCCTATTAATATATAATTAACAAAACTGTAATTTTTAGAGTCCACATATTGTAAAATTGTGATTTAAATTTCAAGTGTACCTGTAATTTCTTCGTCTCCAGCCCACAGTTTTATTTTATACATTTCTGCTTTCAGGCTGAATATTTTCTCCACTTTACTGAGAATTTCTAGTTTTGTGTTTGAATGAAAAACACTGAAAGACATTAAACCAAACTTTTTATCTAGCCATAAAAATGGGATGAGGGTTGTATGTGACAGCAAAACGGACAGCGTTTCGAGGACACCCGATGTAGAAGGGTAGGCCTATATGATTCAGCGATAATAAGTTAGCCAGTAAATGAAAGAAAATCGTTCCTTGTGACGATGGAAATGTTTATGTTGAAATCCGTCATCCAGATGACTGGTGCATCAATAATTCAGGTAGATTGACAGCAGTTATCTGGTATTAGTTCCCCGTGAGAAGAACATCCATCATTCTCCCCTTAAAACTATCCCTTCTTTGTCTAACACATCCCTACCTATTCTCTTATAAACTTTTTCTTCTTTCACATGACTGCGGTGTAAAACGGCCGAGGTCATTTAGCATTAGAATCTGTTGACCCCTCTCAGTTAATATAATTTAGGTACGCTTATTTAATAAAGCTACGCTTACATAATCTGAGAGTGTTCGAAAACAGGAAAACAGGGTACTTATGAAAATATTTGGGCCTAAGAGAGTTGAAAATGGGGATTGGAGAAGACTCCATAACGACGAGCTTCATAACCTGTACTCGTTACTGGATATAGTAAGGGCAATTAAACCACAAAGGATAAAATGGGCTGGACATGTTGCACGCATGGGGAGGAAAGACATATCTCAAAAGTATTGACTGGGAGATCCGAAGGAAAAAGACAACTTGGAAGACCTAGACGTAGGTGGGAGGACAATATTAGGATATATTTAAGGGAAGTAGGATTTGTGAGGGATGGTTGGGTAGAGTTAGCACTGAATAAGGTTGAATGGCGGGCACAGGTAAGCGCGGCAATGAACTTTCGGGTTCCATAAAATAGATAATATTCCTTTAGCTTGCTTAGGAATTGTCTATTGCCATTGAGCAAGTAAGTAAGTAAGTATTTAATAGTGGCGTGTCAAGACAAAATTTCACCAGAGGTTAAAGCTTATCTATGACTCGGGGTCCATTTATTTATTTATTTATTTAGAATTCTTGCCCTGGATTTTTTCTAGGTTCGAACCACGGTATAGAGGCGGGAAAGCTATCTCTACACAATTAAGGGCAACCATACATATTACAATGTTTATCAAACACTAGCTGGTTACCCATCCTAAATAATGAAAAAATATTTTGGGCGGTTTTTAGCCTCATTTATGATGTTAGGTGAAATGCCAAAGATGAGTAAAAGACTACAGTCCTACGGTTTTTTTTTGGGGGGGGGGGTATAAAAGCTTTTGTGAAGCAAAATTTTAGCTCTGTCGGTTCAAGAATTATTTGCGATAAATTGGGTCGGACAAGAATTACTTCCTTTTTTTAGTAGATGATAATGCAGTACTTACTATTGTTTATTCGTCTACCAATGCCACAGTTTCATGAACAAGAAGGACTTACCTGGAAGAGAAAGAAAACATTGCATTAATTAAATACATACTGCCAAAATTAAGGTTCCGCGTTCACAAAGTAGTCCTGCATGGAATTAAAATTAGTATTTTTCTCTAAAATTCTATAATGCGTTGTAATACAGTAGAATTCCAGTTATCCGGATTAAATGGGAACGAACCCAAATAAATAATCAAATATCTGGTTAATTGGATAAATCTTTTTTATTTAACTAAATCAGTACTGTACTTACGTAAGTGGTATATCTTGAACGGTCAGAATCTGTTGCTTTGCTGACAAACTGTCGATTTTTACGGCTAAAAGTTTTGCTTCTTCGCAAATAATCGACCCTGAAAGAGGGTTTCACAATGCTCGCTGCTGTAAAATCCACTTAAATACAGTCTCAAAGCGATCCAGATATTTGACAATCCGGATAGTGGAATTCGGATAATTGGAGTTCTACTCTATTACAATGCATAACACGTTTTGCCATAATAGTTTAATTTTCTGTAACATAGACTCAATTAACTACTGTATCTCTCTATATACAAAAGGCTTTGTCCTGACTGACTGACTGACAGGAATCAACGTAGAACCTAAACTATAATAGGTAGACACTTGGAATTTTGACAGTACCTTCGTTTCATAATGTAGGTGCTCACTAAGAAAGGATTTTGAAAAATTTTGATTTTAAATGCCAAAAATCCAATTTTTTTTAGAATACTTAATTCCTTTTTACACGGAATTACCAAATCCAATTATTAATTATCAATTATCAAAATTCTATATCCTGTATGAGCCATAAAAAGCTATATCATGCGTTTTCTGAGGGAATAGTTTGAGTGTGATAAGTCGTTCTTCCTATTTCAAATTATAAAATAAATACCTATATTAGGACCTAGAATTTAAAAGTCTAAAGTCCTTCATAAGTTAATTTCCAATTACAAAATAAAAAACCCGGGCGACGCTAGTCTCTCTCTAGCTTAAAGGCACGGCGTCGCCCGGGTTTTTTATTTTGTAATTGGAAATTATCTTATGAAGGACGTTCGATTTTTAAATTCTAGGTCCTTATATAGGCATTTAGAATACCTATATAATATAATAATATACATCTTACTGCGATGTATAATAATTTTTCTTACTGCGAGAGAATAATATAATATAATATTTTCCTCTACCTCTACTATATAATAATAATATATTAAACATTTTATTCATAACTCTTCAAAATAGTAAACTAATGTAACGCCTAATGAATAACATTGACAACAATACGCACCGGTTTATTTATTTACTTATTTTTTTATTTACTTAGTTATTTATTACCATATATTATTATTGTCGGCCGCGGTGGTCTAGAGGTAGCGTGCCCGCCTCTAGATCCGCAGGGCGCGGGATCAAACCCGGCCGCGGTCGATGGATTTTTCAGGACGTCAAAATCCTGGGCACGGAGTCCTCCGGGAGGGACTTTAAGCTGGGGGTTCCGTGTCGTAGATTTACGGCACGTAAAAGAACTCCAAGCCTAAATTAGAGCCTCTGGACAAAATTTCTCGGCCCTTTCACGTCCAAGAAATACTTAGTTTCCAGAGGGGGTTGCGAGGCGATGGGCTTACCACCTGTCCCTCTACCCTCTCTCGGAAAATAAGAATATCAAAATTAGTATAGGTAATGAAACCTCCATTGGAGGCCCCTTCGCCCCACCTGGGGATCATAGGGTACCAGATACAGATACAGATACCGTAAAAGATGCTTCTTGTAGATTCGACTGATAAAAAATGCTTTTTAGACACCGCCGACACACGCGATATATGTGACGTCCTCTTTGCAATGTTTTGATATGCGATATCAGACGGGTTGGAGTAATGAAAGTGGAAGAGGAGCATCCGAATGCATTTACATGTTAATGTAAGGCCATTGTCACAAAACAAGGAGCGACAATGCCAGGCCCCAGTGGGGCTGCTGTGCCAACTTAAATATTACCTCACTTAATTGTATTCCCACGGGATGGGGCTGAGAATATATGCCACCAACTTCAGACTGGGTAACAAGAATCAAAACCATTTCAAACTACTAACTGAATTAAAAACATTTCGCAATTCAGTTCCAATATGACATTAAAACTAAAAACTAAACTCCGTGGCGCGAGATACCCGAAGTGACAAGGCCTACCACCCGACCGCTGCGTCATCTACCTATAGGCAGATGGCAGGATTGGGGGGATGTGGTCAGCATTCCGACACCCACGGCCGTTAATGGTGGTTTCCATGACCGGAGCCGGTACTTCTCTATCAAGTAGCTCCTCAATTTGAATCACGAGGCTGAGTGCACCCCTACCTCAGAAAAATCCGAGGAGGTACCGGGGATCGAACCCGGGCCGGCAGATCCGTAGTCAGCGACGCTTACCACAAGACCACGCCGGCAGTCCAATATGACATTAGTTTATATTAAATGTTGATATCTAATATATCATTTGAACTGGTGTTTTCTTGTAGATCTTATCAAATTGTGAAATTAATCGAAGATGGCCTTGCTCGGTTGCCATAGCAAACTACGCAAAAAGAGCATCGCAGAAACAGAAAAATCGTCATTGCGAAGTCGGAAAGGACACTCAGTTGTTGATGTTGTAGGATACCGTGCTTCTCCCACGAACAACTTGGGTTGTTCAGAAATTTTAATTATTAATAATAATAATAATAATAATAATAATAATAATAATAAGGGGTACGCCGTACCGTAGTGGTTGAGGCGCTGCGCTACAAAGCGGAAGGTCGCGGGTTCGATTCCCGATGAGGTAGTTGGAGTTTTTCAATTGGTCTAATCCTTCTGGTACCAAGCCTAAACTAGAGCCTCTGGACAAAATTGCTCGGCCCTTTCATGTCCAAGTAATACCTTAGTTTCCGGAGAGGGGCGCTGTGAATTTCTCCATCTGTTCGAACGATTTACTGGTTATTCTAATATTTTGTAGCGCATATATCATGAAAACTTCATTAGCCTATATACGAAGGATATAAAAAGTGGTGTTGAAGATTTTGGAAGCTGTAGCAGCAGGAGACGAGAGAACAAGTGGATCCCTCTCTCGGCTTGAATATTCATTAAGTCCAAGCCCTGGCTAGCTGACGTCGAATAATTGCCATGATTTAATTTCGTGTAGCTTCCTTGTGTCTCTTGCTTTGTATGCGGACACCAACTTGAAGATAAACTTGAGCTCCACCGAAAAACTTTTCTCCACTGCTATATATATTGCATGCGGTTAAGTATTTAATGCCACGGGAAGTCGGAGTCGCGCCTAGAAACGACAATTAATTACGCTGTGAAGACCGAAAATTCCCTCTCGCCACTTCTGCTGCATCATTTAGCCTATATGTGTGCAATCTGCAACTTCCATTCAGCCGTCTTCTGTTTCATTCTTTGCCCTTACAATGTGTGTCACGGCCTCCTTGTATTAGGTCTATACCAAAGAGCGTGAAAAACTTCAACATGCCTTATGCCCGGTTTCTATGAACTCGCGAAATATCTATGGGTAAATTATCCACGTACATTTGTGGCAAGTTTCTAGATAAATGTCCTCTGGGTAAATATGAAAATGACAAAAAAAAATATTCCTACAAACTCTGGCTAGATCTTTCCAAGGGTAAATCGTCGGGTTAGTTTATCCTTTCATGGATGGCTGGATAAAATTTAACCTCTCATAGGATCAATAACAATTTAAACAATGAGAATCAAAGCCTTCTGAATTAAATTAACTGTACAACTCCAAGGCCTTCCTCATTATATCATTGTGGGTGATTAGGAACTAAAGTGATCTTGGATAATTTAACCATAGGTATTTCTCGAGTTTATAGAAACCGGGCATTAAAGACATTGAAACTAAATTACCTCTTAATACGAGAGTTGTCCTTTAGGCCCAAGTACGAGGGTGGATCGAAAAATAACGCACAATATTTTTTTTTACAAAAAGTTTAATAGGTAGGCTACAATTACAAACAAATGCACACATGAAGGGACATCTTTTGTCTATTTTTCTATACAGTCGCCAAGTTTCTCAACACATTTCTTCCATCGTGATACCAGTTTAAAAATACCCTGTTCATAGAAGTCCGTTCGGTTGGAGCATAACCATCTGTGGACTGCTGTTTTCACTTCTGCATCTGACGCAAAGCGTTTACCGGCCAGGAATTTCTTCGGCGAGTTGTGGTGCGATTTTTATGGGCTAAAGGACAAAACCGGAGTGAAATTCATAGGAACATGCGTGGCGTGTATAACATCATGACATATAAATATTATAATTTGTTAACATAGGTTATAGTTGCACATGTGAAAATTACACTAATGCATATTTTATATTATTTAACAATAAATAATTATGTTATATTTTTCAAAGTAATCCCAAGTGGTTAAGCTTTCATTTTAAGTAGAAAACTGAAGGACTAAGGAGGAATTTTATCTATCAATCAAGGTAAGAGTAAGTAAAATCCCTTACCGTTTCTTAGCAATAAGCATGTGTATAAACGAATAACACGTAAATTTCACAAAAAGAGGTGTCAATAACCAGATAACTCGAATAATGGACTGTATTGCCATATGGGACTTTTAACTAATCGTGTATATGAATTTATATACAATTTATATTGGTAGTAATTTAGCTTATTACACAAAATTTAGTCTTACAAGATTCTGTGCATAAAATGACGGCCATCCCTTACATAACAGTAATTTTAGTGCAGCTAGATGTACGTATATTGGAAATTCAAAGCAGTAAAATTACCATAAAGAAGACTTTAACAGTTACAGTATTCTGTATTGGCGATAAAATTATCATGAAAAGCACTTGATATTTTAAACCCCACTGTAAAACAGGGAGCAATTTACACTGTAGATGGGCGCTGGATTGAAGTTAGCGAGCTCACAAAAAAAATTAGAACAAATGACTGGATCGATTTACACACATTGGACCAAACCTGACTGTCAAACAACTTCAGTCTGAAAACTGTCTGGATTTCTTTTTAATCACAATATAAATGACTCACGATTTTAGCTTATGCAGATGATGTTTGTCTGTTTAGCGAGATAAAAACACAATCAGGAGAAGTGCAGAAAGTTTTTTCGATGGCTGCAGGAATGTTGGATTGGAAATTAATATACAAGAAACTAAGTACATGGTAATTAAAGGTCATAATAATGCGCTACGAAATATTAGACTAGTAATTATTTAGTATAAGTTGTTCTAATATATTGAACTGAACCACCCCCGAACACAAGCTCTGCTTCTTCGGATGGTGTATCAACTTTTGTATGTATTTTTCGTGTAATTTGGAACAATAAATTGTAATTAAACGTCATAAACGAAATATTAGACTAGCAGTTAAAGCACTGGAACAAGTGGTAAATTGAAGTATCTGGGAGCAATAATTAAAGATACAAATAATATTATGGAAGAAATTAAGTAGGCTATCAACTAAAATCAGGAAATGCCTGTCTTCATAAAGTTTAGGAACATTTTTCTCGTATATACTGTATATATATATGTACATAGCCTATGTATATATACATGTAGGCTACAACCCATTTCATCCTCCGTGATTTAATTACCGTTATCATATTTGGTAAAGAGTACATTCTATGAAGCTAGTCATTGTGCAGTTTTCTCTAATCCCCGTTTTCATCTTTCTTAGATAGAAATATTTTCCAAATTGCCCTGATCTCAGAATATATTCTTTTAATACGACTGGCAGGATAATTAAATATATATATAATATTGAATATATATGTAATTGAATATAATTGAATATATATTGTTCAATTATCCTCCCAGTCATATTAGTAGAATATAATCTGAGACCAGGGCAAATTGGAAAATATTTCTACCTAAGAAAGATGAAAACGGGGATGAGAGAAAACTGCATAATGACTAGCTTCATAGAATGTACTCTTTACCAAATATAATAACGGTAATAAATCACAGAGGATGAAATGGGCTGTAGGCCTACATGTGGGAGGCTGTAGGCACGCATGGGGGAGGAAAGACATACCTTTAAAAATATTGACTGGGACACCCGAAGGGAAAAGACCACGTGGAAGGCCTGGGCGTAGTGGGAGGACAATATTATAATACGGAAGTATAATTTGCAAGGGATAGTTAGATAGAGTTAGCACAGAATAGGGTTGAATGACGGGCTCATGTAAGTGGGGCAATGAACCTCCGAGTTCTGTAAAATAGGTGATATTCCTTTAGCTTGCTTAGGAATTGTCTATTTCCGTAAGTATAGATAACTATGAAAAGAGGTCTCATTTTCAGGTCAATTATGCGTCATTATTCAAGAAGAGAGGTTTACACTAGTGGTAGAGCCATAACTTGTGCTTAACGCAGACGTGTCTGGAATGGAATTGCTGCAAAAAATAAAAAAAATAGTTTCTCTAACACCATGCTCGGATTATCTGCGTCTGCGCGAAGGATAACTTTTCCGTCCTTTGCAAAATCTATTTCCCTTGTCCCCTTTTGTTAGTTCCAATCTTCATGTAGGACTGTGAGCAGGTACAAGAGCCATCTAGCATACGGATTTACAACTAGCACATACCAGAGATAATGAAAACTAGATGGAGTAATCACCAAACTACTTTTCAATGCCGTATTGACGTTTCAGTGGATCACTATATTGGATAGCTTTATTTCCGACAAAGAAAATGTAATTTTCACCCTTATTATAAAGAGTCTCAATTCATACAGACACATTCCTCAAAAATGAACAATACAACTTTCCTAACAGAGATATGCATATGCATTCATGAACCACATATTGTCTCTATTGGACATTAAATGATAATATTATAACAGAAAAATTCCTCTGACACTGGAATTTGAACCCAGGACTTTTGGCTATCCGTGCCAATGCTCTACCAATTGAGCTAATCCAGAGTTCTCTTCACAGCGCCAGATGGAACTTCTCTGGTCACAAAATCACTAATTAGTGTGCCTCACAGTACTGCATACGACATAACTTGTCTATCAGTGAGGTAGACCATTAAGGGCAATCAATCATAGGAGAGACCCGAAGGGAATATACCATTTGGAAGACCTAGACATAGGTGGAAGGACAATATTAGGATAGATTTAAGGGAAGTAGGATTTGCGAGGGATGATTGGATAGAGTTAGCACAGAATAGGGTTGAATGGCGGGCTCAGGTAAGCGCGGCAATGAACCTTCGAGTTCCATAAAATAGATAATATTCCTTTAGCTTGCTAAGGAATTTTCTATTGCTATTGAGTAAGTAAGTATTATTTCTACTGACAAAAAGTAATAGGCCTACATCCAAAGTTGTCTTGTTTACATTATAATATTTTAGGAGAAAAATTCCCCTGACACTGGGACTTGAACCCAGGACCTTTGGCTATTCGTACCAATGCTGCCCTCAATGGTCTACCTCACTGACAGACAAGTTATGTCAAATGCAGCGTAGTCCTAGGAGAGAGATTCTATCTGGCGCTGGGAATTGAATTCTGGCTTAACACAGTTGGTAAGAGCATTGGCACGGTCCTGGGTTCAAGTCCCAATGTCAGAGGATTTTTTCTCCTAAAATATTATCATGTAGCGTCCAACAGCGACAACAATCTGTGGTACATGAAAGCATTTGCATATATCTATTTGTTTACATTAGTTACGGAAACGAATGTTTGTGGCAGATCGGCCGCTGATTGGCTGTCCAATCAAAATGCTTTGAGGCTTCGAACATCGCAAAATATAACACAAATTGTATTTTACGTTATTTCTCTTATTCTATACCAAAATTAGGCCTACTTGATGCGAGAAAGCTGTATTGACCACGTAGAGAAAGGTTTGTGAGTGTATCACAGATTTTTACACCCTATGATGAAATCAAACCGGCCGCGGTGCCTAGTGGTAGCGTGCCCGCCTCTAGATCCGAAGGACGCGGGATCAAACCCAGCCGCGGTCGATGGGGTTTTCAGGATGTAAAAATCCTGGGCACGGAGTCCTCCGGGAGGGACTTTAAGCTGGGGGTCCCGTGTCGTAGATTTACGGCACGTAAAAGAACTCCAAGCCTAAAGTAGAGCCTCTGGACAAAATTTCTCAGCCATTTCACGTCCAAGAAATACTTAGTTTCCAGAGTTGGTTTGCGGGGCGATGGGCTTACCACCTGTCCCTCTGCCCTCTCTCGGAAAATAAGCGTAACAAAATTCATATAGGTAACAGAAACCTCCACTTGGAGGCCCCTTCGCCCCAACATAAGGGCTATAGGGTTTCAGACAGATGATAAAATCATGAGTAATAAGATCACAGTTTAAAAGAACATATCCCTCTGCCATGTAACGTTTGCAAGGTATTTATTTCCTAAATAGCGCTTTAAAAGTCATCCAGACAGACGTTTATCCCCAATTTAGCTGAGATCGCCAAAACAAGCAAATAAACACAAGAGTGCAGCTTTGCTTCTGTCGGAATAAACAAAAGAAAAGTTAGTTCACGGCAAGGAGATGATATGCCAAGCTACAACACTTTAAACACAAATTTACTTTGATGAACTAGTTTTCTTTTTTCCCCGTGGCGCTTTAAAGAAACTGAATATTCATTTACGATGTCATATAACTACATACTAGCTTTTCAAAGTTTCTCTTTTGAAGTTCTATGTTACAGGGGATATTAAAGAGGTTTTCATGTTACTCGATGACAGTGTTCCCAACACAAGCACAGTTACTTTACCTGTCATTAATCCACTGCAGTGTCTTATCAAACCAGTAAGCCTGTATGGTGTTCATTTATATCACGCCTGTCCAACAGGCTATTTCGGCTTGCGGAAAAAAAGATAATTATTATAGTATCGAGCTGAAACAGCGCGCGTTACCATAGGGCATAAACGTTAAGGTTAGATTTTAAAAATAACAAAACTAGGTAAACTTTTGTAATAAAGAGCCAGAATGCTGTTTTTTAATCAGTGATAATTGCAATTATAAGTTATTTTTGTTATAGATTTCAAGGGATTACGGAAGAACAAAGGTCTAAAGTTTGATAAGCATATGTGAAGGAATATGTGGGTAGTGTTACTTGTCAGAGGTAACTGTATTGCAACTTCCAAAGCCGTATATGAAGACTGTAAAACAATATGCTGTCATGAAAAATGATATGCATTTCAAAATTCTTTATTATTACCATAAAATAGGCACTAAGTTGGGCATTACTCTGGTACTGGTCAACCGATTTGGTTCAATATCAATAGACTTCGTCCCACGGACGTTATAAATGCGTATACCTAGTTTCATGAAAATCCGATGAAGGATATTTGAGTTATCGCGCGGACAGACAGACATTTCCCGCACCCATACAATCTCAGAAAATACCATTCTGGCACTTAATAATTTGGAACATTTTCCACTTGATCAAGAGTTGCCAAATTAAATATAAGATACTATTTTTTGCTAGGCCTGCTAGGTTCTACAATGGAAGTTTCAATTTGAAAGTATATATTTGTACAGTTGTAGCTCTAGCGAGAGAAGCGTGAGTTATGTAACAAAGATGGCGTACATGTTATCGTCGTCAGGTTATGAAGAGCAGCGAGGTGTAATGTGGTTTTTGTGGGCTAAAGAACATAACCCGAGTGAAATTCACAAGGACATGTGTCGCATATAATGTGCGAGACTGTATAGGGCAGTGGTTCCCAACCTTTTTCAGCTGACACCCCCCTTCGAATATAATGAAATCCTCACGTCCCCTTTAATAGTGATTGGGAGAAGAAGGCCTAAAAACGTGATTGTCAGCACTTTTGTACTTTAAAAGGTCCCTATAATACTTGTAAAAAATAAAATTAGTATTGCTCACCTCTTTTATATTCTTATTTAGCCTGTGATGCTTTTCTGTCACACACACACACACGCACATACATATAAAACACGAAAATGTCTAATTATTGTGAGCTTTATTTGAGTCTCAGTTCAGTTCACAAAAAAAGTTAAATGTAGAAAATGTATAATGTAGAGTTAAAATTGAATATTAGTGAGATGATTGGCACTGTATTGCTCTCACCAGCTCTGAGTTATGAGGTTTTATGTTTGACAGAGCACAAAGCAGATCGCTCGTATCTCGTATTTGGATGTCCAAATTATTATAAAGGCGTTGAGGACAAGATATGACTACTTAATATGACAGGGGCGCGCCCCACTGGTTGGTAACACCTGGTTTAGAGCGTACCAACATCTTCAGATGGTACTGGATCAAATTTTGCTCTTTTCTTTTCCTTTTGTCCAAGATTTTCTTCGAGTTCATGGTAGGAGCCATAGCATCAGATCTTCCAACAAGAAAGTATTTTTCGTTATTTCATTCGCTAGCGTGGTCGGCTCAAGCCAAACACTAAAACGTAGGTTCGCCTGAAGTTTGCAATTAGACTACGTGCAGTACTCATGTGTTGCGCGTAGTCTAATCACAAGCTTCAGGCGAACTTACTATGCTGGATGGATGGATAGCGTTTCTAAAATCGTCGATTGATTATATCGATGCCATCGGACTTTCACCAGGGTGTTTGTAAAGTCAGCGGATAATCCACCGGAAAAGCATCAGGCATTTCGTAAACTTACCGCTATAAGTCATCGATTGCAATCACACTCATTGAACTTCCTCCATCCAGCCAACCCTTTCAAATCCTACTTTTCTTAAATCTATTCTGATATTGTCCTCCCATCTACATTTAGGTCTTCCAAGTGGTCTTTTCCTTTCGGTCTCCCAGTAAATATTTTTAAGACATGTCTTTCTTCCCCCATGTCCAGCCCATTTCATCCTCCGCGATTTAATTACCCTTACTATATCCAGTGACGAGTACAGGTTATGAAGGCCGTCCTTATGCAGTTTTCTCCAGTCCCCAATTTCATCTCTCTTATGCCCTAATATTTTTCTAAGCCCCCTGTTTTCGAACACACTCAGATTATGTTCTTTCCGAAGAATAAGCGGCCATGTATCACAGCCATATAATAAAACCGGCAGGATAATTATTGTCTTATAAATTTTAATGTTTAGATTTCTGGACAGAAGACGAGAAGATAAGAGTTTCTGAACTAAAAAAAAACAGCCATTTCGTGATTTTCGTCTTCACTTAATTATTATTTGTATCTGTAATTATTATTACTCCCAGGCAAGCCAATTAATCCACTTTTTCCAATGCTTTAGCCAATCTGTTATTCTAATATTTTGTAGTGTATTGTAACGTTTCTTATTCTTAGCTTTTTCTGTGTTGATTCCCTATTATTATTATTATTATTATTATTATTATTATTATTATTATTATTATTATTATTATTATTATTATTATTATTATTATTATTATTATTATTATTATTATTATTATTATTATTATTATTATCATCATCATCATCATTATTAATAAATTATTATTACTATCATCATTATTAATAAATTATTATTATTGTTATTATCATTATACAAATAGAAATGTCGGCCATGTGTTTCTCAGTTTTATAAGAAAAAGAAAGGCTCTTGTGAAAATGATACGAATATAGAAAATCACTTGAAAAATAAAATGCACTGTATACTCCCATATTCAGCAAAGCGCTATAGCACAATCAGTACCGGAGGGAAATACCCTTTGCTGGAACTGCGAGATATCCAAAATTATAGTAGAAAAAATAAAACACTGCAGCAGTTGGCAAATTTACGATCGTAAAACAAATTGCACCATAATATGGAACATGCGAGAGAGAGAGCCACATTTAACTTCAGTTTCCGATTTTACAAAATATCGGCGATGCGTACACATTCAAGAACAATACAATATGATTTAATAAAACCAGTTGGACCCGAATCAAAATATGATGATGGCATGACCCATTTCCAAATCCTCCCTCTCTACACAATGCCAGGAGGCTTTGGCTAGGGTGTGAGGTGGGGTTTGGAATCACAGATTACGTTCATAACAGAACTTCCTGCCATCACAAACATCAGCAAAAGTTATTATGAACTCATAAACCTAACTTTTACTGAATTTCTCTTTTCCTGAAAACAAAAATCTCTGGCAATTTATCACAAGTAGAATATAAACCCCTTCTGAATCCATAATCTTCGCTTGGCTTTATGCTTTGCGTCATAAATGGACAAATTACAAACCTATTCTCTTAAAGATCACTTTATTAAAGAAGCAGCTGTGACGTCGACTCATTTAATAAGCGTCTGAATACAAAGAGGCGTTTCTCTCATTTACGATTGATCGATAAAACGTTTACAGTGCTGAAGGTAACATCTGCTGTAGTATTCCATGAATAACTCAACTACTTAAATGCTTCTGAGCATTCTCAAGTTACAATGACATCAGTAAAGAGCAAAGAAAGACTCAGGATGACGTCCGGAGTGTATCGATCTAGGAAAATTCTTCACTCAACTCGATTGTGGACATTTCGTTTATCTAGTAGAGAACTCTGCTAACTAGTAGTCTGAACCTAGAGCTACGTAAAAACCTGGTGAAGTGTTATATTTGGAGTATTGCTTTGTATGGATCAGAGACATGGACTTTGAGGAAATTAGAGAAGAAATATTTAGAAAGTTTTGAAATGTGGTGCTGGAGACAGAAAGAAAATATAAAGTGGATGGACATGGTGACAAACGAAGAGGTTCTGAGTAGAGTGGGTGAGAAGAAGTCAATCATACACACAATTCGTCAGAGGAAAGCAAACTGGGTTGGGCACATTCTCAGAAGGAACTGCTTATTACATGATGTCGTAGAAGGAAGATTGGAGGGTACAACTAGACTTGGAAGAAGAAGAATTCAGCTGTTGGACGATTTAAGGGAAAAGCGGAAATATTGGATGCTGAAGGAGGAAGCAGAGGATAGACAGTTTTGGAAAACAAAATTCGCATACCAAGTTTGAAAACCTGCCGGAAGGCAGAATGCTTACTACTACTACTACTACTACTAGTAAATTTGTTCCAGATCTATATAATAATATGAGGAAGTGTTTGTCTTTCAGTCTGAATGTGCGCGATGACCAGCGAAATCTAAGTTACAGCATGCAGAGATCTGAAATTTTAAACATACGAGGGTCATTCAATAATTAAAACTAAACTAAACTCCGTGGCGCTACACCCCTCGAGGGACTTGGCCTACCACCCGACCGCTGCGTCATATTGCCGTAGCAGATGGCATTATTGGGGGGCATGTGGTCAGCATGCCGACACCCACGGCCGTTAATGGTGGTTTTCATGACCGGAGCCGCTACTACTCTATCAAGTAGCTTCTCAAATGGGATCACGAGGCTGAGTGCACCCCTGCCAGATTCCCTACCTCAGAAAAATCCGAGGAGGTACCGGGGATCGAACCCGGGTCGATGGATCTGTAGTCAGCGAGGCTAACCACAAGACCACGCCTGCGGACCATTCAATAATTAAAGAGACAAATTGGTCTGGGGAAAAGGCGGTTGGTAGTACAAGTTTGATACATTTAGGATTTTAAGTTGGCATCACTGGGATGAGTTCTAGTCAGCTGATGGATCAACATTGCTCTGTTTATAACCTCAAAATTAAGTTTAACGATGTCAGGTCTTCTTGAAAATTCCACATTGGTTGAAAGACGCTCTGTGATTCGTTTTTTTTATTTCTGAAGGTGAAGAACAAGCTAATATGTACTCTAGAATGACTAAAGTGCATGGTGAAAGTTGTATGAACCGTGGAAATTTTTACAAGTGGGTAGAACAGATCATAAGTGGTCGAGAATCAGTGACTAACGAACACCGTTCTGGCCGGCCTGTTGAAGTTGCGATTTAGCGCCCTCTGATTTCCATTTGTTTGGTCCAATGAAGGATGCACTACGTGGGAAGAAGTTCCAGGATAACGAAGATGTCATGAAATCTGTGGGAAATCGGCTTCGAAGCCAAGACAAACAGTTCTTTGCAGCCGGTATAAAAAACTAGTATCCCGTTGGGACAAGTGCATAAATGTTGATGGGGATTATGTTGAAAAGTAGGAAAAGTCTTGTTTTGTACAAATAAACTTTTTTTTTCTCCAGGTCAATTTGTCTCTTTAATTATTGAATGGCCCTTGTAGATGGACTGAAGGGTGGCCAAATGCACCTGGAAGACCGATTTTTAATATTTGGTACAAGGGGCACTCTCGCAGTTTTAATATTAGGTACGGTCGGGAGTGTCGGCGACAATATACAAGGACAGTTGGTCACCCTGCTTCATGAAATAATTTTAATAAAGATCATCGAAAAACGTGTTGATGAAAAATTAATCCTTTCTGAGCTGAATTTACACGTAATTATAGGCATTCATCGAATTAAATCATCAGGGAGCTCTAAGTTTCAAATCAATGAGAAAAAAATTCAGCGAATGGCTAGTTTCTACGAACGACAATTTTAAGACAAAGATAAATATATACACATTTTAACAAAAAGTATAAATCTAGTAATCTTATAGGAATACATCTGCTGTTACGAAGTGTTTCCAGTGAAGCACATATACGACAATAGCAATGAACAAGCTAAACCGAACGGGGTGGCCGAGATTGTAACGTCTTGGACTCGCATTCGGGAGATTCCAGGTTCAAATCAAATTTGACATGGGTTTTTCATGGTTTCCCCAGTCGTGAAGGCCAATGCCGAATTGGATATTTACATACCATGAATCATCCTCGCCATTTCATCCTCTATCATAAATCCATTTAAATTAATATCAGTTGAAATTTATTCCATAAAAATACACCAACAATGGAAGACAGTTGACAATCAATAGTTCCATGGCCTACCCTACTACACATCCCGAACTCCTGACATGGCCTCATAGCTAAAAGAAGTATAAATACAGACAAAATAAAATAAATAAATTTTAAACGTTAAACAAATGTCTTGGTTTGTGTTTCAGAATCTTTCATCTCATCATAACATAAACACTCGGTCTAGACACGATCATGTTCTCGCAATATCTAAACATCATGCATTTCTTTACTCATCATTAGGGCCCAGATTTGAAGGTTTTAACCTTTTTTCGCCCCAGGTTCCTAATTAGAACATTTTAACGTATTTTTCCGTTTCATGCCCCTTGCTACCGAATATATGAATCTTATAGAACCTAAAAAGGGGTAAATCGGACTGAAGGGCCTGAAAGGGGCTAAAGAGGACTTTATTTTCCAATTAATGCAAAGGAAAATAAACGTGTGAATTTGTGCACTTTAAGATAAGACACAATAAAAATAAATTTATACAACACACTGAAATTAACAATGTATAGGCTATGTCGGTTTGTTGCTTGTCTTTCTAACTCGAACATAAATATTAAAAAATTAATTTAAGGCCGCTATCCAAACCGGATTTTCTCTCTTTGATCTTATTCTCTTAGGATATTTAAAGAACACAAAATCCTGGAGTGTTTTCATTAGCTTATTTAATTGTATCTATTTTATGAGAACTAAATAGTGTAAATGTGAGCTAATTTAAACTGAACAATACAAGAGGAAGCACAATGTTTTCTTCCTTTCATCTTCATTAAACTACACTCATTTACAGATATGCAAGTTTGCCGGTACCTTCGGAGCTGCTGGTCATGAGTATTAGCTTCCATCGCCTGCGAATGTTTGACTAGACTACACGCAACACACGCTTGCCAGAGAAGTTGCCTGCATGGTTTTCCACAGGCGTTAACTCCTGGCGCTCCGTTGTTCCTCAGTGCGTTGCAGTGTTCACCTGTACACGCAGAGCCCTTGCTTATTTAGACGTTTTACATTAATTATTAATAACAGTGACTTCATCTCTTAATACTATATTGCATTTATCTCGGTACCCTCTCTTAAAATCTCACATCTGTCCCCATAATATAAAGCCACATGGCTGACTCACTCACTGACATTAATGTTTGCCCACGTCCAGATGAAGTAGGAACTTGAAATTTGGTACACATATAGCTTTTAGGTTGTAAACCAAAGGAAAATTCCAAAAACTTTACTTTTTTAATTTTTAGCCCTAAAAAAGTCAAAAAAGGGCTCGGATTCCATGGCAACGGTATTATCAAACAGTGTTCACGTAGGGCTATGAAAGTTTAGAAATAATTATTTCCGTAAACCTGACGGGGTGGTCGAGGTAGTAACGTCTTGGACTCGTATTCTGAAGTCTCAGGTTCATAACAATTAAAACCAATTAACATATTTTTTGTCCAGAACTAACAAAATTTTCTTCTAAAGAAATTTCATAATTTATATTCTTTAATCATAACTCGTAGATGAAATCTCGCATTTTTACTTGTGTTTTTCTATGATTTTCCCGGCCGAAAAGACAATGCTAAATTGAATATTTACATAGATAGGCTGTGAAATCTACGTAAACAAAATATTTAGACAATACAGCAGACTAAATACACGCACTCTACCTCTCATAAATCTTTTAAAAAACCTTTCCCGAGAACCTCAGCGGGGGTTTGGGGCGGAGCCCCCGATGAGCGAAGCGAGTTAAGTTTATATTACTTAATGCAATGTAATTGTATTTGTATCACTTAATTTTTCGTATCATCTAGTGTCTCATTTAATGTATCTCAAATTATTTAATGTGATATGTTGTGTAATTTAATGTATTTTGTGTTATTTAATGTGTCATATTGGAACAACTAATGTACTGTTAGTCCCTGGTGAAGTGGAAGAAAAGACCTTGCGGTCTTAACTTCCTCCAGGTTAAATAAAACTATTATTATTATTATTATTATTATTATTATTATTATTATTAAAGTGATTGTTGTCCAGAAACAAAATGGCCACTGTATTTTGTTCCCTTAAATTGAAATCAAGTTGAATATGATTACTTTCAAGACGATTATTATCAACTGGTGGAAATGATAGCTTATATTCCTTGTTAATTGCCCTTCAGTGTCATAATTTGGAAATGAAAGAATCGCTTCATTTTGTAAGCCCACCCTGGACGATTCATTTGTTTATAATTTCAAGGCACGCAGACATCTGAAATTTTCAACATGGACGGAAGAGGGATTTATTGTATTTTGTGTTATTTATTGTGTCATATTGGAACAACTAATGTACTGTTAGTTCCTGGTGAAGTGGAAGAAAAGACCTTACGGTCTTAACTTCCTCCAGGTTAAATAAAACTATTATTATTATTATTATTATTATTATTATTATTATTATCATTATTATTATTATTATTGTATTTTAGCACCAGTTTGATTTATTTCATCATTTCCATGATTAAGTCTTCAGCCATCTTATCGACTAAATTTTCTATCGAGACGTTATTTTGACATTTTCTTCCGTCAGATGCCATACCAATCGTAGTGAGCATGTTTCTATATTCCCTGTACTTATCGAGATGGTATGGAGAAGGGGATTATCCTGTATCTTAAGGAACACGATGATTTCCTTCACAGAAATATAGATGATGACTTCACAGAGATTGAATTCCACGAATTTTTGTAGAGATAAACCCGGCAGCCGTATTTTATAATATAGTAGATGTAGGCGAACAGTAATCTCCTAGCGTATCAATACGGAAAATTGTACAATAAATATAGACGGCCGTGCGTGCTTTTACTCAGGGCCGTAGCAAGGTCCTTCTGCGCCCCTGGCGAGTTTGACAAATCTGCGCCCTCCAATACTGGGGGGGGGGGTCTGAACAATTTTTTTTAAATTTCTGTAAAACTGTTTATTATTTTAATATAA
This sequence comes from Ectobius pallidus, assembly GCA_964059195.1. NCBI lineage: Eukaryota > Metazoa > Arthropoda > Insecta > Blattodea > Ectobiidae > Ectobius > Ectobius pallidus. Next base: position 16,223,863 of record CAXKWD010000003.1, read on the forward strand.
AAACACTGTTATTATCAAAGAAAACCTAAACCTCAATTTGAAAATGAACTAAGTGTTGGACTTTCAAGGTAGTAAAACCTTATTTTCAGACGGTTGAACTACTTAAAAAAGAATTAAATAATAAAATCCAGTATCAAAAATAAATTAGATGATAGGCCTGAGGCCTACTAAAATGTTTAGCACATTAATATAGGTAGAAGTCTTTTATTCGAATAGTTGAACCACTTTCATCTCAATAATAACGTACATTTTAATTTTTATTGTTATATCATTCCATACTGTTCATGATTTATGTTATGCTCTGTCAATAAAAAACGTGTTAATTAAAGAACGTTGCATGACTGCTTTTTGTTTGTAGACAATCGGCATAATACTACAGATAGTTCACGTGCAGTAATTTTTAATAACCTGAAAGATTTCTTCCATTAACGTGGAATATTTATTGCTTGATAAATTGCACCAGTCTAAAAAAAAGGCGGGATTTTTCATGGTTAATTTTGCGCCCTCTCTATACCTGCGCCCTTGGCGGGGGCCCATCTCGCCACCGCCTAGCTACTGCCCTGCTTTTACTATGCACAAGACAAAGAAAGATAAATGTAAAAGAGCAGTTCCGTTAGGCTTGCTGGTTAGGCCTTTTCTAGCGACAACCTTTCTCAAATAAATATTTCCCCCTTTGAACCAATATGAAATTCATCAGCGTTATTTAATGGCTCTATTGAATTAATTAAAATTTAGTAAAAGTTCTCCAAGATATGAGAGCGTTAAAGCCAAAGTGGTGTAAGTTATGTTTTAAAATTTGTTAACCTAAGTACTGCAATGCAATGTTGCGGTATAGATATGTTAGCAGGAAGAGTCGTGTAAGTCCTATTATGTCCATACTCTATATATGTATACATAGGCTACGTAGGTGGGAGGACAGTATTAGGAGAGATTACTATAATGAATCTAAAAAAAACCTTCCGTTTCTCTAAATGCATAAAACATGACTTACACCACTTTGGCTTTAACCCACTCATGTAAAAACTTTGCTTAAAATACACCCCTAAGGAGTGAAAAGGGGTTAAAAAAATGTTAAAATGCATTTTGCATTTGAAAAATAATATTTTGGACGGACTTTCATGAAACACAGCATAAATACTTTACAACACAAATAACGAAACACGTATTTCAGCATTTCCAAAAATCCATCTCCCTAAGTGGTTTATAAACCTGCTGTAATAGTATATTGCGATACAAGTGCCGTAAACGGTGCATACGGATCGAGGAAAGCGTTTTTTTTTCAATTTCCGAGACCCGTTATGCGCTTACGGCACGAGTATTGCATGCTATTTTTTGCACGATGATTGTTTAAATCAATTTAATTATATTAATTGAGATATTAGCTGAAAATATTATGTATATACATTATTGAAGACAGATGTTTATTTCAGAAAGTGATTCGTATGTGTCGGTTGTTATGGGGACTGAATATTTGTCCTGTAAAAATCACCACAAACTAGGGGGCCTTGGTTCCGTTCTTCCATAAAGGCTTGTATTATGGTGATTTTACTTACGGCACTTGTGCTTTTTGTATTTTTACCGCACGGAGATTTCTTTTGTTTTCATAGCAACCAGATTGCGTGCGGGAATATCAAGTAACGATCCACGGCAACAAGATTCGTAAGTACCACAAATTAGTTACGTCGTGCAAAAGAAATGTCCCCAACGTTAGTCTTGGTTTCTGATTAATCTTAAATAACGGTTTATTACAACGGCTTCCTGAAAACTGTAGTTTAATAGCTTAAGCAATACTGTAATAAAATACTCCGTATCGCTACATCCCTTAAGGGACAAGGCCTACCTCCCAACAGCTGCGTCATCTACCATAGGCAGATGGTAGGTTTGGGGGGCATGTGGTCAGCATGCCGACACCCACGGCCGTTAATGGTGGTTTCCATGACCGGAGGCACTACTTCTCTATCAAGTAGTTTCTCAATTTGAATCACGAGGCTGACCTCCCTACCTCAGAAAAAATGGAGGTACCGAGGATCGAACCCGGGCCGACGGATCTATAGTCAGCGACGCTAACCACAAGACGACGCCGGCGGTCAATACTGTAAGAGCTCTCATTAAATAGCATACATAAAAAAGTTTCATTGTACAAAATCAGAAGAATATAAATGTACGTATATTTCTGATTTGCCTGTAGGGCCTCTGGCATCATTTCTGCTGCCTATATCCATTATTCAGGTTGAAGGAGAAGGGATACCTTCTATATTACAGAAGCATAGAAGTGGAAGAAGGAAAATACATGTATTTCATCTAGACGCACCTTCCCCAATCTTATTTTAAACTCGGAGACGGAGGAAAACATTTCTCGGCAAGGTTTCAGTTTCCAAGGATTACCACAGTATAGAAAAGCTTGTTGTGTTGCCATGACGACAAGGAAGGATGGATAATGCCGATTCAAGGCCTCCTCTATCTTCCAAACACATCTATCCTGTACTACAGTCTTTGGAACTCAATCCTTATCTCTCTTAACACATCTCTTTCTACATCCATTGGACTGCAAGCTATGGGGTCTACACCATAATAAACAAACATGAGCTCGCTGGGACGTCTCTACAGAGTTAAAGGGGGGTTTGGGGCTCTAGAATTTTCGCGGATATATCTCCCTTAGACCCAATTCAACAAACATCTAAGTGAAGAGATAAAAGGTAGAAGTGACTATAATAAAGAAAATCAAATTTGCTTTGCTCCGAAAGAAGTGTTAGTTTGGGATACGCCGAGGGGATATAAAATAAATGTTATAGTTACTGGTCGCAAGGGGCAGCTTCAAGGCAATTTCAATGTTATCTCAAGATAGGTTATGTTTATAGTCTTTCTGAAAGGTTTTACCGATTTCTTGCTAACTCTTTTGTACCAGATATATTTATTTACTGTATTTAGGCAAGAATACAAATTCTATTTAAGTATAATTATATATATAATTATATATATAATATTAGTATATTATATTTAAGTATAATTTAAGATATATATATATATACAGTGAGTCCCACGCAAGAGTTGGCCAATGACGCGGGTTTCTGCGTCGCGGCTGGCACAACTCCAACTCCCGAGCGATCGGGTGAAATATCTACGCTAATAATGCCGCGGTCGGTGTAATGATTCAGGTTCTCACATTTAGAGTTAAAATTACAACGAAAATAACCACGTACCTCAACACAAGAGATGTTGGAAATGTTCTCCTCTTGCATCCACACAATACTGGCACCTTTTTAGGAAATTTTCTTTCATGCGCATAAGTTCAGCTTCCGAAACAGAGTTACTTTCTCTTGTGATAGGCCGATATGATATTGTTAAAAGAACTTAAACAGTATGTAAATATTATTTATGGGAAACTTGAAAAATAAAGTGTATAAGCCAATTTGCCATACATAAGAAGAACTTAAAGAAAATGTCACAAAAGAAATTAACTCTATCTCGGAAGCTGAACTTATGCACGTGAAAGAAAATTTCCTAAATGGTGCCAGTATTATGTGGATGCAAGAGGAGGACATTTCCAACATCTCTTATGATGAGGTACGTGGTTATTTTCGTTGTAATTTTAACTGTAAATGTGAGAGCCTGAATCATTACACCGACCGCG